>JAPVLV010000022.1:14475000-15675000 GCA_029168935.1 Oxyria digyna
TTTGGACAAACGGCGAACCACCACCGGACCACCACCGCACCACCACCGCACCACCACTGACCCACCATCAAGCCACCACCGGACCACCACTTATGTGGAACACCACTTTAATATAATTTCTTTTAAAAACACACTTAATTTTCAACAAAAATCACCTAAATGTTCATCATCTCATACTTAAATGTTGATCATCTCATACTTCATGTTCACAAGAATTTAATAAAATGTTCATTACTCAAAGTTCATTACAATTGGCTTAAATGTTCATCACGTTGGTCATAAATGTTCATCAAAATGTTGATAAATGTTAATCAAAATGTTGATAAATGTTCATTTGATATACTCTATTGAATGTTCATCACATTATACTTAAATGTTCATCAAATTATTTTTAAATGTTCACCAAGTTTATAACACTTAAATGGTTATGTTATTTGGACAAACGACGGACCACCGCCGGACCACCACCAGACCACCACGACCGCACCACCACTAACCCACCATCAAGCCACCGTCGGACCACCACTTATGTGGAACACAACTTTAATATAATTTCGAATAAAAAAATACTTGATCTTCATCAAAAATTACTTAAATGTTCATCATCTCATACTTAAATGTTCATCAAACATCCTTAAATGTTCACGGACATTTAATAAAATGTTCATTACTCAAAAGTTTATTACAATTAGCTTAAATGTTCATCACGTTGTTCATAAATGTTCATCAAAATGTTGATAAACGTTCATTTTGATATACTCTACTAAATGTTCATCACATGTTACTTACATGTTCACCAACAGAATGTTCATCACATTATATTTAAATGTTCACCAATTTGAATTAGACTTAAATTTTCATTTTTTTTATACTTTAACTTTTTCATTTATTATCGGACCACCGCCGGACCTCCGTCGGACCTCCGCCGGACCTCCGCCGGACCTCCGCCGGACCTCCGCCGGACCTCCACCGGACCGCCGCCGGACCGCCGCCAGACCGCCGCCGGACCTCTACAGGACAACCACCGGGTGGTCGCTGGGAAGTCGCCGGGTGGTCGCCGGGAGGTCGCCGGACCACCACAACTACCCCACTTGTAGTGTGGGTAACTAGTTTAATCTAAGCCATTGGATGTCAGATTCATTCTTATTTATCTCTATAAGAGATTTTATTATGGGATTCACACCCTATTACCATATCTTTTTGCCATTGTTTTTTTTTTTATAACTATATTATTGTTTATGAATATTTTCATAATGACTTTATTTCAATTATGAATCTTTAAACATGATTGTTTATTTATCTATATTATAATAAAAAAACCAGTTAGACTTTAATATTAGGATTTTTATCATACACAATAAATTATACATTAATAGTTTCAAAGAATGAGAAGCAGTAATCAAAAACATAATTATAATTTATAAGCCTCCTAGAATGTCCATCTTAAATACTATTATAAAATTGAAATTTCAATAATGGGTATAATACTTGTTTATGCCGAAAGTATATCCATACTTATTTCCAATTGCCATCAGGCCATATTAATATATTATACTTGTTTATGTCGGAAGTATATCGATACTTGTTTCCAATTGCCATCATTTTTATTATTATGATATGATATATTAGCAAAGTTTTTTAGAGGGAGGATTCGGTGAAAACAATTCTTACAATGTGAAATGCAAAGTGTGAACATTGCTACCTTATATGTGAACCTGTAGTACAAATTCACATAGAAGGTTCACAATTAACCTTATATGTGAACCTTAACTATTTATAATTAAGGTTCACATATAAGATACTAATGTTCACAGTTCACATATAAGATAGTAATGTTCATAATTAAGGTAAGTTCGCATTTCACACCGTAAGATATGTTTTCACCGGAAGCGAGTGAAGCGATCATGGCAGGAATTGAAGTTTTCTACTATTTTAGGTTTGATTTCAAGCATATTCACACAACATCAGAAGTAAGATTGTTAATACTAGCTCAAGGTATATTGCTTAAACAAAATTTGTTTTACATATTTCACTATTTCTAGTTGATTTTCATGTGTCCTTGTGTCTGCTTGTGATTTTCATGTTTTGTTTTAGGTTCGATTTTCACATTTATCTGCATGAGAAGGAAAAATCCTATTGAGAATGAGAAATTAATTGTCATTACAGAAAATCTTGAAAGTTACTACATGAGAATGAGTACTACACATAAGAGTGAGTACACTGCATGAAAATGAGTATTTGCTTTGTGGTGAATTGGTTTATTGCTTCAGTAATTGATTGCATAATTAATGAAACATATGTGTGTGCATAAGAATTCATGTATATGCATGAGTTTATGTTTATGTGTGCAAGAGTTTTTGTGTATGTGTGCATCAATAAAACTCATATTTTAGTGTCACACATACACAAAAACTCATATTTTAGTGCATGACATTTAGGAAATCCTTTTGAGAATGCAATTAGTTTTAATAAATATATTGACTTGTGTGCATCAATAAATAATACTGTGTGCTTCCAAATATACATTAGTGTGCATAAAATGCTTCATTGATTGATTAGATAAACATGGAGTTGAGATATATTGACATTCATTTGTGTGCAAACATCTGTTGGTAATGATAGTCATGTTCCAAATACATCTAAAGTCATAGATTTGGAATTTGGAAAAATTACAATTCATATTGGTGATGTTACTGAAAATCAATTGCAAGAAGAAAAACCCCAACTGGTAACTTCTAATACTCTAAGAGTATATGTGTGCATTACAATACTTTTTTGTGTGCATCAGTTAAATATCATGTGTGCATTACTTTTGATTTGATGTGTGAATTAGTCTTTTTTCTCATATGTGCATAACTGTACTCTCATGTGTGCATGATTAAGATATTTTATATGAATTTAATGTATGAACTAATAGTAAAATTTCATTGTGTGCATGATATACTACCTCAGTGTGCATGATATTATTCTCATGAATGCATTATTATGATGTCATGTGTGCATGATTAAAATATTGTAAATGAATATCATTTCTATATATTGTGTCAGTCTTCTCCATGGATAAAGGAAAAGAAAAAAACGCAAATGCTCAAGGATCTTCAGTGGCCGGAACGTACAAAGGGAAAAGAATGAAGCATCAAGCAACGAAGACAAACAAAAAGTAAAAAGGCCAATACAACAAGCTCACATACATTTGGAAATGATGTAGAACAAAGTGAAGATGAAGATGACTATGAACCTGAAGTTGAAGATGAACAAAGTGAAGATCAAATTGAACTTGAATACGAAGATGAAGAGGATGAGATGTCATTAGGAGTGCGAATAAACCAGATTATAGCCGAAAGAAAGATGATAAAAAAAGAATCTTCCAAAGTAGAGAAAGGGAAGGAGAAAGCAAAGGAGAAGGAGACAAAGACTCCTAAAAAGGCCAGGTCAAAAGAAAAAATCGTAAGGAGAGTGCTTTTGCCTTAAATACAAAGCTCCTAAAAGAAGATACAAATAAGGTTTCAAAACAAATGAGGAGTAAATATGAAACCCTTACGTGCACAACATCTCCAAACAAGCTTGTGAGGTTTTTCACTGATAAGGAAAATGGAATCACTGCTGAGCAGAAATAAGTATTAATAGATATTGGCTTTGGAGAATTGCTTGCCTGGACAATACGCGAATTTCCAATGAAGCTCGGAATGTATGAGTTTGCAAGGTATGATCCAATCAAGTGCACAATGACACTTAAGGATGGGAAGGAGATTCTAGTTACAAAAGAGGACGCACACGACTATCTAGGTGTTCCAAAGAGTAAGAGGCAAATTGTGTTGCCAGAGAAACTGACAAACGAAGAATTTCTAGCAAAAATTGATGACGATTTTGATGAAAAGGAGCTTAGGAATATCTCTCACACATATATCTACAACAAGATGTAGGAGTATCTAGGAGATGCATGGTTTAAGCGCTATTTCATCTTATTGTTTGCAAACACAATTGTAGAGAGCCATCCGAATGGGAAGATTATTTTCAAGATCCTGGAATTGCTTCAAGATGTAGATGAAAAAAAGAACTACAACTAGAGTGGCTTCATGTTTCAAAGGCTAAACAATAGTAGGATTGCATGGGCTAGCACTGGACATAACATTTTCAAAGGGAACTTGCTCCTACTCATGGTAAGCAAAGGGTATAATATTTATTTTACATTTGGCCTTTAATGTGAATAAGTTTTTTTTGTATATTGTGCATTATTTTTGCCTTTCGTGTGCATTTGTTCTGCCTTTCGTGTGCATTAATTTAGCCTTTTGTGTGCATTACTGAAGGACACCACCTTGTTTTTTGTGTATTTGCATGCATTTGTTTTTTCTGATGTGGATAAGTTTTCTTTTGTGTGCATCAGTTAATTCTTATGTGTGCGTCACCTTGTTTCTCTGCATGTGCATGAGTAGTTTCTATGTTGTGTATATGTTTTTCTTTTAGTGAGCATCATTTAAATTCTTTGTTCCTCGTTGTGTGCAAGAGAAGTCTGTAATGTGTGCATTAAGTTTCAACTTGATTGTTCATGAATTTGTTCATTAACCTCTTACATTTTTTTTCCGTATTCTCCAGCTGGTGTATGTCGACAAGATGAAATGGAAAGCTGAGACGTAGAAAAGAAATTTCCCAATCATTAAAAGCTGGATGACTGAAATGTTGCGACAAAGGAAGGATGAAGAGAAATTTTTTTGAGGTTTTGGACAAGGGTATCCAATTAAAATACCAACATTTCAAGATGAAGAAGAAGATGTCATGCAAGAAGAAAAATAGAATGATGGTGAAGATGTTGCGACACCAAACATTTATACAGACAATGGCCTCAAGGAACATGTGGTGAACTACATGAAAAAGGTAGACAATATGGCCAAAAGCGTGAGATCTGTCGTATAGAGTCAAAGAAGCAGCTACCCTTAGATTGACCAAGAGCAATGTGTTAAACACTGTTAACACATAATGTCAAAAGATTATCAAAGAAAAACTTACTTATGAAGTTCCACAAAATAAGGAGGAGATTCAAGAAAGCCAAGATTCAGATTTTTGGGATATGGCCGTCACATGCATGGAAGAGCTAGAGAAAACAATAAAGGTGGGGCAAGAACATGTAGAATCTCATATCAATCCTGATTTAACATCAATAGCTAATGATATAGAGAGAGAACATGGACAAATAAATCAGGAAGAAGAGGTGCATCCAACTAGAGCAGACATGGCAAAGTAAGTGAACCAAGATCACTTGATCCAGATTCTATTCGCACATATTCTTGTACAACAAGCTTGAACGAATTCAACATGATGATGCAACAACCATCTCTGAAAGTAAGAACTAGTATATGATATTCATATTTTGCATTACATATGCATGAAATCTAATTAATTATGTTGTTTCAATTTCAGTTGGATAATCACAGAGTTCCTTCATTCTCCTTGAATTTATCACATGTAAACTGAATTACTGTGCATTGCTATTTACTTTTGTTTGCATGAGTCTCCTCTTTTGTGTTTATTGGTTTTAGCTTCTGTGTGCAATACCTTTTCAACAAGTGTGCAATACCTTTTCAACAAGTGTGCATGAAGATTTGTTTTATTGTTTGCAGGAAGATGTTGACCCCAGAAGTAATGAAAAAGGTGAAGGAAATATGGAGCAGGAGGCCAATGAAAGAGAGGCTACTCTTCAAGATATGGATGAACTAATGCAAGATGTGGTGGTTGAGGGTGAAGTGATGGTAAGTAATAAACAAGAGAGAGAAAATGAGGCCAGTGAAGAAGAGGCGTGTACAACAGAGACGGAAAATGAGGAAGGATTTGATCAGGTGGTAGAGGAGGGTGAAAAAGAGAGAGAAAAGGAGCAAGGAGAAATTGAAGAACCAATAGAACAGGTAATGTGTGCAAGACTTTTTTCTATTGTGTGCATCACTCTTATAATGTTTTTTGGATTGATTCATGTTTTTTTTGTTAAAGGAGACTGAAATGAAGGAAGGTGAAATGGAGAAGGGAAAAGGGGAAGAGGAAGGTGAAGTGCAAGAGGTGGCTGAACAACAAATAAAGGAGGTATAATTAAAATATTGTCTTGGACATATTATACTTAGTGTACATGATTTTGTTCTTCTGTGTGCGTCACTAATACATTGTTTATAGATTGATTTTTGTCTTTTTGCTAAAGGTGGAATTGGAAAAGAGATAGAGGTTGATGAAATGGAAAAGAAAAAGGGGCAAGAGGAAAGTGAGCCAATATATGGTTGAAAAGGAAGGGGATAGAAGGAAAAGGAGCAAGATGTAGCTCAAGTGGAAGAGGACAAGAACACAGAGGTGATAAAAGTATTCTTGTGTGTGCATAATATTCATGTTCTTGTGTGTGGATGATATTCATGTTATGTGTGCATTAGTGTTTTTATTTGTGTGCAATAGTTTGTTGATTAGTGTGCATCATTTATTCTTACTTTTTTACTTTTTTTCAAAACTATTTTATTCTAGGAGGTAAAAGAAAATGAGGTGCTAGAAATAGAGTGACAAGGATAAGGAGAAGGAAAAAGAGGAATCTGGAAGTGTTGATGATTTTCAAAATAAGGTATATACAAATTCCCCACTAATGCATTTGTCTAATGTACCGTGTGTATATTTTTTAGCTTTTGTGTGCATGATTTTTGTGCTTTGTGTGCATGGATTTATAGAAGAACTCAGAACAAGAAAAAGTGGAGATGCCCAATGTAGATAAGAAGGACAATCTACCAAAAAAAGTAAATATATAAATAACATGTTTTAATTATTAATATGAATTTATTATTCATTAATAACTGGCTATATGTGCCAAGTTAAATTTGTGTGCGGAACCAATGTGACACGGTACATGAGAAAAGGAATATTAATCCTTCAGTGGTTCTAAATTTACCATGGGAACAAAGAGAGGTGAATATTTCTTGAGAACATTACAACATAAGAGAAAACATTGTACAACTGGGCGACAAATGAAAAGGGAAATGATGACGAGTAAGTAGTGCATTATTATGAAAATCTAAATTGAGTGAATAAAATTGCTATAGTTTTAGTCATGTGACAAAGATATTTTATGTTTATCTGTATTGTAGTGGTTATCTTTTCCATTTGGGCACATACAATCTTACAAGACAAAAATTTATCACTTTCAAGAAAAATGGAGAACTAGAAGTGTGGTTCTTGATGCGTATACTTCATATTTGAATGAAAATGAAGCATTCAAGGACTCGTTATCACCGTTATGGTTCTTCGTTCCAACAATTATGATGGTAAGCTGATGCGACCCTGCCATCGTTGACAGCTGTTGAGGAAGAGGAAGCCATGAGTCTTCGCTCACTTGGACCCGTGACTCGATCCCGAGCCAAGATAATCAGTCAAGCCACGCAATCTCTGGTCCTTCGCACCGTGGCCAACTTCAGTTCCTCTCCAGCAGAGCACTCTTTGAGGTTCCTAACCTCTAGTTCCTTAATGCCTTCACTCACTAGCATGGATGCCTCTTATTCCAGCTTCAGTTCTCAATACCAGACTCCAACTTCAGTTCCTGAAGCCAACTCCCTTGGTACCAGTTCCTCCGAGCTGTGAAGACCGACTATCTTCTTAGTTATTATTATTATTTTCTATTTTTAGCATATGTTATTAGGTTTAGGGCGTGTCTACTCTCATGCTTGAGAGGCCGACCCTAGTTTCCCTTTTTTTATCTTCCTTATTACTTTCTTTACTTATTTTGCAAGATACTCTTTTGTAAAAGCTCGCCTACATATATGGCTTGCCTTCTTCATTAATATCACATTTAGCTTTTGGATTAATTGATAAAGTCGAGTGCATCTCCTTGTTAATCCCCTAGGCGTCACCAAACAAAGTCTAACTTCTTTATCCTTTCTTCTTACTTCTAATCTCTTCCCCGGTGGATTTATCTACCAAACCCTACGTAAACCTACACTTTACATCCACTTCATCTCTACAAATCACCCGCTCCATCGTTGTTGCTTGTTACCACAAGTAACAACATCACTATCATGCAGTTCCCCAGTTACTGTCAAGTCTTCCGACCAGTTCTCTAGATCGCTCCAGCAAGTCATTCTTGACCTTTTCGAGGCCAGGAATGCATCAACTGGTATCAGAGCGCCAGGGATCTTGTAAGTCACGTTCTTCTCTTGTTTGTGATTGTCACTCTTTCACTACGTAATCCCCTTCCTCCATCACTTTGAGAGCCTTAGAAATACTCCATATTCGACCTTCATTCACCTAAGAACCCAGGAAGATCAGATCTTGTTCGAAACCGTCAGAGAATTGTTTTTCCTTATCTTGCTAGCCGTTTCCCTTATCTTGCAATATCTTGTTAATTTCGATTGCTTGCAATTTAATTGATAAGTATATAGGTTATTTAATTTGCATATCTAAGGAAAAAGATAGTATATAAAAGATTTGCTCTTTCCTTGTTTGTTGGCCGAAATATTCTCTCTTGTGCTCAAAAGATCTTGCTTGCACCCTACTCTAATTTCTTTCCTTGTGTAAAAGCTTTGACTTTCCTTGCATATCTTTTACATGATAGTTATTTTCGGATCCTAAAATAAAAGGGGAATCCGAAATAAAAAAAAAAAAAAACGAGTTCGAAACAATCTCATCCAAAGCCAAAATAAGGTAAGTTTGAGATATCACTAGTCAAAGTTTCTATCTTCTTGTCTCTCCATCGTCTAGGTTTGCATACTAGGAAGTTTGAATCTTTTTGCTTCTTCTCCTTGTGTTTGCTTATTCGAATTCTCTCTTGTTGTTCATTGAATTGTTCAACTTGATTGCTTGATATTGCTTGATTGCCTTCAGTTCCCCCCTGACCGCCCTCACGGCTTTGCTATTTATAGTAACCCGAGAGTGTTGTCACTTGCTTGAGTTGTGCGTGCTTTACTATATTGTTGTGCCTTTGATATTGCTTGTGCTACTTGATACTCGCAGTGGTGAATGATATTGTTGTAGGTAACGTGACTCTAGAGGACAAAGAGGGAGACAAAAGTCAATCAACAGGAACTAAGACTCAAGTTCCACCATTCCAGCAACCCCCATTGCTTGAAGATCCGCCCTTGAATCAAGTCGTGGAGCAACAAGGGCAGACAATACAACATTTTCTCCAAGAATTGACGGCACTAAGGGCTAAAGTTGACTCTGCAACCCAACATAGTCTATCGGGGCCGACCCCGGAAGTGCACGTTGATGACGGTGTCCAGTTCCCAAAGTCAGACACTGGTGCCAAGTTCCCTAGCCGTGACAAAGGCAAGCAAATTGTGGCCTCAACTTCACAAGTTCAACCACCACAATGACTTGCCTCTATAATTGAATGTCATTAAGATGCAGCAAAGCTAAAGGATCACCGCACCCATGTCGAGCACAAGGACACCGACTCCAGCGACCGTGATGACGACTACGACGTTGAGTTTCCAAGCCATTCTTCACATGTCAAGGGAACTCGTAACCATCACAAGCGTCACGGCCGCCACAAGAAGCACGACGCAAGTTTGCCCACACCCAGTGACTACAGGAACCGAGATCACAGTTCCCAACCCACAGGTAGGTATCACTCGCGTCATCACAACACTGCTTCGACAATTCTCTTCAACATTGACGATCATCTTCACCACCAAAGTCCCAGATCACGACCACCTATTGGTTGTAGCTCAGCCTCTGAGTCTAATCGAGATGGTTTTGAAGAATTTGATGATGAGGACTTCGCCCATGCTGGAGTTCCCAATCCTGGTAACCTTCACGCTCCTCTGGGAGTTCCTATTGAAGACATGGAGGTCCCTCCAGATTATGCCGGCTGCTCTTCCAGTCGACCGTTATGAGGGACGTCGTGAAACATGTCAGTATGAAGCCCGCTATGGATGTAGGGAACAACAACAGTTCCCTGCACAATGCCGAGAACGCCAGCAGTTCCCTGCACCGCGCCATCCAAGGCGCCAAGGCTATGAGGATGTTGACGATTATGACCATGACAACCATGGTTTTCATCGTCATGCACCAAGATATGATGAGCCCTTACATGATCCTTGCCGCTATGAAGCACGTCGTCCAGTCGTGGCCGGTCACACCGCTCGCCGCGATATCAAGGTAAAGATTGAATTTTTCTATGGCTTATATGATCCCGCTGTTTTTCTTGATTGGATGCAGGCCACAGACCATGTCTTGAAGCATTGTCACTATGAGGAAGCCGAAAAAGTTGAGATATCCACTCTCCACTTCAAAGACGCTGCTCAAACTTGGTGGCACCGCTTCACTTCAGACCGTGTTTCTCGCAATCTTGAACCCATTTCTACTTGGGATCAGCTAGTCTTTGTCATGACTAGAAAGTATGTTCCCACTGGGTATAGGAACCAGGTCCGAATGGAGATAGCTATGCTCCGCCAGGGCACCATGACACCTCTTGACTTCTTCGCCAAGATCGAGGATCTCTACTTCAAAGCTAATGTCAGTGCCGCTCCCACAGCCCTACGCACCAAGTTCTTGAGTGGTCTCAATGCTCCCATTCGAGATCAACTTGAAATTTTGCCAATCAAAGATCTTAACACTTTGGTGCACACGACTATGCAACTTCACTACCAACTTCTTCGCAAGAAGAACACTTGGCCAACTTCGGGTCAACCCAGGTACAATTCTAACTCTTCCAATTCCCTTTCTACTAAAGTGCAAAATTCCTCTTCGTAGGGAAAGACAGGAACTAGTTCCCGCCCGATTGCAGCACCCCCACAGCGCCCCTCATCGCCTAAGCCCGCAACTCAGCAACCTGGCCACACCAGTGACATAGAATGCTACAAGTGTGGTGGACATGGTCACTAGAAGCGTGATTGTTACTAGGCGTGTGCTCACTGTCAAGGAAGTAGATTTGGTGGACCAAAGAGAAAATCTATTTCACACCAAATGCAAAGTCCAAACCGCCTCTTTGAGTGTCATAATAGATGGTGGCAGCTGCTGCAACATCATCAATGAAAAGGTGGTCAAACACTTCAACCTTCCAACGACACCCCATCCACAACCATACGGTCTCCAATAGATTTCAGAATCCGAAGGCGATCCCATCACAAAATAGTGCATTGTATCCTTTTCCATTGGTCATTATAAAGATTCTGTTTTATGTGATGTAACTCCCATGGATGCCACACATCTTCTATTAGGCCGTCCATGGCAGTTTGATCGACGCGTTATCCATGATGGGTATTTGAGCACTTATGTGTTTAATTACCATGAGAAACGTGTCACCCGTTTACTTATGACTCCACATGAGATAATGCAGGATCACACAGAAAGGAGTCGCCAAAAGGCTATAGAGAACGCCGCTGCAAAGAAAGGAACTGACCCAGTTCCCAACAACACGGCCGTTCCAAAGAAGGATCCCCAGAAAGACAGGACCCTAGTTCAGCAGAGACACAATGATCCAACCGACACTTCTGAGTTCCCATCAACACCGACAGTAATTAGAAGCACCACTGCTGATAGGGTTCCCACCCAGGGAAAATGTGAAACACAGATACTTCTGGCACGTCACAGGGATATCACTCCAACACTTCAGGGACGTTCTCCTTGTTTTTTATTAGTTCCCAAACTGTGCGTTCATAATTCTCAGGATGAGTTACCACCGGGACTTCCCCCAATCCGTGGAATTGAGCATCAAATTGACCTTGTTCCAGGAGCATCCTTGCCTAACCGCGCCGCTTATAGAGCCAGTCCGGAAGAAACAAGGGAACTCCAGTGCCAAGTTCAAGAACTTCTTGAACGAGGCTACGTAAGGGAATCCTTAAGCCCTTGCGCAGTTCCGGTTATCCTTGTTCCAAAGAAAGACGGCTCTTGGAGGATGTGTGTAGATTGTCGCGCCATCAACCAAATCACCGTCAAGTATAGGCACCCCATTCCTCGCCTTGATGACATGCTTGATGAGCTCCATGGTGCCACAATTTTTTCGAAGATAGATTTGAAGAGTGGCTACCAATAAATCAGAATGAAAGAAGGCGACGAGTGGAAAATAGCGTTCAAGACCAAGTATGGCCTATACGAGTGGCTAGTCATGCCATTTGGTCTCACCAATGCCCCAAGCACATTCATGCGTCTCATGAACCATGTTTTGAGACACTTCTTGGGCAAGTTTGTTATTGTCTACTTTGATGACATTCTTGTTTACTCTCGGAGCATAGAGGATCACACGAAGCACTTACGCCTTGTTCTTGAGTGCCTTCGCAAAGAGAAATTGTTTGCTAATCTTGGGAAATGCACATTCTGCACCGACTCCACCATCTTCCTTGGCTTTGTCGTTTCCAAAGATGGTCTTCGTGTAGATGAAGAGAAGATTCGAGCAATCAAAGAGTGGCCCACCCCTACAACGGCCACAATGGTAAGATCTTTCCTTGGTTTGGCTGGTTTCTATCACAGATTTGTGAAGGATTTCAGCAGCCTTGCAGCGCCCCTTCATGAGCTGACCAAGAAGGGAACTGTGATCGACTGGGTTCCCTCCCATGAAACATCTTTTCAAGCGCTGAAAGATGCTCTCTGCCATGCTCCTTTGCTCCAGCTGCCTGACTTCTCTACAACTTTTAAAGTTGAATGTGATGCTTCCAATTTTGGCATTGGAGGCGTGTTGCTACAAGACCGCAAGCCGATCGCCTACTTCAGCGAGAAGCTCACGGGTGCCACCCTTAACTACCCCACTTATGATAAGAAACTATATGCTTTGATACGGGTATTAAGGACTTGGCATCACTACTTATGGCCAAAGGAATTTGTGATCCATTCCGATCATGCAACGCTCTCTTACTTAAAGAGCCAAGCCACTCTAGGTCGGAGACATGCACGCTGGGTTGAATTTATGGAGACTTTTCCATATGTGGCCGTGCATAAGAAAGGAAAGGAGAATGTGGTAGCCGACGCCCTTTCTCGCAGGTACGTTCTTCTTACTTCCCTTGATGCTAAGATTCTTGGTTTTTCTATCATTAAAGACTTGTATTTAGTTGATGACTATTTCAAGCCTATTTTCGAGGAATGCTTAGCCAAAGGTGAGAGTGCAACCTTCTTTCTTGATGAGGGTTATTTGTTTAAAGCAGGGAAACTGTGTATCCCTAGTTCCTCCCTTAGGAACCTGCTCATTAAGGAGGCCCGAGAAGGTCGTGGCCACTTTGGGATTAATAAGACCTTGGCTGCCTTACGAGAGTACTTTTTCTGGCCCAAAATGATTCGACATATTACTCGATTTTGTAGGAGTTGTGTGACTTGTAATAGAGCCAAGTCTAGATCGAGTTCCCATGGTTTATACACTCCCCTGCCAGTTCCTGTAGTTCCCTGGGATGACCTATCTATGGATTTTATCACATGTCTGCCTAACTCAAAGAAGGGAAACGACTCGATTTTTGTGGTTGTCGATAGATTCTCAAAAATGGCCCACTTTATAGCTTGTAAGACCACCAATAATGCTACTGATATAGCCAACTTGTTTTTTGATAATGTAGTGAGATTACATGGGATTCCTAGGACCATTGTGAGTGACCGAGATGCCAAGTTCCTTAGTCACTTTTGGAGGACTCTATGGGGTAAGCTAGGAACCAAATTGCTATTTTCCACGAGCTACCACCCTCAAACCGATGGCCAAACTGAGGTCACCAATAGGACATTAGGTCAACTCCTTAGAACCGTCCTTAGGTCAAACCCACGAAGGTGGGAGGACTTACTATCTTTTGTGGAGTTTGCTTATAACAGGTCCAGGCACAGCGCTACCAAGCTCACACCATTCGAAGTTGTCTATGGTCGCAACCCAGTCACCCCATTGGACTTGACGCCTCGACCGCTGCGTGATCAAGAAACTGTGCCCGCCGCTAAGCGCGCTGAATTTGTACAGAAACTGCACCGCAGAACAAGGGAACAGCTGTTGCGCCGTGCTGAGCAATACGCCAAGAAACACAACAAAGGCCGACGCCACATGATATTTGCCCCAGGTGACCTTGTCTGGGTACATTTGCGAAAGAAACGGTTCCCTGGACTTCGCAAGACCAAGTTGCATCAACGCGGTGATGGTCCTTTCAAAGTTCTTGAGGCATATGGAGAAAACGCCTACAAGGTTGACATTCCTGGCGAATACAATGTGAGCTCTACTTTTAATGTCGCTGATCTATCTCCTTACATTCCCCCTGAGTTTGATGATTTGGAAGCGGGGACGCTTCTCAGCCAAGAAGGGGTGGGTGATGCGACCCTGCCATCGTTGACAGCTGTTGAGGAAGAGGAAGCCATGAGTCTTCGCTCACTTGGACCCGTGACTCGATCCCGAGCCAAGCTATTCAGTCAAGCCACGCAATCTCTGGTCCTTCGCACAGTGGCAAACTTCAGTTCCTCTCCAGCAGAGCACTCTTTGAGGTTCCTAACCTCCAGCTCCTTAATGCCTTCTTCGCTCACTAGCATGGATGCCTCTTATTTCAGCTCCAGTTCTCAGTACCAGACTCCAACTTCAGTTCCTGAAGCCAGTTCCCTTGGTACCAGTTCCTCCGAGCTGTGAAGGCCGACTATCTTCTTAGTTATTATTATTATTTCCTATTTTTAGCATATGTTATTAGGTTTAGGGCGTGTCTACTCTCATGCTTGAGAGGCCGGCCCTAGTTTCCCTTTTATTATCTTCCTTATTACTTTCTTTACTTATTTTGCAAGATACTCTTTTGTAAAAGCTCGCCTATATATATGGCTTGCCTTCTTCATTAATATCACGTTTAGCTTTTGGATTAATTGATAAAGTCGAGTGCATCTCCTTGTTAATCCCCTAGGCGTCACCAAACAAAGTCTAACTTCTTTATCCTTTCTTCTTACTTCTAATCTCTTCCCCGATGGATTTATCTACCAAACCCTACGTAAACCTACACTTTACATCCACTTCATCTCTACAAATCACCCGCTCCATCGTTGTTGCTTGTTACCACAAGTAACAAGCAACAATAGTGTCAAGTCTTCCGCCTCCCTCCGAGTTCCCAAACTCGACCAGTTCTTGAGAAGGCCGACTCTCTACGAGATCAAGATCGCTCCAGCAAGTCATTCTTGACCTTTTCGAGGCCAGACACGCATCATAAGCATATTCACAAAACTATAAACAAAAGGTTAGATAAATTATTTGCACTGATTATATTTTATTTTCTTGCAAAACAAATTTACTTTGCAAAACGAACATGCTACGCTGGAAGAGAACGAAAACAAGTTATTTCAATCAATGATGGAAACCTTCAACTGAGTCGAATTTTTTAGGCATAGGCAGAAAACAGTGCAGAATATTGATTTGGTAATTCATTGCTATAATCGTTGTTCATTCATTAATTATGGTAATTGCATCTGTGAAAAATGAGTTTATGCTATTGTGTGCATAAAAATATTATTTTGTGTGCATGAAATTACTCTTTTTTGTGCATGATTATGTATATTACTAATTCTAACGTGTGCATGGCTTAATTTCTATGTGTGGTTGACTAGTACAAATAGTGTGTGCAACACAATAGTACATCTGTGTGCATCATATATTTCTTATGTGTGCATGACACCCTACTTTCTCTCAATTGTATAGTTCATATTCTGTGTACACAATGAAGGACACTACTTTCTCATTGCTATAAATGTCAAAACGCCATATGTGCATATACTTGATAACTCAGCAAGTGGTGATGTAGACAAGTATGGCACACTCCCACAAACATTTAAGTACACAAGAGTATCATTATGATTGATCATTACAATGAAATGAGGAACTAAAGAATTTACTATCTAATTTAGTGTAGAGATACTGTTTTGTCCAATTCCTCAAGAAAAACAACATGGCCAAAGCTCTGCCCATTGAAGATGAAGTTAAAGTACCAACAAAGGGGGCTTGAAATGACTTGGAGGGACAAAAGAACAAGACAAATTGTGGAATTTGCGCTATTAGACACATGAAAACGTACATGGGGACCGAACAATTTGACTAGAAAACTGGACTGAAAAGAGGAAACAAGAAGTTGTTGGCCGGAAAATCTCAGGGTGAAGTACGTTCACAGGCTACTAACCAGCGAACACAATGGACATCGTGAAAAGGGGATATATAATTCAAAGGGAACAACAATCAAAGGTTGTTGGATCGTCTAAGGGAGTTGGTAGTAACAAGTAGGAACAACTGGGAAGATTGTGTAGATGGTAGTTAAATGTTTTGTGTTAGAATATTCTAGTCAGTTTTTGGATGAATGTTGTGGTTGAATATTAAGGGTAACTACTTTGTTTTATAAGCTTTTGTTGGCAAAAAAATGTGAATAAGTGTTCATGAGATAATAGGTTAATTTTCTAGGTGAATCAAATGGAAAGAATTGAGTGTGCATGACAATGTTTCTGTGTGCATGACTTATTTCTTTTGTGTGCATAACGTTGTCCTATTGTGTGCATCAAAAAAATATACGGATAGTGTTTGCTTACATGATTTATTTAATTTGTGTGTATTACTTGCACAAAAATAGCGTGTGTGCATCACATATTTCCTCTATGTGCATGCGATATATTTAACTTGTGCATGGCTTAATTTGTATGTGTGCATGCGATATATTTAACTTGTGCATGGCTTAATTTGTATGTGTGCATGACTACTACAAAATAGTGTGTGCAACACAAAAGTACATTTGTGTGCATCATATATTTCTTCTGTGTGCGTGAGATTATTCTAATGTGTGCATGACTTTGCATATTACTAAATAGCTTAAAATAACAAGTTAAAAATAGCAGAAAAGATGTCTTGCAATAATATTTAAAAAAAGATTGAATATTACAAACCATGAGTCTGGAAAAAACATCAGTCTGAAAAAACCATGAGTTTAAATTTAATCGACATATTGTGGACATGTCTTAATGTTGTGTCGTGACTTTTTACACATCTTACAAGCCCTCTTTTGCTTCTTTGACTTTTCAATTCCGACTTCTTGACCACTTCTAAGGCGTCTTTTCTTAAACTTGTTGTTTGCTTGTTTAGGAGGATGGACACTAACTTCGTCTGGTAAAGCACCAACCAGTTTCTCAAATGCAAACTTCTTTGTTGAGGTTGAGGCAGAGGGATCAACCATTGCAGAACTGTTGAATGCAACCTTTTGATCCTTTAGCAAACACAAAAATTGTTTCAAGTTATCAACGTCTTCTCCCACAACATCAACACATGCATACAGTTTTGTCATGACTTCAGCCAACAACCGTTTCCTTTCATCAATCAAAACACTACCATCATAAACTGCATAATCAATTTCAAAAATAGGTTGTAATATTGATTTCTTAGTCCAACGAGTGCGGAGGAGGCTAGGAGGGAGATCAATTGCATGAAAATTTTTCAATGCGGTGAAGATGTGGCAACAAGGAAAACCTAGCTTGATGAGCTTATTGCAAGAACACTCAAATACATTACTTGCCTGTACATGTTGAACTTTACAGATTCTACCAAATTCATCAAGAATTTGATAATAATGAATCCCATCTTCTTTTTTCAAGTCATGAAAATTGTTCAAAGATACGCACCACTCATTAACTCGTCCTGAACTTCATAAAATGCATTAATGGTGTAAACCTTTTCCATATTCTTCTCTATTTGCAATGGTGTCTTCATACGAGGAGTAAAAGTACATGAATCAAGATCAAGCTTCTTTTGACCATGACGCAGGGATTCAATTGCACTATTGAACTGCATCATAAACACAACTAAGCTGGATTGAGAGCTTAGATACATGCCAAAGAAACTGTTCTGACTTTATGACTGTGACGTTGTTCCCAATAGAGGAGACATCTTGAAAAAAAAGAAGGAATCCAATAACGGCGTAGCTCGAACTTGACAGATAACCACTCATGGCCTTGTAAACCAAATTCTTCCATAACTGAAAACCACTCATTTTCGAACTCCAAAGGACTAAGGTCATTGCTCCAAACAATAAAATTGAACTTATCATGGAAGGAATCAATAAAAGAAGGAGGTACCTTCATCATAATATACCACTTGCACAAACGGTGAACAGATTCAGTAAAAACACTATCAACGACGACTTTAATCGCAACATCTTGATCAGTTAAGATCACATGAGGGTCATGGTCCATAGCTTTCTTGAAGTTTTCAAAAATCCACACATACGATTCAATGTCCTCATGCAAAAGCAAAGCAACAGCAAATGTGATAGACCTTTTGTGATTGTCATCTTTAGTGAATGGAATGAATGGAATGAATATCATATTATACCTGCAAATAAAAAACACAAAGTAAAACATATGAAATACTTCTGTGTGTGTGCATAGGATTGACTATGTGTGTGCATAACTAAGACATTTTCTTGTGCATGAAAAATTTAGTGCATGTGTGCAGAACTTATACTATGTGTGTGCATAACTAATGGAATGAATATCATCTTATACCTGCAAATAAAAAACACAAAGTAAAACATATGAAATACTTCTGTGTGCATAACTTATACTTTATGTGTGCATAGGATTGACTATGTGTGTGCATAACTAAGACATTTTCTTGTGCATGAAAAATTTAGTGCATGTGTGCAGAACTTATACTATGTGTGTGCATAACTAATGGAATGAATATCAGATTATACCTGCAAATAAAAAAACACAAAGTAAAACATATGAAATACTTCTGTGTGCATAACTTATACTTTATGTGTGCATAGGATTCACTATGTGTGTGCATAACTAAGACATTTTCTTGTGCATGAAAAATTTAGTGCATGTGTGCAGAACTTATACTATGTGTGTGCATAACTAATGGATTTACGTGTGCAAGGGAAATTAAATGCCTCCGTGCTAAGTTTTTTTAATGTGCACAGTAATTTATCAAAAAAACACAAATATCTATTCAATTGGTATCTAGCATCACAAGAAACAACATCACCAAAGTACGAGAAACTCTTCCTCATAATAGGATCACACCAAAACAATCGGGTTAGTTTATCTGCCTTGTCTACATAATAATCAAAGTAGTATGCGTCACAACCTTCCTTCTTATTAAAAAAGTCATTACTGACCATTTGAGCATCGCTTTCAGCCATGTATGAATTCAAACCTCTCATAAAATTCGTTAAATCAACAACCGTGGCGCCAACATTAGCATAAGAACCAACCAAATTCTTGTTAACTCTAAAGCTCTTGGTTACACCAACGTTTGATTTAATGCAATTCAACATAAACTCTTGATGTAACGGTGTCACTTCCCTATTCCCTTTCAAGAAAACCATTTCAGATGGCTCCAAAAATGGATGTGTATGACGATATTCGAAATTGGTCACTCGATATTCGTCGATGCCTGCATGTCTAAGCCACATCTTCTCCTCACATCCACATCGATTAGACACCCTCCTTCTTTTCACAACATTTTCACCAGTATGATTGAAATATGCAAATGGGGATACATTTTGTATCTTTCTCTCGTACAACAAAGTTACCTCCACTTAATTGTTTTCTCTAAATCATCAATTTTGTTGTTGTTGTTGTATACACACGAGTAGAAAAACCACACACATTTGCATAAGTTGTGTAAAATTGCATACCATGTAGAACAGTTGGAAAGAGCTGACCAACATATGACATCAATTCAACATCGACGCATGAGTGTAAAACTGAGCTAAACTACCAGGAGAAATAGAGGACATACTTCCTTCAATATGAGGTCCATCTCCAGTAAAATGAATGAAAGAACATAACTCATAATTACTATTGTGTGCATCAATTATGTCTGATGTGTGCAGTGATAATGCCTCATGTGTGCATCACTTATTTCATGGGTAAATTATTTCATGTGTAAATTTCATGTGTGCGTCCAAGCCACAAATCAAATGATTACTCCAATTTTATTTCATTAATTGATATAATTGAATCAAATAGAAAAAACTGTATGCTTACTCAAATTTTGTTCGTCGAAACTCAAATTTGAATGAACAACTCTGTATTTGATGAGTGTACAAGCAATTCCAACTAGAATACACTACTGACTAACACATTCGACCTAAAATCAAGAACTCATATACTTGTTCTGCAGTAGAGGACAGATTGTGCGCTTAAGCAAAGCAAAACTAACCTAATACACTTTCCAAATCAAAATCAAGACCACAACAAACACATACGAGCCAAAATACATTTTTGACCAACTGTAGAAGCAATTCCGAACACATGAAACACATAATTTATCGAGTTCATATCAACAACACATATCAATGTTAGAAACGAAACCCTTACCTGAATCGATCAAAGGAGAGCCACTTTGGACGAAGGGAGTGAAGTCGTCAGCGATGGAATTGAAGAAAGACTCCATGATTGTAGGCAATCGAAGGCGAATGGGAAAAATAGATTTGGGGATAAAATTTGACACGTCGAAGGTGGGATGAGGGTTATGTTGCTAGGAAATTGAGGGTGGGGATGTATCCTTAATCCTCATAGAAAGACACATCCTCATGGGATCCTTTTCCCTATTCATATGCCTTTAGTGGTTCACGTATTTATCTATTCCATTATTTTATTACTTATTTTACATGTTAACTATAATTACATTAATGTGGACATATTTTTGAACAATTTGTAATTTTTCTTTTGTTTTGACTCCGGCTCGTGCGTAGTACAAACAGAAAGGGACTAGTCAATATTAGAGGTATGCTTTTAATTAAATGATAAATATTAATGGATTTATTAATTTTATTTAAGTGATTTAAGTGACTATGTAACACGCAAATGACTTCGAAAACTAAGGAATAAGATTTGGGAATATTTTTGAACAACTTAAGAAAGTGGAAGAAGAACTTATCAAGATCCAAACAACACCGATTGACTCTTTGTTGGAGAATCTAATAACAAAGCAAAATAATCTTATATGTAAAAAATAAAATCTACTATCACCGATTCACTAAATATCTTCACCGAGTTGCTTCAGGGAGTAGAGCAAGGAAAAATATTAAGGAAATTACTACTACAAAAGGTACACTAATACTAGGACAGGAGAATATTAGACAAGAAATAAAAAATGATCTTACCAAGAGATTCACAAAACAACACATTGACCAAAACCAAATTGATACTATCTTAAATAATATCAAACCCAAAATATCAAGTAGTGATAACTCTGAGCTTATCAGAAATGTAACAAATGAGGAAATCAATCAAGCCATCAAAGATATCAGAGAGGATAAAACGCCAGTTCCAGACGGAATGCCTTCTGGCTTCTATAAAAAATATTGGGACATTGTTAGTCCAAACCTAATCAAAGTTGTTAAAGAGTTTTTCCACTCGGGCAAAATTCTTAAGCAAATTAACCACACCTTCATAACTTTAATACCAAAGAATGATAACTCACAAACCACTAACCACTACAGACCAATCAGCCTTTGTAACACGATGTACAAAGTTATTTCTAAAATCATTACAGAAAGAATTAAGAGTGTCATCCAAAAGATAGTACACCCTCTCCAGGGGGCATTCGTGAAAAATCGATCCATCCAAGACAATGTACTAATCGCAAACGAAGTGTTCCACTCTTTCAAAACAAAAACCGGAAAAGATGGATGGCTAACCACTACAGACCAATTAGCCTTTGTAACACGATGTACAAAGTTATTTCTAAAATCATTACAGAAAGAATTAAGAGTGTCATCCAAAAGATAGTACACCCTCTTCAGGGGGCATTCGTGAAAAATCGATCCATCCAAGACAATGTACTAATCGCAAACGAAGTGTTCCACTCTTTCAAAACAAAAACCGGAAAAGATGGATGGCTAGGTTTGAAACTAGACAAGGAAAAAGCGTATGATAGAGTCGATTGGTCATTCCTCTTTCAAACTCTTAAAAAATTCGGTTTGTGAGACAAATTCCTTGGTTGGGTGAAAGAATGCGTCCAATCAGTATCATTTTCGATACTACTGAACCAAGGAACAACTGACCAATTCTTCTTGAGCACGGGTCTTAGACAAGGAGACCCACTCTCACCATTTCTATTCATAATTAGCACTGAAGTTCTCACTCGAAACATACAAATGGCGGCTGACCAGAAAAAGAACCCAATAGGAATCAAAATTACTAGAGGACGTACTAGAATTCCTTTTCTTGCGTTTGCAGATGACATAATTATCTTCTCGGATACAAAACAATCAACTTGCCAAACAATTAAAGACACTGTCAATAACTATTGCGCAGTATCGGGGCATTTAGTCGACTTCCATAAATCTGCTTTCCAAGTGACAACTAACACAAGTAATTCAGCAAAATCCCATATACAACAAGTGTTCCAAGTTAATCAATCAACATCTCTGGAGAAATACTTAGGGTGTCCTATTATCAATGAAAAAGTTACACAACACACATTCTTCCCAATAGTAGAAAAAGCAAGTCATCAGTTAACAAAATGGAAAGCCAACTCACTATCAATGGAAGGAAGAAAATTATTAATAAAAGCAAACTTGGCAGCTCAACCCAACTACATAATGCAAAGCTTCATGCTTCCAGACCAAACACATAAACAACTTGATAAATCAATCGTAAATTTTACTGGAATAAAAGCGAAAATCACAAACTGATAATTTTATGGAATGATGTTTGTAAGCCCAAAGACAAAGGTGGACTCGGATTGCGTAACAGCACATACATGAATGTAGCCCTACAAATGAAATTATTATGGAAGATACTAGCAGAACCCAATGACATTTGGGTAACAATTATAAGAGAAAAATACCTTTCAGAAAAAAAACATAATCAATTACAAAAAACCGAAAGATAAGAAAACATCATGGCAATGGTCACAAATGACTAAACTAATTCCATAATTTAAAAAAGGACTCATCTAGAAAGTGGGAGATGGGCAAACGATAAAATTTTGGGAAGATAACTGGTACCCAGAAACACTAATTGATCAAATTAATATAGATGAACCTATCAACGATCAAGATACCATAGCTGAATTCCTAAACGAGGAGGGAAGTTGGAATCTTACTAAACTGAGAAGATACTTCAATGAAAAATCCATTACAAAAATAATATCATACCCAATTCCGATAAACCATATCAGAGACAGACTTTACTGAAAAGCAAGCAAATATTGATGGTTCTCTACGCGCAATGTTATTGACATGATATATATACACTAATAGAGGTCTTTAACCATCCTCTAATGAATGGATCTGGAAACTAGACATAGCACCAAAATTGAAAATTTTCCTCTGGAAAGTCACAAAAGAAATTTTACGAACGCGGGTGAAGCAGGTAGAACGACATATCCCTATCACAACTAACTGCCCTAATTGTACTAATTGCTATGAATGTATCCACCACTTTCTCTTTAAATGTATCAAAACTCGGCAGGCCATACACAAATATAATGATACCTATATCCATACCCTTGATGAAATTTACGACGAGGACTGTTCAACCATAACATTACTTAATAAAGTAAGAGAAAAAGCACCAAAAGTGGATATGGAACAAATCATAACTATTTGGTCGTCCTTGTGGTTCTATTGAAACAAGAAGACTTTCAACGAAGTAGAATTCAATAAACTATCAAACATACTACAATTTGTCAACAACATAGAGTAGAATGGGCAAAGACAAAAAAAAGCGACCGAAGAAGACGACGACAAGACTAAACTACCCAAAAAACCCACAAGGAGGAAAAGGACAAAATTTAGATGGACTAAACCATAAAACAACTATGTCAAGTTGAATGTGGACGCTTCTGTCCCAACAAACGGACCTGCATCATTTGGCATTATCATTTGAGACCATTTGGGGAAACCTTCTGATGCGGGGATAAGCCGCAGTTGCCGACCTAGACACCAAACTCGAATAGGAACTCGAACAGAGAAGAAAGGCGGAATTAGAATGAGAGGAAAGAAGGATAAGTCGAATGATAGGCCAATTGGAACCAAATCAAACAACGATAAAACCCTTGAACTTAAGAACAAGAACCTTACCGAATGATGAAGAAACCCCAACGGATGATTACAACCAAACACAATGACTTTGGTGGGTCAAGGCACCTGGAGGTTGCTCTATGGAGTCCCGATAGCACCAACCTTATGGAGGAGAATGACACACACAAGCACAACTAGGGCAAACTGAACGACAATGCACACGGGGCACTCTTCTCACAAAAGCTCTCTTTTGGGAGGAAAAAACGATAAACGTTGTATTCAATATCAAAGTCTGGGGGGGGGGGGGGGGTAAAACAACAACTAAGGCAGCCTTATATAGGGTTCATAAGGATGCCAACTAAAGAAATAAACAATAAAAAGTAAATCCTAAAATAATAATCCGAAAAACAAATAAATATCCGAAAATAATGTTCCAGGAAGAGGCCTCGGCGAATGAGCCGCGGGCGCGGTTATTGAGCCGCGGGCACGGTCGGCGAATGAGCCACGGGCGCGGTTGGTGAATGAGTCGCGGGTGCGGTTTCCAGCCGCGGGCGCGGTTCTTCTCTGCCGTCCTCTGCTCGTTCTCGAACCTCGATCATTAGAACAATCTTCAATGGTGGTTCTTCGTCTGTATTCAACTCCTTGGACCTGAAGAACGCTACTAACTTGTCCAACTCTTGTTGGACTTCCTTAGCTCTCGAGCGCGTCAATGCACCTTCAAACTCGGGGACCGGAGGTGTCGGTTGCTGTCCAGATGATCCTTCATCATCCTCCCCTTCTTGAAAAGGATTCGACCTCGAATCATCCAGCTCCTCTTCTTCTTCACCCTCGAATAAAGTCAAATCTTGCACATTGAAGGTAGCACTCACTTGATAGTCGCCGGGAAGCTCCAAGACATAAGCATTATCTCCAATCTTCTTAAGCACCTTGAAGGGTCCATCGCCTCTTGGGGACAGCTTTGAGTGGCGTTTGCTGGGGAAACGCTCTCTCCTAAAGTGGACCCACACGAGGTCTCCCTCCTTGAAGATGACCTTCCTCCACTTCCTATTTGCCTTGCTAGCATTTGTAGCAGCTACTTCTAGCAATTTAGCTCTTGTCCTCTTATGAATTTCCTTGATGTGATCAACCTGTTTTCCTGCACTGAAATCCACTCGCTCCTTCGTAGGTAACGGCATAAGATCAAAAGGGGTTAGTGGATTCAAACCATACACACATTCAAAGGGACTCAACGAGGTTGAGGAATGGATGGCTCTATTGTAGGCAAACTCAACATGGGGTAAGGCTTCTTCCCAAGCTTTCAAATTCTTCTTAAGAATGGCTCTCAAAAGGGTTCCTAAGGTCCTATTGGTTACTTCAGTTTGACCATCAGTTTGAGGATGACTAGATGTAGAGAATAGTAGTTTAGTCCCTAGTTTTCCCCAAAGAGTTTTTCAAAAGTAACTTAGAAATTTCACATCCCTATCACTCACAATAGTCTTTGGTACTCCATGTAACCTAACAACTCCGGTGAAGAACAAGTCAGCCACATGATGAGCATCATCAGTCTTGTTGCAAGCAATAAAATGAGTCATTTTAGAAAATCTATCAACAACCACAAAAATAGAATCTCTCCCCTTCTTAGTCCTAGGCAACCCTACAATAAAATCCATACTAATGTCTACCCAGGGTGTCGTAGGAATAGGCAAAGGAGTATACAATCCATGTGGTTTAACTCTAGACTTAGCCTTAAGACACTCCAAACATCTTTTCAAACAATGCTCAACATCCCTAAGCATATGGGGCCAATAAAAATGAGTATGCAACATATGATATGTCTTATCTCTACCAAAGTGTCCCATTAATCCACCCTTATGGGCTTCTTCAACAAGCAATAATCTCAAAGAACACTTAGGTATGCACACTTTACTAGCCCTAAACAAGAAACCGTCAAACAAGTAAAACTTATCCACAGTTCCTCTATCGAAACATTGCTTATAGATAGCACCAAAATCAGCATCATTACAATATAATTCCTTGATGTAAACAAAGCCTAACACCTTAGAGTCAAGTTGAACAATTAAACCATGCCTCCTAGATAGTGCATCAGCAACAACATTGTCCTTTCCCTTCTTGTATTTGATAATATAAGGGAAAGTCTCAATAAATTCCATCCATCTACCATGCCTCCTATCAAGTTTGTCTTGGCTCCTAAAATGTTTCAAAGATTCATGATCGGTATGCAAAACAAACTCTCTAGGCCATAGGTAGTGTTGCCAAGTCTTAAGTACTCTATATAATGCATACAATTCCTTATCATAAGTAGAGTAATTTAGACTTGCACCTTTCAACTTTTCAGAAAAGAAGGCAATAGGCTTACCTTCTTGCATGAGGACTCCTCCAATGCCAACTCCGGAAGCATCACACTCCACTTCGAACGGCCTAGTGAAGTCGGGAAGCACAAGCAAAGGTGCCTCGGTCAATCTGCGTTTTAGCTCCTCAAACGCCTTTTCTTGAGCCTCCTTCCAAACAAATGCTGAGTGCTTCTTAGTTACCTCAGTCAGCGGAGCAGCAATGGTGCTGAAATCCTTCACAAAACGCCGATAGAAGCTTGCTAACCCGTGGAAACTGCGTACCTGGCTGCTGGTCGCGGGTGTCGGCCATTCCTGAATGGCTTTAATCTTCTCCTCGTCCACCTGTAACCCCTGGGAGCTCACTACAAAACCAAGAAATATAACTCTATCAGTGCAAAAATCACACTTCTTCAAATTAGCATATAGTCGCTGTATACTAAGAGTAACGAGTACTTCCCTGAGATGTTGCTCATGCTCCCCTAGGGACCTGCTGTAAATCAGAATATCATCGAAATAAACTACAACAAACTTCCCTATAAACTTCCTCAAGACATGGTTCATAAGCCTCATAAAAGTAGAGGGGGCATTAGTAAGTCCAAATGGCATAACAAGCCACTCATATAGACCAAATTTGGTCTTGAAGGCGGTCTTCCACTCATCGCCTTCCCTCATTCGGATTTGATGGTAGCCACTCCTAAGATCAATCTTGGTGAAGTTTGTGGCACCGTGAAGCTCATCCAACATGTCATCCAGCCTTGGTATGGGATGACGATACTTGACAGTTATGTTGTTGATAGCTCGGCAATCAACACACATCCGCCAAGAATTGTCTTTCTTAGGCACAAGTAAGACCGGAACTGCACAAGGGCTAAGACTTTCTCGAACATACCCTTTATCTACAAGCTCCTGCACCTGCTTCTGAATCTCTTGACACTCCTGAGGGTTCATTCTGTAAGCTGGCCGGTTAGGTAAAGAAGCTCCTGGAATAAGATCAATTTGATGCTCAATGCCCCTAAAGGGCGGTAAGCCCGGTGGAATCTCATCCGGAAACACCTCAGCAAACTCATCAAGAATAGCTTGAATGCTAAGGGGTAGATCAAGTCGAGAATCGGTACCTGTCAACACAAATCTCTTGCAAAGCATCATTAAGGTAGTATCGAAGGGTAAATACTCACCTTCCAGCTCGGCTTTGGACGACAATAGGGCTCGATTCGTCACTGCAGGAACCAGCGTTGCGCCAGAGAGATGACCCGCGGGCGCGGCTGAATTACCGCGGGCGCGGTTTGGCGAGTGAGCCGCGGGTGCGTCCTCGGGGCCGCGGGCGCGGTTCTCGTGCTGGTCCTTCTGTTGCGATCTATCGTGAGCCGCGGGTGCGGCATCTGAACCGCGGGTGCGGGTTTTGGTCGCTGCTTTTGTTGCTTCGGTTCTGTCAGAAGCCTTTTCCTTGCCTTTGCTCTTTTCGTAAGCTTCTGCTATCTGCGCTGGAGTCATAGGTTTAAGAGTAATAGGCTTACCATTAAAGATGAATGTATGACGGTTAGTATGACCATCATGAGTTACCCTTCGATCGTATTGCCATGGTCTTCCTAACAATATATGACAAGCTTGCATAGGAACTACATCACATAAAACCGTATCCGTATATTTTCCTAAGGTGAATGTTATCTCGGCTTGTTTTAGAACTTTTAATTCACCACATTCATTCATCCAATGCAATTTATAAGGTCTAGGATGGAAAATAGTAGTAAACTGCAATTTAGTGATCAATTCAGTGCTAACAATATTGCAACAACTTCCACCATCAATAATCATATTACAGACCTTTCCTTGAACTAAACACCTAGTGTGAAACAAATTTTCTCTTTGATTATCTTCACAAGGGGCGGGTTGTACATGTAAATTTCTTTTACAAATCAAAGAATCACCATGTTCATAACCAATTTCATCACTAAGATCATCCTCATCATGCATATCACCTGGGTTCTCTTCTTTTTCACTTTCACTTTCAAGTTCTCCTTGTTGATTAACAATTAATACTCTAGAATTAGGACGATCTTTCATCATATGACCCTTTCCTCTACATTTAAAACATTCAATATCCCTAGCTCTAGAAGTAGGGTTAGAAGTACTCCCTCGGGGTGGATTAGAAGGGCCAAGTGTTGTCTTGGAGGGAACTTGAGTAGTGGGTGGCGGATTCCTTCGAGAACCACTGTCTTCCTTGTTAGGAACCTCTCGGTTCCTTCCTTGCTGATTTTTCCAGCCACCTGCGTTTTTGCTCCCTTGGCTCCTAATTTTGGTCTTTCTTTCCACCTTGATAGCCAAATGTAGCAACTCAGTCATTGAGTTGTAAGGGAACATCTCAATCTCACTAGACACATATGGGTGAAGGATACGAAGATATCTAGCCATGGTTGTCTCCTCATCCTCCACCAAATTAGCTCGAACCATCGCTATTTGCATAGCATTGTAAGTCTCTTCGACTCCCATTGATCCTTGCTTCAAATTCTCGAGCCGCTGAATAAGTTCCCTAGTGTAATGTGGGGGAATAAATCGAGCTCTCATCATCCTCTTCATAAGTTCCCAAGTAGTGACAGGATAATCTCCATTGGCAACTCTTCCTCTGATCAAGCTATCCCACCAAACTAACGCGTAGCCACTAAACTCCAAAGATGCCAGCTGCACCTTTTTGGCTTCAGGAAAGTTGTGACAATTCCAGATTTGTTCAATCTTGGTCTCCCACTCCATATATATGTCTGGATCACACTTTCCCTCAAAACTCGGGATCTTAACCTTTATCTTTCCCACTCCATCTTGCTCAGGCTCTCTTCGCCTTCCTTGGTAACCTCCTTGGGGACGATGGGGTCGCCATCCCGCCTCATCTCCTTCTTCAGGCTCCTCTTCGTCATCATTATCACCTAGGTCCTGAAATGCATCCTCAAAACGGTTAGCAGCATTGTATCTATTAAAGTGAGGTATAGGAGAGTTACGAAAGCGTCCTCTCCGAGCTTGTGGGGGATCGTCCCGGGGTGTAGGCCTGCGTCTGGGTTCCCGACCCATGCGGGCAGCCTCATAGGCATCTTGCTGAGGAGGCAGGGGCCTCCGATTGTCGACTGGAGCATCATAGGAGGTCCCGATGTGCTCTAGAACCCTTGGGGACGGGGTGGATCGCTGCTGCCGCTCTATGGTGGTGGTAATGGCCGACGTCATCTCCCGAAATATGTTGGTCATAAATTCCGGGGTAATGGCGCGGGTCTCCGGGGCTTCTTGCCTCCCGTGGGGAGAAACTGACCTGCTCATCACTAAAGAAAAGACTAACACAGAACAATATTAAGGTAAGTGTAAATGAAAACAACTCGCTAGTGTTTACTCTAGTATGTTTTCCTCTGCACTCTCTCTCAATTGTCGTTGCAACCAGCTTTTCTTTGATAAATTGACTTGTATGGATCAATAACCCACTAAGTTGAAACTACCGAACTCCTAGCAAAATATGAATGATGGTAGAGATGGAGATGGCTAGCGTAGTGCGGGGTTTCGACTGTAAGGTTCTGACTCAAACAAGAGACTGACTCAATGAAAGAAAGAAAATAAGACTCGAAGGCGTTTGCAAGAATGAGAATGCAAAACAGAGATATGAGTTAAACTTCGAATTTCAAGAAGAGCCAAAAGGAAGCGTACCTTAACTTGTTCCGACTGATGTCGATTGAAGGATCGAAGACGGAGTCGGGAGGGTTAGGTAATTAATTGAGGCTCGTATCTGAAAGGAATGGAAAGGCAAACAGTGACGGTTCCGCGGGCGCGGTCTGAAGTCCGCGGGCGCGGATTTTCGAACTGTGGCTTTTGAGGCTAAGTCGCGGGCGCGGCCTGAATTCCGCGGGTGCGGCTTTAACCGCGGGTGCGGCTACTGGGCCGCGGGCGCGGTTTCTGGCGCGGCCTGTGGTTTATCACTTCCGTTCGGGCTCGTTCAACCCGATTTCCTTTGAGTTCTTGAGATCCGACTTAAACAATATCAAACTAGACTTTTCGATTCTTTTTTTTTTGAATTTTTTTGAAATTTTTTTTTGAATTTTTTTTTTGTCTCAACTAAACAAAACGAAATTACAGACTTGATCTGAGATACTATCTCAGAAAATTCGAATTTTAAAATAAAAGAAACTACTAACCACCTTGATTTCCTTGTAGAGATGATAAGATTTCCTTTCTTGAAGATCTTGACTTGGGGTGCAAGGACTGAAATTTTCAGCAACTCTTCTAGGGTTTTGACGGCTGCGTTTTGGTAGGGATGGATAGATTTTGTGATGGATGAAGGGCTGAATGGATTTTGGGAACAAGGGTGCTCCAAACTCCAATCTTTCGATCTCCACCAACACTAATCGATCCAAGCTTCTTGCACACAACCTGTAATGACTCAACAAGAAATATCAAAGCAATGGAAGACTCAAAATCAATTTCTGAAAGAAACTGACAAACAAGAAAATAAAAGCTGACTCTTTTTGTGATTTTCTGGATAGGGGGTCTCTTGATGTTCTTGTGAAGACGAATGGTGTCAACACAGCTCTGATACCAATTTGATGCGGGGATAAGCCGCAGTTGCCGACCTAGACACCAAACTCGAATAGGAACTCGAACAGAGAAGAAAGGCGGAATTAGAATGAGATGAAAGAAGGATAAGTCGAATGATAGGCCAATTGGAACCAAATCAAACAACGATAAAACCCTTGAACTTAAGAACAAGAACCTTACCGAATGATGAAGAAACCCCAACGGATGATTACAACCAAACACAATGACTTTGGTGGGTCAAGGCACCTGGAGGTTGCTCTATGGAGTCCCGATAGCACCAACCTTATGGAGGAGAATGACACACACAAGCACAACTAGGGCCAACTGAACGACAATGCACACGGGGCACTCTTCTCACAAAAGCTCTCTTTTGGGAGGAAAAAACGAAAAACGATGTATTCAATATCAAAGTCTGGGGGGGGGGGTAAAACAACAACTAAGGCAGCCTTATATAGGGTTCATAAGGATGCCAACTAAAGAAATAAACAATAAAAAGTAAATCCTAAAATAATAATCCGAAAAACAAATAAATATCCGAAAATAATGTTCCAGGAAGAGGCCTCGGCGAATGAGCCGCGGACGCGGTTATTGAGCCGCGGGCGCGGTCGGCGAATGAGCCGCGGGCGCGGTTATTGAGCCACGGGCGCGGTTGGTGAATGAGCCGCGGGTGCGGTTTCCAGCCGCGGGCGCGGTTCTTCTCTGCCGTCCTCTGCTCGTTCTCGAACCTCGATCATTAGAACAGTCTTCAATGGTGGTTCTTCGTCTGTATTCAACTCCTTGGACCTGAAGAACGCTACTAACTTGTCCAGCTCTTGTTGAACTTCCTTAGCTCTCGAGCGCGTCAATGCACCTTCAAACTCGGGGACCGGAGGTGTCGGTTGCTGTCCAGATGATCCTTCATCACCTTCTCATATGGAGAACACTACTAGAAAACACTGGAATAGCAACAAAATATTAGCAACGAATAAAATCCGTCGCTATCTAGCAACGACTATACCAACGACTTTCTATTTTCGTTACTAAATCAGCCATGCAATTCAAAAGTTGTAGTACTATCCGTTGCCAATAGCAACGACATAAATGTTATTGCTAGATCTGTTGCTATATCAGTGACAAAACGAACTACGTGGCCCTAACCGTCGCTAATAACCACGTCAATAGGCACAAAGATTTAAATTTGTTGCAAATGTGTTATCGAGCATGTGGCTCCGTCTCTAAATTTGTCTCTATAGTGTCGTAACTACATTTGTCACCTCTTCTGTTGCAAGCTGGCGTTGCTACGGCCGTCGCAAACGCCATCACTGGCATTAATAGAGTCGAAATACTCACTACTCCTAAAAACATCTCCAAATCCGTCACAACATCCGTCGCCAAATTCCTCGCTCTCTAAATTCGTTGCTTTAGTCGTCACAACCTCCGTCACTACATCTGTCGCAAAAATATTATTAACTCCGTCCCTACGTTCGTTGCTAATTCCGTATCTATATGCAAACTTGCCCCTATAGGAGAAAAAAGACAATCATTCATCTCAATCATTTCCTTAATTTCCCGTGTTTTCTTAGGGCACTTGTATAGCTGCAAACTTGTTCCTGCTTTCTAGATAAATTAGCCTATGTAGGATTTGAACCCACATCTTTGTGCTAGAGCACAATGCTCGACCAATTGAGCTAATAGGCTATCATTTTAACACATTAATCCTTCACAAACTGTCACTGTATAATTGTCCTGTCATTATAAAGCTGCAAACCTGAGTAGCTATAAAATTGACTTTTACTGCATCATTTAGCTCCAGCCTTTGTCCCCAACCACAACTCATCTTTGCTAATTTCCTCTTTTTTCTCCCCAACACCTAAACTTTATAAATGTTTATAACATCCAAAATGAAGCAATCCAACCAAGGGCTAACGACCCAGAACTACCCAGCTGTCCAAAATAAAGTAAACCTTGGATTCGTCTCACCTCTTATTGCGGAAGCCCTTGCAATGCACTTGGGCATCATAGCGGTTATCCAACTTGGAATCTCTCACATTGAGATTGAGGGAGATAATCTTCACCTTATTAATGCCTTAAACGGCGTATGGGCTTGCCCATGAAAAATTGATTTAATTGTGACGGACATAACTCTTGACTTGCGACATTTTCTATCTTATCGCATTTCCCATGTTTTTAGGGAGATTAATAAAGTTGCGGACTATCTTGCGAAAATGAATCACTTCACCCAATCACCCGATTTTGTAACCTAGCCAGATCTTCACGATCTCGTCCTTCGGGACGCTCCAGGACAGTCTGTTTCTCGGTAAACATACTCCCCTAAATGTTTTTTTTATAAAAAAAACACGCAAATTAATGACTTCTTAAATAAATGATAAAGTTGATCAATCATAAACTTTAGATATTATCCATTTAAAAAACTAAAAGACAATAAATTTTGATCATATAAACTATTTTCATTCGATTCTGTTCACCGGTTTGTTTGAATTGAATCAAGATATAGGTAATAGGTTTGAAACTTTGAATACAAGACGTACCCTTGGTAATGTATTTGCATGTGTTCGATCGAAATGTGGTTTGTGTATTTATTTGTTGCGTTAACCTAAAGTTTTTGTCCACACCATCGATCATATCCAAGAAGCCTATACCAACCGACGACCTTGTGTATTATAAGTGCAACTGTGCAAGTTGTGGAGTGATGCTAAAGAAGAGAGGGATGATAAATTGATAATGGATTAATATTGAGAAATTGCACCCCATATCCCATTTCAATATTTCATTTGCAAAAATACCTACTTATTTTAATGTTTGCAAATATACCTCAGTGACATTAAATTTTATAAGGGTGACATTTTTTCTTCAATATTTATGTTTTTGCAAATATACCCCGATATTTTATTTACTAAGACCGACATTTATATTAATAAGCCCAATATTTTTTCTTCTACACTTGTTCATTTTCAAAATACCTTATTTGGTGTATTTTTACAATTCTAAAATAATTTGAATATTAATCCAAATCACTTATTATGATGGGATATATATGCAAATAGGTGATTAATATTAAAATGTGAAGATGGGCAACTCAGCTGTTCAGCAAAGCTAGCTAAAAGACAAGAAGTAAGTGGGCCCGACATGGTTGTGTGAACCGTAATGCAGACGCAACGGCAACTTTGACGATATACATGTAAAGACAACTATATTCAGTCAACGCCAGCAGGCAACTGGCAGTTGCTAATATATTTCTAAGTCAACCGTTAACATCTACATCTACAAGGAATATATTTCATTGCTAAACTACAAAAACAAAAAAAAAAAAACAAAAAAAAAAAAATCATTGTTTCATAGAAGCTAATAAAACGGCTGACTTTATAACAAATTTAAAAGTTAGTATTATCTGACTTTATAACAAATTTAAAAGTTAGTATTATGAGACTTGTGTTTCTTTAGTCGAATATGTTTTCTAACTACTCTGACTTTTCTATGATCATCTGTTAGAATGGTCAGTTGCTCGGTTCTTGCTTTTTTTCACGCAAAAAAAGACTCATCCACCTTTGGAAGTTGCTCATATATTCCAAGTCAACTGTTAACATCTATATGTCGACTCATCCACCTTTAGGTTGTAGCCGCTTCCCTTCCTATCTACGGAGTACTTCGTTCATACATCGTTCATACATCGTTCATACAGTTCATAGACTAGTGTGATGCTAAACTCAACCATAGCTTCACAACCATTACGATATCGATCATTAGTATTGTCTAATGTGCTATGCAATTCCAAAACTCCTAATCTTGTTTAAGTGGAATATCATATATCCCATACATTTTTTCTATTGTGTATTATGCACATACAAAACAATAATTTAATTTGTTTATTAGAATTATTGGGTCCAAAAGTTCATTAACGAAGCCGAGAATGATGAAGCCCAATGACACCAATGGCCGGCTCTCCAAGGCGAGAGCAATGTATACCCAAAAATTCTAATCGAAAAAAAGATTTTTTTTCTCTTTTCTCTACCATAACAAATTTGCTTCGAGCAAACAAGAGAGAGAAAAACTCATTCACCATTGTTCAGAGCAACAAATATTCTTCCCCAATTTTCACCATTTTTCCCTTAGAATTTAAGCAATCAAAGACCCGGTCTGTGATCCCCTCTGTTTCCTCTTTCTCCTTATCCAAGTTATTTCCTATTTGGCCAAGTTTTAATGTTGTGTGTTAGAGAGTTACACCAAGAAGGAGTTTTTCTTTGGGTTTTCAGGTGAAATAGAGGCGAAGAAGAGGTGGACCAACCTGAGAAGCAACCCAGAAGAGCATGATTTGGTTTTAAATGCAAGGACCATGGCTTGATTGTAAGGATTTTCCCCTGTTGTTGGTGGAGGAAAAGATAGAAGTTTCACCCTGTCTGAGGTGTTGTACGAACTAAAATTTTGGCTTCAACACCGGCACCGACCGTGGGGACGTCCTCACGCAGCTAGAACAATACTTTACGAAGAATCACTTATGAAATTATGAGATTTTCCCTTCTTGCTCCAGCTTGTGATGCAGCAGATCAGTACTACATGAAAGGATAGAACCACGGAGTTGTGGAAGTGCGGGTAGCGACAACATATCAACCTTAGGTTTACATAGTATGCACGAAGTCGCAAAAGAATATCCTTGGCCGACAGGCACTCGTCTAGTACTTCCAAGCAAAGATTCTTGAAATCTGCGAGATTTTTTAACACAAAAAAAAATCGGAAAGGAATGAAGTACCTGTTTTTGATCCAAGAGAACCTTGAAGAGTAGAGATTCTCCGGTAAATGTAAGAATATCTCCTTCGTCGAGAATATTGATGGAAGACAAATCTGCATGATTGAATATAGGAGGCTGGAAACGTTCCTTTGAGCACTATGAAGATGAAAGTCGATGTAGAGATGGAATTCGTGAAGTCATTGCGGAAGACGATCGAACGAATTTGATAAGCAAAAAACGTCTATCTAGGAATCCGCCTAGAAAGGCTTGTTTGACTTGAATCAACCCTCGAAATCCACCTAGGGTTCTTTCAAGGTTTGAATCCTCGAATCTATGGAATCCACCAAAGCTTATAGAACTCGAACGAGCAGTTTGAATAAAAGGAATCCACCAAATACTCCAATAATTCTCAATTGATTCATAACAAGAATCCACTTGAACTAATCCAATCAACTACAGCTAAAGAACGTGAAAGCTAAAACGCTAAAACAATAAAACTTAGGAATATTCTCAATTTGTCAAATCTAAGCAACATGCTCTAAAAACCAACTTAAATATGAAATTGTCCCAAGGGTAAAACTTTAAGTCTCATAACTCTTCCTCTTCATGGGCCTTCTTCCTGCTTGGCCCAACTGTCTTGATTTATTCACTAGGGTCGATCGGCCCATCCTCTTAAGTCTCCTGTCCGACTCTCTCTCATCTTCTGTGATATCTATGATCTGAACCGATGTAGTCCTACATACATCATCCTCCCCCTCTAAAAAAGGATCCTTCCTCGAATATGCAATAGGGAAAGCAACAAACACAAGATGCCCCACGCTCTCAAAAGTGCCCCCACGCTCTCAAAAGTGCCCCAAAAATGGACACTAGCAGCAAAATCATCACGACTCAGCTCTCGAGACTCATGCACAAAAATTAACTTCAACAGATTGCGCTTCTTCAGCTTGACCGAATCCAAAGCAGACTCACTCATGAATATGATCTTGGAGAACCTCCCCAAGACGTCACTGAAGAACAAATAAGCAATTCGACCAAGAGCAAGGAAAGAAGACAAAGAGTTACCGAAAAGAGGAGAAGCAGTCCGCACACTAGGGATTGCAAAGTCACGTGAAAGAAGTCATGGGGCAGCGGGAACTTACGACGTGGCTGTGTGTGACAACGGACGAGCGAACCCGCCATTCCCTTCATAGGACCGATCGCAGTTGCAACATCGTCCCTGCTCATTGGTGACAAGCGAAATCGATCGTCGGCCATTGTGAAAGAAGTTCTGCTGATTATGGTGTCCATCATGTATTGCATAACGGTCAAATTGCCAAGGACGCCCCAAGATAACCGCAAACTCATCGACAGGCAGAGCACCACAATGTATCTTATTAGAATAACCGCCCAACTTAATAGTCAACTCAACTCCACGTGTCACAGGCACGTTGTAACTATGACAAAACCATCTCGTAGACGTTTGCTCTTCGAGCATAGGTAGGAATAGACAACTTCTTAACAGTAGCTTCACCCACAATATTACGCTCACAACCTCTATCAATGAAAACAAGTAACGGATCTAGAAACGTACCAATATAGATAGGATGATGGAAAGCTAGCGTACGCTGCACAATATCCATCGGCGGGAGCTCAAAGCGCTCGTCTATTCGTTCCATCTCCCACTCCATACAATAATTCATGAGCTTCAGGTGATCTTCATTATCACCCATTCTTTCCTGTCTGTCCCCACTATCAGCAGTATCATCCAAGGGTCCCTCAAAAGGCAACTTCATACAAAGAAAGGTCTTGTCTTTCACATCAGAAGCAGAGAAACGAACCTCCTCGACTTGCTCAACATGTTCCTCATGTTTAACCTCTTCGTCAACAAACTTGTAACCCCCGTTTTCATTCAAAAGAACGACTTTCTTATTTGGACAATTACTAGCAATACAACCTCGTCCTCGACACTTGTAGCAAATGATATCTCGAGCCTTAGATCCTTCCTTGGGCGCCTCCTCTTGTCTGGCTGTGGGCCTTGTACTCGTTTCTTCTGCCAGCAGCGCTCGACTGGTGGTGGGGGTCGACCGCGCCCAACTCCTGTTGGCGTCGGTTGGCTTCCTCTTAGGCAGTGACTCATAGATTTGAGTAGCGTAATGCATAACGCTCTCAATTGCAGCCTCGGGACCAAAATACTGATTTCTGACAACCAAACCAACATCAACATTTAACCCATTGATGAATTTAGACACGACATACCTTTCAAGGAATGATACGTTGGATCGAGGTATCAGTTGCTTAAGTTGGTTGTAGTACTTTGCAGGTAAACTAGTTCCTTGCCTGAGACGTTCAAGTTGACCCTGAACTATGTCCACATAATTTGATGGAATGAACGCTTTCTCATCGCGACCTTCAAGTCTTCCCAGTTATCAATTGGATGTTCCTAACAATTCTCCCGTTCTATCTGATCTGAGCGCCACCATGTCAAAGCGAAATCAGTGAAGCGAATGGTAGCCATGGAGACTCGAGTATGCTTCGGGTACTCACTAAACTAAAAGAGCTTATCAGTCCTGGTCTCCCAACTGATATAAGCTTCAACATCAGACGTGCCTGCAAACCTGTCGATCTGGACCTTAGCATGTGGTTGTGATGAAGGCTGATCCTGTTGATGATCGAACTCCTGATAATTTGGAACTCCACGACGTGCCAGGTATCCAGGATGCGGATTCCTGAATTGCCCGCGGTAATTGCCTCCTAGGGGTAGCCGATTAGCATTCTAATGTTGATAAGGACCTCCCAGTTGCATCTGACGATTCAATGGTGGTCAGAACCCGCGAGGCCGTGGGGGTGCAATGATCGGCGGTGGAGGGGGTGATTGATCAGAGTGATGGCTGCCCACAACTTGCTCTTCCCATGAAGGATATGATGTGTGTTCGCGATGTTGATAAAGCAAACTATCCCTGATTGAAACTCCTTCAGTATCGTTCAGTGGTTCATGCACCACCTGACTAGACGAACCGCCTACAGATTGTTTTCCTATCCTGCGATCAATGGTTTCTTGCACAACAGTGTGTAGTTCGGTTGAAAGTCCCTGCTTCATTCGCCTGATGGCTTCCTTAAGCGTTTCCAGCATCTTCGCAGAAGACGGTGAAGCTCGTTCATTGTCAGACTCGACCATGGTTACACGTGGGAGAAAAACGAGCACAAATGGCTTGGTGGGTGGTTCGGCCGACTCTTGGGGTTCGTGTTGTGCACTTGTTTGGTCAAAAGATTATCTCTTACTATCCAAAGAAATTATCTCTACACGAAATAAAAGAAAAGAAATAAAATCCAAGAATATCCTTAAAAGATTAAAAGCAAATTAAGAAAAATAAAGAAATATCTTATTTGGGAAAAATTCTGGTGAGAACAAAGATTAATGTACGAAAAACGAAGTTTTCGCGTTCACAGATAACCAGTTAACGTTCATAATTTGAACAGTAATGTTCATAATCTGTCGATAAAAAAATTTGAGTCTATTTTCAGAAGAAAAAAAAAACAAAGTTCGCAATAATTACAAGTATGCCACCGCGTCCTCACTGAAAACGTTCAAAAACAAACAATTATGGCTCGGATTATGAACATTATCATCCAGAATATGAACATTGACATGTAATCTGTGAACGTGATCTGTTCGTTTTTTCTACATTAAGATTTATTTGCACCAGAACTTTCCTCTATCTTATTTATCTACACAAGATCTTATTAGGAAATTAAAAGAAAAGAAATAAATTAAGAAAAATCCTAAATTAGATTTTATTTCTAACTTCCTAACAAGATAAGATATGCAATTACTTCATCTCCAAGCAAGATCTTCTATTTTCTTCCTTTTAGAAATACATAAAGAAATTGCAAGATATGATAAAAATAGGGGCTTACTATTTGGCACACCCTAAAATTCTATTTGGCACACCCTTACTTTCGTCACGAATGTATTTGGTCAGACTTCCGTCACGAAGGTATTTCACAAGAGATTCGTCACGGAGAAAAGGAGGACTTCCGTCACGAAGGTTCCCAGGAGTTCCGTCACGAAGGTATTGGGGAGTTCCGTCATGAAAGTTTTTTTGAAAAAAAATAAAAAATTCAGAATGTTGTAGAGAATTTCAATACGAGTCCGTGCATATAAAATACGTCCAAAACGGACATCGTTTGCCCTTCCAAAAGCCCGAAAAACAAAACAGTCGCATGCGTTAAGTTCGTAAAAACAAAAACTTATATAATTATTAATTATAGTTAAAAATCATGCAATTAAATTTATATACTATAATTATATATTATCATTTAATATCACTAGTTTATTACTTATAAAGTACAATTATGCATTATGTTTAAATATTACGAACTTAACGAAAACGACTGTTTTGTTTTTAGGACTTTTGGAAGGGCAACCGATGTCCGTTTTGGACGTATTTTATATGCACGGACTCGTATTAAAATTCTCTACAACATTCTGAATTTTTTATTTTTTTTCAAAAAACGATTCGTGACGGAACTCCACAATACCTTCGTGACGGAACTCCTGGCAACCTTCGTGACGGAAGTCCTTCGTTTCTCCGTGACGAATCTCTTTTGAAATACCTTCGTGACGAAAGTCTGACCAAATACCTTCGTGACGAAAGTAAGGGTGTGCCAAATAGAATTTTAGGGTGTGCCAAATAAAGACTTTGTAAAAATATCTTCCCTTTTAATTTCTCTCTCTTTATATTTTTTTGTTGGAGGGGATGAAAATCGGTCGGCCCTAGGCCAAACCGATTGGGCCGCGGGTGCAGCCGGTCGTTCTTGTGGGCCCGGTTGGTTCGTTTTTGGCCTGTCGTAATTTTTCACCTGCGAGACTTATTAGTCTACTTGAATAAAAGAGATAATAGAAATAAAACGTCAAAATTTGCGGGCCCCTAGGCTCGAAATTCTCATGTTTCCCCTTTTGGAAAGCTCTCTAGGTTCTTGGCTCGGAATGGGGTGTAGGCTATACCAAGATCTTTCAAAAATTACGAGAAAAATTCAGTTGAAAGATTATTCAAGAAAATAAATTTTGAACAAAAATTTCATAAAAGAAAACGAAAAATTGCAAGATAAATTCGAAAAACCAAGAGCCGCCCTCGGGCTGGAAACGTCGAGGCGGAGTTCTCGGCTACTAGGCTGAATCACTTGACTTGGCCCTTTTGGACTTCTCAAGGCTGCTAGCCCGGGTCCCGCTCAACCTTAATCAAAACAAGGCTACTAGCCTAAAACGTTCTCGCCCTAGCTGGTTTTCCCTTTAGCTAGTCGGGACACTGAAAGCCCCCTTTTTTAAAAAAAAAGGCCAGTCGGCCGTACGAGTGTAGCGAGCTGAAACGCATCCCGCTCTCTTGCCCTTTTTAAAAAAAATTGACTTTCTCGATTTCCTTCCAAAAAGTTTGCACAAAAATCCTAAAAATAAATCTTTCAAGCAGATTTTTCCCTTGATTCTTGGGTATGTTGGGGAAAGAGAGGGAATGTTGATCGGCTACCGGGCTTCTCGCCGCCCCGGACTGAGCCGCCGCTCGCGTCTCGTGGTTGCACTCCCTCACCGGCGCTCGTCACTCGTTTTTGAGAAAAGGCTTGGCTAAAATTTTTCCTTACGTCTCTCGGCCTAAGGTAGAAACGAACAAGCACTGGAGTGAGTAAATTTCAAAGCTTAAGAACACATAAATCAGAACGTTTTACCTCGATTAGCTCTAATACCAAATGATGGCAGACAAATCTGCATGATTCAGTATAGGAGGCTGAAAACGTTCCTTTGAGCACTATGAAGATGGAAGTCAATGTAGAGATGGAATTCGTGAGGTCGTTGCGGAAGACGATCAAACGAATTTGATAAGAAAACAATGTCTATCTAGGAATCCACCTAGAAAGGATTTTTTACTTCAATTAACCATCAGAATCCACCTAGGGTTCTTTCAAGGTTTGAATCCTCGAATCTATGGAATCCAACAAAGCTTCTAGAACTCGAACAAGCAGTTTGAATAAAAGGAATCTACCAAATACTCCAGCAACCCTCAATTGAATCAAATCAAGAATCCACTTGAACTAATCCATTCAACTATAGCTAAAGAACGTGAAAGCTAAAACACTAAAACAATAAAACAATAAAACAAGAATATTCTCAATTTGTCAAATATGAGCAGCATGCTCTAAAAACCAACTTAAATATGAAATTGTCTCAAGGGTAAAAGTGTAAGTCTCAAAACTCTTCATCTTCACGGGCCTCTTTCCCGCTTGACCAAATTGTCTTGATTTCTTCACCAGGGTCGATCGGCCCATCCTCTCGAGTCTCATGTTCAGCTCTCTCATCTTCCGTGATATCTGTGATATGAACCGACGTAATCCTACGTACATCAAATATCTCCCAAGTTTTTTGCATAAGAAGAAGCTAAAGCCCTCGAGGAGATGGATTTCGCATTCCCGGTTTGATTCTTCCATTTTGAGTTGGAGGAGAAGTAAAATGGAACTAAAGTCAGAAACTGAACACCAAATTCCGATGAGGTGACAGAGGAGAAGAAGAATATTGAGATGAGGTTGGTGGTAACGAATGAAGAGATCACACATACATAGTTGACATCGTCGCCATTTGTAGCCTTTTGAATTATGATGGAGGGAATACATAATAGCTAGTGATAAATGACTAAAGTGAATGACAAAATACAAACATGCACCATGGAAAACCGATGGACAAGCCAATAGCCGTACAAAAACCAAGTGAAAGATTGGGAACATTGATTCAGCCTCACGACCTTTTATTAGATCAAATTAAGCTCTTTTGATGTTGAATGTTGAGTACAAGACTAAACCTTTTAACTTTGCCAGCTCATATGAATTTTAGCTTATCATTAGTGTTGTTTTATATATCTTAGCAGTTGTCGAATTTTAGCAAATCATTCCCTCAGCATTGTTAAATTTTCAAATAATCCAATCCAATCAAGCTAATCCAATCCAATCAAGAAATGGGTAACAAAAGCAAAACTGTTGGAATATGGACTAAAGAACTCTGGTTTCTCAATAGGTTCTTTTCCTCTATTACTCTTTGTTTTGAAGATGACAACCTTAGCATATACTATGGTATAGTTTATCTTGATATTTCAGATGAAAAGGTTGAAGATTTGAAGCTGGTGAAGTATTAAGGGAAGCCAGAGGGAACTACGTTACATCCGTGTTACTCCTAACCCTAGCGTGGGCGGCGAGCCGAGAAGATCTTGTAGAAGATCTTTTCCTTGTTAGGATATTGCTAAAGTTGGTTGTAATCGGTCCATGTAATATTTAGAAGATCTTGAGTTAATTAGGTTAACTTGAAAGCCATAGAGATTGTCATAAATTAGGAAAGTAGTTTGACGTATAATATATTCTTGGAATATCTTTATACGGCAGACTTCCCTCCTATATATATGATAATCTTCATGTTCTTAGACTTATGTATTTTGACGGAGCTTGAAGTGCATCAGACTAAGAGAGAAGAGAAGTTGTTCTTGCAAAAGAACATCAAGTAAGTTCACTGGTATTATCATCTGAGAGTTTCTGATAGGAACTAGGTTAGTACTTAGCAATAAGTTTGTAATCTCGTTCTTCTCTAAACTCGTTGATTGAATATACAAGTAGACCTTTCAATCCTCGAAAGAGGGGTGATTTTCATCCAAAGATAACTATTTGGTTATCTAGGGTTTCCACCTTAAGTAATTGTGTTGATAACTTGTTCTATTACTTCCGCTGTGCCTAGGAACTGGACAATTCTTTGTCACAGTTCCCTTGATACTAACATACAGATCCTACAATTGGTATCAGAGCTAGAGCTCTTGATTGTGTGTTACTCGCAGGTTATCAACATGTCTCCACCAAGCGAACCAGAACTAGGAATATCGACAAACAAGCCTTACTTGTTGAAACCTGGCCAATTCCAATGGTGGAAGGAACAGATGACTGGTTTCTTCCAAACAAATGACATGATTTGTTGGAAAATTGTTGAGCATGGAAACTACGAAGTCCCAAAGGACCCAGCTGATCCTAAGTCAGATCTTGACTTCAAGCGATGGACCACTGAACCACTAGTAGAAAAAACACCTGTTGCAGCCCCCCTGTTGAGGCGGTCACCTTAAAAACCGACGCAAAAAGTCTTATTCTACTATCTGTTGAGGTGGTCAGTCGTTTAGTTCGCTGCAACAGGTACTTTAGAGGCGGGCAAATATCCGTTCGCCTCAAATAATATTTGTGTTTTTGACTTGTTGAGGCGGCCAGTAAGGCGCCCGCCTCAACAGAACCCAAAAATAGAGGCGGGCAGTAAGGCGCCCGCCTCAAATGATGCGACGAAGAGATTAGAGGCGGGCAGTAAGGCGACCGCCTCAAAATAACACAAACATTAGAGGCGGTCAGTCATGCGCCCGCCTCAAAACTCGGTTCATTTTCATCCAAAAAAACCCTACAAAATCTCCTTAACTTTACATATTCGGCGCCTCCCTTTAATCTCAAATCCTCCTCGATCTTCAGATCCACTTCCTCATGTTCTCCTCCTTCCTCTTCCTCTTAATCTCCTCCTTCCTCTTCATCTTCATATCCTTCAACATCCCTACCAAAATCCCCTTCAATCAATCTTCAACCCTCTCAAAAAGCCCCAAAACCTAACCTCCCCTGCCGACTCAAATTCGTCGGAAACTGCACCTCTGCAACAAGTGTTCTCCGTCGCCGGCGCCATCCAAGCAGGTTCGCAGCCACACGTCGCTTTCTCCTTCGTTCTCACCATCTTCGCCGTGATTCTAGGTTTGCAGCCAGCGTCTTCGTTCTCACCATCTTCTCCTTTTTTAGGGTTGCAGATCTGTGTACAAATTGGGTTGCAGATCTTGTTCTCACCATCTTCGCCGTGATTCCAGGTTTGCAGCCACCATCTTCGTTCTCACCATCTTCTCCTTTTTTAGGGTTGCAGATTTGTGTACAAATTGGGTTGCAGATCTCGTTCTCACCATCTTCGCCGTGATTCCAAATTTAGGGTAGCAGATCTGGTCCGACCATCCTTCGTTCTAAGTTCTCACCACAATCGCTTTCTCATTTTTTTTTTATGTAAATCGAGTTAAGTTTGTACAAACTGGGTTGCAGATCTGTGTACAAATCGAGTTAAGTATGTAATTTTCTCAGATCTAAGTTCAATTTAGGGTTTCATCTTTGATTTGTGTTGTAAATCTGATTTGCAAATTTGTAAAACTTTTGAGTTGTAAATCGATCTGATCTGTGTAAAATTTGTAAAATTGGGTATGAGATTTGTCTACCAAATTTGTAAATCTGAGTAAATGGTTATCGTTAATTGGAGCTTCAAAATTTTGAGGTTGTAAATCTGAGCAAATTGTAAATCTGAGAAATTTATTAATGAAATTAAAAATTAATGGGTTGCATGTGTACCAAATTTTGAGGCGGGCATTGCCAATTTAGACGCAGAATTAGAGGCGGGCATTGCCCTGTCCGCCTCAACAACCTAATCTTTTGAGGCGGGCAGTTGATATTGAAGCCATAATTTTGCCTATCTGTTGAGGCGGGCAGTATAGTGACCGCCTCAACAGGTATTTACTTGTTGCAGCCCCCCCTGTTGCAGCGACCCCTGCCCGCCTCAACAGGGGGGTTTTTGCCCGCCTCAACAGGGGTTTTTTCCACTAGTGAACAATTTTCTCAACAAGAGAAAAATGCTAAAGCAAGACAATACATATTGAATGCTCTCTCCAAGTCAGATCAGGATAAGGTCATGGGCATCAACAATTCAAAAGACATGTGGAAAGCTCTTGAAACTTTCAACTTAGGAAGTGAAGATCTCCAAAATAGCAGAAAGTTCGATCTACAAGGAGAATATCATAAATTCAAGATTCTTGAAACTGAAAATGTCTCCTCCTATCATGATCGTCTGGAGATACTCTGCAACAAACTTCGTACTTGTGGAGTAAAGCTTGGAGAATGGTCTAAATCCATGATGTTCATCAATGGACTAAACTCAAAGTTTGCTGTTACTCAAGACATCATGCTTCAGACCCCTTCCATCAGAGATCTCCCATTAGAGGAACTGGTGGGTCAAGCTCAACGACATGAAGATAAAATGAAGGGAAATGAGAAAAACTCCACTGAAGCTGGCATTGCTCTAGCCTTGAATAAAGTCCTGGAAAGACTTTCCACTGGGGCTGACTCTGATGATGATGACAATGAAATGACTGCATTACTGACAAGCACAGTAAGGAAATTTTATAAAGGCAAGCTCCCCAGAAATGAAAAGAGGGAACTAAGATGCTATCAATGTGATCAGCTAGGGCATCGTGCTAGAGACTGTCCTAAGAATGAAGAAAAACCCAAAGAGGAAGAAGCTCCTGCTAAGAAAAAGGCCTTGGTCGCAACCACCACTTGGGGGTGATAGTGATTCTGATAAGGAACTGGATCTAAATCCCTCAAAACTCTGCTTCATGACAGTCTCGGAACCACAAGCCATATGGGGAGATAATGATTCTGAGGATGACATGTCCAAAGTATGTCTCATGGCTCAACCTGAAAATGAGTCACCAACCCTTGAGGTATCTTCCTTCTCTGAATTATCTGAAACTCTTCTTAAATATGATAAGAAACAACTGGTTAAACTTATCAAATCCTTGAGCAAAGAAAACAGTAACCTCTTACGAAGACTTGCTGAAAATGAGGAAGAAATCTCTATGCTATCTGACGAAAGTGAAGCTTGGTGTAAGAAATATGAAAATGCTATCATTTCTGAGAAAATTATTTCTTGTCCTACTTGTGATTTGCATGAAAAACTGAACCTAGGAAACAGTTCCTCTCCACATCTTTCTGAATCAATGTTGCAAACCATTATTGAAAAACTTGATTCTCTTACTGAATGCATTCATGAGAAAACTGTTACTCAGACCGTCTTTGTCAAACCCAGTAGAGGCCTAGGCTTTAAATCTCATGACGCTTCTGATCCTCCTTGTGACTCTCATGCAAACTTTGATGAAATAACAAAAACTCTTGAAGCCAAAAATGAAAGACTTGACTTAGCTATTCATACCTCTAATAGTAAAAATGAATTTCTGGAACAAAGAATCAAAGTGATTGCAAGTTCCTCTACGAAGGAATCGCCTTGTGCCCCATACTTTAGTCCTCACATTCACAAGATGTACAAGAATATGGGAAAGGGTAAACCTAGAAATACCCCCAGGAAAAGGTTGATCTAGGTAAGAATAAATCTCACTATAAAACTCAAGATAAGTATCAGTGGATTCCCGCTAATCGTGTTTGTTGGCACTGTGGGAACCAAGGACATCTTATATATGATTGTGAGAAAAAGAGGAAACAAGAAGAAAAGGCTTCCAAAAAATTTAGACAAGGAAGGACTCAAATCAATGACATTAATGACCCTCAATTCTATACCACAAATGAAAATGTTAGAGACATTAATTCCAAAACTCAGAAAATTGCTAGAACTGCCCAACGAGGGAACTATAAGACTAACTTACCCAGAAAAGCTTTGCTGGACTGGGTTCGTAAAAATTAATGTTTCTCCTTGCAGGCTGAAGTGAAAAATGTTGCTAAGTGGTACATAGACAGTGGTACTTCATGCCACATGACAGGTAATAAAGAGCAACTTCATTCACTTCAGAGATACAACGGAGGAAAGATTTCCTTCGGTGATAAGAAGAAAGGACCAATACTGGGAACTGGAACTGTTGATCTTTCTGAAAACATTAAGGTAAGTGATGTTCATCTTGTCGATAACCTTGGTTTTGATCTAATTAGTGTGTCACAGCTTTGTGATCAAGGAGGGAACAATGTACTATTTACTCCCTCTGAGTGTTTTGTAATTCACCCTGAGTCTCAGAAGACTCTCCTTAAAGGTAAGAGATTCAATAATGTCTACATCGTCGACCATAGCTACTCTCCTCAAGAAAAGCTCTGCCTTGCCACAATGACAAATAAATCCACTTTGTGGCATCAACGACTGGGACATGCAAGTCTAAATCTCATTCATAAACTTCAAAGAAAGGAACTGGTCCACGGTCTACCTTCCATCAAGGTAGATGAATCTGATTTCTGCTCTGAATGTGTTCGAGGCAAACAGGTACGTAGTTCCTTTAAACCTAAAACCATCATTAGTACCTCCAAACCTCTGAAACTGATCCATATGGACCTCTGTGGTCCTATGCGTACTCAAAGTATTGGAGGTAACAGATACATTCTTGTGATTGTGGATGACTTCTCGAGATATACGTGGACTATTTTCATAAAATCTAAAGACGTCGTGTTTGATAGATTCTATAAAATAGTTCCCACTCTCGAAATGTCACTGGGACACAAAATTAAGGCTATTCGTTCCGATCACGGAACCGAATTCCAAAATGCAAAGTTCCTAACCTTTTGCAGGGAAAAGGGGATTACTCACAACTTTTCAACACCCAGAATTCCCCAACAAAATGGAGTGGTTGAAAGAAAGAACAAGACACTTGAAGATATGGCTCGTACCATGCTCATCTCAGCAGGCCTCTCTCAAAGATTTTGGGACGAGGCTGTCAACACTGCATGCTACATTTTAAATAGAGCCATGCTTCGCCCCCAGATTGAGAAGACATCTTATGAAGTCCTTCATGGTCGAGTTCCCAACATATCTCATCTCAAATTATTTGGGTGCAAGTGTTTCGTCCACAACAACGGCAAGACTCCCATTGGCAAGTTCGATCCTAGGAGTGATGAAGGGATCTTCTTTGGATATATCCCAAACAGCAAAGCCTTCAAAGTGTTCAACACAAGGACATCAAAGTTTGAAGAATCCATTCACGTTGTTTTCAATGAATATGCTTTTCATGTGTCTTCACAGGTACCTCCCACAGGTGACAACAATGCTGATGAAGAAGAGGATCTTTTTGCTCCTAGCTCCTCCTCACTACCTGGCTTCTCCTTGGATCCTACCGGAATTGAAAATGAGCACCCTGAGGAAACTCCTACTCCTAGCAATCCTGACCCAAGTTCCCTTGTACAAAATGAAGAATCCCCTCCCATTTCTCTTGGTTCCTCTGACTCAACCCCAGATCCCCCGTCAGAGAACCTAGACTCAAATGAGACCAATGTCAACATGGTCCCTCAAAATGTACCTTCTTCATCATCCATTACGGTAGTCAACTACAAATACAAGGACTCTCATCCAGTTGATCAGATTCTCTCTCTTTTTGATAAGACATGTCCCTCCACCAGATCCTCATTAAATAATTTATGTGCCCTCACTGCGTTCCTCTCTGTTCTTGAGCCTAAGAACTACAAGGAAGCCCTCAATGATGCGGACTGGGTACATGCCATGCATGAGGAACTTCATCAATTTGAAAGAAACAAAGTTTGGAGGTTGGTTCCTCATCCCTCAGACAGAACTATCATTGGAACTAAATGGTTCTTTAGAAACAAACTAGACGACTTAGGCATGGTCACCAGAAATAAAGCACGACTTGTTGCCCAAGGGTATTTGTCAACAAGAAGGCATTGACTATGATGAGACTTTTGCCCCAGTTGCTCGAATGGAAGCCATTCGTCTCATGATCACCTTTGCTACTCACAAGGGCTTCAAACTATACCAAATGGACGTCAAGACTGCATTCTTAAATGGATTTCTTCAAGAAGAAGTATATGTCAAACAGCCCCCTGGCTTTGAGGACAAAAGCATACCCGATCATGTATACTTCCTCGACAAATCCCTCTATGGACTCAAACAGGCACCAAGAGCGTGGTATGACAGGTTAGCTCAGTTCCTGATATCAAATGGATACAGAAGAGGTTTGATTGATAAAAACTCTCTTTCTTCTTGAACAAAATGAAGACATCCTGGTTGTCTAGGTTTATGTCGATGATATTATCTTTGGTTCCACTAACATGTCCCTTGTAGAGAAGTTCAAAAATCTCATGAGCAGTGAATTCGAAATGAGTATGATTGGGGAACTCACATTCTTTCTGGGACTGCAAATAAATCAACTTCCCACAGGAACCCAAATCCATCAGTAAAAGTATGTCAAAGAACTATTGGACAGATTTCAGATGAGCTCCTCAAAGCCATTCTCCACTCCAATCTCTCCAACCACCAAACTGACGCTGGTTCCCACAGATATCAAGGTTGACTAATCTCTCTACAGGCAAATGATTGGTTCCCTTCTATACCTGACTGCTAGTCGTCCAGATATCATGTACTCTGTGAGCTTGTGCGCACGATTCCAAGCAGATCCAAGAGTCAAACATCTGGCGGTTGTCAAGCGTATCCTTAGATATCTCAAGGGAACTGAAAATTTGTGTCTTTGGTATCCTAAAAGTGATGACTTTGAAATTTTATCCTACACTGATGTTGACTATGCAGGATATCTCAAGAATAGGAAAAGCACATCTGGGATGGCTCAGTTCCTTGGTCCTTGTCTGGTGTCTTGGGCATCTAAAAAGCAATCCTCCATTTCCTTCTCCACCACTGAATCGGAATACATTGCAGCTGCGGTTTGTTGTTCAAATCTTCTATGGCTCAAGCAACAACTCGCTGACTTTGGTAAGTCTTATGGCCCTCTACGAATTCTTTGTGATAACACTAGCACCATTAGTATATCTAAGAATCCTGTTTTTCACTCTAAGTCTAAACACATTGACATAAGGCACCATTTTCTTAGAGATAATGTGGAAACAGGGTATCATTCTCATGGAACATTGTCGTACTGAGGACCAAATAGCTGACATATTTACTAAAGCCCTAAACAGAGAACCTTTTGAATACTTTAGGTTACTCCTGGGTATGATAGCCATTGACTAGCGGTTCTGAGTTCCTGTGTATATTTCCATGTCTTGACTAGTAAATGATTGATTGATTTTATGGTTCCTTGTTTGCTTACATGGTCCTTGATTCTATAGTCATATTCATTATAAATGTGTTATTATATTTGTGACGTGCATAATATACGGACTTTCCTTTCACTCATGATTACTTGACAAAATCGTACTTCTTTGAACACAAAATAATCAATCGGATCTATTTGAACCCACATTATAAGCTGAAATGAAGATTGATTATAGACCCTCCCTAGCTTGACTTACATAAACTGTTCCTATGATCTTCTTTTTATATTAGCACCAATCTGAAACTTGTTTATGTTTGTGTCAAAATTGACCCTCCCTGAATTTCATTGTTTGGATGTGTACTCTTGATTTATTTTATTACTTATCACTTAAATGCATCCAAACCCATCCTTGCCAACTACTGAGACGAAACTGTGAAAGGAACTCCATAATCTCTTATCTTCCTCTCGCTTTTACGTCTCGGGAATACGCGCAGCCGCCTGACACGCTGCTTTTGAACTTAGTTCCTTGTGCCGATGTAACAGAGCAATGATGGTTATTGTGTGGTGAAATTTTATGGTAAAAATGTGAACGTTGGAGCTGCCATGATTATGGAATTTTTGGACGAATTCTTAGGGATTTTGTGATCGTTTGAACAGCGGTAATTGGGAAGGATTTTATGACGATATTTTTGACCTTTTGAAGGATTTTGTGATGATCTTGCGGAAGGAAATCTTTTTAAAGGGACGGCTTAACCCTACTTTCCCTCCCCTGCTCTAATCTTCCTCTCGCCTCCTCTCAGAATCTTTTCAAACCCTAAACTCTCAAACTCTCTTACTCTCCAATGGCCGCACCAAAATCACCCATGACTCTCACCGACGAACAAATGGCACTGTTCAAGGCTTTCATGCTATAGGTGGAGAAGGAAACTCCATCATCCTCCGCCCTGCCTACGGAGGAAATCAAACAAGCCGATCTTCCCACATCCTCCTCCACTCCACTGCCCTCCTCAACACCACCCTCACCACCCAAAAACAACTCACCCTCCCCCGACCCCATAGCTATGGCCATCATCCCTTACATCTCCCCCTCCACATCTCCGGCTAAATCCCCTCCTCCTCCAGAGAGATCCACAAAACCTACCCATAGCCCTGCCAAAAGTGACTCCTCCACTCACCCATACCCCTGCTCGCACCAGATCTGCTAAGCCGACAGTCTCCTCCTCCAGCTCACTCGCAACCGCCACCACTTCTCTCAAACAAGAATTTGTTGAGAGGAAAATCTTAGGTCCTCTTTTTGTGGACCCCGAGCTCTGGAACTCGGAACTGGGTGAAGTTGCCACCTTCCGCTCCCTCTTGACTTCCCAAGGATGGGAATCCCTGTTCTCCGACCCTCAGAGCGTCAATGAAGAGGTAATCCGGTCCTTCTACTCTTCTATGTCATTCGCTCAAGTATCTCTAGTAGAGGATCCCCAGGATATAGTGGTCAACATTCGGGGGAAGTTGTACAAGATCACCACAGAGATAATCTCCTCGGTTCTCGGCATTCCAACAGGAACTGGGTTCTTTGCTATCCACAAAAAGCATTGGCCCACAAAGAAAAGCGACTATGCCAGGACTGTCTTTGGGAACCCGGACCTCAAGGAACTCAATACCAGGTTCCTCTCCTTGTCTATGAAGCTGCTCTATGCCTTCCTCATCAACAACGTTGTTCCTCGCCAGGAAAAGAGGAGTATTGTTCTTATCGCTGATGTTGTTTTCATGGATAAGATCGTCTCTGGGGAGTTCCTCGACTTGCCTAAGATCATTATGCATCATATGCAGGCATGCCACAGCCATCCCTCCCATTCCTTGTTGTTGCCTACAATCATCAAGGCTCTTTTGGAGAGACTTGACATCTACCCGACAACAGAGGGAGAGACTTCTTTCTCCCACAAGATGTATGGCTCCTACATCAACAATCTCAAGGTGGAAGAGACTGTCTCCAAGAAGTCCAGGCCCTCCAGAAACATACCTGCTCGACCCGCTTCTGCAGATGATCAAGAGGAGGCCACCTCGGAGATTGTTGAGGAACTGCGAGAAATTTCGGCTGCTGTTCATGACCTCAGCTATGCTTTTGTCAAGCTTGCCGACGTTCTCACTGCCAAGAGAGGATAGGGTTTCTCCAGCAGTTCCTCCGATGTAGTTAGCATAGAATTCCCCTAGGGTTCCCCAGCACATCAATCCTTCTGTTCTTGTTGTTCTCTCTGCTTCATGCTTTTGGTATTTTTTTTGTGTTTGTCTGTCTGAGTCGCAGTTGTCTTTGGGCTCATGAATGAAAATAATAATATTTTGGTGTTCTATGACTTGTGAGTCTTGATTATCACTGTTTGGCATCATTGTTCCTTATATTATCTTCATTTCTTTTCGATGATGTCAAAAGGGGGAATATACTCTGAAATCTTGGAACCAATAGGACTGGTATCATGTTTAGGGGGAACTTGTTAGAAAATTCAAAGGTTAAGGGGGAACTCTTTGAAGCGTCTGGTCTAAGTATCTTTGTCTTGAGTCTTATATTCAAAATTGCCTATTGTCTTTGTGATTACACTTATATGAGTTTGGCATCATCAAAAAAGGGGAAATTGTTGGAATAGGGACCTAAGGAACTATGGTTCCTCAATAGGTTCATTTCCTCTATTACTCTTTGTTTTGAAGATGACAACCTTAGCATATACTATGGTATAGTTTCTCTTGAAATTTCAGATGAAAAGATTGAAGATTTGAAGCTGATGAAGTATTAAGGGAAGCCAGAGGGAACTACGTTACATCCGTGTTACTCCTAACCCTAGCGTGGGCGGCGAGCCGAGAAGATCTTGTAGAAGATCTTTTCCTTGTTAGGATATTGCTAAAGTTGGTTGTAATCGGTCCATGTAATATTTAGAAGATCTTGAGTTAATTAGGTTAACTTGAAAGACATAGAGATTGTCATAAATTAGGAAAGTAGTTTGACGTATAATATATTCTTGGAAAATCATGTACAAAAATATCACAAAAAGATTGCTTAAGATCTTTCAGATTACAAAAAGATTTGTGTTAATCTTTTTAGATTTTTACCTGCTAATATCCTATTATATTTTAAAAATTTATAGTTTTATGATATGATATGACATATCACAAAAAGATTGATTTCTTAATTAATAAGGGAAAATATTATATTTTTGTGTTATGGTAGTGCTTTAAATTTAAATAGTTTTATGTATGTTATAATCAAATTAATTAAATTTGTTAAAAATTGACCTGTGATACTTTGATCAAATAAGATTTTTTTTGTATAAAAACTCATTTATATTCGTTGTTTATTATATTTAAAATCTTAAAACTTAATCATGCATCAATATCATTTCAAGATATCAACTTATTTTCATATAAATTATATATAATATATATATATAATCTATACATATACTAAAACAGAACGTTGTTTGACACATGTCGTCCTTATATTCAATTCGCCTATGTGTCGATCTCTAAGCTATGCTACATCATCCACCATGTCATCCTCCACATCATCCGACTTTAAATTTTGATATATATCTTTAAATTAAATAAGTAAAAAAATCAAAAAGATATCTAATAGGTTATATAACAAAAAGAAATATAGATTTTTATCTTTTATCATATTAAATCTTTATCTTATATATATATTTATATATATTTATCTATTATTATGTTATCAATCTTAATTGGTTATCTTTTTTATATGTATCTTTGAGTTAAATAAGTAAAAAAAAATCAAAAAAATATCTAATAGGTTATATTACAAAAAAATATCGATTTTATCTTTTATCATATTATATCTTTATCTTATATATATATATATCTTTATCTATTATTATGTTATCAATATAATTAAATTGAGTTATTAATGAACTTAAACTATAAAACATAAATCGTAAACTATAAACTATAATCTATAAATTATAAACCATAAAACATAAACTACAACCTATAAACTAATTAAGAGTATAAAAATAAATATATTATTAAAATATTTATTACATACGACCCCGTACATGGTACGGGAGCACACACTAGTTTATTAACTATATCGAGTTATATAAATCCGTGCATGACACGAGAACTAGGCTAATTAAGCTCTAAACTAACAGAGTTGACCTCAACATCAAAACCAAGTAAAATTGATTGGCAACTCTATGAGATTTGATATCAGTCTAAGAGGAATCACATATGAATAGGTGCAAATATTATTCTTAGAAACTACCTTAAAGTGATTTTCACCATATGAGAGCGAGAAAGTATCAATTACGAAGTGACGACGAGTACAGCGGCCAGTACATTAATTTGTTTTGTTTTCCTTTTCTTATAACCCATTTCAAATGATCACATTTGCCGATACACATTTTGTTTCGTCAATATCTCTCGTTACAAGTTAGTGAAAATTGTAAAATTTTGATATTGTTAAATTACTCATTGATGTGAATCAAACAAGACCACTCATGACTGTATTTTACCTTATACAATAGCCAGAAATCGAAAGATTATCTTCAACTGTAAATAGTGTTAATAAAGAAAATGAACCTTATATTTAGGGATGGAGAGAGTATTTGGAAGGAAGAGTAGGAAGACGACGAGGTTGGATGAATAACGCGTGTTTCATTTGAATTTTCGTGGAAAGATACCCCTCATTAATTATATATATGTTTCTTAATTATATCGATATATTGATTTAATTAATTTTTTTAAGTTAGAAACTATACTACTAATACTAGTCAAAGTGGGACGTCACCGCTCTCAGAAATTAAAAATAATTTGCTATTCGTTTATATTTTTATTTGGGGTTGTGTGAACATGGATAGGTAGATGATATATCCTTGTATATATATATATAGGGCAAGGTCGGAAGGAGAGGAAACTACTCTCCGAAGACTTGAAATAGTAGCTAGCTCCGTTGGAACTGGAAGAAGCCGTTTCTTCGATCGAGGATCGAGCATACTTGCAAAATGGGAACTCAGTTAGTTGCGGATGATCACAACCCCAAATCCAACGTAAGTGCGCTTCCCTCTTCCCAATTTCCTTCAACCTTTCATTCTTTTCTATTCATCTAACCTCCACACTCTCAAATAAAAACCAAATGCTTAACACATCTCTAATTTCAAAATTCTTACCTTACCTACCAAATTTGTTCATTTCCTCACGAATATAATAATTCAAATCTTAGTATAAAATTAAATTTATTTTGTAACCGCCCTGATTTTACGTGCTTTATGTTTCTTTTTTTTTATTTTCTGCAGAAAAATATATTTTATACACAATCTTAAAATATAAATCCAAATGGCTAGCTGTAAGGTTTATTATTTCTCGCAATCAACAATGTACGAAATACACTTGTTATTACAACTGTATGGATCGGATTTGGTTGGAATGGTCAACTTTTGTATCTAGTATTTTTAATGAAGTGGTAACTTATAAGTGAATATATTTATTTGTTCAAGAAATTTTGGGAAAAATATATATTTATTTACTCAAATGATATAATAGAGATTTGTACGTGTTAGAAGAAGAAATGAACAGTGTGACGAATAATTGAATGACTTGTACATTTTTTCGATCAAGCTAGCATTCTTGTAGCATGCATGATGCCAATAAAGATGAAGTTTTAATGTTTTTTTTTTTGGTAAAATAGAGGTGACATTCTCATAACACTAAATAAAAGGTACTCCCTCCCTTCATCCCTTAATGTTCTTTTCATCTCCAATTTTAACACTATTCACGATTTAATACAATTGGTTAGATTATTCTCAATTTATAAGAACAAACATGGTCATGCGTGATCTTGTTTTGTTCGTCTCATTGAGTACTTTAACAATATCAAAATTTTATCATTTTTAGAAATATATAATAAGAGATATTAACGACGCAAAACGTGCCTCGGTAAATGTGTCGAAATGAAATGAGAAGAACATTAAGGGATGGAGGGAGTAGCTACATAAAAGAGAAGCCGCACTCGGTCTATTGATCTACACTATAGCTATTATTTCTTATAGAGTTATTAGAATTTCGTTGAGGGGATTTTTATATACAAAGAAGAAAGCACACGTTAAGGAATGAAATTCATACAAGTTGCAATACAATTTAAATGGCGGTGGTCCTCCCGGGATCCATATAAACATAACCGCAACACCATTAAGTAATTAATTTTATGTCAACTTGGTAAACTATGAATGAATTATATAAAAAGGTAGTATTGAGAAAATCACATGACCCATGTGGTTCCACCTTGATAATCCCTATTTTGTGGCTGACCTCTATTGGGCTTATCATTAACTACTTACAACCCGCCAACTTTGACGTAGTATTAAAATAATATTCGAAAATTTGAATATTTTTTTGAACCTTTGACCACTAAAATAGCATACGTAATAAATAAAGGAGTCATTATGAGGTGTTGTGGGAAGGTAAGTCTTGTGTGTTTCCTAAAAATGCAGTATGAAACGGAAGAGGAGTTGAAAAGGCAAGCAAAAATAGATGCATGGCTGCCGATCACATCTTCACGGAATGCAAAATGGTGGTACTCTACGTTCCACAACGTGACAGCCATGGTTGGTGCGGGTGTCCTGAGCCTGCCTTATGCGATGGCGAATCTGGGATGGGGTCCAGGTGTGACAATTCTGCTGATATCATGGGTGGTCACTTTGTACACTCTTTGGCAAATGGTGGAGATGCATGAGATGGTTCCAGGGAAGCGATTCGACAGGTACCATGAGCTAGGCCAACACGCCTTTGGAGAGAAGCTCGGACTTTATATCGTTGTCCCACAACAGATAGTTGTGGAGGTTGGAGTCAACATCGTTTACATGGTTACAGGAGGAAAGTCCCTCAAGAAGTTCCATGATACTGTCTGCCCTGACTGCAAGCAAATCAAGACCACTTACTTCATCATGATCTTCGCCTCTGTCCACTTTGTCATCTCCCATCTCCCCAACTTCAACTCCATTTCAGGAATCTCTTTGGCAGCTGCTGTCATGTCCCTCAGCTACTCCACTATTGCATGGGCAGCTTCCGCCAACAAAGGGGTGCAGCCTGATGTGTCCTATGAACTCAGATCAAAAACAACTGTAGGGAAAGTATTCGGTTTCTTCAATGCCTTAGGAGATGTCGCATTCGCGTATGCTGGTCATAATGTTGTGTTAGAGATTCAAGCAACTATACCTTCTACTCCCGAGAAGCCCTCCAAAGGCCCTATGTGGAGGGGAGTTATTGTAGCTTATATTGTTGTTGCACTCTGCTACTTTCCTGTTGCTCTTATTGGTTACTGGGTCTTTGGAAACCAGGTCGAAGATAACATTCTCATCTCCTTAAACAAACCCGCATGGCTTATTGCCATGGCCAATATGTTCGTTGTCATTCACGTTATTGGGAGCTATCAGGTAATTATTTTACTACAAGTGCATGCATGCTTTACTTTCTTAGAATCTAGCTTGTTCATCGATTTCAATGAATGACGACAGATATATGCGATGCCCGTGTTTGATATGCTCGAGACTCTACTTGTCAAGAAGTTGAAGTTTACACCCTCCTGGACTCTGAGGTTCATTACTAGGAATACTTATGTTGGTAAGTACAATCCTTTTCTACCATCATTAATTTATGATGTCTAGCTAGCAACATCTTCTAACCACATTTACTCGGTTTGCTTGTTTGTTTGTAGCCTTTACAATGTTTGTAGGAATTACTTTCCCCTTCTTCGGAGGTCTTCTTGGATTTTTCGGTGGATTCGCTTTCGCTCCCACAACCTACTTCGTAAGTACCTACCTTCCTTATCATATTCCTCACACTAATGAGCCTATTCCACCCTTACATGAACAATATGTTTGCATAAAAAGAGAGTTTAAATATTTGCTATAAATTTTTGTCTTCTTCAGCTTCCTTGTGTAATGTGGCTCGCCATTTACAAACCAAGAAGGTTTAGCTTGTCATGGATAGCCAACTGGGTATGTATTGATTCCTTCTGTGACTGACAATCGTTTTCTTCAAATTGCCCCTTCTTTTCATTAAACTATACGTGATCTCTATTGATGGACTTGTGATGAATTGCAGATATGCATTATACTTGGAGTTATAATAATGGTTTTGTCACCCATTGGTGGGCTAAGACAAATCATCATCCAAGCTAAAACATACAGGTTCTACTCTTAGAGAAGAAAGAGGATCAAAAGTCGGCAAAAGGAAAAAAAAGTGTCATGATAGTTATTACTACATATATCTATCTTATTGATTTGTTTTTAGTTATTTTTATATTTTGTAGAATTGGTGTGAAATATGAAAAAAGTAACAGTTTGTCTACAACATTAATTGTTGTATAATTTATTTCCTTATTGCATGTGTTATGGTTTGTCTATTTTATGGAGCAGTGATTTGATCCTGTTTGTAAATCACACGATTGATATGTTATTTGTTTCTAAGTTTGTTTGAACAAAAAATACTTGCAATTTTTACATGAAATCCTTTTAAGAGCATCTTGTCAAAACACCGAAAGATAAGACTATAAACGACACCGACGACCATTTTCGATCGACCATTGAAATCCTTTTAAGAGCATCTTGTCAAAACACCATTTCAAGCTCGCCCAGTGAAGAGGAGCCTAGTTTTTTTGGCTTGGACAACTTTCCCACCAATGAAGCTAATACCATACTTAGCCTTAAAAACCTCACCCTGTACCTGCATTATCAGTTAAGAGATTCCGACTTAATTTACCTAGGATGACCATATTCATATGTCTAGCAGAGCGCAACCCAAGGTCACCCTTCTTCTTAGGAGTACACAACTCTAGCCAAGCAACAAGATGTATTTTGCGAGAACCAACAAAACCACCCCAGATGAAGGTGTGATTGATGCGATCGAGTTCCTCACAAGTACCTTTAAGCAGTCGCATAGAGTTCATGGCATTGGTGGGAAAGGAAGAGGGCATCACTTTGACAAGTGTAACGCGACCCACAACAATAAGAGTCTTTCGTTTCCAACTAGCCAATTTCGATTGGACTTTCATTATCTGAGCCTGGAAAGTTTCCTTGGAAACCTGCTTGTGAAGGATAGGCATGTCGAGGTAGGTCCTAAAATCTCGAGACACATCGATACCACTAGCGAGTACAAGTTGCCTAGCAAGATCACGAGAAACATTATCCGAGACAAAAATATAGGATTTACTAGTGCTGATTTTTTGGCTTGAAGAAGCATAGAAGTCAGACAAGCACTTCATCACAACAGGCATTTAAGCAACGAAGGCCTCCACCATCAAGATAATATCACCCGCAAAGAAAATGTGAGAAAGAAGGGGGGCGGGGCTACAAACAAAGATCGGTTTCCACTTGCTTTCTTGAACTTGATCGATGGAGAATAAGGTGGATGAGGCGCTCCATGCAAAGAATAGAAAGATAAGGAAAAATCGGATCGCCTTGCCTAATGCCCCTAGAGGGAGAGAATGCATCGGTTAACTCGCTATTCCACTGCAGCCTCATAGTGGAGGAAGAAAGGCACAAATGAACCCAATCAGACCAACTAGAAGGAAGCCCAACATGTGTCATAGTATCAATCACAAAAAGTCCCAACATAGACGAACGAAAGCCTTCTCCAAGTCTAGCTTGAGCAAAATGTATTTCTTACCCACCCTCTTGTTTCTCATCGAATGAACAACTTCCTTGACCAAGATGATATTTTATGTTATAGACCGACCTGGGACGGAGCTGCTTTGAGTAAGCCTGGTCAAAGAACCAAGGAGGGGCTTGATGTGGTTAGCAAGAATTTCCGTGACGACTTGTAAATGATGTTAAAAAGGCTAATGGGGCGGTATTGGCTAATGAGCTTGGCTTTAGAAACTTTGTCAATGAGAGCAATAATAGTGTTGTTGACAGCAGGAGGAAGAGTATTAGACTTGAAGAAAGAGCGAACAGGCGCAAATTGAAGGTCACACTGTGAGCTAGCAAGTCTTGAAGAAAATGAGTTGGAAGCCGTCGGAACCCAGGGATTTATACGAGCCCATTTTGTTGATTGCGAACCAAATCTTCGAGTTGCTAGAGATAGCAAGAAGAGGGTAAGCAACTTAGGATCAATGCTAGGAAAGCCATCACAAAGCATAGGAATGAAGTTTTGATCATCCGAGGGAAAAGTACACAAATTCTCGAAAAAATCCAGAGCCAACTTCGATCTCCAACTCAAAATTATCAGACAACCATTTGGTATCCTCCACGCAGAGGGTCGAGATCTGATTTCTTCTTCTACGGATAATCGTAGTGGTAAGGAAATACTTTTTTTATTATACAAAAATGCTCAAAGACATAGATCATCCATTTTGGTATGATACAAGATTTGTTGAATGCATGAAAGTAGTATAAAGGGCAGAGGATGCAAGGATAATGATGTCATCTTCCACTGGGGAAAGATGAGGGTGTCTGGCAAGATGTGAATAATATGATAGATGAGATTGACACCTATGAAGTGAGAAGTTCTAGCAAAGAGAATGAGAAACATACAATGATGGAAACAAATAAGGAGGTAGAAGATGGGGGAAGTGACAACTATGCAACAAATGAGGAGGGGAGATATATTGGAAGCAGTAAATGAGGAAGATGATACTGAATCAAATGACATGTTAGAGGGAAGAAATGAGGGGGAGTATTAAAGATAGGATTAGATATTGTTTCCATATATCTTTGTATTGTTATCTTTTCCATATTTTCCATATCTTATCCTTAGATAAGATTGTCTATGTTGTATGTATTCTGCCCTAAGAGGCCTAATCAAATCATCACATTATTCTCCCAAATCTACTCTAACATGGTATCGGAGCAGGTTTTCTAAAAACACGTTTTTTTTTCCTATCTTCTTTCTCCCTTCTTCTGACATTTCTTCACAACCTACATCACGGTTGATCCCAAAACAAAACGTTTAATCAATAACGTTGATTCTCCTTATTATCTTCACCCTTCCTCGAACCCTCCTCTCACTGAATCAGATAAATCAGCACTCGGCCCTGCAGTATCAAACAGTGACTGGCAAACTGTCCTCAAAGTCATCAGTTCTCTGAAATCTAAGCCTGGCGCCACAGACAACTCCTCTGGTACGTCTACTTCATGGATTCTCGACACAGGAGCATCCCTGCACATGACTGGAAACAAAGATCTTCTTCAAAATTTTGTCTCTATTCCTCCTGTGTCCATTAAACTTCCAGATAATCGTTTCGCTTCCGCTACTCAAGAAGGATCTCTTGTGTTCTCACCAAACACTAAACTTGATCACGTTCTTTACATTCCTGAATTAGATTGCAATCTTATTTCTCTATGGCAACTTGCCAACGATGGTTCTTGTGTGATTACACTAACTAATAGACTTATTATTATTCAGGAACACAATTCGAGGATGTTGATTGGTGTGGGTGAACCAAGGGGAGGGGTCTACTGGCTGCGCAGCTTCGGATATCAGCTTCAATAACATTGTCTCTCTGCATCAACCGCTTCTCCATCTCTGTGGCATCTTCGTATGGGACATCCCTCTTCATCGGTCTTAGCTAGTTTAAAATTATCTAGTTCTCCCGTAGAAAATAGCCCTTGTGATGTATGCTTCAAAGCAAAACAAACCAGAAATTCTTTTCCTAAGTTCAAATAAAGCTGAAGATTTGTTTCACTTGATTCATTGTGATATTTGGGGTCCTTATAGCACCCTTTCTAGTACCGGTGCTTCATATTTTTTAACCATTATAGATGATTTTTCTAGATCTACATGGGTGTTTCTTATGAAATATAAGTCAGAGGTCTCCAAAATCATTCGTGACTTCATCGCCATGACGAAGACTCAGTTCTCCAAACCAGTTCAGCGTCTTCGTTCAGACAATGGAGCCGAATTTATCTCCCTACAACCATATCTTGCAAGTCAAGGCATCCTCTTTGAAAGCTCATGTGTGTACACACCTCAACAGAATGGTCGGGCAGAGCGCAAACATCGACATATTTTAAATGTTGCCCGAGCCCTACGATTTCAAGCTACACTCCCGGTCACTTTTTGGGGTGAATGCATTCTGACGGCCTGCTATCTCATCAATCGGACGCCAACCCCGCTGCTCGCCAATCGTACTCCATACGAGCTGCTGTTCGGCAAACCTCCTTTATACTCTCAGCTTCGAGTTTTTGGCTGCCTCTGTTACGCTGCTCGTCAACCAAAACCAACTGACAAGTTTGCAGCCCGCAGCATCAAAGGCGTCTTTCTAGGATATCCACCAGGAAAGCGTGGATGGCGTATCTACGACATCTCCACTGGACGCATCTTCGTCTCTCGTGACGTGGTGTTTTACGAAGACTCTTTTCCCTTCCTGTCAAATCCAAGTTCAACGACAGGGGGAGTTGTCCCGCCAATGGCGTCTACTCCAGCTATTTACGACACACCGATTCCCTCAGAACCTCTAGCTGAACCATCACAACCACCTCTGTCGGGTATGCCTCCACCCTCTCAGTCCACTTCTCCTTTGCCATCTTCATCGGATTCTTGTCCCCTGCTTCCCTCTGATTCGTCGGCTCCGGAAATTCGGCGAAGTGAACGCCCTCGCCACACATTTGTGCTTCTCAAAGATTATGTATGTCATACGCTGCAAAGTCAAGACCCCCCTCTCACGTCACCCTCACAGTCAATTTCCTCGGGTAAGCAATATCCTATCGCTGCCTATGTTTCCTGCAATAATTTTTCGTCTAACCATGCCAGATTTCTCGCCGCCATTACTGTTGGTCATGAACCAACCTCCATCAAAGAAGCATCTCAACATGCTCCTTGGCGCGTTGCAATGCTCTCGGAATTAGCTGCTTTAGAGCGTAACTCGACTTGGGAGATATCTGATTTACCTGTCGGAACGAGACCAATTGGGTGCAAGTGGGTCTATCGCATCAAATACAAATCTGACGGCACCATCGAGCGATACAAAGCTCGCCTTGTGGCTCTTGGAAATAGGCAGATTGAGGGCATCGACTTTAACGAGACTTTCGCCCCCGTTGCCAAAATGGTTACTGTACGAGTATTCCTCTCCGTCGCTGCTATTCGTGGTTGGGAGCTTCATCAAATGGACGTTCACAACACATTTCTCCACGGCGATCTTGATGAGGTGGTATATATGACTCCACCTCCTGGCTACTCTCGTATTCCTCCGGGTTAGATCTGCAAGCTTCGAAAGTCACTCTATGGTCTTCGTCAAGCTCCTAGAAATTGGTTTTCTAAGTTGGCCACTGCCCTTCGAGCTTTTGATTTTCAACAAAGTTACGCTGATTACTCGCTTTTTTCCATGCATCAGAATAGCAACGTTATTCACATTCTCATCTATGTGGACGACTTGATCATCTCAGGTAACAACTCGGCAGCCATCTCCTCCTTTAAAGCTTACCTGAGTCGTTGCTTCCACATGAAAGACCTTGGCGTACTTAAGTATTTTCTTGGCCTTGAAATTGCTCGTAATCCATCCGGTCTATTTGTTTCGCAACGCAAATATGCTGTACAGATTATTTCTGATACAGGCCTTCTTGGATCCAAACCATGTGACTCGCCTATGGACTCCAATCATCAGCTCGCCAAAGCTACAGGCCCTGATCATCATGACCCGGAAGCTTATCGGCGTCTCATTGGGAGACTAATTTACTTGACCATTACCCACCCGGATCTATGTTTCTCCGTTCATATCTTGTCTCAGTTCATGCGCCAACCAAAGGAAGCACATTGGTTGGCTGCTCTTTGTGTCGTTCGGTTTCTCAAGACTCATCTCGGGCAAGGCCTTCACCTATCTCGTCACAGCTCGCTTCGTCTCTCTGCGTTCTGTGACTCGGACTGGGCGACTTGTCCTAAAACTCGTCGCTCCGTCACCGGTTATTTTGTAATGCTTGGTCGATCTCCCGTCTCATGGCGCACCAAGAAACAACCGACGGTATCTCGTTCGTCTGCTGAGGCTGAATATAGGGCCATGGCGGTCACTTGTTGTGAGATTGTGTGGTTACGATCTCTTCTTCTTTCACTTGGCTTTGATCACTCACCTCCGGTTCGACTTTACTGTGACAGTGAGGCAGCACTTCACATATCTTCTAATCCTGTATTTCACGAGCGAACCAAGCATATAGAAATAGACTGTCATTACGTTCGAGATTTGATTGTCGCAGGCAAGGTCGTCACCTCTCACATTTCTACGACACATCAGCCTGCAGACATTCTTACAAAGGCATTACCATCACCTCAGTTTGTCTACCTATCTTCCAAGTTGGGCATTCTAGATCCTCATGCTCCAACTTGAGGGGGAGTATTAAAGATAGGATTAGATATTGTTTCCATATATCTCTGTATTGTTATCTTTTCCATATTTTCCATATCTTATCCTTAAATAAGATTGTCTATGTTGTATATATTCTGCCCTAAGAGGCCTAATCAAATCATCACATTATTCTCCCAAATCTACTCTAACAAGGTCAACATCGTTTACATGGTTACAGGAGGAAAGTCCTCGAAAGGCCCTATGTGGAGGGGAGTAATTGTAGCTTATATTGTTGTTGCACTTTGCTACTTTCCTGTTGCTCTTATTGGTTACTGGGTCTTTGGAAACAAGGTCGAAGATAACATTCTCATCACCATAAACAAACCCGCATGGCTTATTGCCATGGCCAATATGTTCGTTGTCATTCACGTTATTGGGTGCTATCAGGTTATTATTTTACTTCAACATGCATGCATGCTTTACTTTCTTAGAATCTAGCTTGTTCATTGATTTCAATGAATGACGACAAATATATGTGATGCCCGTGTTTGATATGCTCGAGACTCTACTTGTCAAGAAGTTGAAGTTTACACCCTCCTGGACTCTGAGGTTCATTACTAGGAATACTTATGTTGGTAAGTACAATCCTTTTCTACCATCATTTATGATGTCTAGCTAGCAACATCTTCTAACCACATTTACTGTGTTTGCTTGTTTGTTTGTAGCCTTTACAATGTTTGTAGGAATTACTTTCCCCTTCTTCGGTGGTCTTCTTGGATTTTTCGGTGGATTCGCTTTCGCTCCCACAACCTACTTCGTAAGTACCTACCTTCCTTATCATATTCCTCACACTAATGAGCCTATTCCACCCTTACATGAACAATATGTTTGCATAAAAAGAGAGTTTAAATATTTGCTATAAATTTTTGTCTTCTTCAGCTTCCTTGTGTAATGTGGCTCGCCATTTACAAACCAAGAAGGTTTAGCTTGTCATGGATAGCCAACTAGGTATGTATTGATTCCTTCTGTGACTGATGATAAGCGGTATTTTACATAGCGCTACTATAGGTTATTAGCTCATTTTGTATAGGTTTATGCTAGATGTTATGATGTATTCTGTAATCATGGAGTTCTGGAGAGTTGAGTCACATATGAGATTACAGAAGATGATGTGGAGCATTGAAGCATAAGAAGAGGAGTCGAAGCTGAAGGAGACCACATGATGAAGACAAAGACGAAGCATTGGAAGCAGCTGAAGACGAAGCCACAGAAGAAATTCCGCGACCACGGGTCCCAAACCGCGATCGCGGAAATGCCAACTGAAGAAGCCATATCACAGAAGAAAATCCGCGATCGCGGGTCCCAAACCGTGATCGCGGAAATCCGCCAGAGAAACATTCTTCATTTGCCCGATTTAGTATGTTGTGTTAAGTTTTGTAACGTTTTTATAACGTTATTACCTTCAATTTGGCAGTTTAATTCTGCAGAAGACTTATATGTTTAAGGTGTTGATGATCTTCTATCATCTTACACATTCCATTTCCAAGTTTTGAGAGTTTTCCTCAAGAACTTCATGAGTTGCTAAGTTTCCATTGTTTTGCTTGACATTTGAAGCTTTCGGATTGATTAAGTTGTGAGATTTCGTTCCTTTGTTCTATTCATATTAATTGTCTCTATTCTCTTGTGTGTATTGTTATTGAATTAGATTTGCTCATTTAGATTGGCCATCTAAGTAGTTTCATCTCATTCATATTGCTATTGTTTGGTTATTTCTAGTTGAAATATCATACTTGTTTGTAGCACACACAATTTGCATGAACTAGTTGTGAATGTCAATTGTGAAGAGAATTGAGTACATGTCGAGTATCTGACTAGTTGTCTATGGTATTGCATGTATCTATCCATTCCTGAACTTAAAGCTGCTTTATTATTGAATCTTGATAGTTTCAAGGTTATAGTTGAGTAAGGGTTATTAGGACTAGTTGGACTAATAACTACATTAGAACAAAGATTAGAACGATCATATGAGTGATTCGACATAGGATTAAAAGGAGTTTATGATCAACTTGTTAATCTATTAGTGGATAATTGTCGAGTGAAACACCTTCCATTGATATATTTACAATCCAAATCAACCTTCGTTACTTTGTTCTTAAAACATACAAAAAAAAAACCCTTTGGTTACTTACACTCGTTAATCATTATTATAACTTTAAGAATCGATAACCTGATTCCCTTGGGATTCGACCCTTGCTTGCCTACTATACTTGTTAGTGAGCTTGTTAGGATTACTTGACTTGGCATACGACAATTCGCCTCGTCAAATTTGGCGCCGTTGCCGGGGAATCAAATTTTCTTTTCTTTAAAGTTCTTGTTTTGATTAACCTTAGTGTTGACTAGTGAATGGTCAACACCCGTTCTACTAATCAGTCTCTTTTTATTCTTGATCCAGAAATCGAGAGGACTTTCCATCGAAATCAGAGAGAGAACAGAGTTGAGACTGATACAGGTGTAATGGAAGATGACCAGTTGTTGACTCCCGAGCAAAGAGCTCTTGCTGACACCCAACATCAATTGGCTGAAATTCAGTTAGTTGTTAATGCCCAACGGGAATTGCTTGAGGCAAGGCAAGATGCAAATGCTCTAAGAGACAGCGGTGTCGTCCGCACATTGAGGGAGCGTACTACTCCCAATCTGACACAACAACCTCAAGTTGTGGTTCTTCCACCCCTTGCTCATGGGGTGACTTTTGAGCTCAAGTCAAGGGTGATCAATCTGCTTCCCACATTCCATGGTTTGCCTGGTGAGGATCCGATCATGCATTTGAATCAATTCCATGACACTTGCATGACAACCAAACCACCAAATGTCACTGAGGAGCAGATCAAGATGAGAGCCTTCGGGTTCACTTTGAAAGATGGTGCTAGGTCCTGGTACTATCATTTGCCTACCGGTTCGGTAGATAGCTGGGAGAAGTTGCACAAGGTGTTCTTGGGTAAATATTTTCCAGTTAAAAAGGCAAATGCTCTGAAGAAGGAAATTGCCCATGTAGAGCAAGGTGAAGATGAGACTCTCTATGATTACCTTGAGCGTTTCAAGGGGTTGTGTGCTAGTTGCCCTTTTCATGGGTATGATACCGAGGACCTGGTCCTACATGTTTGCAATGGTCTCCTTAATCATGAAAGGAGAATGGTAGACGCTGCTTGTGGTGGGAGTATTCTCAACATGACACCAGAAGATGCCATGGAAAAGTTGCAAGACATGGCTGAGAGCAGTAGGAGTTTTGTTAGGACATACACTAGGAAATGAGTGAATGCCACAAGCTCAGGAGACCCCGCTCTTATGACCGAGCTCGTTGATCTAAAGAAGATAATCTCTCAGCTGCACAAAGGACAACAGTAGGTAAAGGCATGTGGTATTTGTTTTGACCCTTCTCATTTTACAGACAAATGCCCTGAGCTTCAAGATGATAATGTTGCTGAAGTCAATGCTGCTGGTGGATATGGACCTTCACGACCTCGAAATGATCAGCAGAACAACTACAATCCGAGGTATAGAGATCATCCAAATTTCAGATGGCGTGATCAGAATGAACCCCAACCTCAAGCTCAAGCCCCACGACCCAATTCTGGACCTTCAACTGCAGATATGTTGCGATCATTGACTCAGCATTTCACAACCCATGTCCAAACTACTGAGTCTAGTATCAAGAACATGGAGAAACAGATAGGGCAGTTGGCTGAAGCTGTGACCACTCTTGCACAACAAAAATCCAATTCTCTACCATCTCAAACGGTAGTGAATCCGACCAGAAATGTTAGTGTTGTGACAACAAGGAGTGGAAAAGTGTTGGAAAATGCTGCTGCTGAAAAGGCAGAATCTGAAAAAGGTGAGAATCCGCGACCGTGGAAGTTGTTTTGAAGAAAAAGTGGGAAATCCGCGACCGCGGGATGAGATCCGCGATCGCGGAATATCTTCTGGGGATACCGATGCAAATCCGCGACCGCGGACTGACAGCTGCGATAGCGGATATGCTCCTGGCGAATCAGTTTTGGGAGAGTGTTCAAAAGATGCTGGAGCTGAGGTCGAGGATCGGGGCGACTTCCGGTTGAGGCAAGACGACTATGTCCGCCCCGACTTCCCACCTCTCAACTCAACCAAACCTCCCACTCCTTTTCCCGATGCTTTGAAGGATACGAGGAGGCCGGAAAATGATAAGGAGCTGTTTGAAACCTTCAGCAAATGTGAGGTAAATATCCCTTTACTCAAACTCATTAAAAGTATTCCTAGATATGCTAAGTTCTTGAAGGAACTCTGCACCATCAAGAGGAATCAAAAATTGAAGGGACAGCAGAAGGTGACGGTAAGCGAGCGTGTCTCCGCTGTATTCCAAAGGCGAATGCCTAAGAAGTGCAGCGATCCGGGCATGGTAAGCATTCCTTGTCGTATAGGTGATACTCACTTTGAGAGAGCTATGCTTGATCTTGGTGCACCTATAAATGTTTTGCCTTACTCGCTGTATAAGATGCTTGATTTACGTCCTCTTCATGAAACAGGAATAATTATTCAACTAGCTGATAGATCTACTGTTTATCCTAAAGGTGTAGTTGAGAATGTTTTGGTAATGGTTGATAATTTGTTCTTTCCTGCTGACTTCTTTGTGTTAGACATGGAATATGATGGTCAGGCTGCACCTATTTTGTTAGGAAGGCCTTTTATGAGAACCGCTAACACAAAGATTGATCTAGCTAGTGGGTCTCTTACTTTAGAGTTCGATGGGGAAGTTGTACAATTCAATATTTTTGATGCTATGAAGCACCCCATTGAAGATGCTGCTTCTATTTGTTCTATTGATGTGATTGATCCTATAGTTCAAGATACTTTTAATATCTTTGGCTTGGATGAATTGCAACCTGTTTTAGAGAATGTCTTAGGAGACCCACAAGTAGATATCGTTTTGTCTACTAACATGCAGGAGTTCCAGGCTAAGCCAGAGCCTGAAGGTAAGCTTTCTCCACATCCTTTGGGCAGTCGCCCCACATTACTGACCTCGCCAGGCGAGATACCATTGATGTCTAGTGTGCAGGCACTTGACATTGAGCTGAAACAGCCACCTGATACGATCAAGGAGGAGAAAGTGAATGAAACCACCTTCATTGCTAAAGACAAGGTGGTCAAGGTAAAAGGGACAAGGTTTAAGGCGTTCCATGAGTGGTTCAGTAGAGAATTCAGAAAAGAGACGGTTTTCACAAAGCCGAATGGCGTTAGTTAAAATCTCTTGAGTTTCATGTCGAGCCACGACATAAAATAAGGCGCTGCTCGGGAGGCAACCCGAGGTTTGAGATTGTTTTTATTTGTTTTTGTGTGTTTTGTTCGGTTTAATTTTCTTTTTAGCTTTTCTATGAACAGGAGGAAAGCACCGAAGCTTAGGGTCAGCTACAGTCCGTAGCCAATTCCGCTGTAAGTCTTCTCTCCCGTCTAAAAAATAAAAAATAAAAAATAAAAAAATAAAAAAATGGAGTGTAGAAAAAAAAAATATATGAGAGAAAAGAAAGTAAGGAGTTGTATTTCATCAAGTTTGGTTTCATCGTTTCATCATTCCTACCATCTATGGATCTACATTTGTTAGAGCTTAGCTTGTTGGTGACCATGTTCTTTGCAAGGAGTTGATTTTGGGTCACCATCTATATTGGAGGTATTCTTTCTTTTGTTTTAGATGAGTTGTGCTTTGTTGGATTACATTTGGTGCTCATCTAGTTTCTCATTCTACCACACCTTGTGTTTCGTTGGAGGAAGGTCATCCGACCTTGTATGTGAGTCTTCTGTCTCCTTCCCTGGGTTCGTTATTATGTCTTCCATTTCATTGAGGACAATGTAATGTTTAAGTATGGGGGAGGAGAATGTATTCACATGTCTTTATTTGGTGTTGGTTGTATCTGCATGAATTTATTGAATATATTGTTTGAAAAAGCCACAAAAATTGAAAAAAAGCATACAAAATCCTTGGATAGCAAGTCAATTGTGAGATGTGATGTGAGCCAATTGTGAGTTATCTAGCAAAATGAAATGAGTGGCTAGGTGAAAACCCTTCGGGGCACCTAGGCAGAATGAGTGAAATGAGTGTCTTAGGACCATTTGTTGCTGCTGGCGAGGTGTCATAAGAAGGTGGTGATATAAGGAGGAAAGGGTAGGCCACAATGGAGGAATAAGGTGCTAGATAGGAGCTAGGATTAGATTTATCTTTTGTACTCACTATGGTGTTTGGAGGCGAAGTGTGTTTGTAATTTGTAGTTCATTCTTTCTCTATACTTCCTGAGATCTATGTGTGTTGATTGTAAGGGTAAGTTTCATTTAGCTTACTCGGGGACGAGCAAGGTCTAAGTATGGGGGAGTTTGATAAGCGGTATTTTACATAGTGCTACTATAGGTTATTAGCTCATTTTGTATAGGATTATGCTAGATGTTATGATGTATTCTGTAATCATGGAGTTCTGGAGAGTTGAGTCACATATGAGATTACAGAAGATGATGCGGAGCATTGAAGCATAAGAAGAGGAGTCGAAGATGAAGAAGACCACAGGATGAAGACAAAGACGAAGCATTGGAAGCAGCTGAAGACGAAGCCACAGAAGAAATTCCGCGACCGCGGGTCCCAAACCGCGATCGCGGAAATGCCACCTGAAGAAGCCAGATCACAGAAGAAAATCCGCGATCGCGGGTCCCAAACCGCGATCACGGAAATCCGCCAGAGAAACATTCTTCATTTTCCCGATTTAGTATGTTGTGTTAAGTTTTGTAACGTTTTTATAACGTTTTTACGTTCAATTGGCAGTTTAATTCTGCAGAAGACTTATATGTTTAAGGTGTTGATGATCTTCTATCATCTTACACATTCCATTTCCAAGTTTTGAGAGTTTTCCTCAAGAACTTCATGAGTTGCTATGTTTCCATTGTTTTTCTTGACATTTGAAGCTTTCGGATTGATTAAGTTGTGAGATTCCTTTCCTTTGTTCTATTCATATTGATTGTCTCTATTCTCTTGTGTGTATTGTTATTGAATTAGATTTGCTCATTTAGATTGGCCATCTAAGTAGTTTCATCTCATTCATATTGCTATTGTTTGGTTATTTCTAGTTGAAATATCATACTTGTTTGTAGCACACACAATTTGCATGAACTAGTTGTGAATGTCAATTGTGAAGAGAATTGAGTACATGTCGAGTATCTGACTAGTTGTCTATGGTATTGCATGTATCTATCCATTCCTGAACTTAAAGCTGCTTTATTATTGAATCTTGATAGTTTCAAGGTTATAGTTGAGTAAGAGTTATTAGGACTAGTTGGACTAATAACTACATTAGAACAGGGATTAGAACGATCATATGAGTGATTCGACATAGGATTAAAAGGAGTTTATGATCAACTTGTTAATCTGTTAGTGGATAATTGTCGAGTGAAACACCTTCCATTGATATATTTACAATCCAAATCAACCTTCGTTACTTTGTTCTTAAAACATACAAAAAAAAACCCTTTGGTTACTTACACGCGTTAATCATTATTATAACTTTAAGAATCGATAACCTGATTTCCTTGGGATTCGACCCTTGCTTGCCTACTATACTTGTTAGTGAGCTTGTTAGGATTACTTGACTTGGCATACGACAATTCGCCTCGTCAACTGACAATTGATTTCTTCAAATTTCCCCTTCTTTTCATTAAAATACATGATCTATATTGATGGACTTGTGATGAATTGCAGATATGCATTATACTTGAAGTTATAATAATGGTTTTGTCACCCATTGGAGGGGTAAGACAAATCATCATCCAAGCTAAAACATACACGTTCTACTCTTAGAGAAGAAAGAGGATCAAAAGTCGGCAGAAGGAAGAAAAAAAACAGTGTCATGGTAGTTATTACTACATATATCTATCTTATTGATTTGTTTTTAGTTATTTTTATATTTTGTAGAATTGGTGTGAAATATGAAAAAAGTAACAGTTTGTCTACAACATTGTTGTATAATTTATTTCCTTATTGCACGTGTTATGGTTTGATCCATATGTTTGTAAATCATACTATTGATATGTTATTGTTTCTAAGTTTGTTTGAACAAAAAATATCTCTAACATCGTTCCAAAGAAAGCAAGAAATACAATATGGCAGATCACCCCAAAAGTGAGTACCAAAAGGGAAATCAAAAGTAGGGAGACTATGCGATCCGCAACACGGTTAGCCTCCTGATACGCTGCACTTTGTATAGCGTAACTAGGGATTATTACATTAGTTTAGGAGTATTATCATAAGTGTTTCGAGTCATTATTATGTTCTGAGATATTTATTAAGAAGTGAAGACATGAAGATCAGAACCGAAGAAGAGTTGAAGACATTCGAATTAAGGCTACTAGAGAGGAACCGCGATCGCCATGGTAAAGCTGGCGATCGCTACATTAATTTATTGTGGCCCGCGTTGAATAAGAAGAGAAGCTGCTGGGCTGATTTAAATGAAGCAAGCAGTTGGGCCACGTGCTGACGTTGGGCCATTCCTTGAGTGGGCCGCTGATTTCGTTGTTGATTGGGCTAAGGAATAGAAGCAAGCAGCTCAAATCATTAGCTGCTTTTGTTACGTTTGTTTTGATTCTTTTGTTTTGTTTTATTTCTTTTCCTATTAGTATTTATCTTTTACCATATAATTTTAGGGTAAAACTCTATTTAAGAACCCTAGTTGTTATCTTTTATCATCATCTTTTTCCATCAGACAATTTAGTTTTGCAACCATGAGCAGGGACTAATCTCCATTGTTTTGCTTAGCGGTTGAAACCTTCAGTTATTAAGTTGTGAGATTTCTAAACTCTTGTTCTTTTCCTATGGGTTTGTATTAATTCTCTTGTTCTTCATCTATTGATTTCTATTAGTTTTGCTAGATTGATCACCTAGTTTGATTGATAGTTTTTTATTGCTAGACTAGGAATATACGGTGGAATTACTTGTCATTGTAGCACTCATATCTGCATGATCTGGTAGTTGATTTCTTTTATGAAAGAGAATTGATTGCATGTTAATACTTGACGGTTGTAAATTATTGAATGCATCCTTATGATTCTTGTGCCCTTTGCTGCTATTTCATCTAATCTTGAGAGGTTTCCCTAATTGCTGAATAGTAAGTATTATCAGGACCGGTTGGCCTACTGATATATTAAAGATTGGAATAGGAACATTCTCTATGATTGAATAGAACTTGAGATAAATCTATGATCAACTTGATTGACTGTTGTGTGGATACTTGCTAGGTGAAACCCCTTCGCATAATATTCTCACCCAAACTTCCTTTGCTTGTTATTGGTTACTTGTGTGTTCTTGCAATCAAACCCCCCCCCCCCCCCCCCTTTGGTTACTTATTACTAGTTGATATTTCACTTGACTGCATTGATTTGGTGTTTTGATTCCCTTGGGTTCGACCTCTACTTACTTGCTATACTCTACTTAGTGTTTAGGATTTTCTTTGATTTGGCACTATGACTTTAGCCTCATCAAATTTGGCGTCGTTGCCGGGGAATTGAAATTTTTCTGATTCTGTGTTAATTGTGAAATTATCAACTATTTGGTGTGAACCTTTATGGTTCAGACCCGTGCTACTGATTCATCTCTTGTTGCCTTTGACCCAGAGATTGAAAGGACGTTCCTTCGGAACCAAAGAGCATCTCTGAACCAAGATAACGAGATGGTTGATCGACATGGACCGCCATTGCCTGCTATGAGGCAACTCACTGCCCCAGACTTAAACCAACAACCTTTGGCAGTGAGGTTTCCTGAGATTGAAGAAGGTGTGAATTTTGAATTAAAAGCTGGTTTAATTCATGAGCTACCACACTTCCATGGCTTAGCAGGAGAAGATCCCAACAAACACTTGGCTCAATTCCATGCCATATGTTCTAGTATGAAGCCAAGAGGTGTTACTGAGGAGCAGGTCATGCTGAGAGCTTTCAGATTTACTCTGAAAGACGCTGCGAATGATTGGCTCTATTATCAAGCTCCAGGGAGTATTGATACATGGGCTAAGATAAAAAAAGTTCTTTTTAGAGAAATATTTTCCAGCTACAAAACTGAGCAGCTTGAAGAAGGAGATCACGAATCTTCAACAACACTCAACTGAGAGTCTCTATGAATATTATGAGCGATTCAAGAAGCTTTGCTCAAGCTGCCCATTCCATAGTTATACTGACCAAGATCTCCTTATGTACTTATTTAGTGGCCTGATTGATGAGGATCGTCGTATGGTGAATGCATCCTGTGGAGGTAACTTTTTAAGATTGACTATACCTCAGGCTACTGAAATGTTTGAGGAATTAGCTGAGAGCTCAAGGCAGTTTGGTAGCAGGCAAAGAACACAGTCAGTAAGTTCACTTGATCCCGCTAAAATTCAAAGTGATATGAATGAACTGAAAGATATGATGAAGTCTTTTATGCTGCAAAGTGGTGGTCAACAACACGTGAGAGCTTGTGGGGTATGCACACTTACAGGGCATCTTACTGATGAGTGCCCACAACCTCAAGAGCCGAATGTTGAGGTAAATGCTGCAGGAGGATGGCAACCTAGGCCTAGATTTGATCCTTATGCTAATCATTATAATCCAGGTACAAGGAATCATCCTAACTTGAGGTGGGATAATCAGAATAATGTTCAAAACCCTCAAGTATTGCAAAATCAACAAAATCAGCCTGGACCTCAAAACTCTCTGACTGTTGAAGATATGATCAAGTCCTTAGCTCAAAAACTGATGCAACAAAACGCTAAGACGGAATCAAGCATCCAAAATCTTGAAAATCAGTTAGGACAGATTGCTCAAGCTGTGAGTAAATTAGAAGCCAAGGAACCGGTAAGAAACCCGAGAGAGAACGTCAGTGCATTGTTCTTGAGGAGCGGAAAAACTTTAAACGACTGTTCTGTGCCAAAACCGCGATCGCCAGATCTGAGTGGCGATCGCCATGAGATTACAGAGAGAAAAACAGGGTCTGCATCCCGACCGCGATCGCCATGCCACTCCAGAAGCTGCATCAGATTTCGACAACAATCCGCGACCGCGGATTGATACCCGCGATCGCGGGTCTCTTGCAGAACCCCAATTTGTGTGACCGCGATCGCCAGTTGTTGATGGCGATCGCCAGGAGCCCCCCTGAGTACATTGATGATTATGTTGCCCGAATTTCCCGCCTCTGTTCTCTCAGAAGCCTGTTGCTCCCTTTCCTGAGGCGTTGAAGGATACTCGAAGACTGGAGAATGACAAAGAGGTCTTCGAAACCTTTAGTAGATGTGAGGTAAACATTCCTTTGCTCAAACTTGTTAAGAGTATTCCTAGATTTGCTATGTTTTTGAAAGAAGTTTGCACTATCAAGAGAAATCAAAAACTGAAAGGAAAGAAGAAAGTTGAAATAAGTGAACAAGTTTCTGCTGTGTTTCAAAAACGCATGCCTAAGAAATGTGGTGATCCAGGCATATTTGGCATTCCATGCGTGATTGGTGAAACTAAATTTGACAAAGCCATGCTAGATTTAGGTGCATCAATCAATGTTTTTCCTTACTCTTTGTATGAATCACTAGGCTTAGGACCATTGCATAAACAGGAACTGTTATTCAACTTGCTGATAGGTCTACTGTGTACCCGAAAGGGGTTGTTGAGGATGTTCTTGTTATGGTTGGTGATCTGATTTTTCCTGCTGATTTCTTTGTGTTGGATATGGAGCATGCTAATAATGTCACACCTATACTGTTAGGTAGACCTTTCATGAAAACAGCACAAACGAAAAGTGATGTTAATAGTGGGACTCTCTCTATGGAGTTTGATGGGGATAAGGTAGAATATAATATTTATGACATGGATCCCATTGATAAGAATTCTCTATGTGCTATTGATGTGATTAAGTCTACTTGTAAGGATGAATTACAACCTGTTTTAGAGAATATCTTAGAGCCCCCAAATGTAGATGCTATTTTATCTACTAACATGCAGGAGTGTCAGGCTAAGCTAGAGCCTAAAGGTAAGCTCTATTCACATCCTTTGGGCAATCGCCCTCCATTACTGACCTCGCCAGGCGAGATACCATTGATGTCTAGTGTGCAGGCACTTGACATTGAGCTTAAACAACCGCCTGATACGGTCAAGGAGGATAAAGTGAATGAAACCACCTTCATTGCTAAAGACAAGGTGGTCAAGGTAAGAGGGACGAGATTCAAGGCGTTCCATGAGTGGTTCAAGAGAGAATTCAGACAAGAGACTGTTTTTACAAAGCCAAATGGCGTTAGTTAAATCTCTTGAGTTTCATGTCGAGCCACGACATAAAATAAGGCGCTACTCGGGAGGCAACCCGAGGTTTGAGTTTGTTTTTATTTGTTTTTGTTCGGTTTAATTTTCTTTTTAGTTTTTCTATGGACAAGAGGAAATCACCGAAGCTTAGGGTCAGCTACAGTCAGTAGCCAATCTCGTTGTAAGTCTTCTCTCCCGTCTACAAAAAAAAAAAAAAAAAACCGAAACTCTGAAAATCATTCCGAGGAAAAAAATAATATTTCGGATTAAAAAAAAATAGAGTGCAGAAAAATAATACGAGAGAAAAGAAAGTAAGGAGTTGTATTACATCAAGTTTGGTTTCCTTAGTACTATCATTCTAGATCTACATTCGCTGGAGCTTAGCTTGTTGGTGACCATGTTCTTTGCAAGGAGTTGATTTGTTTGGGTCACCTTCTACATTAGAGGTATTCTTTCTTTTGCTTTAGATGAGCTATGCTTTATTGGATTACATTTAGTGCTCATCTAGTTTCTCATTCTACCACACTTTGAGTTTTATTGGAGGAAGGTCATCCGACCTTGTATGTGAGTCTTCTGTTTCCTTCCATGGGTTCGTTTTTATGTCTTCCATTTCATTGAGGACAATGCAATGTTTAAGTATGGGGGAGGAGAATGTATTCACATGTAATTATTTGGGTGTTGGTTGTATCTGCATGAGCTTATTGAATATATATTGTATGAAAAAGCCACAAAAATTGAAAAAAGGCATACAAAATCCTTGGATAGCAAGTTCTATGCAATAAGAAGGTGGCTTGACCGGCATTAGGCTGGGGCAAAAATAAGTCTTGAGTGATGTGAGTTTGTGAGCCTGGAACAATTATTGAGTGGTTGGGATGAAAACCCGAAAGGGCGCCCAAGCAAGATGAGTGTTATAAAAAAATTGAGTGTTTTAGGATCTTTATCATCTTGGCGTATGGAGACATAAGAAGCAGGTGCATAGGAGGATTCAGGTAGGCCACTTTGAGGAATAAGGTGTAGTTCCAGGTATGTGCTTATTTTATCACGTTGTTCTTGACTGTTGTTGTTGTGTTTTGGAGGAGCTTATTGGTTATGTATTCACTAGGAGATATTCTTGTACTTCCTGAGGCTTTGAGTATTCTTTATTGTATGGGTAGCTTTCCTGTAAGTTACTCGGGACGAGTAAAAGTCTAAGTATGGGGGTATTTGATACGCTGCACTTTGTATAGCGTAACTAGGGATTATTACATTAGTTTAGGAGTATTATCATTTGTGTTTCGAGTCATTATTATGTTCTGAGATATTTATTAAGAAGTGAAGAAATGAAGATCAGAACCGAAGAAGAGTTGAAGACATTCGAATTAAGGCTACTGGAGAGGAACCGCGATCACCATGGTAAAGCTGGCGATCGCTACATTAATTTATTGTGGCCCACAGTGAATAAGAAGAGAAGCTGCTGGGCTGATTTAAATGAAGCAAGCAGCTGGGCCACGTGCTGACGTTGGGCCATTCCTTGAGTGGGCCGCTGATTTCGTTGTTGATTGGGCCAAGGAATAGAAGCAAGCAGCTCAAATCATTAGCTTCTTTTGTTATGTTTCTTTTGATTCTTTTGTTTTGTTTTATTTCTTTTCCTTTTAGTATTTATCTTTTACCATATAATTTTAGGGTAAAACTCTATTTAAGAACCCTAGTTGTTATCTTTTATCATCATCTTTTTCCATCAGACAATTTAGTTTTGCAACCATGAGCAGGAACTAATCTCCATTGTTTTGCTTAGCGGTTGAAACCTTCAGTTATTAAGTTGTGAGATTTCTAAACTCTTTTTCTTTTCCTATGGGTTTGTATTAATTCTCTTGTTCTTCATCTATTGATTTCTATTAGTTTTGCTAGCTTGATCACCTAGTTTAATTGATAGTTTTCCATTGCTAGACTAGGAATATACGGTGGAATTCCTTGTCATTGTAGCACTCATATCTGCATGATCTGGTAGTTGATTGCTTTTATGAAAGAGAATTGATTGCATGTTAATACTTGACGGTTGTAAGTTATTGCATGCATCCTTATGATTCTTGTGCCCTTTGCTACTATTTCATTTAATCTTGAGAGGTTTCCCTGATTGCTGAATAGTAAGTATTATCAGGACCGGATGGTCTGCTGATATATTAAAGATTGGAATAGGAACATTCCCTAGGATTGAATAGAACTTGAGATAAATCTATGATCAACTTGATTGACTGTTGTGTGGATACTTGCTAGGTGAAACCCCTTCGCATAATATTCTCACCCAAACTTCCTCTGCTTGTTACTGGTTACTTGTGTGTTCTTGCAATCAAACCCCCCCCCCTTTGGTTACTTATTACTAGTTGATATTTCACTTGACTGCATTGATTTGGTGTTTTGATTCCCTTGGGTTCGACCTCTACTTACTTGCTACACTCTAGTTAGTGTTTAGGGTTTTCTTTGATTTGGCACTACGACTTTAGCCTCATCACCTCCCTAAAGACCTGACGATACTGGACATCCCAGTTCCCACTGAGAAAGCCTCGACATTTGAGAATCAGGCTAGAGAGTGGGTGCCGAGGGTGAATCGATCACTTTCCTAAGTAGCTCAATTGCAGTCTTCGAATCCGATTCAAGCACAATCATCCTAACCCACTCGACCAAGCTAAATCTAGTCCATATAAGATCTCCTATAGCGGTGCAATTTTGAGCAAGGAGTCAAAGGAGAGGCTTCCAGATAAGTCGGACCATTCCCAACCAACAATAGGGTCCTAATAGTCATTAATCTTCACATTCAGCAAAGGCAAAGAATCATCCAAATCAGCACCAGAATGCAAGAGCTTGTTGCCCACCCAAAGATATGACCAGAAACGACATTGACGACCATTTTCGACCGACCATCAAAAGCCTTTCAAGAGCATCTTGTCAAAACACCATTTCAAGCCCGCCCAGTGAAGAGAAGCCTAGTTGTTTTTGGCTTGGACAACTTTCCCACATATAAAGCTAATATCATACTTAGCCTTAAAAACCTCACCCCAAATATTCACATTATCAATTAAGAGATTCCAACATAATTTACCAAGGACCCTTCTTCTTAGGAGTACACTACTCTGGCCAAGCAACAAGATGTATTTTGCGAGAGCTAACAAAGCCAGATGGAGGTGTGATTGATGTGATCGAGTTCATCACAAGTACCTTTAAGCAGCCGCATAAAGTTCATGTCATAGGTGGGAAAAGAAGAGGGCATCACTTTGACAAGCATAACGCGGCCCACAACAATAAGAGTCTTTCGTTTCCAACTAGCCAATTTCGACTGAACTTTCATTATTTGAGCCTGGAAAGTCTCCTTGGAAACCTGCTTGTGAAGGATAGGCATGCTAAGATAGGTCCCTAAATCTCGAGACACATCGATACCAATAGCGAGTACAAGTTGCCTAGCAAGATCTCGAGAAACATTAGACGAGACAAAAATATAGGATTTACTAGTGCTGATTTTTTGGCTTGAAGAAGCATAGAAGTCAGACAAGCACTTCATCACAACACGCATTTGAGCAACGAAGGCCTCCACCATCAAGATAATATCATCTACGAAGAAAACGTGAGAAAGAAGGGGGGGGGGATACAAACAAAGATCGGTTTGCACTTGCTTTCTTGAACTTGATCGATGGAGAATAAGGTGGATGAGGCACTCCATGAAAAGAATAAAAAGATAAGGCAAAATTGGATTGTCTTGCCTAATGCACCTAGACGGAGAGAATCCATCAGTTAACTCGATATTCCACTGCAGCGTCACAGAAGAGAAAGAAAGGCACGAATGAACCCAATCAGACCAACTAGAAGGAAGCCCCACATGTATCATAGTATCAATCACAAAAAGTCCCAACATAGACGAACAAAAGCCTTCTTCAAGTCTAGCTTGAGCAAAATGTAATTCTTACCCACCCTTTTGTTTCTCATCGAATGAACAACTTCCTTGACCAAGATGATATTTTATGTTATAGATCAACCTGGGTCGAAGCTACTTTGAGTAAGCTTGGTCAAAGAACCAAGAAGGGGCTTGATGTGGTTAGCAAGAATTTTCGTGTCGACTTGTAAATGACGTTAAAAAGGCTAATGGGGCGGTATTGGCTAATGAGCTTGGCTTTAGAAACTTTCTCAATGAGAGCAATAATAATGTCGTTGAGACCCAAAGGAAGGGTATTAGACTTGAAGAAAGAGTGAACAAAGGTGCAAACTGAAGGTCACACTGTGAGCTAGCAAGTCTTGAAGAAAATGGGTTGGAAGCCGTTGAAACCCGGGGGGTTTATACAAGCCCATTTTGTTTACTGCGGACCAAATCTTCGTGTTGCTAGAGATAGAAACAAGAGGGTGAGCAGCTTGGATCAATGCTAGGGAAGCCATCACAAAGCATATGAATGAAAATTTGATCATCTAAGGGAATGGTACACAAATTCTCGAAAAAATCCAGAGCCAACTTTGATCTCCAACTAAAAATTATCAGACAACCATTTGGTATCATCCACACAAAGGGTCGAGATCTGATTTCTTCTCCTACGGATAACCGTAGTGGTATGGAAATACTTTTTTATTATGAAAAAAATGGTCAAAGACATAGATCATCCATTTTGGTAAGATACAAGATTTGTTGAATGCATGAAAGTAGTACAAAGGGCAGAGGATGCACGGATAGTGATATCAGCTTCCACGGGGGGAAAAGATGAGGGTGTCTGGCAAGACGTGAATAATATTATAGATGAGATTGACACCTATGATGTGTGAAATTCTAGCATAGAGAATGAGCAACAGAAAATGATGGAAACAAATAAGGAGGTAGAAGATAGGGGAAGTGACAACTATGCAACAAATGAGGAGGGGAGATATATTAGAAGCAATAAATGAGGAAGATGATACGAAATCAAATGACATGTTAGAGGGAAGTGAAGAGGCATCAACTGAAGAAGTGTCTGAGGATGAATGTGACGAAAATGTGATATTAAAAGACAATATTGATAGAATCCATAAGCAAACAGCATTAGAACTCATAGAAAAAGATGACAATCTATTTTTGAATTAGAAGACCAGAATGAAGAAAAGGAAGATGACACTGTACATGAACAACAAACAGATCTCAGAACTAAAGAGAAAGGATCAGTGGATGTAGAAGACGAGGGAAATGGTATTGTACAATCATCAGAAGAGAAAGATAATACCTTGAAGATGAAACAGAACCCAAATCAGAGGATGTACAAGGAAAGGATGCAAATATTGAGTAACCAACACAAGATGAGGAATGTTTGTGCCTAAAAATACGATGAGTATGGAACGCGTGGTAAGCTACGCGTAGAAGAATTGTCTCGACGCGACGAGGGGAATCGAAGATGTCGTCGACGTGACGAGACGTGGCAAAGGTCTCGTTTATCTTGAAGATTAGGTCGTCCGAGTGTATTTTATCTTATTCCTTATTATATTTTTGTAATTGGTAAAAGATACGGTAAAGAATATGTTTTACCTTGTTTATTATATCGTTATTTAGATAGAAGGAAGAGATAAGATCTCGTTTTCCTTAAAGATGTTATTAGGGTTAGCCTATATATAGAGGCTAACGCCTGCTTTGTAAGGATCCAGCATCCATTCGAGTAATACCAAGTTAAAGCTTCAACCCTAATTTCCTACTCTGTTCTTGAGTGTTGAGATAATACCGTGCTCTTTGATCTTTGCCCTACAATTGCTTAGTTATCTTCTCGTAGGTAATTTCGCTACAAACAATTGGTGCCCACTGTGGGGCTAGATCAAAAAGATCGTCTTTCCATATGAAAAGAGCTTCTTTTTTGCAGGAAATCGTGACAAGTCCGACCAACAGTCTGCGTGATGGCGAAAAGAGATCCGAAGAAGAAGATCACGTAACGATTCCTCTCGTTCCGGTGGAAGAAAACGCAGGAAAAGATCTCGAGAACACTCTGGTGCTCCAAAGAACAACGCTCCCACAGAAGAGCAGGGGACGAGCGGCGATGTGACTAATGTGGCCTCTGTCAGAGTCCACTTCGATACCCTCCAGAAGGCATGGACAAAAGTTAAAAGCGCCAGCGAAGAGAACACGTCGGGACTCACCAAAGAGAATGAACGACTACGCTCCATTATAAAAGAGCTTAGAGCAGAGTCAGCGAAGCCACTCACCTATGTTCGTAGTCAAAGCGTCGTTCTCCGCCTAGATATGGATGTCGTCGTTGAAGAAGGAGAGGATTACGAGTCCCAGGAGCATCGACACGCCATCCCGACGAGGGAAATGATTCAGAAAAAGAAATCCGAGGAAAAGATGACTTCGGACGCCGTCGCTGCGCTCGTAGCGCAACAGGTCGGAGCCCTAAGAAAAGAGATGATGCTGATGCCCGGGGCTCCCAAATCCATAATTCCCGAGCACGAATTCGGATTTCAAGAGAGTCCTTTTGTCGCCGCTATCGCCACCCAGAAGATAGCTAAAAAGTTCACCGTCGCCGATCTCCCCGTATACGACGGATCCGACGACCCGGAAGAGCATGTCTTACTCTACAAAGCCAAGCTCTCCACAAGTCCAATCGAACCCGAGTTAAAGGAAGCTATGATGTGTAAGTTCTTTAGCTCGACGCTGAAAGGTCCAGCCTTGACGTGGTTCATCCACTTACCCAAAGGAAGTATCTCCTCCTACATCGAACTCTCTAACCTGTTCCGATTACAATTCGCCAGCAGTAAATTGTTTGCGAAACAACCTTCAGATCTCCATAACATGCGTATGAATAAAGGCGAAACCATCAGGGCCTTCATGAAGCGTTTCAATGACGAGAAGATTACAATTCCAGATTGTAGCGAGGCTACCGCTGCCGACGCGTTCAGACGTGCACGCCCCCGAGACAGCGATCTATACAAGGAGTTAACAAAGACTCGTCCTACTTCATTCGTCTCGGCGAGATAAAGAGCTATGAAAGCCATACGCCTTGAAGAAGACCTCCTAAGTCACGCTGAAGAAAAGTCTCGATCTCCACGTAGACGCACCCCTCCGCGCAGGGATTCTCCCCAATGGAAAGATGGTGAATGCTACGATAGAAGGAATAAGCCGTTCCATAGAGAACCCTGTTTGTGCCTAAAAATACGACGAGTGTGGAACGCGTGAAGAGCTACGCGTAGGAAGACTGTGTCGACGCGACGAGAGAAAAGGAGGATGTCGTCGACGTGACGAGACATGGCAAGGGTCTCATTTATCTTGAAGATTAGGTCGGCCGAATATATTTTATCTTATTCCTTATTATATTATTGTAATTGGTAAAAGATACGGTAAAGAATATCTTTTACCTTGTTTGTTATATCGTTATTTAGATAAAAGGAAGAGATAAGATCTCATTTCCTTAAAGATACTATTAGGGTTAGCCTATAAATAAAGGTTAACGCCTGCTTTGTAAGCATTCAGCCACCATTACGAGTAATACCAAGTTCAAGCTTCAACCCTAATTTCCTACTTTGTTCTTGAGTGTTGAGATTATACTGTATTCTTTGATCTTTGCCCTACAATTTCTTAGTTATCTTCTCGTAGGTAATTTCGCTACAAACAATTGGCGCCCACCGTGGGGAGCTTCTTTTTTGCAGGAAATCATGACAAGTCCAACCAACAGCCCGCGTGATGGTGAAACAAGATCCGAAGAAGGAGATCGTGTGACGGTTCCTCTCGTTCCGGTGGAAGAAGACGCAAGAAAAAGTCTCGAAAACACCCCTGGCTCACCAAAAGGAAGCGCCCCCAAAGAGAAACGAAGAGTAGACGGTGAAGTAACCGACGTGGCCGCCGTCTGAGCGCAATTCGAGTCCTTCGAGAAAGCCCAGGCTGAAGCCATGCACGCGAGCTAGAAAACGGCGTCGGAACTCACTAAGGAAAACGAGAGGTTGAACTCCATAATCAAAGAACTCAAGGAGGGTTCCACGGGGCCACGTACCTATGTTCGCGGTCAGAGTGTCGTCTGACGCCTTGATATTGACGCAACCATCGAAGAAGACGACATATGCCAGCCCCAAGAACACCATGGTTATGCCCTCCCTAGAGAACAGATCCAGAAAAAGAAATCTGAGGATATCTCGACTTCAGACGTCGTCGCTGCACTCGTAGCACAACAGGTCGGTGCCCTGAGAAAGGAGATGATGCTGATGCCCGAAGCTCCCAAATCTATAATCCCTGAGGACGAGTTCAGATTTCAAGAGAGTCCATTTGTTAATGCTATCGCCGCCCAGAAGATCGCCAAGAAGTTCACCGTCGCCGATCTTCCCGTCTATGACGGATCAGATGACCCGGAAGAACACGTCTTACGTACTCTACAAGGCCAAGCTCTCCATAAGTCCAATTGAGCCAGAATTAAAGGAAGCAATGATGTGCAAGTTCTTTAGCTCGACGCTGAAAGGTCCAGCCTTGACGTGGTTCATCCACTTACCCAAGGGAAGTATCTCCTCCTACGCCAAACTCTCCAACCTGTTCCGACTACAATTCGCCAGCAGTAAGTTGTTTGCAAAGCAACCCTCAAATCTCCATAACATGCGTATGAATAGAGGCGAGACCATAAGAGCCTTTATGAAGCGTTTCAAGGACGAGAAGATTACAATCCCAGATTGTAGCGAAGCCACCGTTGTCGACGCGTTCAGACGCGCACTTCCTCGAGATAGTTACATGTACAAGGAATTGACGAAGACTCGCCCTGAATCATTCGTCTCAACTAGGGAAAGAGCCATGCAAGCCATACACTTAGAGGAGGATCTCCTAAGATACAACGAAGAAAGTTCTCGATCTCCACGTAGGCGAACTCCTCCGCGTAGGAACTCTCCTCCACGTCGACACAACGATCGACATCAGGAGCGAGGGGAACGTCACGACAGGAGAAATAAGTCGTTCCAAAGAGAACAAAAAACGGTGCATGTTGTGACCGAAGTTGATAGCGTCTATATGGTGGACAAAGGTATCTCTATGAAGATCGACGCGTTGCGAGTCATGAGCGCAATGGAAGGGTTACGCGACGTGCAATGGCCGAGAAAGCCAAATCCTGGAAGGAGGCCCGGAACAGGGAAGGGGTACTGCGAGTTCAAAACGATACGGGGCACACAACGGATGGTTGTTACACCCTGAGAAAAGAGGTGTTAAGGTTGCTGAAAAGAGGAGATTTGAAAGATCTACTCTCCAAAGAAGGAAGGAACGCGTTTGAACGGGTGAAGAGAGAAAAGAAGTCCCCTACTCCTCCTCCACCTCCGTCAAATCATACCCGAACTATACACACCATCCTCAGAGGCTCTTCCACGAGCGGCTATACCGCGTCCGCCGCAAGGAGGAACATCAAGATTCTACGCGACGATAGCGATATGACAAGAGTTTACCAAATTCGCCCTACCAGAAGGAATTACCCGATCACGTTCGAAGAGCCAAACGAGATGGTGGAACATCATGACGGGTTAGTCATCTCCCTCACCGTCAGCAATTGCCTAGTCAAGAGGATTCTCATAGACAACGGGAGTTCCGCAAACATCATCACTACGTCTGCTATAAAAGAACTCGGACTGTCCAACGACGACGTCGTGAAAAAGTACGTTCCTCTAGTAGGATTCAGTGGCGAAGTAGCAAGCATGTTGGGAGAGATCACATTGGCAACCTATGCAAGGGGCATCAATATACAAGCGAAGTTTGCAGTAATGGAGATTGAGTCACCCTACAACATTATCTTGGGAAGACCTTGGCTACACGACATGAAAGCTATACCCTCGACATATCATCAATCCTTAAAATTCCCATCTCCATGGGGGGTCCAAGAGATCAAAGGCGAGCTTCAAGTCGCGAGAGAATGCTATAGCATTGGAATGAAAAAAGCCACTAAGTCATCATTAGGCAAGGAAAAGAAAGCGTAGCAATCAAGGAATCACGAAGGAAAAGATAGGGTTGGAAAGTCGGTCCCTGACACGATGAGAAAAGCAAAGTCTGACAAGCAAGGGGATACCAACCCACCAAGTAAGTACGAGCAAAAAGTCTAAGCATAGAGCAACAACTTAAGCTACATGTTCCTGAAGCAGCATCCACCATAAGTCTAAAGAAGTGATATGAATTTCCGAATTTCCTAGCATTATTTCCGTTGTGTTCTTTCTTGCATGAGTAGGATTAGTTTCTTTCAAGAGTTTCAATAAATTTAGTGTCTTTATTTTAGCGTCAAAGCGACAAGGGGTCGTAACGACTAGGGGTAAGCGTCGGTGTCGAAGTCTGTCAGTTCATGATGCATTTTCTTTATTAATATATGAGTACGCTCTTTTTTCTCCGACGTGTTAAAGTATGCCGAGTTGTTCCATTTCCAAATTACTTGCTCTCTGTCTATGATGTAACATCAAGCTTAATAAGGCCGCGGCGAAAATCCGCGAAGGGGAGGAGTTTCGTTAGCCTACGCGTTCAAGGCTCCATCTACGCGTAGACAACGTTAGCCAAACTGCCGACTCCGAGTCGACGCTTCCCATGATTGTTAGCGACGTGTGGCAATGGTCATGGGGAATGAAGCCCGACACCTCACGAAACCGGCACGACCCTCTTAGTGAAGAAGGGAAACCTAGAAGTTCATCGACAAGTAAGTAATTCCAAAAAGTTATATTATAGAGGCCCGTCATGAAGGGCAAGAATGGAGGTATTTACAAGAAAACGCCCCGAAGATCGGCAATGCGTAAACAAAAAAAAAGAGAAAAAGGAATTTACAAGAACCCCAAGGGAAGAATGACCCCGGAAAATCAAGAAGAGTCGCTATCAGGCTTAGAAGAGCTCGATGAGGAACCATCCTCGTCGTCATACTCACGTTCATCCCTGTCCTCTTCCTCAGAGTCTTCTACGACGTCTTCTTCACCAACACCCTCGTCATCTTCGACGCCGTCGTTAGGATCGGCCTCGTTAAGATGAGAGACATCATCCTCCACGACATGAGGATTCGCCGGAGGATTCATAGGCGTAGGTCCTTCCTCGACGCCTTCAGGGAGCTCCGCGAACGCTTCATGAAACTCCCTCCACTCCTTCACTGGGTCCCAACCGTGGTATTGACCAGCAGCATACTGTTCAATGACCTCCACACGAGAGAGCCAAGACCAATAAAGCTTCACCTCCTTGAGCTCGGAAGCAAGCTTCTTCTCCACCTTAGCCTTCTCGTCCTCCAAAGCAGCAATCCTCGCCTTCGAATCTTCAACCTGTTTGGCAAGATCGACGTGAAGTTTAAGCGCCGCCGCAACCTTCTCTTGAGCTTCATTCTCCGCCTTACGCGACGCCTCAACCATCGCATTGAGCTCCTTAATCTTCGCCTCGTCGACCGATTGCTTGGCCTCCATAGCTTTCATCTGATCGACAAAATCAGAGAAACGCCCATAAACGCACAACGAAGATTGAAAAGCCTAAAAAGAGAATATAAAGAGGTCAGAATAGAATCAAAGACAAGAGACTCGGCGTAAAAAGCAAGAAAAATCTACCTGCCATTGCGTAGCAAGAGCCTCTCCTATCACATCTTCCGTCTCCATCGGCAAATAGTAGTCGAGCGACGGAGGATTTTGAAGCCCCTTCATGGCGGGCAAAAACGACCTTCCAGACGCGACGACACGGGAGATAACTCCCGGGAAGTCAACCTCTCAACAACCTTCTCCTTACCCTTACGATACTTCTTCGCCAAAATTAAAGAAGGAGATGGAGACGAAACGAGAGAAATCATCGGCGTGATATGGATAGGAACCTCAGAAGCAGTTCCCTCTCCGGTACAACTCCTCTTCCGCGACGCGATGAGAGCGGACGCGGATTGTCCTCCACTGCGAACGCGTGAAAGATCCGCAAATACTAAAAGATCAACAAGAAAAAGAGTTAAGACCCTCAAAGAAAAAAGAAAACAAGTAAAAGAGCGTGAACACGTTACCAGTCAAGGCCGTAGAGGCAATACGATGACCATTCCCGTCGTGACCATGAAAAGTTTGATCACTCTCAGAGATCTCGAGAAGTCTATCAATAACCTTCTTAGTCTCTCGCCTCACCACGATAGCATCCGCGTTAACTACAAAGAAGAACGAGATAAAGTAAGACATCAACGATTGACGACGTATACAACAGAGACCCAAAAAGAAGAAGCAAACCCACTCGTAGGGTTCCAGCATTCGATCAACCAAGACCACTCCTCGCCAAGAGTCGATTTTTTGACAAAATAAAAAGAGTCGGCCCAGTAACGATCAGCCTGACTTCCCTGGATGGCGATCTTAGCCGCCTTAGGTCTCGATCTAAGACCCACTCTTCCAACCGTTTTAGTTTGAATGTTGAAAGAATAAGCGAGGTCATCGACGACAATCTCAACGCCGTGTTTCTATTTCACGTCGTCTAGAGCACCAAAGATTCTCCAGACGCTCGGCAAAAGTTGACCTACAGCGACCCCTAGCGTGATTCTGAATGCCTTCATCAACGGTGAGAAAGGAAACCGATGACCGGTGAGGAAAGGGTACTCGTATACAGCGATCCACCCTGGGCGATGTTCGTCGAAAAATACCCCTTGAGGAGGTATCTCAATCTCCACCTCGGGACCAAGATTCGCCAACGATCTCAGCTTCTCGACGTCACGTGCCTTTGTCGATTTACAATCGGAATCCTTCAAGATGAATTTTGGTACGTAGAAAGAAGCCATTCTAGAAGATTAAAGGAGAAAGTGAAGGAGAGATCTGAAGAAAGGAGAAGCAAATGATCTTTTTGAGCGCAAGCGAGCGAGAAAGCAAGAGATGTTTAGAGTAGACGAATTACAGAAGAAGTAGAAGAAAAATGAAGATCCTCTCTTTATATAGCCAAAAAGATCGCGAAGAAAACGGAAGAAAGTTCAACGGCATTATAGCCGTTGAGAAACTAGCCGTTGCGATTGAACGTTATCGGCACGGATAACGAAGCTCCTCGCCTGCCACATGGAAATAAGTGAAGAAGAATGATGATTGAAGCTCTGCGACGATATTAAAAATTCAAGTGACGTAATCATCAACGCGTTCCTAGTACAATGAAGATGTATTCCTTGAAGAGAGAAGGTGTCTCCCAGTTCTACTAAGGCGTTAAGTCCTGTAAGATGCCTTAGGGGTATTGTTTGTGCCTAAAAATACGACGAGTGTGGAACGCATAGGAAGACTGTGTCGACGCGACGAGAGAAAAGGAGGATGTCATCGACGTGACGAGACATGGAAAGGGTCTCGTTTATCTTGAAGATTAGGTCGGCCGAGTGTATTTTATCTTATTCCTTATTATATTATTGTAATTGGTAAAAGATACGGTAAAGAATATATTTTACCTTGTTTGTTATATCGTTATTTAGGTAAAAGGAAGAGATATGATCTCATTTCCTTAAAGATACTATTAGGGTTAGCCTATAAATAAAGGCTAGCGTCTGCTTTGTAAGCATTCAGCCACCATTACGAGTAATACCAAGTTCAAGCTTCAACCCTAATTTCCTACTTTGTTCTTGAATGTTGAGATTATACAGTATTCTTTGATCTTTGCCCTACAATTGCTTAGTTATCTTCTCGTAGGTAATTTCGCTACAAACAAACCCCCCATGGTTCATAACGTAAGCGAGATCAATAACGTCTATGCGGTCGAAAGAGGCGTATACATGAAGACCGACGCGTTGCGAGTTATGAACGCGATGGAAAAGCTCCATGACGTGAAGTGGCCCAAAAAGCCAAATCCTGAAAGTAAATCAGGGTCAGGAAGAGGATATTGCGAGTTCCACAATGACTCAGGACATCCGAAAGATGATTGCTATACTCTGAGGAAAGAAGTTCTACGCCTCCTAAAAAGAGGCGACCTGTTTGATTTGCTTTCCAAAGAGGGAAGGGACGTGTTCGAAGGAGCGAGGAAAGGAAAAAGATCTGCAACACCACCGCCTCCTTCGTCAAGTCGTTCGAGGACAATCAATACGATCTTCGGAGGCTCCCCCATACGTGGTTATACCGCCTCCGCCGCCAAAAGGACTGTCAAGGCATTACGCGGCGAAAGAAGTACTTTGCCCATCTACCACGTCAGGACCGTTAGGAAAGATTGCCCAATCACATTCAAGGAACCCAACGGGAACGTAGATCATCACGACGGGTTACTTATCTCCTTAACCATTAGTAATTGCAAGGTTAAAAGAATCCTCATCGATAACGGAAGCTCAGCCAACATCATCACCTTATCCGCAATCAAGGAGCTCGGATTATCTAGCGACGTCGTGGTAAAAAAGTACATCCCCCTAGTAGGTTTCAGTGGCGAAGTCGCCGATATGCTGGGAGAAATCACCCTAACCACTCTGGCGGAAGGAGTCAATATGCAAACCAAGTTCGTAGTGATGGAAGCCGAATCACCCTATAACATAATCTTGGGAAGGCCGTGGTTACACGATATGAGAGCTATACCTTCAACGTACCATCAATCCCTGAAGTTTCCATCTCCGTGGGGAATCCAAGAGATCAAGGGTGAACCACAGATAGCAAGGGAGTGCTACAACATAGGAATGAAGAATACAACCAACGCATCCTTAGAGAAAAAGAGTAAGGCGTAGCAATTAAAAGACCATGGAGAACAAGTAAGATATGCTCAACGGAGGCTCTACGAGATAAAAGAAGAGATAGGTCGGGTAGGCGACGAGACATACGTCCTAGAAGTAAAATCCTACGCCATCCGAAGAGTAGAGAAAAGGAAAGCGTCTTCATGGTCTGGATCATCGAAAAATAAAGAATCGAAACGCCTAAAAACGCGGAAAAACCATGGAAAGTCTAAGAAAGAGGCTAGGGGTAGAAGAACAACCCCCGACGCGTCAAAGAAATAGCCACCTAAGAAGCGAGATAAGGGCGTCGATAAACACGACGCGTCTCTACGGAAACGTAAGCAAAATCTCCGAGTTCAAAAGTGGAGGAAATTTATGGCGGAGAACCCTGACTTAAGCTACATGTTCTTGAAACATCACCCACTGTAAAGACACCATCGGGAAAGAGTTTGAGATATTTCTATGCGTCTTTTGATTCCCTTTTATTTCCCTTTGCATGAGTAGGATTAAATTTTTAATAAGAACATGTCGTTATGTTTAGGTCAAAGCGACAAGGGGTCGCGGCGACTAGGGGTAGGCGTCAAAGTCAATGTTTTTTATTGCATGATACATCTTTTATTAATATACAAGTAGACCTTTCCTTTCCAACGTGTTAAGCATGCTGAGTTGTTTCATTAGTTGTTTCATTTCAATGACTTGCTCTATGTCTATTAAGAGAACGTGCCTCTTGAGTACGGAGTACCAAATAAGAAGCAAGAAGGCGGCGGTGAAAATCCGCGCCGGGGGCGAATTTCGTTAGTCTACGCGTTCGAGGCTTCATCTATGCGTAGGCAACGTCAGCCGAACCGCCGACTCCGAGTCGACGCTTCCCATGATTGTTAGCGACGTGTGGCAATGGTCATGGGGAATGAAGCCCGATACCTCACGAAGCCGGCCGGATCCTCTGAGCAAACAAGGTCGAACCTATTTGACACGATCATTCTCCAGGAACACGTCTTCACGTCTTCCAGCCCCTCTGAGAGTCATGAATCCACAGGCAAAATGCCAAACCGGCAGGGATGCGTCCACCGGCATCGTAAGTCCTCACAATCTAGAAATCGGACGCTACACGATGAATAGGCCCGTCGATTAAAAGAGTTCGACGTCGACCTAACGCTAGCGTGAGGCAACGGACCCACCTTAAAAGTAAGGGGTAACGTCGCAAGCTGATAAAATCACACGTTGACCTATGTCCGCCACTCGCTTCAGGGTTCGGAGGAAATGTTGGACCCAACGTTCATGTAAGCCGGCAACGTAACTAAAGCAGCCGCAATGATCATACCACCCTATCAAGTAAGTAAAAACCCTCTAACGCATTCACCACAAACGAAGTATCATATCAGGGGTAGAGAGCTATACCCTAAAGATAGAGTAGCAAAAAGCAAGAAACCAAAGATAGAATTTACGCACTCGCAAACGAGGCACGTGTAAAGAGTCACGGAAGTTCAAGCCTAATATAAAGCTTACGAGATACGAATAAGAAGTCGTAAATACTCAAGAAATAAGTTCTACACCTACGCGAAGCAAGATACGCGTGCCAAAGCAAAATACATAAGATATCAAAGCCAGATAAAGGGCAAGCTCCCAACACGTCTCTGACGCGAAGAAAAACGCACACGACGCAAAGAACGAAGTACAAGGTATAACAAGTGAAGCGAGCATAAGAATCTTTGGTAGCTCTAACCTAGTCTACGAGGAGTCTAAGTCAAACCTACCAAAAGGGGTAGGATTACGCCAAAAAAGAATGAAAAGTGCTTAAAAGATAGCAACAACGTAAGAACAAGAAAGTTGGCATGAATAAAACACTATCACCAAAGCAACGCAAAGGATTCAAGAAAACAGGAGAACAAGTATATTGAAGAGAAAGCCCAACGGCAAAGAACAAGGATAACAACGTTTGAAAAAGGAAAGAAGCGCCCCAACTACAGGCAACGCGTACAAATACACTACGCAAAGAAAAAGCCAAAAATTACAAGGATTTGGACTCGCCCTCCGACGACCCAGAGCCGGATGCGCGACTATCACCTTCCTCTTCATCAGTCGCAACCTCCTCCTCGTCGACGTGTTCCCCGCCTTCAACGTCGGGATGAACACCTTCAGGAGGTTCTGGAAAAGCCTCCCTAAACTAAACACGCTCACCCACCGGATCCCAATCCTTGTACTTGCCAGCAGCGTACTCCTCGTAAACCTCCACTCTGGATAACCAAGACCAATAGATCTTCGCCTCGTACAAATCCTTGTCATGCTGCACTTTGTTCTTCTCCAAGTCCGCTTTCAAATTACTGAGATTCTCCTCCAAATCCTCGACTCACTTGGTGATCATCTCATTAAGAGTAAGAACTTCAGTAACCTTGTCCTTCGTCTCCTTCTCCGCGTCACGAGACTTCTCCAACAAACCATTCAAACGCGTAATCTCCGATGAAGCATCAGACGCCTTTTTCTCCAACGCCTCCATCTGCTTTGGATACGTAGACAAGAGCGTCCAAGCGCATAGCGACGCCTGAATCCCCTGAAAGAAGGAACGAGAAGAATAAGAAAGGAAGCTCACGGGAAAAATCATCAGAGAAAATAGAAGTTACAATCTTACCTGCCATTGAGCAGCAAAAGCCTCTCCCATAACGTCGGCAGGATCCATCGACGCGTAATGGTCAAGGGACGACGAAGAACGAAGCCCCATCAAAGCCCTCAGAAGTTCCCTTCCCGGAGCGAAAGCACTTGAAATCACGCCAGGGAAATCATCCACAGACGAGTATTTCTCCTCGGGAACCTCGACCACTTTCTCCTTTCCCTTCCGTGAACGCGTCGCCTTAGCCGGAGAAGGAGATGGTGTAGATTCCAAGGTAGCCATAAGATCAACGTCCAAGGGAGCAGCAAACGAACATCCTTTTATGGAAAGCTCCCTCTTCCTCGACGTCACGAGATCAGTGGCAGATTCGTCACGCGCACGAACGCGAGAAATTGAAGTTGCGCCATCAACAAAGAATAAACAGTTAGAACACAAGTATGAAGAAATAAGTCGACGAAAGGTAACGAGAAGAAGACGACTTACCAGATGGCGTCGCAGGACCGCTACGATGACCCTCTCCGTCATGACCATAGAAGGTCGGATCAGCTTCAGGAATCGCCAAGAGCGCGGCTACCGCCTTTTTCGACTTCGCCCGTGTCTTAAGAGCCTCCACGTTAACTGAAAAGCATATAAAGTCACACGTAAGTAAAACATCGACAAGCAAAACGTACGTCCCTATGAAAAGAAGAGATTGGTAGGACAAAGTAGGAAAAAAAAAGCTCACTCTCAGGGTTCCATTCCTCGATGAGCCAAGAGCACGCGTCTCCGAGGGAAGATTTCTCCACGAAGTAAAAGACCTCGGCCCAACCCCGGTCGGCCGTACTCTTCTCAAAGGCTATCCTAGCCTTATTCTACTTAATCTTAAAGTAAACCCTGCCCGGCGAAGTGAGCGAGACAGTTAGCGAAATGGCAAGGTCCACCGCGAGGAAATCCAAGCCATGTTTTTCAATGGCATCGTCGAGGGCGCCCAAGATGCGCCAAGCCCCGGGAAGAAGTTGACCCATCGCCAAGCCTAGATTGAGCATAAAGTCCTTAACCAAAGGCGAGAACGGGAATCGATGCCCCGCCAGAAAAGGATACTCGTAGACCGCTATCCATCCCGGTCGATGAGCATCCGCACAAACCCCTCTTGGAGGAACTTCGATCTTCACGTCCGGACCAAGTTCAGCAATGGTCCTTAGACGACTGGTGTCATACGCCTTGGAATCGTAACAATCTGATTCACGAAGCACCTTCCTTGGCTCATAAAGTACTAGGGTTTCCATTGGAAAATAAGTAGGTAGAGAAGAAGAGTAGTGGAATGGTCGAACGAGAAAGAAATGAGAAGAGCAGAGAAATGTTCGGGAGAAATAAAAATTAGAAGAAGTGTACGGAGAAAGGAAAGATCCTTGCTTATTTATAGGAAGAAGATCGCGAGGATCTCGGGAAGGATATTCTTCCAACGACAACATCTCCCATTAAGAAACTTGCCGTTGGAGACGAACGTTGTCGGCGCGAATAACGAAGCTCCTCGCCTGTCACGTGGAAATGATTGAAGGAGAATGGTGATCGAAGCCCTGCGACGATATTAAAAATTCGAGTGACGTAATCATCAACGCGTTCCTAGTACAATGACGACGTATTCCTTGAAGAAAGAAGGTGTCTCCCAGCTCTACTAGACGTTAAGCCCTGTAAGACGCCTTAGGGGTATTGTTTGTGCCTAAAAATACGACGAGTATGGAACGCGTGGTAAGCTACGCGTAGAAGAATTGTCTCGACGCGACGAGGGGAATGGAAGATGTCGTCGACGTGACGAGACGTGGCAAAGGTCTCGTTTATCTTGAAGATTAGGTCGGCCGAGTGTATTTTATCTTATTCCTTATTATATTTTTGTAATTGGTAAAAGATACGGTAAAAAATATGTTTTACCTTGTTTATTATATCGTTATTTAGATAGAAGGAAGAGATAAGATCTCGTTTTCCTTAAAGATGTTATTAGGGTTAGCCTATATATAGAGGCTAACGCCTGCTTTGTAAGGATCCAGCCTCCATTCGAGTAATACCAAGTTAAAGCTTCGACCCTAATTTCCTACTCTATTCTTAAGTGTTGAGATTATACCGTGCTCTTTGATCTTTTCCCTACAATTGCTTAGTTATCTTCTCGTAGGTAATATCGCTACAAACAATTGGCGCCCACCGTGGGGCTAGATAAAAAAGGTATCGTCTTTCCATACGAAAAGAGCTTCTTTTTTGCAGGAAATCGTGACAAGTCCGACAAACAGTCCGCGTGATGGCGAAAAGAGATCCGAAGAAGAAGATCACGTAACGATTCCTCTCGTTCCGTTGGAAGAAAACGCAGGAAAAGATCTCGAGAACACTCCTGGTGCTCCAAAGAACAACGCTCCCACAGAAGAGCAGGGAACGAGCGGCGATGTGATTAACGTGGCCTCTGTCAGAGTCCACTTCGATACCCTCCAGAAGGCATGGACAAAAGTTAAAAGCGTCAGCGAAGAGAAAATGTCGGGACTCACCAAAGAGAACGAACGACTACGCTCCATTATAAAAGAGCTTAGAGCAGAGTCAGCGAAGCCACTCACCTATGTTCGTAGTCAAAGCGTCGTTCGCCGCCTAGATATGGATGTCGTCGCTGAAGAAGGAGAGGATTACGAGTCCCAGGAGCATCGACACGCCATCCCGACGAGGGAAATGATTCAGAAAAAGAAATCCGAGGAAAAGATGACTTCGGACGTCGTCGCTGCGCTCGTAGCGCAACAGGTCGGAGCCCTAAGAAAAGAGACGATGTTGATGCCCGGGGCTCCCAAATCCATAATCCCAGAGCACGAATTCAGATTTCAAGAGAGTCCTTTTGTCGCCGCTATCGCCACCCAGAAGATTGCTAAAAAGTTCACCGTCGCCGATCTCCCCGTATACAACGGATCCGACGACCCGGAAGAGCATGTCTTACTCTACAAAGCCAAGCTCTCCACAAGTCCAATCGAACCCGAGTTAAAGGAAGCTATGATGTGTAAGTTCTTTAGCTCGACGCTGAAAGGTCCAGCCTTGACGTAGTTCATCCACTTACCCAAAGGAAGTATCTCCTCCTATGCCGAACTCTCCAACCTGTTCCGATTACAATTCGCCAGCAGTAAGTTGTTTGCGAAACAACCTTCAAATCTCCATAACATGCGTATGAACAAAGGCGAAACCATCAGGGCCTTCATGAAGCGTTTCAATGACGAGAAGATTACAATTCCAGATTGTAGCGAGGCTACCGCTGCCGACGCGTTCAGACGTACACTCCCCCGAGACAGCGATCTATACAAGGAGTTAACAAAGACTCGTCCTACTTCATTCGTCTCGACGAGAGAAAGAGCTATGGAAGCCATACGTCTTGAAGAAGACCTCCTAAGTCACGCTGAAGAAAAGTCTCGATCTCCACGTAGACGCACCCCTCCGCGCAGGGATTCTCCCCAACGGAAAGATGGTGAACGCTGCGATAGAAGGAATAAGCCGTTCCATAGAGAACCCCCCATGGTGCATAACGTAAGCGAGATCAATAATGTCTACGCGGTCGAAAGAGGCGTATACATGAAGACCGACGCGTTGCGAGTTATGAACGCAATGGAAAAGCTCCATGACGTGAAGTGGCCCAAAAAGCCAAATCATGAAAATAAATCAGGGTCAGGAAGAGGATATTGCAAGTAGTATAAAGGGTAGAGGGTGCACGGATAATGATGTCATCTTCCACGGGGGGAAAAGATGAGGGTGTCTGGCAAGAGGTGAATAATATTATAGATGAGATTGACACCTATGAAGTGTGAAATTCTAGCATAGAGAATGAGCAACAGACAATGATGGAAACAAATAAGGAGGTAGAAGATAGGGGAAGTGACAACTATGCAACAAATGAGGAGGGGAGATATATTAGAAGTAATAAATGAGGAAGATGATACGGAATCAAATGACATGTTAGAGGGAAGTGAAGAGGCATCAACTGAAGAAGTGTCCGAGGATGAATGTGACGAAAATGTGATATTAAAAGACAATATTGATAGAATCCATAAGCAAAAAGAATTAGAAATCATAGAAAAAGATGACAATCTATTTAGGAATTAGAAGACCAGAATGAAGAAAAGGATGATGACACTGTACATGAACAACAAACAGATCTCAGAACTGAAGAGAAAGCATTAGTGGATGTAGAAGACGAGGGAAATGGTATTGTACAATCATCAGAAGAGAAAGATAATAACTTGAAGATGAAACAGAACCCAAATCAGAGGATGTACAAGGAAAGGATGCAAATATTGAGCAACCAACACAAGATGAGGACTGTTTGTGCCTAAAAATATGACGAGCATGGAATGCGTGGTAAGCTACGCGTAGAAGAATTGTCTCGACGCGGCGAGGGGAATGGAAGATGTCGTCGACGTGACGAGACGTCGCAAAGGTCTCGTTTATCTTGAAGATTAGCTAGGTCGGCCGAGTGTATTTTATCTTATTCCTTATTATATTTTTGTAATTGGTAAAAGATACGGTAAAGAATATCTTTTACCTTGTTTATTATATCGTTATTTAGATAGAAGGAAGAGATAAGATCTCGTTTTCCTTAAAGATATTATTAGGGCTAGCCTATATATAGAGGCTAACGCCTTCTTTGTAAGGATCCAACCTCCATTTGAGTAATACCAAGTTAAAGCTTCAACCCTAATGTCCTACTCTGTTCTTGAGTGTTGAGATTATACCGTGCTCTTTGATTTTTGCCCTACAATTGCTTAGTTATCTTCTCGTAGGTAATTTCGCTACAAACAAGGACCGTAATGAAGTAGATGCAAATCTACAAATTGATGAACCTGAAGAAAAGAATAAAGTGCCAAAGATAAATGAAGAGCTTGAACCAGTGGAAGAAACACCTATGAAAGACAATGAAGAAATTCGAGAAGAAGTAAAGCAACAAGAGCCAACGACTGAATATGAAGATAGAAGGAAAGAAGAGGACATAACTATCAATGGAGATTCAAATATGGTTCAAGAAACAGTAGTTGACAACAATGACAAAATCAATGAACTTGAGGAAAATAATGAAGTCCTATGGAGAAGATGAAAGAGTGAAATAAACTCCTATGAATGATCATGAAGAAGAACATGTACAAGCAGAGCAACCATAACAATCATCCGAAAAGGAAGATTCAATGATAATGAAGGTTCAAGTTTGGCATAACAAATAGTAGTAGAGAAGAGTAAGAGAAACAATGAATGTGAAGGAAATGAACCTAAAGAAAAGAACGAAGTGCTAGAGATCGCACTAGTGGAAAAAACACCTGTTGAGGCGGTCAAAAACCCCCCTGTTGAGGCGGTCAGGGGTCGCTGCAACAGGGGGGGCTGCAACAGGTCATGAGCTGTTGAGGCGGGCAGCACCCGCCTCAACAGAGGGGTCTGTTGAGGCGGTCGGGAGGGTGACCGCCTCAACAGGTGCAACGTTTTCTACCTCTATTGAGGCGGGCAGAAGGGTGACCGCCTCAACAGAGGGGGTCTGTTGAGGCGGGCAGAAGGGTGACCGCCTCAACAGAGGGGGTCTGTTGAGGCGGGCAGAAGGGTGACCGCCTCAACAGAGGGGGTCTGTTGAGGCGGTCACCCTTCTGCCCGCCTCAATGCAGTAATCCTGTCCTTTTGGAAACTGCATATTATCCGGTACCGGATAATATAATATGCAGTAAATGAGAAACTGCCATTTTTGTCAATGCAGTAAATGAGAAATTGCCATGTTTAGATTTATCAAATACCTATAATTGAAATTTGACAATCATGTACACTGATATGACATGGTGACGCCATAAGGAGTCCCTATTATTCAATGGCTGGTCCCCATATGCAAATGGACAATCTATTATGGAAATATCCAACACAAACATTAATTTTCAGAAGGAGAGTTTACTGTAAAGGTGTAACAAATAAATCTGGTTATAGTCAGCAAAAGTTGAACCGTGTAGCAGTTCTACTCCATCTGGGTTGCAGCAGCCTCCTCATCTTTTGAATCAAACTCTTGCTCAACAGACTTCACCTGTAAGTCAGACAGATAAATAAGTCACAGTTCATTCAGGCTGAATGTATCCATACAAAAGCTTCATGTCTAATCAGTTTCATTACCTCGGGAACGTAGTGCATCAGCATGTTAATGCCAGATTTAAGGGTGACTGATGAACTAGGGCAGCCACTGCATGCTCCCTGCATTTTCAGTTTGACAATTCCAGATTCCCTGAGAAATCCAAGTAAAAAGAGTTCAAGATTAAACCATTTCATATGGAAGAAGGTTAAAAGAATTTAACATGCTAATGGATTTGAAACGGAGACTTACGGGTCAAACCCTCGATACTCAATGTCTCCACCATCGTCTTTAACTGCAGGCCTGATTCGAGTCTCTAACAGTTCTTTAATCATTGCAACAGTTTCTGAATCATCCTGAAAAGTCAAGCCAATAATTCCTTAATCAATGCCTGTCAAAGAAACACTTTAAAAAAAACACTACTCCACACAGCAGAATTGGTTGTGCACGTCAAATATTCAGAAAGATAAGTTGGTAAAAATTAAATAATTGTATGTGACAGTATTTAGCAGAATTATGAGCATCAAATTCCTTTCGAATTGACTAGCAAAAACAGAACTGATTGTTGATCCTTCATGAAGAGATTATTACTTAGCACAAAGATTAAAAAGATCATTAGCTTTCAGAGTTGAAGCTAATCTAGGTTATACGGCTGCTAGTCAATATTATTTCTGAAGAGAGAGTTACATACGGGGCGTCTGGGCATCATTTGAGCAAATATGTTTAAACAGAAGAAAATGATCAAAATGACTGGGCGCAACCTTAAGAGATACTAGATTACTTTGCAACAACCAAGCATATAGATAAACGTGAGTGGTATTTGGTGTAAGCTGCTCCGTGAGCTTCTTCTTAAAATCTTTATGGTGCTTGCATCTGTAATAACACTATCTTTGCCTAGTTATCTAACCACCAAGGGTATGCCCGGGGATACACAAATTTTTATTGATTAGCTAAAAAACAAACAGGAAAGCTTGAACCCAAGAAATCCTGCTTCAATTGATAGCCATCTGAAATCATCCTAGATAACAAAGCTAGGGTCAAACTGTGACCTTTCCAAGAGAACACATAGGATAAGCCAAACTAACATGTAATGTTGAAAAGTAAATATGAGAATGCAACAGTGCAGCATTTCAAGCAATTTGATAATGTAGTTTCAAAACATACCTCGTGGATAGCAGTGTCCTTGGAAGCAGCAGTCTCTGCATCAAGAAAAAGTGGTTCTCCAGACGTATAAAAGTCCATGATTGCAGCAAAAATCTCTGGCTTTAGAAGATTCCAAGAATTATCATCGGACTTGGTAACAATTAGCAAGAGATTTCTAGCTAAAAACACACTCTACTAGCAAATCCAACTAGATTAGTCAGAAAAAGCATAAAAAAAGAAGTAATTAGAGAGAGAGAGAGAGATTATACTCTAGAATCGAAGTGTTCTCTTTTGATCATGTGAGCAAGCATAGCAAACATAGTGAAAGTCAGGAAACCAGCAACAATCTGCCTTGGATCCATCAAAATGCTTGAGATCCAACCCCCAAAAGCAGCTAGTTTTGAAGGCCCAGATGGGCTATCCCTCTTCTTGTCTTTCTCAAACCTATCCATTGTTCTGATCTGAAAACCTTTTACCAAAACCCAGAAAACCCAATTGAGAGAGCTAGCCAAGGAATCAAACCCAGAAACCAATTGGGATTTCAATGGGGATAAAGAGAGAAGTAAAGGGATAGTGTAGGCGAGATTACTGACGAGGCAGCGAGGCAGCGACGAGCTCGACGACAACGACGAGGCCAGAACAGGCTCGACGACAGCGACGAGGCAGCGAGGCGAGGAGGAGGAGGCGGCGCGGCGAGAGAATTTTGAGGGAATAGAAATGTCGAGACAAATTCGCCCAAGTTAATTATGTTTCTGATAATTGTTTGAGGCGGGCGGATAGTGACCGCCTCTAATTCTCTTTAAAACGAATGGTGTTGAGGCGGGCGTTTTTTGCCCGCCTCTAATTTTTTTGAGACGACGGATTTTGAGGCGGGCACTAACTGCCCGCCTCTAATTATGTTTGCGACGAGGGCTGTTGAGGCGGTCCGTTCGTGCCCGCCTCAAACTTTAGAGGCGAACACCCCGGTGACCGACTCAACAGGTCAAAAACACACATATTTTTGAGGCGAACGAAAATTTGCCCGCCTCTAAAGCATCTGTTGCAGCGAATAAAAAGACTGACCGCCTCAACAGATAGTGGAAAAAGGTTTTTTGCGGCGGTTTTTAAAGTGACCGCCTCAACAGGGGGGCTGCAACAGGTGTTTTTTCTACTAGTGAGAGCAATGAAGAAGGTGAAAAGAGTTGGAGAAACTCCTATGAAAGATCATGAAGAAGAAAAGGTACAAGGGGAGCAACCATAACAATCATCTGAAAAGGAAGATACAATGGCAGAAGAGAACAGATCAGGGATTGGAGGTTCGAGTCTGGCAGAATAAACAATAGTTGAGAAGAGTGACAAAAACAATGAACCTGAAGAAAATTAAGATTTGGAAATAATCCAGGAAGAGGATTTTCTAATAGAGCAACGCACCAAACTCACAAAAGATATAAAACTGGCTATATTAAACATTGTAGCAAGAAGGGAGAAAGCCAAAAGAATAGCATGTTGGAAGTTAAAGAGGATATGCGGTCTAGAAATAGGAAAGCATGACCAACACTGAAAAGTCCATTCAAAAGAAGGGAGATCAAAATCTTTTCCAAAGAGTCTAAGGACCATAAACATATTTGTAATTACGTGCAAAAAATTGGATCAAATGACGAGTAAGTATGAAGCTCTACATGTATGAGAATTGTCAGTGGCACACTTCTAGCATCTACCACAACGCCTCTATCCCACACGACTAGAAGCCTGATAAATGTCTCTTCCACTATGAATACAGGAACCACTCACGTGGCTCATGAATTTGCCGCGAGGATCCATCACTTCTTTTGCTAAACTAGTTGACTCATTTAAGAATCAATTTGCTAGTAGTCGCAAACTAGAAAAACAACCTAGTGACTTATACTATGTCATCCAAAAAGCTAATGAGTCACTACGTGATTACTTGCATAGGTACAACAAGGTGAAGGTATCAATCCCACATTGTGACCCTCAGACCTCAATCCAAGCATTCCGTCGGGGCTTGGCTAAGGGGAGTGAGCTCTATCAGGAGTTGACTAAATACCCGTGCCAGACGTTCGAAGACGTACAGGCAAAGGCTATGGCAAAGTTTCGATTGGAAGAGGACGAAGCACCTTACGGGAGTCCTGACCGAGTCGATCGTAGACCTCGAGGTGACAACCGACGGGACCACCGGAGTCAGCCTTATCCTCGAGAGAGGCGAGACCGGGACAGGGCAGGACCAAGCAAAGAGCGTGGGAGTGAATGGAAGGATCATCCGTCCCTCCCACCGAAGGTTCAATCTTACAATTTTAGTGTCTCTGTTGCAGAATTGGTTAAGACTTTCGATCGGTTCGGGAAGGACGTCAGGTGGCCACAAAAGAGCGACAAGCCGAAGTCTAAGAAGGACATGAGCAGGTGGTGTGATTTTCACGCTGACCATGGCCATTATACAGACGAGTGTGTGGCTCTCCGGAAGGAAGTCGCCATATTGTTGGCCCAAGGCTTCCTTAAGGATGTCATATCTGAACGAGCTAAAGAAACGCTTGATCGACGTGACAAAGGACCAGACAACCGTCACCGTCACCAGTTCCGGCCAAAATTATTAACTGCATTTCAGGTGGGTCGGAACTGTGTGGGATATCATACTCAGCGGCTAAAAGACAGGTTAAGAGTAGTATCCTTGACGCACCTCCACCGTCGGAATCAAAGGGAAAGAGGGTGAGTGACTTACCCTCGATTACCTTCGAAGATGTTCACGCGTGCGAGGTTGAGCATCATGACGGTTTGGTTATATCACTATCCATCGATAACTGTCTTATACGTAGAATCCTTATCGACACAGGTAGCTCTAGTAATTTGATGAACCTCTCCACACTGAAACAGATGGGACTGGGGGAAGACGATGTCAGTCCTAATCGTATTCCCTTGGTCGGTTTCAGTGGTGAGGTAAAGTATACGGTCGGGGACATTGCCCTCGCCGTATACGTGGGGGGCATAAACCTCCAAGTGAGGTTCAACGTCGTGGATTGCAAGTCGCCTTATAATTGTATTATTGGGAGGCCTTGGATCCACGCGATGAAAGCGGTCGCCTCGACCTACCACCAAACGATAAAATTCCCTACCAAGTGGGGGATTCAGGAAATTAAGGGAGAACAGAAGCTTGCAAAGGAATGCTATATGGTGTCCATGAAACAAGCAGTCGAGGACAGATCCGCATAGCAATCAAAGGACGAGGAGAGATCAAGGCGATACGTTGAGCCTCAAATAGAAAAGCTGGACGAAATCGCACTCGATCCATCTTCGCCCAAACAGATTGTCCGTATCGGGTCTGACCTAGATGATGAGACACGAACGTCTCTGTTACAATTTTTAAGATTAAATTCAGATTGCTTTGCATGGTCCCACGAGGATATGGTGGGTATACCACCTAATATAATGACTCACAAGCTTAAAGTCGATCCTAGTTTTCCTCCTGTCAAACAGAAACGCATGAAATTTGCAACCGAGCGCAACAAAGTGATTGATGAGGAGGTGACGAAGCTCCTCGAGACAGGTAAAATCAGGGAGGTCAAGTACCCCGACTGGTTGGCAAACGTAGTGGTCGTAGAGAAGAAGAATGGCAAGTGGCGAGTCTGCGTTAACTTCAAGGATCTCAACAAGGCTTGTCCGAAGAATTCATTTCCACTCCCCCATATCGACGCTATGATTGATGCGATAGCGGGGCATGAGATGCTTACCTTGATGGACGCCTTCAGCGGGTATCATCAAATCCATATGGACCCAGACGATCAAGAGAAGTCTTCCTTCGTAACCAGCCAGGGTACTTACTGTTACAAGGTTATGCCCTTCGGACTTAAGAACGCAGGGGCGACCTATCAACGCCTGGTCAATAAGATGTTCAAGGATCAAATCGGAGATACCATGGAAGTATACATCGACGACATGCTGGTGAAATCCAAACGAAAGAAGGACCACATTGAACATTTGCAAGAAGCGTTCGAGGTACTTAAGAGATACAATATGAAACTAAATCCTACTAAGTGTTCTTTTGGTGTGTGTCAGGAAAATTCCTAAGGTACCTGGTAAATCAAAGGGGCATCGAAGCCAGTCCTGAGCAAATCAAGGCGATCATGAATTTGAGGTCCCCCAGGTGTATCAAAGACGTCCAAAAATTGACAGGACGAGTCGCAGCCCTCAACAGATTTATTTCAAAGTCATCCGATAAGTGCAAACACTTTTACGACGCATTGAAGAAAAGTAAATCCTTCCAATGGGGCGGGGAGCATGAGATGGCTTTCCAGGATCTTAAGATATATCTGTCCAACCCCTTGTTACTGGCCAAACCTAAGACCAAAGAAGCATTACCTCTCTATTTGTCAGTATCAGAGTCATCGGTAAGTGCAGTTTTGGTAAGGGAGGAAGACGGCCAGCAGTTGCCTATCTATTACGTCAGTCGGTCTCTGCTGCCGGCTGAGACAAGGTATTCGTCCTTGGAGAAACTTGTACTTGCTCTGGTCATGGCATCCAACAAGTTACGACCCTACTTTGAGTCGCATACGATCGTCGTAAGGACCAATCACCCATTGAAAGTCATGATGAGAAAGACGGAATTCACGGGACGCATCACAAAGTGGGCGATACATTTGAATGGGTACGAGATAGAGTACGAACCGCGGACAACAATCAAATCTCAAGCTTTAGCTGACTACGTGGCTGATTTCAGTCCTACTTTAGAGGAAGAAGCGATAAAAGAAGCATCTGAGTTGACAGCCGCGGATCAAAAAGGTATGTGGGAACTTTATACCGACGGAGCATCGAACGTCAGGGGCACAGGTCTAGACGTCGTACTGAAATCACCACAGGGCGACAATATAGCCCAAGCTGTGAGATGTGAGTAGGATGCGATGAATAACGAAGCCGAGTACGAAGCACTCATATTTGGTTTGCATTTGGCGGCTGACATGGGCATAGAAGACATCAAAGTCACATGTGACTCATTGCTCAAAGTCAATCAGGTCCAAGGATCATATGCTACTAAGGATGATAGGATGGCAGCTTACGTGATCGTTGCTCGGGGGTTAATAGAAAAATTCAACACATTTGAGATACACCAGGTTCCCAGAGAACAAACTACGCAAGCAGACGCATTGGCCAATTTGGGATCCGCTTTAGATCCCAAAGAATTCTCTGTTATTCCTATTGTCCATGTAACGACTCCTGCTATATCCAAAGCAAAGGGCACATCGCCCGAGGTCTTAGTTAGCGAGGAAGACCCCGGTCAAGAAGAGACAGAAAACACTGCAGAAGATTGGACCAAACCATTTCTGGACTACATGGTCTGAGGTGTCCTACCAACCGACAAAGCAGCAGCCAAGAGACTTAAGGTACAAGCCCTCTCTTATGACATAATCGATGACTTACTCTTCAAACGTTCTATCACAGGGGCAAAATTGAAATGCTTAACGCCGTCTGAAGCACAAGAGCTACTGCACTCGATCCACAATGGTGAGTGTGGCAACCACGCAGGCGGACGTAGTCTAGCATGTAAAGCTCGGCGTCAAGGGTTCTTCTGGCCGACTATGAACACGGATGCGTTAAACCATGCAAAGAAGTGCGATGCATGTCAACGGCATGCGCCCGTCCCACATCAACCATCAGAGCTATTACATCCTACGATAGCTCTGTGGCCCTTCATGAGATGGGGGATGGACATTGTCGGTAACCTCCCCCCAGCACCTGGGCAGAGAGTTTTCTTTTTAGCCATGACAAATTATTTTTCTAAATGGATTGAAGCCGAAGCTTATCGAGAGATCAAAGAAGCACAGGTGATATCTTTCATTAAACGTAACATTTTGTGGAGATTCGGCATACCTTCAGAGATTGTCTGCGACAATGGCTCCCAGTTCATAGGGGGCAAAACCAGGGGCTTCTGTGCTCGATGGAACATAAACTTGGTCACTTCTACACCTAGGTATCCTCAATTCAATGGACAAGCAGAGTCCAGTAACAAAATCATCATCAATAACTTGAAGAAGAGATTGGAAGGAGCCAAGGGACGATGGGCCGATGAATTGCCCTATGTCTTATGGGCGGATCGTACGACGCCAAAGAATGCTACGGGACAATCACCTTTTTCACTCGTGTATGGATGCGAGGCAGTGATCCCTGCTGAAGTCCTCCTCCCAACCACAAGATATGGACTGCAAAATTTTGACACCAACGACAAAGCTCTATCACATAATATAGACACCGTCGGAGAACTCGGAGAAAAAGCACGGATCAGGATGTTCAAATACCAACAACAAGTCGCTAGGAGCTACAACAAAAACGTCAAGATCAAAGTTTTTAAGCAAGTAGATTGGGTCCTAAGAAAGACGTTCCAGAACACCAGGAATCCCAGAGATGGTAAGCTGGCTCCATAGTGGGAAGGACCATACAGGATAGTCGAGGTCGTAGGACAAGGAGCATATCGCTTAGAGAACATCGATGGGCACCCCGTCCCACGAAGTTGGAATGCGACTCACCTCAAGCTGTATCATTTCTGAAAAACTCTCTTATTTACTCAATCATATTGCACAATAAACTTGTTATTCCTTAATCTTATCACTTACTTCCTCCTATGAATAAGTATTGACACTAGTATCCCAGGGTAGTCGCGTCACACGACCGATTATCACTCGAGGATATATTTGTTCTCTTTTCACAAAGCAATTGCAGATACATCAATAAAGACCTGCGAAGAATAAGTGGAGCCACACACACACACACACACTCATGAGCTCACACACATACAAACACGATCGATCGGAACACGAAGGATCACATAGGCACGACGTACCCTGCTTGCCTTATGACAACAATAAGGTACGGCCGACCCACACTACGCAAACACTATTGCTAAAAATCTTATCCTTCGGACATACGTCATGACTCTAACGCGTGCACATTTACATCACAGGCCCCCTTTTCTTGTCTTAAGAGGAGCCAACACACAAGGATCACAACACATACCCTACGACGAATAAAGACGCGATGCCTGGGTCAACATACCCTGCGACCTTATATACGTCATAAGGTATCGGATCACAACACATACACAATCAAATACATACTTATCGTAAAGGTCATAAGACTCACGTCAAATGAACCATGTCACAGGTCGTCTCAAATTCAAGATGACAAAGAAGATAACGGCAATGCATTAAAAAGGCCTACTCGGCCAAATGTCTTACATAAAGATGCAATCCGCGATGGAGGACGGATTGCCAAAACCTTGTCTTACAACTATTCGACCCGCGATGGTGGACGGGTCGCCAAAACAATTCAAGTATCAATACACACCACACACAAAGCAAATGTTTAATAGAGAGAGAGAAAAGGAGGACCAGTCATCGGTCTTGGAAACACACTCCTTGGGCATAGACTCCGCGGCGCCCTTTGTGCAACCCGAGCTTGATTCGGCTTCATCGGCACCCTCCTCCTGCCGAGGGACGTTATCCAAATACTCCGGATGTGGGCAACCATCAGGAAACGCCGCCGCTAGTTGAGCCTTCGCGTCATCCAGATCCCAAGCCACATGTTGTCCCTTGACGTACTCCTCCATAATCACTATGCGAGACTTAGCCCCAAAGTACAAGCCGATGGCCACAGCCTTGGTCCCACATGCGTTCCTTTCATCCTCCAGTGATTTGTTTGCTTCATTAAGACGTTTGGTTAATTCAGTCTCAGTGTCCTCCGCCTTCTTCAGCATACTCTTCATGTCCTTGACGCGACCTTCAGCAGTCTCAGCCCGATAGGTAAGATCGTCGATCGCCTTTGAAAACTTGTCATGACATTCCAAGATATGCTGAACGGCCTACAAGGAGAAAGACATATTTAAAAAACAGGAGTACATGATAGAAGATTGTTTACAAAATGCGACTTACCGCCCACAGATTCTCCCCAGCATATGTCACATTGTCATGGAGGCTCTTGAGTTTAACATCACCAGGGATGACGACATCTGAGAGTTTTGAAATGCCCGCCTCAGCTCCAGCATGGACAATGTCCTTCGATAGGTCGATGATATCAGACGCTTTCCTCTTGTCCCCTGATTTGGGTTTGGGAGGAAGGATTTGGGACGCATATGCCTTGCCCTTCCCTTTGACAGCCATCAGATCTTTGAATGACATACGAGCACTAGACCGCCCTGCACGGGTGCTGGTCGCTGCCATCACAACATGGCCTCATGGTGAGACAAAACACCATACAAATACAAAAAGAAAAAGAAAAGAGCTTGAGACGCTTACACTTGGAAGGAGAAGGAGACAGACCCATGACGCCGGAAGGAAAAGGCTGAGCGATTGAAGAGTTTTGAAAGGTGCGATGAAGGGTTGGAACGGCCACGATCTGTCTCAGCTTAGCTTCGAGAGCGGGGTCAGAAGGACGGTCAATCTCCTCCGGAACTACAAAAAAGAGAAAGTAAGACAAAGTTAAAACGTCACAAAGAAGAACAAATGCAGGAAGAATACATACCTTGGCGTAACCACCGAGTTCTCAGGAAACTGCAATCCCCCACCGTGCCCAACGACGATACCTGCGCGAAGAAATAACGCTTCTTCCAGCCTCTATCATTAGGACTCTGGCCTAAAGCAAGGGCCTTATAGACGGATCGAGCCGTGAAACAGTACATATGGGATTTTATGGACATAGGTTGGTGAAAGTATTCAAAGGCAGCCAGATTGAAATTCAGGTTAGGGTATCTGTCATTCAGGCGATCAAGGATTCGGAGCAACCTCCATCCATGAGGCATAATTTGACAACAAGCAAGATTATATCTTGCCAAGACATCACGGACCAGTTGAGAGAATGGGAAGGTATGACCAATTTTAAAAGGGTATTCAAAGAAACATACCCAGTCATCCTCCTCCTCGTCGGCCCGATCATTTGCCTCCGGCACCCGAAACGTCGACTCAGCAGGAAAGCCATACCAATGGCGAAACTGCTTCAAATCCTCTTCGGTCAACTCGCTGGGTATAGCGTCTGGGTCGCATAGACACGGAAGAGGATCGGCAGCTTCGATCCGAAGTTCAAGAGCCATGGTGAAGAAGATGAAAGAAAGTGAAAAGGGGAGAAGAAACCAACATTGGGACTCACAGGCGGCAGAAGTGGAATGATGATTCTAACCGAGCCGTCCCATCGATTTAAAGTCGTGTAAATGCATGTTGAATTCAAACCGCCGAATTACCCTGAGACACGTGTAGGGTTAAGGGTTAAAAAAGAAACTGTCAGATCGCCAGCCCGATCCACACTTTCTTTTGGGGCAAATTGTTGGGCCTAATTTCGGCCCACGAGATTTAAACGTTGGAGAAGCCCAAGTAACACGCCAGAAAGAAGAAAGAAGGATGTTATCGTTGACGATCTCACGATCTGGTCTTCATGCCTTAAATGATGTAACGGTCGGAAGAAAGGAGATATTTCTGGGATCGTGATTAATACCAGCTTAACGCCTTGATTAGGAAAAATGGTAGGGATATAAATGGCATAAAGCCGACATTTGTAAGGACACGCTCTGAATACTCTAAGAACTTGCTTGTACTCTGTAATCCATCCACAAAAACAATAGAATTCGTGTTCATTTGTGTTCTTTGCTTGTGTTCATCGTGCGATCTGATACATACGACCGTCGGTCCTATAGCTAAGCTTGTTCCATCCTTGTCTCATTCGATTTATCTGGTTTGATTGTTTAGAACGTCTTAATACTCATATTTGTTTCGATTGTTTTACCTCATCTAAAGGCAATTTGGTCTATTGAGATTATTTGCCCAAAACACTTCCCTTGTTCTTAGCTTGATAGGGGGGTGTACTTCAATTACCGAAGGCACTTCAACTCCACCATAGGACTGTAGATGTTCAAGATTTGATGAACCATAACCTATAAGACAAAATAGATATAAACAAATATAAAACTATAAGAACAATAGGTTCACATGTATAGTTAAGGTTCACAAAAAGCATGCGACAAGATAATAAAAATTCAGGTTCATGAAGGTTCACAAAATATAAAACAAGTGCATAATAGATGCAGGTACAAATGTGTCATTAAAATTCATACACAGAAATAAGAAAAAGTTCACAAATATAAAAAGACAATGAACAAGTTCACAACGTGAAGAAGAATCAGTAGCAGACCACAAATATGTCATTTTCCCCTAAAGTTGAACAGAGAACTCTTTCATAAGATTTGGTTTTCCATCAAGCAGTCCAATACAATTGTAGAAGTCAAAAATCAACTCATTCATTACTGCCTCATGCTCTTCAAGGTCCAGACATTGATTTACAATATTATTGTCAAGAATAAAAATAGAAGAGATAGTAGCATATTTTTTCCAACAAGGAAGAACATATTTCTATGGAATTTTCACAAACGCGAGATTCCTCCAGACAAGGAGAAGGTTGCAACAAGGGAGACCAACCCTCTGAAACATGCGACAACTACATAGGTATTCCACTTGAGTGACATCATGATGAACCTGATATAACTTCTAAAAACAGATTATATGTATAGCACCGAATTCATCACCATACATGCTAACCATAAAGCATGAAAGTGAAGACCCCATAATTTGATCACGAACAACCTTTAATGTAGAAAGTGTATACACCTCAAATGCCCCAAGTTTTCACTTCCTCTTCTTTGTCCATTTCCTTAATTAATATATTTTCCTGAACTACAAGATGAGTTATCATGGTCGAAGAGTTCTTCTCCTTGGGCTCTTCTGTGTTTTTCCAACTAGCAAGCACTTTTCTATGGATCTCTTAGTAGCCAATACTATCTCATGTCCTAAGGATTGTACCCTGACATATTTCTCCCGAGGTTTTGTATCCAATACTCTCTTCTCATATGTATCGTTAGAAAGTGGCTTAGGTGAACCATTAACTTGCTCGGGCTGCACAAAATAGTTAGAAGGAAAATCAAAAGACTCACACAAATAGGGTTTAGTGTCGTACCTCTTATATGCGCTCATGTCAAGGTAATCATGCCTCTGTCCCTCCAAATGTGTAGCATCATCAAGATACGAGAGTGATCCGAACAACCAGATTGTCGTCGTATAACCAGGATCTTGGTCTTCAAGCCTGAATCTTCTAATCTCTCCAAGAAACAGTGAATCAATGAACCTGCAAACTAAAGTGATAGCCCGGCGAAAGTGCCAAAAGATGGCCAAATCATACCGAAGAGATCATCAATAGATAATCACGAACTTGCTCAAAGCGACGAGCTACGAATATAATGTTTTAGATCCTAGGGATCGTAGGGGTGACGCAAGGGATTTGAAGAAGGAGATAAACTCACAAATCTATTCCAATCAACGTAAGTTCAACAATGAAACCCTAAACACTGTTTATAGTATTTCCAAACCAAAAACAAGAAATATCTTAATTTCCTACAATAAAAATAGACTTAAAAATAAGAATCCCGCCGCACGGTTTGTAACAAATCGGGCAAAACAACAGAAACTTCGCGGCGCTCAAAATAGGAAAGACACGATTTGTGACATAATGACACGGTTTGTAGGGTTGCACAACCGGTCCAGACCACCGGAATTTCCAGTGTCGGTCCAAACCGATGGACCAGAATTTTCGAAACACATGGACCGAGGACTAGAATTTTCTAAACGTATGGACCGGGGACCGGACCGGATCAATATTTTTTATATATAAAAATAAAATATATTATATTCTCTTTACTAATTTTTTATTTTTAAAAATTTATCCAGGTTTCCGGTCTTGGACTCGACCGGGCCGGAAAAATTATTAGATCGGACCGGACCGGAACCCAGAATTTCTAAAATACACGGGCCGAGGAACGGACCGGTCTTGGACCGACCCGGAAAATTCCGGTCCGAGTCGATTTTTGCATCCCTAACGGTTTGTGACAAACCTGGACGATTCTTTGACTAATGCGCAACTCTAAGTAATACTCGATTTTGGCCTTGTTCTTGTTGGAATTCTGATTCGACGTAAACTGTGAAGTTGTATATCTTTCAACTAGATTTCCAACACATCTTAAATCATCCCTAGCATTTTGGGGCCCGCGCTACGCACATGTCTATATTATTTTAAGTACGTGTTATTGATTTGTAAGAAAAAGTCATCAACGCTACACGTATTTTATTTTTTTATTGTGTAAATTTTTTTTATGCAAATATTCTACATGTTGTGTGATATAAAAGGTTATAAGCCCTTGATTGATCGTCTTCTTAATTTCTCTTTGTAGGGTTTCTCTAGAAAGGTAATTTGGATATTTGATTAATGCTCATATTACATAGGCTGATATTATATAGACAAAATTTGTAATTTTTACCAACTTCTGGAGTAATCTCAAAGACAAAAATTTGTTTCTGGAGATGATGATCCATTTTATTTTTATTATAAAAATATCACTTTATCCTTGAATGTAAAGCATTGAAAACACTTCAGCATTGAATTTATTATATGGATTTTTAATTTTACGAATCTTTATACAATATATATTTTGATTATAAAAATTTAAGTCTTAATTATAAATCTTCATACACTCAATTTTATTATTGAGTTTGAACCATTGATATATAAAATCCACCAATTATTAAATGAGAGTACTAAATTAAGAAGTGACATTAATCAATAAGAATGTAAAGGTATTTATTGTTGCTTTCATTTTCTCTCTCCGCTTTTTTTTATAGTAGATTGGATAGATAGATTAGATAGATAGATTAGATGAGATTAGATGAGATCAATTTTTTATCCTCACTTATGGCTATTTTACCATTGTCTAGCATTTGACGAGAACTATAAACTCCAAACTTGCACATGACTTCAACATTCTTTAAGTCTCTTCCTTGGAGTCCCTTCATTAGTGTTTCCATTCATGTTGCTACCAATCTCCCCTTATTGCCTTTAAATCGTCCTCAATTTGACGTGGATGAAGAAAGAAGCATCATGTAGAAAAACACCAACATCTAAAAACAACAATAATTGATACTTCAAGTGTACGATATCCAAGAAACGACTGTGTATGCGGTGAGAGGGGCGATGATGGGGGCGATGAAAGGTTGCGTTGTGGCAGAAAAGCATCAAACATCGGGGCTTTCATCGTCCCACTTGGTCTGATCTAATAGAGAGGGAATCCACTTCGATGGCCACTTCATCATACTCGTCCCACTAGGGCTAATCTAAGGGCATAGAGAGGAAATCCACTTCAACCAAATTACCATTTTTTGGAGAAGAAGACATCATGAACGGATACGAGTCGCATTGAGAAACCAACCCAAGTTCCGCATCATGTCGTGCTTGCTCTCGTGATCTCTCCATGGCTTCGGCCTCCTCCAATTCCTTAAGCTTGGCACGTAGGCTTTCGGTCTTGACTCTCTCACGGTCATATTCAGCTCTGTCCACTTGAATCTCAGCCTCAAGGCGAGAAATTTCAGCAACCAAATCAACCCTTGTACACTCATTGTCGTACACAGAGGTGTAGTAGGCAACATCACGTGAGGGGTGCTTCTAACGACGTGGTGTTGGTGGTGCGTAATGAGACCACGAATCCTTGTAGTGACGGACCCTTGAAAGGTGATGTCTTTGGGACATGTATGAGGCACACAACTCACAAGTACAAATTTGAGACTTGTAGGAGCCATAGTGAACTTCAAAGGGATCACACTCATCATAATAGACGCTAGGCATGGTGGGAAGAAAATTTTTTTTCCTGAATGAGGGAAAAAATTCCAAGGTTTCAGCGGAACACTTAAAGAGAAGAAACTCAGCTTTGAAAGGCTTTGGATACCAGTTGATGCGAACAACCCTTGAGATTGTCGTCGTATAATCTTGGTCCTCAAGGATGAATCTTCCAATCTCTCCAAGAAACAACGAATTAGGGAACATGAAAGCTAAAGTGATAACCTGACGAAAGTGCCAAAGAGATGGCCAAATCAAATTGAAGAGATGATCAATAGTTAATCACGAACTTGCTCGAAGAGACGAGCTACAACGATAACGTTTTAGATCCTAGGGATCGTAGGGGTGACACTAGGGATTTGAAGAAGAAGATAAACTCACAAATCTATTCAAATCAACGTTAGTTCAACAATGAAACCCTAAACCCTGTTTATAATCTTCCTAAACCAAAAATAGAAATATCATAATTTCCTAACATAAAAATAGACTTAAGCATAATAATCCCATCAAAAAACGAGTTTGACACGGTTTGGAACACCGTCACACGGTTTGTAACAACTCGGGCCAAACAACAGAAACTTTGCGAAACTGAAAATCGGAAAGGCACGATTTGTGACATAATGGCACAATTAACAAACTCTTCCATTATGTCACAATGGCTCACGGATGTACGGTGTGAGTATCTTAAGGGAAATATTCCAGTGGTAAAATATTTTATTTTGCTAACCTAATATGTGAAAAAGTTCTGGTACGAAAATGCTTATGATACGAACGTACGAATACTTGTAGATTCTTATATATTAATATTCACATGCACATGTAAACATGTGCGTGTATTCGCACTTTAATAATCATTCTCAAATTATTATTTTCATTAATTAAACTAAATATAATATGATTCATTATTTAAAGTACTATCTAATGAAAAAAAAGGAAAAGTTTTAGTGTCACGTACAATAATTTTATATAGAAAGAGTCATGATAATCTAATTGGATTTATTAGATACTATGAAAAATAGATATAAAAAGAATGGAGATAAATATTTTACCAAAATTTTCAACCACATAAGATAATCAATTAATTAACACACTAACTTAAATCTTTCAAATAACATTACTCTTTAACTTTAAATCTTCTATGAAATGTAAAACCATAAGTCTTAGCATAAGATAAGAAAAAAGAAAAGTTAATCAAAGAGATCTTGGAAAAACATGAGATCAATAGAAGTATAATCGGGAAAAAAGCATTAGATTAATGGAGGATAAGAAACAATGATCACATCCTCAAATTTATACTAACTCGACGAGCTAAAAACTTCACGAATAATTTTATATAGAAGGGCCGACACAATAAGTTATAGGACATCCTCAAATCTTATTTGATCGAAAGATATTTAAAGTGATAAAACGAAAAATAAGTTTAGTTTATTATATAGGAGAGCCATGTAAAGCTAATTGAGATATTATTGTCAAAGATAAATATTAAAAGATAGGGATATATTATCAAAAGATAAATATGTGGCATTTTTTTTGTTTTTTGTTGAGTTTTTTTAATTCATGATGATGTGGTAAATGAGGTGACATATCTTAGAGAATGATACATAGACAGAATTGAACGTAAAAACGACATGTGTCAAACAACGTTTTTTTAGTATATGTATATATAGAATAAAATAAAATAGATAGATACATAAATAAATAGATATTAAATAGAATCTTTTACTACTTAAAAGTCAAGATGGCTCAAATGAATAGTAACTTCCATATAAAATTACTTTTCTACCCTCAAAATTAACTCTAGCTAAGCCATTCAGTAGGTTTAATTCTCTCTTCCCTACCAAATTTCGTCAACAAAGTTGGATAACTACCTGGTGCTAGCGGCAATCGCGGAGGGAGTGGGTGCATATGAGCTTGGAATTGGGGATGTCGAGCCAACAAAAGTTGAAGCCAAAGCTCCAAAAAAAATTCCTCGACGATGGAAGAGGAGGAGGAGCATGCGGCTACCGACGGTGGAGGAGGAGAAGAGAGGTAGAGTTTTTATGATTGATTTGTCTGATTGGAGTTTGGAAACCAAAGTTCATATTGAAATTTTGTTATTTTGTTTACTTAATTTCAAATTCCCAAATCGGTGTAGTGACTTACTTGCATGCTAATGTTTATGTGTGGATGAGCAGACTTGGGATAGGAGAAGTAGATTTTGGATATGAAGGTTAGAAATGGAATACTTTGCATAGTAATCCATGTTCATAGTACGTGGTGATATGTACGTTTACTTTGCTACAATTCAATCACCAGTTTCACAAGAATCATTTGTATGACCTCGTAAACTTTAGAACTTGTGCATTTTGATTTGGATGATCATCTGATGTAAATCTCTTTTGCTGATATTTTTTAAAAAAAAAATTCTTAGTTTACATAAATAAATATACCTATAGGAGTTGGAAGAAATGAAGGGATCACAACATAGAGTCCTCCAACAATTTTATAGAAAAAATGGAGCACTAATCAAATCGCGCTTGTTTTTTTTTTTGAGAAAGATTTGTTTCTTGAAAAGATGTCTATCAGTCTATACCTATTCATATTTATTAGATTTCTTTATTGTTTCAAGCTCTAACTTCGGTTAAAGATATATTTACCGCCTCATACTCATCCCGAAGCCTGGAAATGGTAAGCTTCATGAATCTCTATTTATATAAAATTCATTTAACTGAACTAGATTACACTTCTTCAATTCAAACCCACACTCTAATTTTATGTCCAAGTCTTATGTCCAACCATGGGTAGAGTCGTAGAGGATAAAAAAAAAAGAGCCAACTTAGAGTGAATAGATGAACTGCATGCTTGTGAGGGTGTCATTGTTATGATATCTGGTATTCTTCAAAAGAAATCATCAGATAATGAGTTAAAGTCATTTTCACTAAAACAATATTTCAATGGGAGAGAACACGATTTTGCAAAAAAAAAAAAAGAGATAATTCATGGAGGAAACTTATTCACAGTCAAGTAAATCGATAAACAAAGTGAGAAAGATCAAGAGGAAGAAGAAAGACTCTAGTTGAAGAATATATCATGAGAAAGACTAGCACAATCCCTTCATTAGGGAACAGATTCAAGCTTATCTATATATCTATAAAAAGTGTTGTGATTGAGGAAGTAATGTCAATTTGTTCCGGGCCCCGTCATTTATCATCTGGGCCTATATGTGTTTTTGGGCCTCATTTGCATTTATACCCCGTCCCGCAATGAATACGTGAAGCATTGATGTAGGTTGACTATTTGAATTACCCCTTCCATTGGTTGTCTTCTCCGCCTCTTCCCCTGGCCATTTCCCGTCTTCCTTTCTTCATCTATTCATTGTATTTTTCCTCCTCTCCTTTTGTATCCCTTTTCCATTACCGGTTTCATCTTCTCTGTCTTGATTTCTGTATTTAATTTTGCTTTCCTCTCCTGCCTGCGTTTGGAGTCGGTCAAGCTTCTGGGATTCCCCATTTACTCAGGGGTTATTGTATGTATCAAATTTTGGTATAAATATGTCGTCATTGTTATCGGAATTCCACCGTTTGCTGTTTTCCATCCTATTCGTTTCCTCAACCAGTTTCCCAATGGCGTCCAATTCTTCTCTTCAGATATTTGGTGTCGGCAGCGCGGTTAGAAACAAGGTTTCTAAACATTCGAGGTCCAATTCGAGTACCATTAGGTCTCTTGACGATCCTTTGTTCTTCGGATTGTCTAAAGATTCTAATGAAACGGTGGTCGCAATGGTTAGTCGTCGGTGGGATGTTGTGAATGTCAATGGTAAATACATTGGGACCAAATTCCTTTTGTCTGATTCAAACGTTCGTTCCTGCTTCACATTCTATCAATTTAATACAACCTTTATCCTTTTTAAATTTTTTAGTAATGCCCATGTGTATTATGTTCAAATCAAGTATTTTGTTCGTAGACCAAACTAGAGTATTATGTTCCATGTGTATTGGGTTTGTACCACATTTATCCTAAAACTCATTACGCTATGTCTCAAGCCGTACTCCTGTGCCACACAAATTGATTGTGAACCAATTCTTGTTGCCATGTTGCATTGTAGGGTTTTCGGCTTTACATTACGCAACATCTTCTTCTCTGTTTCCATTTAATGATTGATGCATCTGATAATTGTTTACAATCTAAATTATTGTGTTCTGGTGGTTTAGTGAACCAAACTATAATGTTAGAGATTGAGGGAGTCAGCTTATAAGACAGAGTTGAAGGTAATTTATCAGATTTTGTATTGCGGGAAGGTATTAAGGGATTCAGCTTCAGGGGGACGAGATGCATCATGCATGGGTATCAAACTAAGGCTAGAGATTCATGTTCAGGTAAGTGAAAACAATCATTTACTTTGTTATCTTATCCTACATTTTATAAAGATCCTTCTTTTTTTGAATGCAACAGTTTATAAAGATCAAAGTTCTTTGTTATATTATCGCTGGAATCTCAAATCCCGATTCAATGTATGGTAATTTAAGCATCTTATTGATGATACTATAAAAAATGTTGTCTTTAATACGACAGGGTTACAGTTATCATCCATGCTATGAGAGAAATAAGAGTTGTCTTGGTGATTGTGAGGATTGTGTTGATAAGCATTTATATGGTTTTCATAGATTTTTGCAAAGGTCACTATATCAAGTGCAATATATCCGCTCCGCTAAGAAAACATTTTGGGCTTTTCTTCTTCTTTTTATGGGTAAGCTAGCTGAATGCCTTTTGCTCCTCTTACAATTTGAATTCTTGTGAGTTTCATTATTCATACATTTACTTTAGCAATTATTATTTTTTGCATCAAACATGGACTTCCAATTTAGCATCTGTGGTGTGACTTCATGATCCTATTGTTGGTTTCAGTTTTGTACACTGCTTTCGTATGGTAATTATATTCTGATTTTAATATGGAATATCTGACTTGGTTTCTTTGCTTCCCTGCATTTTTCCAGGAAAACTGCAATTTGAGGCTAAGGTACAAGGTTGCAGAACTTGAATGATGAACTAGAATAAAATGGTGGTTTTACTGTTGTATATTGAGGTGAGTTTCAAATTATTCCTTCGGTCGTGATTCTAATGTGTCAATGAAACTTGCAAAATTTAATGATGCAAATAATATAGTACAGTGACACTTCTTGCTATACAAAAAAATATTGTACAAGGGAGACATGTCTGAAGTGTATGGGCCTTGGGTTGAATGTGAGCATAATTCTTATTTTGTAGAATTCTATAAAAGTGTTGCTTATCGATTTAAAAAAAAAACAATTATTTAGGGTAATGTTTCCAAATTGCAAAATTAACAAGCTCATTATATTTCTGGTGGGATCAGTCTTTTCAAGCCCTGAAGAAGATTTCTCAAGAGCACATGAATGCATGCTTACGAGCTGGGGCGTTGATGGCAGTGCTTTCTTATCTGGATTTCTTTTCAACTGGAGTTCAGGTAACCAAAGATTTCAGCCTAGGGTTTGTCTTACTGACATCATATTTTCTATCTATTCTTTGTTTCTTAACTGATATTCTTGATTCGTATAGAGGGTGGCACTAGCAACTGCTGCAAACATGTGCAAGAAGCTCCCTTCTGATGCTGCTGATTTTGTTATGGAAGTTGTTCCTCACTTAACAAACATTCTTCAGTATCATGACTCAAAGGTCTGGCTGTTGGCCTGTTACCGCTTATCTTTCAAGTGCAGATGATGCAAAAAGTTTGGTCTTGAAAAGCACTTCATGCATTGATTGTTTTTCTGATTTGTTTTGGGTGGAAGATCTGAGAAACCTAATGTTTGTTATATTCTTGACCTTATGAAGGTATTGTTTGTATTTAATATTCTGATCGTTTTTTTATTCTGCTTGGCTATTTTGTGTTTTTACTTTTGTGATGATTTGGTTGCATTTTTTTAATTAATGATGAATGTAGACTACTCCTGAAGAGGATACGAACCGACTGTATCAAGACCCTCCTACTCTATTTTTTGTAAATTTATATATTTAGTTTGTTCCTCTCTTTGTACGCGAGTTTGATCTTCCTTCCGGACTTGACAAATGTTAGTTCAAAGACAATTTGATCATCTAACATGTTAAAATTTATATAATAATATCTATTTTTGCTACATAATTATGATGAAAATAATATGTGAGTATGGCGGATCTAGTTGTGGAAGATGAGTGTAAATTAAATGAGCACGCACCAATACCGCGTGGGCGGGCCACCTAGTAAAATAGATAGATTTGGTTCTAGTCCGGATAGGCCGGGCCGATTAATAGCGGTTCGGTCCAGTTGCAGTTGCAGAGCTGTGAAAGTGTGAGGGTTTTAGAAGAAGGCAGGCAGAGTTGGAGGAGTAGGGTAGAAGAAGTAGGAGCAGGAAGAAGAAGGGAAATGGTGCAGAAGCCATGGAGGATAATCCCAAGACCACTTCTGGAAACAATCCTGAACAACCACGCACAGCACCACCGCGTTCCCCAAGCCCTGATCCTCCACGGCCCCAGGGGCTCCGGCAAGACCACTCTCCTCCTCGATCGTCTCTTGGAGAATTGGAACAAAGGCCCCCATCTCACCGGCTATGTCGACTTCGCCCAATCCCTTAAAGATCACCACCCCCTTCACAACAAATCATTCCCATGGGATTCCTGGTCCAACTGCCCCTCTCCTCCTCTCCCTTCCCTCAAATCACAGCTCGAAGAATGCCTCGAATCTATGGCCCTTAACGCCGTCAAGCTTGGTGCCATCACCTCCCACCAGGTCTTCTCCACCCTCAACAAATGGCACGGTCTTACCACTGCCCTTCACCGCGTCATTCACTCCCATGGAAGGACCCCTCCCCTTTCCACCAAGCCCTCCTCCGCTTCTGTTTTCTGGGATAGGGCTGTCTTTGCCTTCTCTGCCAACTTCTCTTCCAAGGATCTAAATGATTTTATGGGTTCCGGGAACGGGATTACCAAGGAGGAGGCCATGTATTTGAAGGAAGCATTTGTCGCTTTGAAATTGGCCAAGGAGGTAATTACAATGCAGCAAGGCTGGAGAGCTAATGCTGTTGCACATCTCAATTCCACCGGCTCTTTTTCCCGTTCTTTGGCCAATTCCGCCACTCATTGGCCTTGCTTGTTGCTCGAATTGCTCTCTTCAGCTGCTGAGATAGATCACTTTCAGGTACTCTTAAAGCAATCAATGCTGAAAATTTGCAAATGCTGCTCGGCCTCTCGAGTTTAGTGAATTGTGTATATGTTAATGATGGATCCTGAGTTCATTGGTTCTGGTTTGGGTAATACTTATCTAGTCATGCTGTGTCAATTGAATTCCATTCCCTTCTTTTATTCTGGTGTATCAAATATGCCTGTTGATTTTTGGTGTGAAAGTGTAGTCATTTTGCAATTTTAATTTCTATTTGGGCAGCCGAAGTTGGTGTTGAACAATATAGACGTTTTACGAAATGCACATTTGACTGACAATTCAAGTGTCAGTGCATCTATGTTCCATGACAGTTTGCTATGGAGAATAATAGCTTTGGGGGCAAACGAGAGGTGTCTTCCTGTGATACTTGTAACCTCAGATAGGTAATCTTCGTGCTTCTTCTGTTTCATGGTTTCATATTTAGGAAGTTGATTTGATCTGTTCCATGTTTTGCTTCATGTCTTGGGGTAAAGATTGATTTTGAACTAAGATAGCATTCATTCTAGTTGAGAATCTAGTTTTCACGAATTAATTAAGTAAACATTAGTAATCATGTAGACTTGACGAATTTTATAATGTACAGCTTTCTCTCTAAGCAAATTGCTGCTCTGTTTTTAGAGCAGATAGCTGTCAAATGGTTGATGCTTTCTCTCAAGTCAATTTTTTCCTTATAAATCTGCTTATTTAGACCTATCAATCTCTCCTCTCCAGCTATTATTCATACCGAGCATTTCTGGATTTTGGATTTCCAGACATATTTATCTCACGTGAGGTAAAGAAAATGGACCTAAATTCTACTTTTTAAGAAATTTTTTATCTTAAGCTTGTTCCACTATTGTCTCTTATTTTATTGTCCATTGGACTTCTCCTTTGTACCCTAGACATTTGGCTGGAATCCTGAAGAAGCTAAGTTGCATATGGTGCCAGATTACTTTAGTGCCTCAGAGGTGAGCAAAGTATTCACAGATACAATTGTGTTAATTGGCCTTGTGTTAGTACACATGCTGACAAGAAAATACAGCTCAACTATTCTGTTATGCAGTATCTTCTATGAACCAATGACTAATTCTTCTGCCTCTGTTACTCCAGCTGACAATAGTGAATGAAGTCCTTGGTCCAAACCCTAGACACCTTTTTGAGCTTTATGCTCTTAAACAAAGCAACTACTACCTAAAGTAAGTGGATCTGGTACTTCAAATGTTTTTATGTTTTTATCTCCTCTCAAGAGTCAAGCCCACAAAAGTTCAACACCAGTGTCATGTAACGTGTGACATATGGAAGGGCTTTCTGATAAAATGGCATCTCAATTAGTATACTTGTTCCATTTTTTTGTTCACCCTGGTGATATAACATAGTAACGTACTCATCTGCTTGTGGTGATTTGCATCATTTTCTTTTTTCTACTATCTATTTTTTGTAGAGTGTAGAAGCTCAGTTCATGAAAATAAATCTGTCTATATCTTATGAATACAAGATGACACTATTTGACACTCTTCTTCTCTGTTGTTCATTTTCATTTCTTCTTTCTTACAACTATCTCAGCTACTTTTTTTGATTTATTTGCTATTGCATTTAATCAGCCTTTTTGTTATACAGGACGATGGGTGAAAGAAGTAGTACATATGAAGACATCGTAGATGCATATATGGCGTACTTGCAGGTTTGTTCAATTTAGTCTTTCTAGTTTCCTTTTGTTCTCATATTAAGGGTATAATGTGCTTGCTTGGAGACCTGGGGCAGGACAGCAACACCCCATCATCCAGGTATGAGGACACACCTATCTGTTGCGTCAAAGTCTGAAGCATTAACCTTTGATCTCACCCAGCTACCCATTTAGCTATTTTTGACAGCATTCTGCCAAAAATAAATTAATTAAATTGGCTCTCTTAGTGGCATCCATTCCTGCATCGATACCTAAGAAGAATGAGGAGTGCAGAAATGCATGGGAACACATTTTCTTTAGGGGCTTAGGGCCTTATTGAGTGTTTAAAGGGACACTATCTTGTCGAGTTTGTCTCCTTATAGGTAGCCGTATTAAATTTTGCACCTAGCACCGTCTGTATGGTGTAGGTTCTCTGTATCCTTCCTCTTTTCTAATCAGTTTACCATTTTAAAAATAATGGTGCTCTTGGTTGATATTCTTTAATTTTGGATTATATAGTATATAGTTATTTAAAAGTTCGCTAGTGATTTTAGTGGACTTAAAATTAAGATGTTCAATCTTGTTTTTTTTTATCATATAGGCACAAGGCATAGCCTTTCTTGTTTAAAATAATTTGCTCTCCAGTTAGACTCTCTTTAAATTGATTTGTTAAGCACACGACAGGGGTTCTATCCTGGGGTTGTGAACTGTGATTGGCTTGTCATCAAGTACAATTAACCTAACTGTGTAAATCATTTAGGACTTAGGATACAATAGAACATATAAGTGGTCTTCTTGAAATCGATGATAGAATATGTTGTACTTTTGTAGTAATTGAAGGATCTGGATGGGCCAACAGCTTGTTGCTTTCTATACAGAAGCCAGGAGTAAACTATGCTAACAACTTGAACTGTATTTTGTCTTGTTTCTACTTTCCCTCCCCAATCAAAAGAAAATGATCAGTTCAAACCTTTGACATTAGATTGACTTCAGTATGACTTACAGTTTGTCCAAATTACCTTAAAAAAATCCATACTGTTGAGAAATTTCATTTGGACCGGAGACAGCGAAGTAGCCCAATTTGTAATAATACATAGAACCCATCTATAACTTCTTTATTTTTGAAATAATTAACATTTGCTATTGTAATTGCACCCTGCTCACAAAGAGCCATGTCTCCATTTAATACTCAATTCTTCTAGATTACTGTGGTGAATCCTGCCATGGATAAAGCTTTGTCAATTCTAGAGAAGTTTGCTTCTGATTCACGTGAAGGAAAAATATCAAAGGATAAGCTACGCTTTGGATCTCCTTGGAGGCGTCCTCCACAAACTGATAGTCCTACTGTCTCCTTGCAGTGGGCTAAGCTTCAACTGATGGATTTTGTACAATGTCTTGTAGATGCTGAATTTGGTGTAAGCATCTCTCTTCCTGTACTTTTTATCTCCATAGAACTTAAATATATCCAATCTTCATTGTCGGGAATAGTATTAAGCTCGCCTTCTGTATTCAATGATTTTGGTTAAGTAAAGTATATGCAGCTTTTAAAATACAGCTATGTCCTTTTTTCCTTGCAGCTCAATTATCTTGGTGACTGTAGCCTTGAAATCTTTGATGATCCTTCAGCTCTAGCTATGGTGGAGGTACTCTTTACCTCAGCACCCATTTGTAGTTTTTGAGTTCTGCTGATCTAGCTACCACTACCTTTTTTACATAATCCTCTACATTGCCTATTTTGATATGTTACCAAAATTTTAGCTACGCGGTGACATAATTTCCTACTATCGTAACTCAGGTTGGCTTACTATATACTCAACGTGACCCATCCTTCATTCGTCCAGTTTCTCGTGCTATCCAAAGATGCTTAGTGAGATGGTTGGTTGCCTCTTGTGTTATTTAAATTATTAAAGATAAACATCGAGTGAACTGACTTGGATATTTATGCGGAAATCTGACAGGCTTGTCCAAGAGAAAATGGAAATGAGTGCCTGGAGGTCACTTCAGTTCTTCTGGCAAAGATATTTTCGGGGACGTAGCTACCGACATCTTATGCTGCAGATTGGTTATAAATAAGAAAAAAGAGGTATGTGCTAGAAAACTTACTGCTACCGTCATTTTCTTTTCAATAATTTCTCATCTTTTTGACAGTATGATGCATGCCGATTTTGTTGTTCCCCTTGTATTTGTGGGATGAGAATGTTCGTAGCTGAACTTCACGGACTCCGAATCTGCCGTAGGGTTTTGTGGTTCCCCTTTAAGGGAGTAAAATAAAAGTACCATTAAGGTTGGACAAATTTCAACAAAATATCTAAAATAAACCAAACCAGGGTGAAACAACTTGGTATAACACGAGTATATTTGTATCTTAAATGACTCAAATGTATAATTTACAAACCTCGTGTATAATAACTAGACCTGATCCAGAAGTTTTAAGTTAAGTATATGAATTTGGACTACCTGGATGGTCCATAATCTGAACTTTAATATTTCTCAAATTTTGGATGGCACAGCCAGGCATACCAATCCCAACTAATAGCTTTACTTTTTAAAAAATACATCTACTTGTTTAAGATGTCGGAAAAGATTGATGGCTACTCCTGTTGCCATGCTTATTTAGTAGAGATGGTATATTGGAAGAACAACCAAACACTCGTTTGAATCCACTGAACTTGTTTTTTCGTTTCTGGATTGTAGACTGACAGTCTCAATTCTAAATTTCCTCATTGCATGCACAGGGGTTCAAGGCTGCAACATGTAAATCTGATAGTTGTGAATCAGAATGCCCCTTGTTTTTCCCGGGTAAAGGCTTGTGCAAGGGCATTGCAACACTTACGGGTACCAGCGATTGTTGGATCATGTAATGCTATTAGATTGTTTATCACAAGGAGTTGTGCGGTTCCAGCTGCATAAACCTCCCAGTCAATGGCCCCTGAGAAGCATTACTACTGGCAAGGCTTTGAGATTTGAATTTTGGAATGATTTCATCATCAGAAGTTGCGACAGGTTGGTTATTCAATACGAAAATGGTAAATACAACCTAAGAACCCTTGTTGCGGAGAAAAAGGTGATTCATTGAAGCATAAAGGTCTGAGTGAAATTCCAGGCTACTTCTTGATTTGTATTTGGAATACTGTGAAAAGTTTCGTACATTCAAAAGTAAGAAACAATAATACTAGGTAGGAACTGCAACCTGAATTCTGAAAAATTGTTAGTGCAAATTAGCAATAATAAGTCAAATGAGACTGAAACTTGAGTAAGGAATATCAAAAGTAGAATGAAAGAATAAAACTAAGAGATGTATGTAGATTGTATAATTTTGGTGATCTCACTAGGATGTGATCACGTCACGTCAAGTGCTTGGCCAAAATCCTGCTCTGTATTTCCAACCACATTTCTTGTTGATTTTTCACATTTTGTTGATCTACAATTGCTTGTGTATCCACCTGGTAATTACTTGGTGAGGAGGGTCCCAAGGGGTCGCCACACCCATTTTGTTGGTGTTGTTCTTCATTATCTTTACTTGCAGCCTCAAACCAAGGAGTTGCAGTAAACGTGGGAGCAGATGACAACTTATTACTCTCCACTTGTACCTTAGCGGGAACAATCGCTGTCCAAGGATCCAAGCCTTTGTCAATGTTGGATCCTGCTCGTAGTTGTGCCAATTCTTCATTAGCATCCTCAAGTCGACAATCTAGACTAGTGAACTGGTCAGATGGAGCTATCCCTGTCCATGTTGTTACATTTGCATTCAAATCCATATTTGCAAAACCTGCATGGAAGCTTGCCTCGTCAAAGGCGTTTGGAAGACTCGAATTGGCACCCGTTTCAATAGAATCACCGACCTTGTTGGCATTGTCTAAGGGGGTAGCAGGATCATTGAAATCAACCCAGAAATTAGGCTGCAATTCGGTAGTGGAAGCATATGCAGTGTCATAAGCAAGCATCCTGAACAAATCATCATCACCATCACCATCATGGGATTGGGGGACATTGAAACCTAGGTTGCATGTTGGACTTGGATCGTGCTGCAAGAAAGGGTTGTAGTGGTTCAAATGCAGCGAAGAAGTAGGAAATCCAGCATCAGAGTTATTCATCGATGCATTTTGGATCAAGGCAAGCTCCCATCCCCTGGCGGTTTGATCATCACTAGTATCCTGGTGAGATTTTTGGTCTGTTTGGGTGGAACCATGAAGCATTGCCTCAGCTTCCTCATGGTCTGTTTGATCCTTAAGGAAGTCCGTGAGCGTGTGGATAAGGTCGTTGGGGATAGTGTTGACATCAGGATAGTGGGAGGGCGTGCCGAGGCGGAGTGAGATGCAAAGGTGGTAGAAGTGGCGGAGGTGGTGAAACTGAGTTGTGGAGTGGGCACAGGCGTCGAGAGCAGAGACACGTGAAGGGTGGGGGAGGTGGAAGAAGCGGTCGAGGAGGAGGGCGAGGCCGTCGGATATATCCCTATAAAGCTCGAAGGTGTCTCGTACCACGGCGTGGAGAGCGGAGAGGACGAGGCGGCCGGTGGGGGGAGGGGTGGGCCCGACAATGTCGATGGCCTTTTGAAGGAGACGCTGCCAACGGGGGAGGCGGTCGAGGAGGAAAGCAGGGGGAGTGTCGCGTACGAGGAGGCATGGAGTGGGGTCGAGGAGAAGGAGGCGGGCGTTGAGGTACGAGGCGAGGGACCGGAGGAAGGAGTCAGCGTTGATGTGGTGGAGGTCCAGGATCTTGTATCCGGTCTTGGAAGCGTGGAGGAGGTCTCTTGGGAAGTGGGAAGGGGCGTGTTGGAGGAGGTGGAGGACAACAAGGAGGGATTTCAGGGCCACCCTCGAGCTGCGTGTGCGCCCCACGCGTCTTCCTAGGCATCGGGCGCACACAGAGGCATGGCATCGGCTTGATGCCACCATTCGGAGGATGTCGTCAAGGAGCTGACCCCTCACGGGGGAGTCGTCGTGGGAGGTCGCTTTAAGGATCGCTACCTCCACGCTCCATGACCTCATCCTGCTCTTGTTGTTGTCGCCCCCCGTCGTCCGTCGAGTCTTCACCATTGCCATGCTTATGCTCGTTTGGTCTTTCACCACCGCGATCGCCTTCTTTAGCTTGCTCGGCATCATTAATTATTTCTCCATCGCTCCGTTCACCCTCGCCTTTGTTTTAAGAGGACATGCCCGGACTTTGGTTCATCTAAGACGTGAGGATTAACGAACCAACGTGGGGGAGACTAACAACACAACAATTATTCAATTTTCACAAATCACAAACATTTGTTTTTTAATAAAATGTAATAATATTAGAAAATCCTGCCTACATATCCCTTGAATTTTCCTCTTTTTCTATGTAGCATTGAAACCATTAAGATTAGGGGGACAATAACTTCCGCCATAATACTTAATTATTTCATAGATCAAAACTAGTATATGTGGTGTGTTATTGCAACAGAAATAAATTCTTTTTATGCCTCCGATAAAATTAGGCAAAGCATAAACGAACGTTGTTACGGGACTAAATGAACACGACTTACCATTTGTTACGTGTAAGATAGGGGTAAAATGGAAAATATTTGTTGAAATTTGATAATTTGTGTACGGTTTTAAATCTCGTAAATATCACAGAATTATAAATCTACATTAATATTTATAAAATATTTATTTTTATATAGACCTCCAATATAAAATATTTGTATACGGTTTTAATACAATTTTCCATTGTAAAATATTTGTATATAAAAACAGAGTGAAAAACACTGAATGATCAACCTCCAATATAAAATATACACCAACCTATCGTATAGTCAACCAAAACTACATTAGATAGTCTTATCTAAGCATAAAATAACGGGGAAAAACCCCGCACCCGGATTTTATAACTGGCACCCACTCTTGGGCACATCCCGGGTGCGTCCAAAATAATTTTTTTAAAACCCGGTTCAGTTTTGGGCGCATCCTGAGTGCGCCCAACTTAAACCGGATTTTTTAGCATTTTGACGGAAAAAAAAAGATTGACCCGGTTTTTCGGACGCAACCAGGATGCGCCCAAAAGAGGGTGTCAGTTATAATTTTCCGGGTGCGGGGTTAAACGCCCTAAAATAATGATCAGGCTACCAACAAAATAATATTGTAAACATAATCGTTCTACATCATACTCTCTGAAGTTTGAACTTTTGAGTTCAATGATCGATTTTTTTAACCTAGGGCATAGGATAAACATACTTAAATAAGAAACTATCCCTACAAGCAAATGGATAAACTCATTACTAAAAAAATCACTAAAATGACAACACTTAGGGTTTGTTAGGTTAGAGAGTTTATAAATAGGTTTTGGTTTATAAATAGATGAAAAATGGATTTTGATAAATAAATATATTTGGTAAAAAGGTGGTTTTTATAGGAAAATGTGTAGTTTTTAAGAAAAGTGTGAGAAGAGAAAAAAAATTAAAATAAAATTTATTGCACACATTTCAAAATCAATAAAATCATTTATTTTCAATAAAGTGTTTATAAACCAAAACCTAAAATTGCCAAACAAAGCCTTAATCATTACAATAATAAACCTCTTTAAAAAAATGACCAAAGCTTATTGTATGCGTGCTATTTATTTTATGCTCCTCCTAAATATGGTTTATAAATGTCCAAAGCTTTTGAATTTGTGACTTGATTTGCATACTTGTAGAAGATCATTATTGAAGAGGTGGAAGATTGTGGAAAAAAACATTTTTTTTATTTAAAAAGGTGATTAATTAAATTTTTGTTTTAAAAAAAAATAGTGACGTGACGTTGATGTGGCACAATCTTTTGTTAATACTTGACTTCTCCCCTTATATTAGAGTTAGGTAGATTCTCAACTCAAGTGCACAATGTTAATTAGTGTTTGAAAACTAACAGTTGATTATTGGAATTTTGAATGATCTGCACGTATAACATATGCGTACAGGTTACTTTGATTCGTAAAAAGTAGTCATTGTTAGTTAACCTGGTATGCTTATGTTATGCGTACAAGAACTTAGGATTCTAACATGTACTCGTTGTATATGCGTACCAATTTGTTTAAGGTTAGAGAAATAAGTTATTGGAATATTACCGTTGTGGAAGTATAGTGACCGAAAATGTTTATATAAAGCCAAAACATTTTCGTATTCCATACCTACAGAAAATATAAAATCCATTCATATGTTAGAGATGTATCAAAGTTGTAAAGATAGTGACGGAGAAAAAGATTGGCAAATAAAGCGGGAGAAGAGGAAGACGACCTGAACAACGGAAGGATGGCCAGTTTCATAGAAGATGAAGAGTTTAACGACTTGGATCCGAGTGATTAGGGTTGTACATTTTGGACCAAAGTTATTTCGGTCCGGTCCAAAACCCGAAAAAAACCGTGTTTTGGACCAAGTCTTGTTATTTTTTAATTATAAATAATATATTGTATGTAATAGTACTAAAATTTATATTTTTAAGAAAAAGAAACTAATGTAATAAAAAAATATAATATATTTAAAAAATAGAAATAATATTATATTTTTAATTATTAATAAAATAAAAAATAATAATAAAAAAATACAAATTCCGGTCCAAACCTCTCCAAGACCGAACCGGATGACATCGGTCCGGTCCGGTCTTCGATTCAAGCTTTAAAAAAAAAAAGGTCCAACCGGTCCAGACCGGACCGAAAAAATTGGTTTGGTCCGGTCTGAACCGGATAAACAACCATACGTGTGATAAATTTGTGGTTAGTGTTAAACATGCTATTATTAATTTTGTATGTTATAATAAGGTTCGTATTATTTTGAGTGGTTAGGGTTGAATATGCTATAATTATGCTAGGCAATGGATTCTGGTGATTAGTGTCAAATCTTGTGTTATATTGACTCTTAATATAAAGACAATATGTTATAACAGTTTCGTATGTTATAATTAGTTTGAATTGGTTATTTGGAATGGATAGTGCTAAATATGCTATAATTATGCTACGGATCTGAGTGGTTAACGCTAAATCTTGTGTTATATTGACTGGTAACATGAAGGCAATATGTTATAATTAGTTTCGTATTGATTATTTTGGTTGTATGGGTAATTTATTTTTGCAATAGTGTAGTTGCATATCTCTACAATATAGGAGAAAGACTTTTCAGAGAATATATTTACCAAATAAATATGGGATGGTAAGGAAGAGTTGTACGAATGGGAAATGATAGATCAAATGATTTAGTGATAGCTTTGATAAAGCCTAATTCAATAATATACCAAATTAATATGGTGTGCGATAAGTTTGGAAAACCAAGATTTGGGAGGCCAAAGACGAACAAAGAGAATCCAGAGCTGCATGTTCCTAAGATTCGAGATTAGAAATTGCAGAAGGGTGAGTGTAGATTTAAGCTAATGGGAGTGCGAAAGAAAAAAAAATCTCGGGATTCCAGGCGAAAAATGGATTTTAGGAGTGTTAGACGATCTTCATAACCATGTGCTACTTGCTAGTTTTCATGGGGATGATATCATGGGTCTAAATGTCTAATGACCGAGGATCAAGAGCTTTGTGCTAAGAGGTGGGGAGATGAAACTGGTCGCAAGACACCAAAAGAAATTATTTCCAAATTGAGGAAAAAGTACCCTGGTAATGTACTTCAAGGAGACAAGTCGCAAACTTCTTGCAGAAGGTGAATTTTGAAGATCAAAGAGAGCTAATCGTAACTTAGTGGTCGCTTAAGTTTTTGCTGGACGACGACTACGTAGTTCATCCAAATAGAGACACGACAACCGGTGAGGTTGTTGTAATCTTATTCTTTGCTAAATGCTAATCAAGAGTCGTTGCGGTTGCTTAAGTAGTTTCAGTACGTGGTAATTATCGATTACGACATACAAGACAAACAAGTAACTCTTACTAAGATATGCCAAAAATTAGTACAAATAAATTATAATTTACTTTGTAGTGATATAATTGTTTCCATAGATATGAAAGTCCCCTCATAGAGATTGTTGGATTCACCAGCACACAAAAAACATTCAATATTGCTTATGCAATCACAGTGGCAGAAATATTATTCTTAGATTTTGGAGTGATGTCAAGGACTATAAAGACATAATGTGAGGACACACTAATAAACGAAATCAACAGTATTTGGGAGCGAAGTTCAACACCTCTTGTATTGGATGCATATCAAACACAACATCGAGGCACATACTTCAATCATCCTAAAGAGACAAAAAAAAGGGGAAGCCTTTGCACGGCAGCAATATTGGTCGTTATTTTTCTCAACTACTAAAGAGAGGTATGATAAGAGGCTCGCAACATTGAGATTGTGTCATACTTGGAGAAGGAATGACTTACTCCTCACAATAAAAGCATAGTAAAGGTTTGGATAGATCATAAGATTCATTTCTTTACGAGGATTTCGAACATGTAAAGAGTTTGAATTTTCTGTCTCACCCCGTCGCTTAATCTTTTCCTTATAGATTAAGTGATAAGACTATGTAAAGAGAAATATCTTTTTGGTAATACTACTTATCTTCTTACCACATACATTATTCTTAACTTATATACTAAAAAGAGAAGTATTATTCATCACCGCCTTAGTTGTGACATTTTCTATCTCACCCCGTCGTCGTCTTACTCTCGACGGGTCGAGATCTAGGGACACATCCGGACCATCATAGCGTTAACGGGCACAAGCAACCACTATAAAATGTCATTTTACTTCCTTAACTTACCAACTCATTTTTTTCTATAGAGTTGAAGGGATGCACAAGGTTTTTAAAAATATTATTGGTTCTAGCATAGGGGGCTTCAACAGAGTGGTTGTAAGGATCCACCATGTCGTCTTTCTTCAGATTGATTCGATTAGGGCGAGCATGAACATGACACCCTCCAAACGACCAACTGATTTCGATAATCCGACAATGTTTGCGGTTGTACGGGCAATTTCCTCTCGACTATTCTACAAAGTGTCAGACAAGTGTTTTGATCATTTTTTGGCCTCTATGAGGAGTTAATGAAGGGTGATTTCTCGGAAGAATGCACCGATCACTGGGTGAGGAACTGCCTTGGGTTGTCGTGCATCCACGTAATTGCACATGCCATCATTTCAAGCACACCTCTGATTGAGGTTGATATTCATCCGTTTTGGAGGGATTTGTATTGGGAAGACACTCAAGTAAAATAAGTTGACCCAAATCTCAATGTTCGAATGAACATTATAGAGTTGTGACTCCATGAAATGTTCACCAAGTCGAAACTTGGAACCCTGAAGAAAAGCACGATGAAGCGATATCAAGCCTTCCCGCTACGCCTTGTTCCCTTACGTACGTGAAACTTGAAGTCGGAGGCGCCTTCTTTGGGGATCTGGAGGAGCGAAGGGCTTCATTTCTTGAGATAACTCCGACATCCTCTTCTCCGTCGCCGTCTTCTGCGCGATACATGCATGGTCACGATCTCGCTGTCATCCATCTGTTCCTTTCCCTTGTTCAAGACGAGATCTTTGAGAGTCCTTTGAGACTTACGTTGGTTCTCTTCCTCCTCGTTGTTTTCTACCTCGATCACCGGTGGTATCTTCTCGACAGATTCATTGATTCTTTGCTCGTTCTCGGTCTGAGTATTATCTCCGGAGTTTGTAGCAAAAGTAACTACGTGTAGAAATTTAAATAATAATGAAAAGATATATATCTTAATCTAATTTAGTCATTTAAGATATAAGGAAAAGATATATTATTCTTTGCTTAACGATAGAATTAGGGTTAACATATAAGTATTACACAAGTAATTCGATATCAATTCTCTCTCTTTCTTCCCTAGTGTTTTCTAGAAGAAGAGTTCGCACCATCACGTTTGATCGTTAACCCACATCTTGCTTAAGTATCAACGTGTTGATATTTTTGCTACAAATTTTTTTTTCTTCAACTTTCCCACAAAATATCAAGTTGACCAACCTTTGGAAGGTCGCTCCTGCATTCTTTAACCCTAAGGGCATCACCTTGTAGCAAAAAGTCCCTTTATCAGTGATAAAGGAGGTGTGCTCAGAGTCAATCGGGTTCATCATCACCTGATTGTACTCTGAATACGCGTCAAGGAAACTCAAAGCCTCGTGACCAGCGGTCGAGTCTACTACTAACTGATCAATTCATGGTAGGGGGTAGCTATCTTTCGGGCAAGCTTTTTGTAGATCTGTGAAATCCACACACATTCTACATTTCCATGACTCTTTCTTCTGGACAATTACTATATCAGATAGCCAGGAGGGATACTGGACAGGTCTGACAAAGCCTGCCTTGACGAGCTACGCTGCATTTTTTTGTTCTACTTGTTTTCTCTTCTTTTGTCTCCTCTACTTTTTCTCAGGATAAAAGAAAAGGGAGTGAGTCATCACCATACGCGACCTGGTTATAATCGTAAGGGAGTGGGCTTCAGCTTTGTCGATTCTATTCCCATTTTTTGATATGCATCCCAGTATAGAATGTTATCCGAGCTTTCAGTGTCAATCATCACTCTCTTTATCAGTTTAGTTCCCAATTGCACATGGATGATGAGAGGGTCTATCGCGACCACAACCCACGCGAGTACTCGACCACCTCTTTTTTGGTGAAGGACATTTCATACGGCTCTACCACGGGGGTGGCGACGATCATGAACGGGATGCCTGGCGAAAGGGGTGCATTGTTCATTCACCTCTGCTCTTGAAGTTTGGGTATTATGGGCACATGGCGCCCGACAAAAATTCCCACATGACCGTCGGGTCGTGGGAAATTCTAATTTTGGTTGCCCTGAGTCGGGTTATGTGCCCTTGCGAGGGAGTGATTATAGCCTCTTCCTTTTCCTCGGTTGCTACCCCCACTTCTATGGTTTGCCAGAACCATTCTATGTTCTGGCTCGATTGGGCCGTTTCGTTAGTTTTCAGTGTTATGAGAAGTGGTACGGTGTTGCGTGCACCACATACCTTCTCTTCCCCTTCCTCTGCCACGACCACCTCGTCCTTGGTCTCCCCCTTCCGTCTTGCTGGGCCATTAGGTTCTACTCATGAAACTAATTTTGATCTTGATTCTGGCCCTGACCCTGGTTCTAAGTTTGATTCTGAGCTTGGTTTGGAGTCTGCAATCACAAGGCTCGCGAGCCCCCTTGATTTTGACTATTATGATTCTGGCCCAATTACCCTGGTGTCGCTTGTTACCCCAATTTTGATTATCCTTCTTCTGGTCCTGGTTTTGGTCTTCTTTCCCTAACCTTGGGTTTCGCCAACCGGTGCGACCCTACATGTTCTTTGACTTCAATTTTCAAAGAATCCCTCTTGAGCATTCTCATATAGCTCCTTTCTTGCTTACAATACAAATATTGCTTGAAGGGGGTCCCGTCTAACAGTCTCCGTAGGATTTCGACCCTCGCGGTCTTGTCATTAAAGTCTCCCGCTTCCATAATTACATTAGGAAATCTTTTGACATAGCTCACAAGAGATTCATTCACGCCCTGCTTGACGCCTACCATCTCCTACATCGTGACCTTCCTCTTTCGAGAAGAACCAAAATGCATGAGGCACATTGTGCTCCATATCTGCGAAGCTTCCGATACACCCAGCTGAGAGATGCAACATCCACTCCATTGCAGTTCTCGACAAGGTTCCCAGGAAGCCTTTACTCATGGTTGCCTCATCAAGGTTGCGAGCAAGCATGGAATACCTGTATCACGGGATATGCTCACATGGGTCTTCTTTCCAAGTGTATTGTTTAATCATTGGAAAACTGAAGCGTATAGAGGCGGAGCCTGGAGGATATGGTCGGCAAGCGTCGTAGTCCCGAAGAGAGATAATGGACTCATAGGAGGAGCCGAAGGAGGGTAAGTATTGTACACTAGGTTGTGATAGCTCTAATCGTAGTCCCGAAGAGAGATAATGGACTCATAGGAGGAGCCGAAGGAGGGTAAGTATTGTACATTAGGTTGTGATAGCTCTGATGTGGGTAATGAGGTTCCTCATTCGCATAATGGGGCACGCGTCCATCGGCCGGAATGTAGCCATAATCTCTTGGGTATGAAAGCTCGCGCCCATAGGGAGTGTACGACTCTGGATGGCTAACCAAGGGTTGGTTCAAATCAAGCCCTTGAGGCTAGGGGTACTATGACATCTCGAGACCAAAACTCTGTCATTCATATGTCATTCTGCTCCTCCTTTTGCTCTTGGGGGATCACGAACCTCTTGAACCTCGTTCACTTGAGGTGTCACCCTCGGGTTCTCATGGGTGCGTGATCTCTAATTTTCTTGGTCTCGGGCCCGCTGCCATGCTTGGGAACCTTTCAATTCCTCAAGGGGGACAAGGACCTAGCCCTTGTCTACTCGAGGTGTCCCGTTGAGAGCGATGCTTCACGTATCTCCGTTGGTTGCCATTTTTCTAGAATATCTTCAAACTTCTTAAAAGGTTTTTGGTTGACTTAGCTTAACGAGGAGGTCCCAAGGCCGGCGTCAGTGTAGGAGCCCAGATTTTGGACCTCGCGATCAACACCTCGTGAGGAGGGCAGACGACTTCCCTTTGATGCTTGTCTAGACGTCCGTCTGCTTCTGGACAAACAACTCTGCTTCCTTCACTTCTTTGGATCAAACAGTCACTTCTTCATGTGTTCTTCTCTTGTTCTTGAGCTCCAATTCACCTTCACAACCAAAATTAGAAGGGCGTAACCTTTGGATTTTGCTCTCTGACGTGCAAGTCAGTGATATGTATGAATAATCCAACCAAACACACACAATCAAAGCATTAGATAGAGATCAAATAAGGCTTGAAATAGGCGGAGTAGATGACTCAAGAACACAGTCAACAAATTTTTCTTATCTCACTCAAATCAACTCGAAAAGAGTTGATTCCAATCACAAAAGCACAATCTAAGCATCGAGAGTCAGAATCACAATACCGATCATCCAATTCTCTCTATATTCTTTTAATGCTGAAAATGTCAAATGCTCAAAAAGGAAAAACTCCTATTTCTCTCTCCATTGGGCTATGCTATATAGAACTATGTTGTCCCCACTTTATCATCTTTTACGTCATTAGACAACGCCCCGATTTGGGCCTTAATTTCTTTTCTTACCCTTCCATATTCGTTTACCGCTTGGGCCGGCCTCACTCCATGTGGTCGCGTCCTCTGGGTTTGGGCTCGAGAGACCGACTCCAACACCCTTCTCTCCATTTTCTGCCTTGGAACTATGGAAGCACTCCAAGCTTATGTTGTAGTAGTGTTGGTTAACCATATCTATCGGTGCAATTAGCATGAAACTATTGCAGTATGTGTTGATACAATCACGAAAATAACATATTTCATTTCAAAAGTTTGGGTTTACATTCACATTGGGAGTTTTTGATGAACCTTGAACTATATGCTTATACTTTACAATCAATTCAAAAATGAGGTTTTACATACATAAAAACAAATGCACGCCTCCATAACTTGTGGATATAATAGCAACTAGGGAAGTTGCATATATAGGCCGGGTAACTTGTTGTATATATATATATATATATGAACCTTATTATATGTTGTTTGGCTTCACATGAAAATCTAGGCTTGACTACTCATACCAAAAGAAGTATACTCTTCTAACCCTTGTTCTTGATTCTGTAGTTGGCTCAACCTCGCAAAAACTCCAATCAAAGGAGCGGTGTTATAAGTACAGGCTTCCGTCTGCATGAAGTTGTGTCGATCATCCCTAAACTCATCTTGGTGATCGGGGCCACCAACGAGCGCCCCAACAACCACATTAGGGTTATCTTCATCCCTGTTATACCAATTGTCATAGCCTTGAGTGCAACCAATGAAGGCCTTATTCTGTTTGTATGACACAATTGAGGCTCCTCTATGATGCATTCGATTAGGATAACGAGGACCGTACCCTACCAAGTAGCTCATGTTCATGGGGTTGGACCCGAGAATGTAGTCGACTTGAGCCTTGGCAGAACTTAGCATCTCTTCAGAGTCAATGATGGTGTTGTCTCCTGTAGGGCAGGTGAGCACTTGGTTGGTGCTTCGGAGGAAGTCGGAGTAGAGTAGGAGAAGGAAGGAGGCGGAGGAGACGTATTGCATGTTGTTCCATTGTCTTATGAACAAGAGGCCTCCGGGGCTGAACTGCGCATTGCTCACGTTGTTTCGGTTAAGGCATGAGCAGAGGTAGTACTCTGCTTTTCTTCTATACTGCATCAGTGTAGGGGTGTGCTTCTTGTGCTTCTCTTCTGCCAGCAGCTGCAAAACAAACAAACAAACAAACAAACTGTATGTCATATATATATGGATACGTGTTAGTTTTATTTTATTTTCATGTTATAGAATTCCATTTCTTATTTTACAAAAAAGCCTGTAACTACAGGGCAGGTTCATTCCGTCCACTTATAAAAGAGGAGGGCCCTAGACATTAGCATGTGCGAATTTAAAGAAACTCCTCCACACAATGGAAATCTAGCCTCAGTATAGGGCACAAATTTGTAATCAATCCTACTAGTCCTAGACAAATAAACGAGTGCAAGATGTTTAGGATCTGGAGTACAGGAGTAGTGTATATAGTAGAACCGGTTTAGGTACTAAACCGGGTTCTGTATTTAAGCATCTTATTGAACCATTGTATAAATACAGGTTCCTTGTAATAGCTTGGTAGTTAGTGTGTAACAGAATACTCAAATACGTTTCTTCTCCAAGATTCTTCAATGGAGTTTATGAGTTTCTATCATTCTGTTCACCATTTCACATAGGACACCTATTTATTATTTTCAAGTAGGGTATAGAGCATCATATATAAGTTAAAACCATTGTCTAGGCTTGTTAATATGTTTAGTTAGCTGAAGTTGGACCAAAAGATCGATAATGAGGGTCTTCCATCTGTATATATACAGTTTAGAGTAAGATCGAATCGAGCAGCCTAGATATAATAAGTTGTAGTGTTTGAGAATCTGATTAGAGTTTGAGGATTCAATAGAGATCTGTAATAATGACAAGTGAGTGTAGCAGGAGTTAGCTAGATTTGGAGTTGGAATAGGGCGGGCATTGAATATGAGGCATTGGTGTCCATACAATCAACAATTACAAATTGGCTGATCGATGAATTGGGACACACAAGAATGAAGCTGAACCCACTGTCCCCAATACACATGGGTGTGGTGTGGCCGTGTGGGTCCATCACCAATCAGCCTCGCCCCTTTCACTTTTTTCCCTCCTAATTAAACTTTGATTACCTCAATATTGTTAAGTGTCGATGGCAACAAGCTAATGCTACACTGAGGTTAATTAGTGAGCTCACCAAGCTAAGAATCCACGTTCTCTTGCCTTCCAAGGATGAACTCCCTTTAGATTTACAGTGTAAAGGAAACTTCCTCAGCCACTCCACTTGTATTACACCAGTTAGTTAAATCAACATTTCTGATGACGCACGTTTCCATGCACACACCAATTGTTAATGTCCGTTGATTGTGGCTTATGTATTTCTTTCTCCCTCTTCTTTAATTGAATTCTCGATATACATGCTAATTCCCTTGTTAAATAGCACTCAGAGGCTGCATGCCACTATAAAGTGAAAGTGCAATCCCGGAAAAGATGCTTGATTTCATCTTTGTAATTAGAGACAATTTTTAAAGTGGATGGTGTATTTGAACACCGGCCATTACCCCAACAGTCTCCACCGACACTATATTAACTGCAGTGGATAATTAAGTAGAATACGTATTTACCTGAGAGGCTAAGATTTGAAGACCAGCGAATTTAACATCCCAGCTGAACTCGGAAATGGACCAGCCAGTTCCACCAAAGAGGTCTGCATTGCGGATTGCGTAGTCGAGATACGAGGCCTTGTCGGTTGCCTTGTATAGCCACAGAGCAGCCCACAATAGCTCGTCCTCGTACCCACTCACCGACGCGTAGTAGTCCTTGACCACATCTATGCTGGCGTCATACTTCCCTCTGTACTTATCCGCAAACTCGAACAACTGCCAAACCACACAAAACTTCCTCTATTCAGTTTTGGGTTAACATCTGGGTGAGTTATAATGAAACAAGTTTTGAAATTGGAAAGGGATTAATTACCTGTTGGGCGTGGTGAAGGAGGAGGGAGGAGTAATGCGGGTTGACAGTTTTGAAGACAATAGAGGAAGCAGCCATGGCGGCAGCAGTCTCAGCAGCGACATCAGATCCAGGATGATCCGGGTCGACCCGATAAGCACGTCTAGAGGTGGTCATATCCTCGGGGCGTTGCCAACAATAATGGTCGGTATGACCATCTCCGACCTCGGCCCAAAGCACATTGGGCTTGGTATGGGCCTTAATGAAGTAATCGGCCCCCCATTTGATGGCATCGAGGGCGTGGGAGAGTTGCTGGCCCTCGCCCACAGCCTCGCCGTACTGGATCACACCCCAGGAGAGGATAGTGATAGTGAAGGCCATGGGGAGGCCGAACTTGACGTGGTCTCCAGCGTCGTAGTAGCCGCCGACGAGGTCGACGCCTTGCTCTAGGCCGTCGGTAATGCCGGAGTTGTCACGCCATGTTACTCTCTGGCTGTACGGAAGACGCCCTGATCTCTGCGCCTCCAAGTACATAAGGCTCTTCTCCAGCGCTGCTGCGTAGTCGTGACCGTCGACCACCACGTGGAGTAACACCACCATTACCAGGAGGACTCTCATCTTCCCCTTGTCTCTTTTTCCTCTCTTTAATGCAAATTCCCCTCCCCAATCCCCATACCTATAAATACAACCCCTTCTATTCGCCGTCTCATTCGGGATTCATAACGCTACTCTTCAGTAACCACACGTTGCTATCCTAATTACAATCTCAACAGACCACATTAAATCACCAGCGTTACAATCGTCTTTTCTCCTTTCTCATGCTTATGTGCACTGGGGGACCCACCTTCCCTCTTTTCCGCTCTAAATTAACAAGTACTACCCTAGTTTCCGCGCCTCGCGCTTCTTAATCTCACATATAATTTTATTTATATTTCAAAAAACAATGAATATAACAACCAATCAAAATTCATTTGATAAAACAAAAGACGTCCTCTTAACATAGATGCCGTATACATTTACTATATCTCGACAAACATGCAATTCAATTCAATTCAATTGCAACAATGGCATTGTCAAATTGAACATAACTTACTTTATTAAAACATGTGATACTTTCATGTAGACTTCAAAGTGACAAATTGCACACTTTATATAAAAATGATTTTCATGTATAATAAAATATAATTTATTCAATATGTTTGAAATTATGAACTTGTTTGAAATAAAATAGTGCGTAAACGCAAGTAGTAGAGGTGTCAATCTCACTTACATGTATTTTAATCCGATCTGACCGAACTAAAGTCGGATTCACCGAACCCGGAGTTAACCCGATCTGACCAAACTAAAAGTCGAATTCACTTACATGTATTTTAGTCAACTGAGGCAAGTTAAATAATATTTTATTTATTAAATATCAAATGTTTAATAAAAAATTTAAAACTATTATAAAAATGACATATATGATTAAAGAAGTTAGAATGAGTGAGCTCTAAAGAATAATATATGATATGCATAAGAATTCATTACATGTAACAATTAGTAAAGTTTTCTGAACTAACAACAATGGTTCAAAATTTAATTAATTTTTTAAATAATTATATGAGATGTTTCAAATTTATAATTAATTATATTATTTATGTATATAAAAGGGTTTACGTAAAAAAATCATAAGTTGCATTTATAATTACTTCTGATATGATACATATAATTTATAATTGAATTGTTTCAAAATGTTAACTTTGATTTATTTTCTTAAATAAATTATTCAAACAAATTTAGTTGGTTAGATATTTATTGGTTGCATAGATGTTTTTTTTTGTATAAATAATTTGCAAAATAGAGAAAATGTGGATTAATAACAAAATGACACGTAAGATTTGTGGGTACGATTCCGGTGAGGACGGCCCTCTAGATAAGGACTAAGGAAAGGCCCAAAATATAGGGGTCCCACAAGTCAAATCAGTTACCGCTTTTCACTTCCAAATATTCCCAGACTCTTCCTCTCCCTCCCTCTCCCAAAATCCCGCAAAAACAACTTCCCCCAAAATCTCGACCTAGCTTCCACGATCTCCACGGTTTCCACGATTTCCTACCTCTCGTCCACACCGTCCACTGCATTTCCGATAGATTGAGAGCGAGCGACTGCGATAAAGGCACGAGCGAAGGCACGGGAGTAGCAGCGAGCGAGCGAAGGCAAGAGCGAGCGAAGGCAGCGAGCGAGCGAGCGAAGGCAAGAGCGAGCGAGCGAAGGCAAGAGCGAGCGAGCGAAGGCAAGAGCGAGCGAGCGAAGGCAAGAGCGAGCGAAGGCAGCGAGCGAGCGACTGCGACAAATTGCGAGCGAGTGAGAGCAAACATTGTGGAAGGAGGCGAATCACATTCTCAATTTCCTATTCACATCTACTTTCGAACAAGATCAAAATGAGGAGTAAATTGCAAGTTCTCAAGGTATAATACTTGAAACAGTTTCATTACAAGCAAATTGAAGTTTCTCTACTGTTATAGCAAGTGAATCAAGCAAATAGAAGTTTCTAGATGATTTTGATATTTCCCTACGTATGATTGTGATTTGGATGTTGTGTTTTAGGTTTAATTTCACATTTCTCTGCTTGAGAAGGCAAATCCTTTTGAGAATGAGTTATTAACTGACATTACAGGGATTTAGAAAGATACAGTGCATGGAATATGAGTTTTTGTGTGGGCATTAGTTTTTAATTTTGATTGCAAAGGTTTTCAAAACCATAGAATTAATGTGTGTATGACAGTTAGAGGTGAATAATATTAATACAATAGAACATATGTGTGTGCAAAGGTTTTAATGTGTGTGTGCATCAGATTTTGTTTCTGTGTGCAATGGTTTTAATGTGTGTGTGCATCAAATAAACACACAAATTGTGTGCATGACTTTTATAGGAGAATAATATTAATACAATAGAATTGATGTGTGCAAAGGTTTTGATGTGTGTGTGCATCAAATTTTGTTTCTGTGTGCAATGGTTTTAATGTGTGTGTGCATCAAATAAACACACATAAATTGTGTCCATGACAGTTAGAGGTGAATAATATTAATACAATAGAATTGGTGTGTGTGTAAAGGTTTAAATGTGTGTGTGCATCAGATTTTGTTTCTATGTGCAATGGTTTTAATGTGTGTGTGTGCATCAAATAAACACACAAATATTGTGTGCATGACTTTTATAGGAGAATTATATTAATACAATAGAATTGATGTGTGTGCGAAGGTTTTAATGTGTGTGTGCATCAGATTTTGTTTCTGTGTGCAATGGTTTTATTCTGTGTGCATCAAATAAACTCCATTTTCTGTATGTGCATCTTATGTATGTCCATCTTGTGTCCAAACATATGTAGGTGATGATACTGCAGCTCCAATTCCAACCAAAGTAATAGAGGGTGAATTTGGAAAGATCACAGTTCCTACAACTTCTGATCAAGGATCTCCAGAATCTTTCAAAGGGAAAAGAAGGAAGCATCCTTCTTCAAAACCAAAAACAATTAAAAAGCCCAGGATAACCCGTTCACAAACATCTAGAATGGAGGAACAAAGAAGAGAACAAGAAAGTGAACAAGAAGAAGATGATGAAGAAGAAACAAGTGCAGAGGAGGAAGATGATGAAGGCTATGACAGGACAATGGGAGATGAATTTAGAGAGATAAGAATGGAAAAAAAGATGGACAAAGCAACAACAGCAACAACAACAACAATAACATCCAAATCAAAATCTACGAAGTGAGAGAAAGGAAAACAAAAAGTAGAGAAGGAGACAAAGACTCCTAAGAGAGAGAAAACAAAAAAAGCAAAAGGACACTGTGTTTGTCGTCTTAGCTTCAAAGGCATCAAAGGAAGGAACGAAGAAAGCTTCCAAACAACAAAGGAGTCAATACGAATCACTAAGGTGCCGAACATCTCCAAACAAGCTTGTGAGCTTCTTCACTGATGTGGAAGATCCTATCACTACTGAGCAGAGGCAAGCTGTTATAGATCCCGTCTTTGGAGAATTACTTGCCTGGAGATTACAGGAACTACCAGTGAAGCTCGATGTGTATGTCTATGCAAGGTATGATCCAATCAAATGCACAATAAAGCTAAAGGATGGGAAGGAAATTCTTGTCACAGAAGATGATGCACACGACTACTTGGGTGTTCCAAAAGGTAGAAGACAAATAGAGTTTCCAGAGAAGCTAACAAACACTGAGTTTCTCGCAAAAATAGATGAAGATTTTGATGGAAAATACCTCAGGAAGATCTCTCACACGGATATATACCACAAGATGAAGGAGTATCCTGGAGATGTGTGGTTTAAACGCTATTTCATCCTACTCTTTGCAAACACAATCGTAGAGAGCTTTCCAAATGGAAACGTCATATTCAGGATCTGGGAGCTCCTAGAAAATGTAGATGACGTCAAGAACTACAACTGGAGTAGTTTTTTGTTCCAAAGGCTCAACAACTGCAGAAGTGTATGGGGTGGCCCTGCAAGTAGCATCTTCAAAGGGAACTTACTTCTCCTCATGCTAAGAAAAGTGTTAAATATTTAATTACATTTTGGCCTTTTGATGTGAATCAGGTTATCTATATAATGTGCATAAGATTTCCCTTCCGTGTGCATTAGTTTTAGCCTTTTGTGTGCATCGGTTTAGCCTTTCGTGTGCATTGCTGATGCCCACCATCTTGATTTTGGGAACGTGCATGGATGGTTTTCGTGTGTGCGCATATGATTTTTGTTGTGTGTATATGATTTTTGCTTTGTGTGAATCAGATAATGCTTGTGTGTGCATCAGTTAATTCTTTTGTGTGCATCACATTTACACCATCAGTAATGCTTACCTATCTCTATTTTTTTTTTGTATTCTCCAACTAGTGTATGTTGATAGAATGAAGTGGAAAGGTGAGACACAAAATAGAAGTTTCCCAATCATAACAATCGGGTTATAGACCTTTAACAAATTGGGATTCTATTTGTAAACCTAAAAATAAAGGTGGTTTAGGGTTACACCGTTCTGAAGATTTAAATAACGCATTACAAATGAAACTCTTATGGAAATTACTCACGCATAAGGATAAAGTTTGGGTTAAAATAATATCACATAAATATCTTCAAACATCTTCTTTATTTACATACAAAAAGAAAAACCAACAATCTTGGCAATTTTCTAGATTATTACATCTTCGACAAATGTTCCGCAAAAGAATTGATTGGGAGTTGGGTAATGGTGAACAAATTTGATTCTGGACGAACAATTGGATTGCTGATTATAATCTTGATGCGGGAGCATTTGAGCTACCATCAAGAGAATCTGAACTATCATCAAGGACGCCTCGTCCTAAATCTAGAGATGTGCTAACCAATGAAGCAAGGGCTAAAGATCGCTATGAGCCATCATTGAAATCATTAATAGTAGCCCGAGCTTGTATTGTAGTCATTCAAGCTCGTAGATATCCGGTTCGAGTCAAGATGAGAAGTCCAAGATTGAAGAGGAAATAAACTAGACTTCAAGACAAACTCTGGGATTTGGATTCACTCAATTCCGATCTCAGACGAGAGAGAACGAGCCGTTTCAAAAAGAGATGTCGGCGACATGTTTCCGAACGCGATCGCGTCCACAAATGGCGATCGCGTCCTGATCGCGCCCAAGAATTGTTGCTCGCGTCAAATTAATTCCAGAAAGCCGTAGTTGAAGACCTTAAACCGCGATCACGTCCCGAAGATGGCGATCGCGTCAACCATACGGAAGACTTTGCGAGATTTGAAATAGTTGTTTTCGGGATTATTACTTTTAATTGTTTTATTTCTTTTAATTGGCATCCTTATGAACCCTATATAAAGCTTGACCTAGTTATTGTTTTAAGGAAGACAAATTATTATGATGATTCTTATGAATTGAGAAAACGTTGTTTTCGTTCCTCCATAAGAGAGCTTTTGTGAGAAGAGTGTTTGAGAGCATTGTTGTTGAACTCGCCCTAGCTGTACTTATGTGTGTCAATTTTTTTCATAGGGTTATCAAGACTCCATAGAGCATCCTCCAAGTGTCTTGGTCTACCATAGCCATTGTGTTTGGTTGTAATCCATTGGGGTTTCTTCATCATTCGGTAAGGTTCTTGTTCCTAAGTTCAAGGGTTTTATCGTTGTTTGATTTGGTTCCAATTGGCCTATCATTCGATCTATCCTTATTTCATCTCATTCTAATTCCGCTTATCTTGTCTGTTCGAGTTTCTGTTCGAGGTTTGGTGTCAAGATCAGGCAACATCGGCTTATCCTCGCATCAAATTGGTATCAGAGCTGTGTTGACACCATCACCGTCTTCACAATAACATCACGAGACCCCACTATCAAAAAAATCACAAAAGAGTCAGTTTTTTTTTTCTGTTTGTTAGTTTCTTTCAGAAATTGATTTTTGAGTCTTCTAATACTTTGATCTTTCTTGTTAAGACTGTTTCAGGTTGTGTACAATAAACTTAGATCGATTCGTGTTTGTGGAGATCGAAAGATTGGAGTTTGGAGCATCTTTGTCCCAAAATCCATTCCCATCACCACCATCACAAATTCGACCTCCCTATCTAAAATGTAGCCGTCGCGAAACCCTAGAAGTGCTGGAATTTCTTTTCCTTGGAGACCAAGACAAGATCTTCAAAGAAGAAAATCCTATCTCTTCAACAAGGAAATCAAGTTAGTTATTATTTTATTTATTTTTCAATTTTGTTGAGATTAATATCTTGTATTTGCATTCGGTATTTTGTTGAGACAAAAAAAAAATTCAAAAAAATATATAGAAAAAGAAAGAAAATAAAAAAAGAAAAGAAAGAAAAGAAAAGTCTCAAGTCAGCATTTGTTTCTACGTTTTGTTGAGTCAAAGTCTAGTTTGATACTGTTAGAGTCGGAATTCAAGAATTTGGAGGAAACGGGATTGCCACGAGCCCGTTACGAAGATGGAGAATTTTCAAGTCGGCGTTAATCACGCGATCACCATCCCATCCACGCGATCACGTCTTTGATAACCATCTTCTGGAGAACCTCAGTTAAGAAGACGTGATCGCCTCCTGCCCTCACGTGATCACGTCCATTGCATAGCGACCGCGTCCTTCCTTTCTTGAGTTGATGAAAGTCTTCCGAGCCATACCCGAGCCTACCTACCCCCTCTCGACTCCGTCTTCGATCCTTTACTGACACCAGTCGGGACAAGTTAAGGTACGCTTCCTTTTGGCCCTCTTGAGTTCAAATTTGAGTCTTTTAGTTGAGTTGCATTTACATTCTTGCAATCGTTTTTTAGTCTTTGTTTCTTTCTTTCATTGAGTCATTTTGTTTTGAGTTAGAGCCTTAAAGTTGAAACCCCGACCCTACACTAGCCATCTCCATTACTACCATCACCCATCATGGTGCTATGAGCTTGTTAGTTTCAATCTATTGTGTTATTGGTCCATACAAGGCAATTCATCAAAGAAAGCTTGTTACAACAACAATTGAGAGAGCGTGCAGAGTGAAACACACGAGAGTAAACACTTGTGAGTTGTTTTTCTTTTTCACTAACTTAACATTGTTATGTTTTAGTCTTTTCTTTGATCGTGTCTAGGACATCGAACTCTCCAAGGGGTTATCAGAAGGAGTACATGGAGAGTGAATATTGACAACCATATAGAGATGTCCAAAGAAGAAGAGGACGTGAGCTAGAACAAATTGGATTTGCCAAGATCAACGTGAAAATTCCAAGCTTTGAAAGTTGGGACACAGATGAGTATATGGAATGGAAAACTAAGATTGAGCAGATTCAGAGTTGTCATAACTTCACGGAATTCAAAAAGGTTCGACTTGCTTCTCGTGAATTTACCAGATATGCACTGAAATTGTGGAATAACCTTGAGGAAGAAAGGAGAAGAGCACTTGGTCCAGCCGTGAACACATGAAGACGATAATATTCACCTCATTAATGTCATAAACGACAAATGAGATTGTCATTGGAAAATTAAACTCATTATGAACAAATCCTTTTAAACTCATCGTTGTCTTATCTCATATCTCCCGGGCGGTTAATTGTTTGGCCGATCTTATAGCTTAAATTCATCTATTGTCACTATCACCTAATCATGCTCTCATCTCTTCGAAATTCTCTAGGACGGTTTAATTGTCACTCGATGAAACCCTAAACCATGTTCTTATAAGAAAGAACTAGCGCAGTAACCTGTGCCATGCACGAGAATATGTTTCGTAACTTCATAATCGATTTTGATATATTTTATATAAAATTTATAATATTTTGTATTACTACGACCTTAATTAGTTTTTTATGTTAAGTAAAGTTTTTCTGCAAAATTTATGTGTTTGTTCGATCGCTTACTATTAGCTTTTATGTGGATAATTAAAAATTTAGACAATTTAACATATTAAATTTATAACGGTAGTCTATAAACTTTATAAATAACTGGAACATCTTTATTGACTATTAAAGTTTTATAATTATAATTTTTCAAAATTAAAATTAAATAGTTGAACAAACTATACTAAAATTCTAAAAGATTCAAAAGCTTCAACAACCTATTTTTTAAGACAGAGACTATACGCGCTACATTTTTTACCCATCCACACTACATTTATATACGCCCATAATGGGCGTACGCTCGTTTCGGGCGGGCAAGCAAAAAAAATTGGTATACGTGTAAGTTTTCTTATACGTATACAATTTTGTAAAAAATACAAAATACATCTTGTACGCTAAAAACGGGCGTACGCCCATTTCGAACGTACCGTAATGATAATTTTTCCCCAAATAAATGAAAATTTAAAAAAAAAAAATGCCCATTTCCAGCGTACAATTTTTTATTACGTTTTTTCTATAAACAATAATTAATTACGTTAGTATATAAAAACAATAATAAGTCATATATAGATTGCCTGAGGGTTTTGAGTTCGAATTTTTTTTTTTGGGTAAAAAATGATGGAAAGAGAGGAGGGGGGGTCGAACTTGAGACCTCATGGGCATGTAATGAAGTGAAACCACTAGGCTAATAAATCATATTGATATATTTGTAATATTAATACTACAAGTTACAATCGAATCTGGGCTCACCTCACTATTTTATTAGAATAACAGTTTTTTTTAATCTTGGTCTCAAATATCTATATCTATAGACTATTAATTATTTTAATAATTTCTAAAAAAATAGTTATTTAAATAATAAGGTGTATCTTATTGACATATTTGTAATATTAATACTACAAGTGATGATCGAACTTGAATCTACCTCATTATTTATTAGAAAAACAGTTTTGTTTTATTTTTGTCCTGAATATTTATTGAATTAATTACTTAAATAATTTTGAATAAAATAATAATTATTTAAATAATCACATGTGTAAGCTTTTTTAATATTTATACGTTCAAGGTTGTACTTTGTGGTCTACCTCTTTTGTCACATATTAGAACCTTCAAATCATCCTTACTCGTAACTCTGGATAAGCCAACATATAACTGGCCATGAGAAAAAACTGGTCTTGGTAGAAACAAAACTACCTGAAATTGTCGTTTAAATTGTGAGAGAAAGCAATGCTTTAATTATTGTATTTATAGGTCGATTTCATATCAGTTTAAAAAATATTTTCATATAGCACATCTAATTAATTGATATGGTGGCAAGATAGGATTCTAACGAATTGTCGACAAGATAAGGATAAAATCTTGCATATAGCACATCTAACAACTAATCTTGCATAATAGTTTTACGTATTTTCGATTCAAAATAGTTATGCAAGATGAATAAAATCTTGCATAATAGTTAACGTACAAATTGCCGGAATTAGTATAATAATAATTTGATAACATAATTTGATATAATAATTTGATAAAATAATTTGATACGTACAAAAGGCTAGTTGCTAAAAGATTATGTATAAGGAAAAAACAATTTGATCATCTTTATTTTGAGTAGTGTACGTATAACAAGGAGTTGGTTGGGTTGGTTGGGTGTTTTTTTGTTGATGAGAATCCAAACAAACTCCATAAAGATATTGATAAATAAAATAGTTTGATAAATCTAATTATAAAAATGAATTTGTGTGAAATAAAAATTCAAAAAAAATCAACCAATCATTGTTTTAATATGGGTCAGGTGGAACAATCGAGGAAAACAGACTTAAAAGGATTAACGACGCGAAAATCGAGTAAAACGGATTTAAAACGAGTAACGATGCGAAAATCGAGTAAAACGGACTTAAAACTTGTAATGGCGCAAAAATCGAGGAAAACAGACTTAAAACGAGTATTGGCGCGAAAATCGAGTAAAACGGACATAACACGAGTAATGGTGCGCAAATCGAGGAAAACAGACTTAAAACGAGGATGACGCGAAAATCGAGTAAAACCGACTTAGAAAGACTAATTAGTCCATTTTACTCGATTTTTGCGTCGTTACTCGTTCTAAGTCCGTTTGACTCGATTTTCGCGTCGTTACTCGTTTTAAGTCCGTTTCACTCGATGTTCGCGTCGTTACCCGTTTTAAGTTCATTTTTCTCGATTTTTGCGCCATTAGTCGTTCTAAGTCGGTTTTTCCCGATTTTCACGACATTACTCATTTTAAGTTGGTTTTTCTCGATTTACACACCGGTTCGAGCCCGATTTCTGATGAGAGAGACTTTATTTGGACTTTATCTTAATAAGACTAAGTTTTATATTTTTTCAAACATAATTAACCATCGATGGTTTGGTATCTTTAATCCAAGTTTGTGTTGGAATTTTTCAAACATATTTTTTCAAACATAAGTTATCAATTGTCATATATTGTATAAATTTTGTAGTTTTTGATGAAATATATTTTGTTTTATATTGAATAAGAATTTATTTTATCAATATATATTATTTAAATAACAATATTAGAAATACAAAGAAATATTTTGGGAATAATATTCATAGTTTTTTATCTTAAAATATATTATAAATATTAAAAAATCTTACAAACCTGATTATTTGAATAATTTTTTTTTCAAAATTATTAAAGTAATTAAATCAATAAATATGTGGGACAAAAATAAAAAACTATTTTTCTAATAAAAAATGAGGTAGATTCAAGTTCGATCATCACTTGTAGTATTAATATTATAAATAATATCAATAAGATACACATTATTATTTAAATAATTATTTTTTTCTCGAAATTATTAAAATAATTAATTCTATAGATGTATGAGACCAAGATAAAAAAAATTGTTATTCTAATAAAATAGTGAGGTGAACCCAAATTCGATTGTAATTTGTACTATTAATATTACAAATATATCAATATGATTCATTAGTCTAGTGGTTTCACTTCATTACATGCCCACGAGGTCTCAAGTTCGACTCTCCCCCACCTCTCTTTCCATCATTTTTTACCCAAAAAATAAAAAAGGTGAGATGTTAGTGTTGAGATTCGAACTCAAAACCTCTGTAATATATGACCTATTATTGTTACTATACACTAACGTAATTAACTATTTTTTTTTAAAATAATCGTAATAAAAAAAAAATCGAAAAAAATGTTGTACGTTGGAAGTACGCCCATTTGCAGCTTAAGGAATTTTTTTAATTTTTTTTTAATTTTTTTTAATTTTTCATTTATTTGGGGAAAAATTACCATTACGGTACGTTCGAAATGGGCGTACGCCCGCTTCTAGCGTACAAGATGTATTTTGTATTTTTAACAAAATTGTATTCGTATAAGAAAACTTATACGTATACCAAATTTTTTTGTCTGTCCGACCGCAACGAGCGTTATGGGCGTATATAAATGTAGTGTGGATGGGTAAAAAATGGGGGCCTGTAGTTGTCTCGTTTTTTAAAGAAAAAGGGGAGTTTTTTTTCCTGAAATGAGCTTTTTTTCAGAAAAAATTCCCAACGTAGGCTCTTTTCAAAAGAAATTCCCAATATAGGCACTTATGCCAGCTTCGGATCTGGTATTTTTTTTTTTTGAATTTTTATGTATAAGAGACGCTGGCCAGACCAGCGTCTCTTATACGTTAAAACATAAAAATAAAAAAAAAATTATATGAGACACTGGTCTTTTTTTTTTTATTTGAACATGTATAAGAGACGCTGGTCGAACCAGCGTCTCTTATACAGATTTTTATTTTTTAATTCCCCCGTGTAAGAGACGTTGGCAAACGTAAAATGTTTTTAAAAAAAAGATATTTGTATAAGGCGCTGGGAGAACCAGCACCAGCGCCTTATACACGGCATTTGTTAATTTTTCTTTCTTTCAAAGTTTATATATATATATATATTATTATATATGACTTACTCGTGTTTGGATGGCTCGTATGGGCTCCATTGAAATCGGAATCGATCACGACCGATTTCGTTGGGTCCGTATTGATCCCATCTTTCACTAGATATGTCTCTCGCTCGATTATGATTTCGAACGACCCCATACGAGCCACCCGAACACGCGTAAGTCTCGTGCGTACCTTCTACTGTAAATGGATATTTACAAATTCGTTCCTCCATATCAGGCGATGAGAGACATATCTGGTGAAATCTGGGATCAATACGGACCCAACGAAACTGGTCGTGATCAATTCCGATTCCGAACTGGTGAAAGAAGGTATGCACGAGATTTACGCTTGTTCGGATGGCTCGTATGGGCTTGTTCGGAATCAGAATTGACCACGACCAGTTTCGTTGGGTCCGTATTGATCCCAGCTTTCACCAGATATGTCTCTCATCGCCTGATATGGAGGAACGAATTTGTAAATATCCATTTACAGTAGAAGGTACGCACGAGACTTACGCGTGTTCGGGTGGCTCGTATGGGGTCGTTCGAAATCAGAATCGAGCGAGAGACATATCTGGTGAAAGATGGGATCAATACGGACCCAACGAAATCGGTCATGATCGATTCCGATTTCAAACGAGCCCATACGAGTCATCCAAACACGAGTAAGTCATATATAATAATATATATATAAGGGGTTTTTGCAGGAAACCACCCGCTATTTGTCGGAATTTGCAGGTAACCACCCGCTATTAACGTATTTATACTAAACCACCCAAATTGTATCATTTTCTTACAATTCACCACCCGTAAACAGTTTCCGTTAGATATTCCGTTAAAACATGTGAAATTACACTTTTACCCCTCCATTTTTACAGAAAATAAAAACTTTGAAAGTTATGGGACAATTTTTGTAATTTTCTAAAAATGGATTGAAACCCTAGTTCTGAATGTTCTTCCCCAAATCTCAATCTCCTCCTTCTCTACTCCATCCCCATCGAAAATCGTCTGCATTCCTTGATTCTACTCAAAACACGACCTCAAAATAGATTGAAAGCATTATCTCCCTAGTTTGTTCTTCCCCCAAATGGTTACCTAAGAGGTTCACCCTAGTGTATAGTAGTCGTCTTCTTCTTCTTCCTAACCAAATCCCAAGCTTCCTTCTCCGTTTCACTTTTTTCTCCAATTCAATCAAATCTAACAATGAAAGAGTTTCGTTATCCAGGCACCAAATCCACCAACAACAAGATCAAGCAATTCTTCTCTGACTTGGGTTTTGTCTCTTCCTTCTTCTTTCCTCTTCTCCTCAAGCTTCTCCCTTTCTTCTCAGGCCTCATGGAGAATCGGCCGCCTGAATTTGAACCTTTAGATGAAGATTTTCAAGCGTGCAAAACTGCTTTCTCTCAAGTTGATGAAGAAAGTTGTGAGATGAACCAAAACCAGAGAGTTGCCATCAATGGCGAAAATCACAGCAAACAAATCAATATACAGAAGACTCAATCTGTAAGTCAGAGTAGAGTTCTTCTGGACATCAATCATGAAAATCCGCACGCTTCTCGACATGAATCCGAAAAGCATACAATTAGTCACAGTCTGTCGGATCTAGGGTCGATGAGGAGTGGAGGAGGACGTTAGCGTGCAAGCTTTTCCAGGAGAGGAACAACTCATCAACCATCGGTGGTGGCGGAGAGGAGGGAATGGATAAGCTATGGGAAGTGTATGAGAAAACAGAGGAGGAAACCAGAGGGAAACAGAGAGGAGTTCCAAATGGGAAGGAAGAAGAGAGCAAGAGAAATAAAAGCAGAATTGTGGATTATCTTGAGGAGGTTGACGAGGAAGAAGGGGAAGAAGCAAATCTTTGCTGCTTGAAGGCACTTAAATTAGGGAGATAATTGCTTTCGATCCATTTTTAGGAAATTACAAAAATTGTCCCATAACTTTCAAAGTTTTTATTTTCTGTAAAAATGGAGGGGTAAAAGTGTAATTTCGCATGTTTTAACGGAATATCTAACGGAAACTGTTTACGGGTGGTGAATTGTAAGAAAATGATACAATTTGGGTGGTTTAGTATAAATACGTTAATAGCGGGTGGTTACCTGCAAATTCCGACAAATAGCGGGTGGTTTCCTGCAAAAACCCCATATATATAAACTTTGAAAGAAAAAAAAATTAACAAATGCCTTGTATAAGGCGCTGGTGCTGGTTCTCCCCGCGCCTTATACAAATATCTTTTTTTTAAAAACATTTTACGTGTAAGAGACGCAGTGTCTCTTACACGGGGAAATTAAAAAATAAAAATCTGTATAAGAGACGCGTCTCATATAAATTTTTTTAAATTTCAAAAAAAAAATTACCAGCTTCGGAGGAGATAAAAAAAATCCGAAGCTGGCATAAGTGTCTATATTGGAAATTTCTTTCGAAAAGAGCTTACGTCGGGAATTTTTTATGAAAAATAGCTCATTTGACAAAAAAAAAAAAAAAAAAAAAAAAAAAAAAATTCAAAAAAGGGTGTTATAAATAATGAGTTGAGTCACGCATCTGGAAAAACCTTTTCAACAGCCTCTTAACTTCTCTCTCGCTCTTTTAGCTTTTTTTTCCCTGAGATTGCCGCCTATGATGATGAAGTCAGGCGATGAAGAACGTCCTGCTCCGCCGCCCTTGGCGAGTGGATCCGATTCAGGCGCGGAATCGCTGGAGGAGGCGGAAGTGATAATTGGATACAGGTTCAACAACAGAAGGCTGTTAGGGGAGGCTCTTACTCATCATTCTCATCCATCCGCCACTCACACCTTCAATTACGAGCGATTGGAGTACGTTGGCGATTCCGTCCTAAACCTTCTCGTCACAAAGGAACAATACCTCTTGTATCCGAATCTTCTTCCCGGAGCACTCACTCGACTCCGTGCCGCCAATGTCAACACTGAGAAACTCGCCAGGGTCGCCGTTAAGCTCGGTCTCCATCGATTCCTGCGCCACCGTAAACCGCTGCTCGATAAACAGGTCACAAAATCATCTATCCATCTTCTTCACGTCCTTGTTTGTTTGCTTGCTTGCTCGATTTAGGGGAAGAAATTAGTAGTACAGAGTGTTTAATTTACTGTGATTGATTTCTGATATATAACTAGAAAAAAGGGGGCAATCTGTTCTGTTGAGAATGATACTACCAGAAAGAAAGGCGTAAAGGAGTTTGAATTTGAAAATCATCTAGCGGCGGCGCAGGTCCAGGTTTAACGGTGAGGTCATGAATGTGGCCTTGATTTGTTGTTTGGAGCGGAAAATGAATATTTTGTGAGTGCTGACTCCACGATTGAGTCATACCATATTTTGTTTTGTGGATTTTTCCACCCATACAAAAGTCGTGAGCTACTTGTGGATTAGGCCTGAAAGGAACATGCTCGTGCTAGTGGGTGTTGCTGATATGAATTTGGAAACTGCATTGCTGACTAGCTCTACAGTTATTTTGAGTAGACATGCATGCATTTATCAAAACATCTATTTGATGATTTCATATGGTTGATTAAATACTTGTTGATTTAGAATATAATAATCAAGTCGTGGCCACTGACCATAAATAAGTTAATGATATGCTGGAATATGTCATGAAACGCTCCCTAGCTCACAACAACTAACACACATCCCAACTTCTTGTGATTTGTTTGTAATTGCAGATTGCAGAATTCAGGCAAGAAATAGAGAAATATCCCTTGCACTCAAACTGGCTTGTGGATGTACCAAAAGCATTGGCAGATATTGTGGAGTCAACAATAGGAGCGGTGTTCATGGACAGCGACTGTTCGCTCGACAAGGTGTGGACAGTATTCAAGGGCTTACTGGAGCCAACTATTAGTCCTCAAACAATTGGAATCCACCCTGTTACGGAGCTGATGGAGTTGTGCCAGAAGAAGAGGTGGAACGTCGAGTTTAAGGACCTATGGAAGGAAAGCACGACGTACAATGTCTTCATTCAAGGCCAGTTTGTGGGGAGAGCTGCTTATCCTCTCAAGAAGGAGATTGCTTATAATAGAGCTGCTAAGGATGCATTGGACCACATTGATCAGGTCATTGAAGACATACAAGATGCATCACCTCTTACTCTACAAACTGAATTAACTGACAACCAATACTAGACAATTAACCATGTTGCAATTATAGATTCATTAACTAAATGTAAGTATGGGTCGGTAAGTGTTTCATATGTCCCTGAATTACAAAAATAAGCAAGCCAACTCAATCTTCTCTCTCTTAATAAATTTATTAATGTTAAGGAATGTCAGATATGAATTTGATCTTATTTGCCTTGATTCCTAAGATCATTGTCCCGGCCAATTGAGATGGTAGATTTTTGTTTTGAATTTTTTTTTCAACGAAAATCTTGTTTTAAGTTCTGATAAGGCGAAATGAGTTGCCAAAAGATATTACCTCGCGAGTGTCCCCTGTGATGGCGCTCTCAATTTGCTCTGTTTCGCGAGTGCCGGAGACACAAAATTCCGATGATGCCATGGTGGATAGTGATGGGGAATCCCCTCCTCCGCCCGCCCCCCCTGACGCTAATTCTTCTTGGGCGGAGAAAGTGGCTACTGGAGGAAGAGGAGGCATGTCGGTCCCTATGCAGCGAGAATTCAAGTGACTCCTCCGGTAGGGGAAGGTGGGGAGTCGGAGGTAACGATAGATCAAGAGATTATCGATGCTATGGCGGGACTGTGGAAGCAGTGTATCGTAGTAAAAGTTCTTGGGAAAGTGGTGGAAATGTCGACTCTCGAAAGAAAGTTGCGTGAACTGTGGAAACAGAAGGGTTCGTTTCATGTTGTTGATCTTCCGAGACGCTTCTTTCAGATTAGGTTTGGAGAAGAAAGCGATTACCTGAAAGCTTTGACAGGAGGGCCCTGGAGGATTTTCGGTAATTATTTACTGGTTCAGAACCGGTCACCGGAGTTTGACCCCTAAGTGGATGATAATATTACTACACGTGTCTGGGTCCGAATTGCTAATATTCCGATGGTTTTCTATCATCGACGAATCCTGTTAGGCATAGCAGAAGGGATTGGGAAACCAATCAATGTGGATTTGACTACGTTGAACTTTAAACGTGGAAGGTTTGCTAGAGTGTGTGTGGAGGTGGATCTGAAGAAGCCTTTACGTGGGACTGTGTCTGTTAACGGGACCAAGTACTTTGTGACCTATGAAGGTCTGCAAACCATATGCAGTGCTTGTGGAAGATATGGTCACCTAGTTGCTACATGTCCTTATCAGAAGAAGACGGAGGTTGGAAACAGTGATCCTGAGAAAGTTGATAAAAATCATAATGATGAAGCTATGACTAAGGAGGATAGGAACGTGGCGGGGGTCGCCGATGATCGGAACCAGGAGTCCACGGTGGGGGAGCTGGATGGGACACCGATGGACCAAACATACCGGGAAAGGAAAGGGGTTCGAGGAGAGTTGGCGAAGATTGCCCCGAAAATCTCGGTAACAAATCGTTTTGCGGGATTGGAAAAAGATTCAGATGATTCTGGGAAGGATATGGGCCCTAAGAAGAAGGAAAATCATAAAGATTTTAGAGGTGAGAATGGAAAGAAGAATGAGGCGAGCACTTCTAAAGGGATTCAGTATAACAAGAAGATTTATGAAGCTGACAATAAGCAGAATTTAAAGGAAGGAAAGTGGTAAGGAGAAGGAGGCAGAATTGTGGATAGGCCCAATTCCATCCGTTCTTTAAGAGCCCAAAAAATGGTGGACGGGAAAAGTGGTAAGGAGAATAATGGGCCTATAGGGCAGGGAAAAGAGTGCGGGTGGATAATCAGTTTATGGGCCGAGAAGGAGGGGCCTTTGATGCTGATGTTGGGCCTGTGGTTAGTAAGAACAAAGATACTTGCTTGAAGCCAGATAAGACTTCGAATATTAAAAACTCGTCTCTTGCAGGATTTCAAGAGAGGAATATTATTATCAACAAGGTGAGACCTTGATGATAGAAGATATCCGGTCAGACCGAAGAGAACTGGGGGTTGAATAACGGTTTTTCCCGGTTGTTCTAGACTATTTTCTGAAGTTTTTGATGAATAACTTATTTTGAAATTGCCGGGGGGCAAATAAACCAAACTTTCGTCGATCTATACGGTATTTCATGAAGTGTTTCGATTCAGATATTGTGGCTTTTTTGAAACTCATGCAGCGGGGCAGAACGCGGAGAATATCTGTCATAAGATTGGGTTTCTGAATGGCTTTGGGGTTGATGCTCAAGGGCAGAGTGGGGGCCTATGGCTGCTGTAGAAAGAGGGGTTGTTTAAAGTCAAGATTATCAACTCCTCGAATCAGTTTATTCACACTTTTGTTGACGCGGATGACTACAAATACCATCTCATCGTCGTTTATGTTGCGCCGACTCCCGCCCGTCGTAAACTGCTATGGGACGAACTGAAGTAGGAAGTGTGTAATATTGTTTTTCCGGTTTTCCTGGGTGGCGATTTTAATACGATCCTACGTACCGATGAGAGGACTGGTGGGAATGGTAGGTTATGCCGGATTCCATTGTCTTCGGAGATTGGATCAACGACTTGAATCTGGTGGATTTAGGTTTCAAAGGAAGTAGATACACTTGGTTTCGTGGCCGGGATAAGGAGACGAGAGTTTTGAAACGCCTTGACAGAGTCTTGTGCTGTGCTCCAGGAAGACTCCAATGGCAGGGTTCTAGAGTATCTCACTTACTGTTTATGTCTTTGGACCATGCTCCTCTCTATCTCCAACTGAGCCCTAAGGGAGTGTGAGAGACGGGTACGAGACCTTTTGGGTTCGAGGCAGCTTGGTTGTCGCACCCGGAGTATAAAGAGCTTTTGCAAGCCTCTTGGGATCTTGCCCTCTCGACCCCGGAAGCTCTTACCTTGCTCAAGGATAATCTGAAGAAATGGAACAAGAAAGTGTTTTGGAGAATTCGGGTTAGAAAGGATGAGACTATATCCAAGCTGCAGGTTATTCGAGACTTGATTGATAGAGATGTTACTGCTGATTTGTTAGAACAAGAGAGCATTCTTCAGAAGGAGCTTGATCTGACCTTAGAGCAAGAGGAGGTGCTTTGGTACCAAAAATCGAGGGAGAAATGGGTGACTATGGGAGATCGAAATACATCCTTCTTTCATACTTCCACGATCATTAGACGCAGCCGGAACATAATTGACTCGTTAAGAAGGGATGACGGGACGTGGGAATCTGACTCGGATAATCTGAAGTTGTTGGCGCTTAATTATTTTAAACAGATGTATTCACTGGACAGTGCTCCTGGGACTGGTAGAGCGATGAGTAGAAAGGGCTTTGCTATGCTTTCAGAGAGTGACTTGGGGTGTTTATCGACTACCTTTACGGATACGGAGATAGAGGCTGTTGTTCGGGGTATGGGGGCTTACAAAGCTCCAGGACCCGATGGGTATCAACCTATTTTCTATCAAAACGGTTGGGAGACAGTATGGAGATCGGTGACTGAGTTTGTGCAGGACTTTTTCAGGAGCGGAATGCTTCCTCAGTCGACTAATGCAACAATGCTTGTTCTGATTGCCAAAGTAAATAAACCCGAGAGGATCTCACAGTTCAAGTCTATTAGTCTATGTAATGTTCTCTTTAAAATCATTACTAAGAATATGACAAACCGGCTCAAGAAGATTATTTCTAAGCGGATTGGTCCGGCTCAGAGCAACTTTATCCCTGACAGACTTAGCACGGATAACATTGTTATCGTCCAAGAAGTCGTCCACTCGATGAGGAGGAAAAAGGGTAAACGAGGGTGGATGTTGCTTAAACTTGACTTGGAGAAGGCTTACGACAGAATAAGATGGGATTTCCTTGAGGATACTTTGATTGCTGCAGGGCTCCCTCCGATGTGGATCAAGTGGATTATGACCTGCCTGATCCATCCAGATATGTGCATTCTATGGAATGGAGGGATTACCGATAGCTTTATCCCTAAAAAAGGACTCCGTCAGGGAGACCCTATGTCTTTGTATCTCTTTGTTCTCTGCCTTGAGAGACTTTGTCACTCTATTGATAGATCGGTTGAGGCAAAAGAATGGAAACCGATCAAACTCTCTCGCTCGGGACCGTTTCTTTCTCATGTCTGCTTTGCAGAACGATCTTATCTTGCTTGCGGAAGCGTCTGTAGCTCAAGCCAGGGTGGTGCGTAGGGTGCTCATGCAGTTCTGCGAGGCTTCGGGACAGCGGGTTAGTTTGGATAAGTCGAAGATATTTTTCTCGGAGAATGTTGATCGAGATCTTTGCAGGAAAATCAGTGAGGAAAGTGGTATTTCGGGTACGAGGGAGCTCGACAAATACCTTGGAATGCCTATCCTGCATAAACGCATTAACAAAGATACGTTCTTAGATGTTCTTGAAAGGGTTACGACTCGTTTGGCAGGATGGAAGAGTAGGAATCTTAGCCTTGCGGGTCGCATTACTCTTACGAAGTCGGTGTTGTCCTACCGACTAGTACTCTGAATGCACTGGACCGGGTGAGCCGCAAATTTGTCTGGGGGTCCAATTCCGAGAAGCAACGTATGCACTTGGTCTCTTGGAACAATATGTGTAAGCCTAAGAATGAAGGGGGGATTGGTATTAGACGACCCAAGGCTATGAACAGGGCCATGATTGGTAAGCTTTGTTGGATATTGCTGAATGATAAGAAGAGTTTGTGGGCCAAGATTCTACAGGAGAAGTATAAAATGGGGGATTCGCACAATCTGAGTTGCTTTACAGCCCACCCTGGCAGTTCTGCTGTTTGGAGGAGTATGGGCACTGGATTTAGAGAGGTTATTGCGAACGGGATTGCTTGGGTGTCGGGAGATGGGAAACGAATTAGGTTCTGGGGTGATAGGTAGCTCCTTGACGCCCCGCTTGAGACTTTTGCGTGTAATACTATCGCTGAAGACATGCTGAACCTCAAGGTGATTGATTACTGGACCCCGGGGTCGGGATGGAATATAGATTTGATTAGGGATCTCCTCGATGACGATACTAAGTTGCACATTCAGGGAGTTGCTCTGGAAGGCCTACCAGACTCTAGCGACAAACTATCCTTGGTATGCACGGCTAATAGCCAATACTCTGTTCGATCGGCCTACTCTCTTCTTTGTAAGTCTGAAATGTTGGACCAAGTTCTACAAGTGTATCTGGAGTGTGTGGGTTCCTGAAAGAATCAGGGCCTTCATCTGGCTTGTGACACAACAACGTGTTATGACTAACACAGAGAGATTTCGACGTAAATTTATTGATAATGATATTTGTCCGGTTTGTGGGCGTTGCAGCGAGAGCCTACTGCACGTTCTATGAGATTGCCCGGCTACTTCTGTGACTTGGAAAAGTTTGGTGCGAGTGGAGGCTCAACCGACGTTTTTTGCTCCGAATCTGTTGGAATGGGCATTTGCTAATCTGAATAGAGGGTGGTTGAAATTAAATACAGATGGGGCCTCACGCGGTAACCCGGATAGGGATACTGCGGGCGGGTGGCTACGGGATGACGAGGGGAACTAGAAGGGAGGCTTTTCGCTGAATATTGGCATTTTCTCAGCTCCCATGGCTAAAATTTGGGGGGTTTACTACGGAATTCACATGGCTTGGGAACTTGGAGCTCGTCAGGTTCAGATGGAGGTGGACTCAGAGATTGTTGTGGGTTTCTTACGGACTGGGGTGGTTGAGTCTCATCCCCTCTCCTTCCTGGTACGTATGTGCCATGGCTTCTTATCGAGGAACTGGTTAGTTCGGGTTACGCATGTGTATAGGGAGGCCAATCGTCTAGTTGACGGATTGGAAAACTATGCTCTTTCGCTTAGTTTAGGTTTCCGTTATTTTGAGAACATTCCTAGTATTATTTAGAGTATTGTTTCAGATGATGTAAGGGGTTTGGCTATACCCCGTTCAGTTTTCAATTAGCCTTTTCTTTCAATAATGTCTCGAGAGTGCCGCCTCTCTTTAACCAAAAAAAGAAGAAGATATTACCTCGCAAGTTTAGTCATGTACTTTGTTGGTTATATATATGTACTTTGTTGGTTATATATATGTCATCCATTATTTGATGTTTGTTCAAATTGGACCGCATCAACTACTACCTTTGGCGTAAGACTGTCTTGGCTGCACTTTAAGCTTTTGGGTTTGATTCCTATGTTCTAACCTCAAATATTCCGGCTGAAGTTACTACTCCTCTTATACCTCACCCGGTTTACGTCGTTTGGCACCTGGAGATAGGTTTGTTATTATTTTGTTGCACTTCTTCCAGGATGAAGTGCAACCAGATAACACCGCTCGTGAAATTTGACTTTTATTTGAGAGCTTAAATTAGACTCAAACACGGGTCAACGAATGGCCTTGAAACATCAACTTCAAACACTTTAGAAAGGACAAATGTCCATTCAAGAATACATTGAGCAAAAACGCATAATCGATGACTCGCTTGTTGAAAGTCCTCATGCTGTCCCTAGTGAGGATTTCATTGTCTACATCATGGTTGGTCTGAATGGTGCCTACTTGCCCTTTGTCACAATATTTATAATGAAATTCAAAGATGTCACTGTTGAACACTTGGTTGGTTTTCTTCTGCAAGAAGAGGAACACAATCAACTAGGCCTTAGTCATTAGTCTTTGCCCTCTTCCCCCTTGTCTTCGTCTACCCCTATGGCATCGTTGTTCGACCCAAAGGTGAGTCAACCGCTACCATCAACCAATGTTACTTACAATAACTTTGTATGTTCCAATAATCATCACTGATTGCTGATATGCTCAACACAACTCCTCAGAGTGCTCCAATATTCAAGGTAATCGTCAATATGGCTTTCAATCTGGTCATTCGCGTTCACAGATTCAATGTCAGATCTGTGTAAAAAAGAGCCACCCAACCATAGAATGCTACAACCCCAATAATCATGATGTGTTTCCTCGTCGCACTCCGTCAACTCGTTCGGCTAATCAATCTGATAGTTATGCTTCGATGTCGTCCATTGTGATCCAACTTGGTGTTTTGGCACTAGAGCCATTCATCAAGTCTGCCCTAATATTCAGAAGCTAATCATATCCGATGAGTATCGCGGTGATGACAAGCTCTCTGTCAGTGACGTTGTGATTTGTCTATTTCGGATATTGGCTCCACTATTTTTCTTGCAAAACCTTATGTTCACTTGAATAACGTTCTTATTTGATGTGCCCCCTCCTAGCTCCAAGACTAGCCATCCTAGGCTCACTCAACACACAAGGCGTCTACTTGCTCAAATGGACAAGCACATGTCGCAAATGGATAAACCAAGCACGCACTACTAGAAAACGCGTCGATTTGCGACACTTTTTTTATGGGTTTTCGACGCCTAAAAGCGTCGATAATAAACATACTTACTCGAACTCTTTTAATTATGTCAGCTTTGAACTGGTTGTTAACCTCATGCCAACTTTTCACTCCAATTGGACAATATTTCTCATTCTTCACCATCCAGCCAAGGTATCTTGCTAAAACATTTCCAGCTCGCCGAATTGGTTGGTTGAGATCATTGAAATGGACTAGGCATCTGACATTATCTTTAAGATTATCAACATCTTGGTGTTGTATCGACCCAGTTAAAATTTCCTGATTCTCTTCAACATCTATACATATAAAAGTATATCAATGTTAAACAAAAAAACATTAAATGAGAGCATTAAAAAACAACTTGAGAAATATTACCAATGGTTAGAACATCTTCCTTTGGATTATAGTTTGATGGAGTAACCCAATCAGGTACCACCGTCCTTTTCGTCATCTTTCGAGGTCTAGTTGACGTTACTTGCTTCACACTTGAGATCCCGGCTTCATGAAAGACTACCCAGGCTCGCGACGGCCCATAGCGTAACAAAGGGCCCAAACACCGTTAAGAGACTCGGGAGAATAAGGCCCAATAAGCAAAGCCTAATAAGCCAGGAGAGCGAGATCGGATATAGTGGGACCCGCAACCTGGATATAAAGCGTAACAGAAAGGAGAGAGAAAGACATCTTTTGGCATCTGAGGCATTTTACCCCTTGAGCAAGAGAGAAACACTTAGAAGACAAAGCTTTCCTCTCGGAATCGTCTTCTTCCTCCCAATTCATCTCTGTTCATGGAGAATCGGATGATCGGTACTTGGATTATGACTCTCGGTACCGTATTCGTGCTTTTGATATGAAGATTGTCGCATTTGGTTGAGATCCATCAGCTTACTGTTCCATTGGTTTGGTTCGTGAGGTTTCATAGTTTAAAAGTGTATTTTGATCGCTACTCCCTTCTCTTTGGTTATTATTTGGTGTTATTGAGCTCGTTACTCTTATTTGGTCGTGATCAGTATTGACTTGGGCGTCGGAGAGCCAAATCTGGGGGTTCATCCTTCCGGTTTGGTTGCGCAGGTATTTTGGAGCTCAAGAACACGAAGAACAGTGCAAGAAGACAAGTTTTGATCCAAAAGAATATGGAATTCAAGTTGTTGTTCCAGTTAGCGTGAAGGAGGTCTCCAGTGTTGATTGCGAGGTCGTGAACACCCGGGCTCCAACACACGTGACCCTTTCCCATAATTTAATAGCATAGCTTACTTATTAGTATAGAGTTTTGCTCTAGTAATTATCTAGAGATTATTAATGGATTTTATTTTATAAAAATGATCTTTAGGTGCGTTACTGAACCAGGCCCGTGTGAACAGTTAGCGCGAGAGCGTAATCGTATGAAAGCCTTGTTAACGTGGGGGTCTACCAGGATTCAAATGTTAAAATTGGAGGGAAATCGAAATCTTGATTCCTCTGCTCAACTCTTGGGAGATCTCCGGAATTGTCCCCAATTTTCAGCTTAACCGACCTAATATTTGTTCACCAGAACCACCAATACCCCTTTCTCTTTCTCTCGCTCCGTATTTTCACAGAACTCAGAAACCCCAAAATTCGTGTGGTCAACCATGGCCGAAACCCTAAGCCCTAAACCTAAAACTGCACAGGCACAGAAGAGTAGACCGAAGATTGCAGCGTCGGCCCTGCAGTCCCCCACTAGCCCCTTCTTCCTTGGATCCAACGGCGCACATCCATTCTCAATTCTCACGGGGCATAAGTTTCTCACGTGACCCTTTCCCATAATTTAATAGCATAGCTTACTTATTAGTATAGAGTTTTGCTTTAGTAATTATCTAGAGAGAATCAACAAATCTTTCTTTTGGAATAATACAAATCTAGGTTTCATACCAATTATAAGCTGGAATAATATTTGCCAACCGCATGATCGGGGGGATTAGGTCTGCATAAAACAGAAAATATTAATAAAGCTTTACAACAAAAATTATTATGGAAGTTAGCTACTGACAAGAACAATATTTGGTCTAAACTTAAATGCCAAAAATACTTAAAAGAAAAAACCATTTTTGACTACAAAAAGAAAACTAAACAATCCTTGCAATTCTCTAGATTATTACATTTACGGGAAGATTTTAAAAAAGGTATAGAATGGTGTTTAGGGAATGGGAAAAGTATAAAATTCTGGACGGATAAATGGATTAATGGTAAGAATATAGCACAATTCATGGATATTAATCATATCAACTTAAATGAATCTGTTTCGGAATATATTACTTCTAATAAAGTTTGGAATTTACCAAAACTAAGAGATATTTTACCGGCTCATGTTATTTCCCAAATATTGAATATTTACATTCCACAAATTGACATCGAAGACAAAGTTATCTGGAATCAAACAGTAGATGGAAAATTCAGTACATTATCTGCTAGAAAATTATATACAATCAATACACCGACTAATAATGCTGAGTTATTTAATTGGATTTGGAAAATACATATACCACCAAAGCTACAAAACTTTTTATGGAAAGCAATATCAGATAATCTTCCCACTACGCATAGACTAAATAGGTATTATAATAGAGTCCCTTCTTACTGCTCTCTATGTAATTCTCCAGTTGAGACCAGGGAACATCTTTTTTATGAATGTGCTTTTACTTAATTACATATAGAAAAATATGAGAGAATTACTGGCTACAAATATGACATTGAAATACAGAGCAATTTTGAGATGACTCTCATACATACAATTCAAAAATTCAAACAAGAAACTAAGAAAATGGAGTGCCTTATTTTCCTATGGTACCAACTTTGGCTACACAGAAACACTGTTATATTTAGAAACGAAACTATATCTAAACAAGGAATAGAATTTGCTGTTTATTCGTATTTCAAGCAATGGGATAATGCTAGTATGTCATCAACAAGACCAAAATTAAAAAGACGAAGAAATAAAAATAAATAAATAAATAAACTATGGATCCCACCTCCTGCAAATTGGATAAAAATAAACTTTGATGGATCATATAAGGACTCCAGTAACTCAACTGCGGCATGTATAGCTAGAGATTGTAGGGGTCAAGTAATTGATATATATAGGCTTCGGCACTACAAACAGAAGCCAAAGCTCTTCTTTTGTTGACAAAATTAGCGGTCAAATTAAAAATCAAGAATATTATATTTGAAGGAGATAATTTAACTGTTATTAATTCGGTAAATAGAATATGGAAAATACCCAGGAAAATTGAAAACATAATCAAAGATATACAATTTAATCTGCGATGTTTTAATAACATTAGAATTATACACTGTTTTGGTGAAGTAAACCGGGCTGCTGACTTTGTTGCATGTCCAAATATAAATCCCCATTTTATTAAAGCAGTTTTGAACTGCAATCCGGATTCTAGTCTTTCGGAAAACTATCTCCACAATATTAGGCCACATTTACTGGCTTCTCCATTATACTCATCTTATGAGCCGTTTTTTAGGATCATCTCTAAGGATGGTCAGGGGTGATTATCCCGCTTTAGATAACACCCCGTCTTTTGGCGGTTAACAAAAAAAAAAATTTATTTAGAGATTATTAATGTATTTTATTTTATAAAAATGATCTTTAGGTCCGTTACTGAACCAGGCACGTGCGAACAGTTAGTGCGAGAGCGTAATGGTATGAAAGCCTTGTTAACGTGGGGTCTACCACTACCAGGATTCAAATGTTAAAATTGGAGGGAAACCAAAATCTTGATTCCTCTGCTCAACTCTTGGGAGATCTCCGGAATTGTCCCCAATTTTCAGCTTAACCGACCTAATATCTGTTCACCGGCACCACCAATACCCCCTTCTCTTTCTCTCACTCCGTATTGTCACAGAACTCAGAAACCCCAAAATTCGTGTGGTCAACCATGGCCGAAACCCTAAGCCCTAACCCTAAAACTGCACAGGCACAGAAGAGTAGACCGAAGATTGCAGCGTCGACCCTGCAGTCCCCCACTAGCCCCTTCTTCCTTGGATCCAACGATGACAACCTCGAGCGTGCACAGGCACGCGCTGCACGCGCTGCGGCTCTCCGTCGGAAGTCTCTTGCCGCCCCTACTACTGCGCCTCCCGATTCCCGGATTGGACTTGGAAAGCAGCAGATTGATGACCTCTTTAACAATTGCATCAAGCTCGCCAGTGAAAATGTTTCTCCTTGTCCTCTCTCTCTCTCCCCCCCTAAAATTTCTAGTGTTTCTGCTCTCAAATGGAACACCTTTTCAACTGTTTACTTGCTCAATTTAAAGTGGATTCCCAGTTGTGTTTGGCCCGCTCCTATCGGACTTGCTTGTTCCTTCTGGCTAATTTTGTGTTATCGTTGCAGAAAATTAATCAGAAAAACACATGGGATCTGAACCTAATAGATCATCTTTGTGACATTATCAAAGTTGAAGAGGAGGAAGATGTCGAGACAAATTTTCAAAAGGTAGTGGTAACAACAACCTTCTGCTTATATTTATGGATTCATGTACGTTTTTGGTTCTTTTACTTGCAGGCTGCCTTCTATCTGCAAATAAAATGAAGGATAGTTGTACTTGTCTATGTTTTAGTTGCTTTTGTAAATTAAGGGACTTGGGGATCCTTCAACCTAGCTTTATATTTATTTAAGTGTTCTCCAACTCCTTGAAATTTAGAGCTGATATTTTAAAAAATGATGCTTTTGGCAGTACATGGTGCAAGTCAATGTAGTATGCAAAGGAGTAGTTTTATTGGCTGTGTGTTGTTATTTCACTAGCATGTCAAACCACACTACGAAAGTTTCTTGACTAGGTTAGTGGCTTTATTAACATTAAGTTCTGCTTATGGATACATATTTATAGATTCTTAAGTCAGCATGATTTTGTTTTGAGAAGTTAATAGGATATTTAGACAACACCATCTGAGTTTGTTCCTTAGAACAATAGTATATAAATGTTCCTTTCTGTTTCCGAAGATTTACTAGTTCATGCTTGACCAATGTAGTCAAGCTCCCAGACTAACCATAAGAACTTGCATTCTAGTACTCTGTACTCGATGACATGTTCTAGAACTTGCATTTTAGTACTCTGTATTCAATGACATATTCTTTGATGAAAAACTCTTCAAATGAAGCATCAACAAAGGAAAAATGCCTTGGGGAAATTGAATATATCCGTTCGTTGTTGATTTATTTAGTATTATCCATCACTACAAGTCTAGAAGACGTGCATACTCTTTATGTCTTTGTTCTCTGCAATCTGTACCCTATGAATCAATCCTCCTCTTGGGGTTGTTTAAAACTAAATTATCAAATTGGTTGAAAAAACTTCAACCCTGTAAAATTGCTTAGGATGTCATTCTATCCCATGCCCAACTGCTAGAACTTTAAATAAGTAATCCATTTCTATATGCCAACCATTGAAGTGTAAGACGTATTTTTGTCTTACCTTCCATTATTGCTTGCAGGCAAGTTGCACACTGGAAGCTGGAGTAAAGATTTACTCTTTAAGGGTGGATTCTGTACATTCAGAGGCATATAAGGTGCTCGGTGGGATTAACCGTGTAGGCCATGAAGATGATCAAGGCATGCTTGATATTATATTTGTTTTTCAGATCTAATTAAATATCCCTTCAACATTGTGTTGTTTGTATTCTTCTTTCCATAGTTCAAGCTGTATCCAGAAGGTGTATTTGATTAATTGCCAAAATTCTAAAGCATGCCCTTGTTTATGTACCATGTTTCCACTTTCCAGTACTTTTTTATCATTGATTATTGATGCTACAGATAATACTCCAGTGGATATTGATGCTAGAGGTGAAAAGGATGAAGGTTGCCCGAGAAAGGAAATTGAAAAGGTTAATTACTTGCAATTTTCTGTAAATGCCTTAACGGCAATATTTAAAGGGTGTTTATTTTTGCAGATGACACCCACATCAACGTTGGAATCATCTTTTGAGGCTCTCAACGTAAAGAAGTTTGACGGTAATAGTACAGCCTTACATCTTAAATCCTTCATAATATTATGTGCAGGGGTGATTTCTGACAAGTAATTCTTTGTCACGTTTTTTTGAAGCTGCATTCTCTGTGGACCCCCTTTACCATCAAACTTCTGCACAGTTTGATGAAGGTGGAGCCAAAGGTCTCTTACTGAACAATCTTGGAGTATATGGAAGTTGCAAAGTTCTATTTGATTCCTCAGAAGTGCCTGGAAATTGTATTTCATCCCTAGTTGAAAACAATTATGGCAATTCACTTGATTTGACTTTTGCTAAAGGTTTGCCTATTTTCCTATTTGCTAGTTCTGCGCATCTCCTTAATTATCAACTATATTTATGCTTTTTACTAATGTCTTCATCACTTCTCATTTCTCCTTTGCAGAAGACATTGAGCTGATGGTGTTGAATATGAAAACAGTAGATGAAATTTCCCCAACTCTCAATGCCATAGTGCATCAATTTGATGATGATAATCGAAGAGAAGAAGTATTCCATTCTGAAGATTATAATCAGAATCATCCAGAACCTTGTTCTGTAGATGAAGACGACTATGGATTCAATTGTGTTGATGCTGAATGTAATGATGATGCGTATGAATACGCAGGACGCAACATAGAAAATGATCATCCAAATATAGTTAATCAGGACCCTACCATTGGAGATACATTCACTTCAGACAATTATGAGGTGAGAGTTGTGTTTCAATGTCAGATATGATTTTCAGTCGTGTTTCACTGATCCAATTCTGTATCTGTTTCCAGGGAAATGAAGACTATCATTATGACAGTGTTGATATGGTTGAAGGAAGCGTAAAGTTTCACGATTATCTGTTTCTAAATCTTGAAAATACTCCGAAAGAAAATTCGTGGGCTGGTCCCAATCACTGGAAGTATCGTAAGCCCAAAGGTAGGCCTAGAATGAGTTACGTGGCAGGCAAATGGCTCCAGATTATTCGATTTTGAAAGCTTAAATTTGTCATTTATTTTCCTTCAATTTGGTCTTTAAGTTCCAGGTGTTGATGATGGCCCAGCTGGAGAAAATGTGTCACCATCATTAATGAAGAAATCTAGGAGTAAAAAGAAAGCAGAAAGCGACATTGATTTTTGTGCTGCTCTTGGCAATAATTTGGAGGATTTGTTTGCTCCTCCTAAAAATCCCAAATCGTTGTTGCAGCCTCCACGTAAATCAGCTTGTAGTACAAAACTTCCTGAAGACTGTCATTATAAACCGGAGGATCTCGTCAAGTTGTTTCTCTTACAAAATGTGATGGTAATCTTCTGAAATCTGTATATTTGGTCTTGGAGACAGATCTTAAGATTCTTCTCTATTACGAGTCTGTTCTAACCCTTATTTCTCTGTTATTGACATCAATTTCCTGGTTGCAGTGCCTTGGAAAGAGGCAGCGAAGGACCTCAGGTAAATTTCTCTCTTGTAATTTACACACAGGACCATTTTTTTATTTGCTTTCTGATGCAATATAAGAGTATGGATATTCAAATGTGATTCAAACTCAATAACATTATCAATTAAAATTTATTCGAAGCAATAAGCTATACTCATATAACGGCGTTTTTTTCTAGATGTTTCCATTATGTGTAAACTGTAATATATATATATGAATCTAATAAGTGTTACTTTTAGTAGCTTACTTCTCAAACCCTTTTTGGTTAAATAGGGATTTCATCTAGTGTCTGAGTTAACAGATTTTACTCAATAGTTTCCAATATGAGCTAGTTCTGGAATTAGGATAGTGATGTCATCATGTTTCACTAGCTTCAAATAGCATATCCATAAGAAGTCCAAATTTATTCGACATCACTTTGACTTGAGTCTCATTAAATAAAATTAGGCACATCGACATGGTGCAAGTGATATGCCAAGTAGGGAAACAATTTTATGTTTACATATTAAGATATGAACAATGAATAGTGAGGAGAAGCTTCAGTAATTTTTACTAAACTCATAGTCAACATACATATCTTACTGATGGTTCTGCCACAAACCTCTTTGCATGTTCTCTATTTATAGGCGTTTCAACAACCTTGGAAAGAGGTATACTGGGATCACTCGATTTCTTTTGTATACACTACTTACAGCTTTACCTTCTTAATTGAAGTTTGCATCAATAGCGTGGTGTAATTTGCTTATTCCATTACTATCACTCTTATCAATGTTCTAATGGGTATGACTGGGTGTGCCTGATTTGCTTGCCTAATGAGTCATGTCCTCAACCTCTCTAACAATATAAGTTAACCGTTTACAAATTGATGATTCATGATGATTCTTTCTATGTTCTAATGGGTATGACTGGGTGTGCCTGATTTGCTTGCCTAATGAGTCATGTCCTCAACCTCTCTAACAATATAAGTTAACCGTTTACAAATTGATGATTCATGATGATTCTTTCTGCTGTCTTCTCAAGTGTTGAATCTTAAGCTTTTACTGCACTTCAGGTGAAATTGGTGATCAAACTGATGATCACGGTGTCACAGCATCTTGGGGTGATGATATTGGGTATGATGGGCCATTTAATGATGGAAATGAACATAGTGATATGGATGACACTGACATATTGGTCACCCAACCTCGTCAGGTACATACTTTGCTGGGTGTACCAAGATATCGGCAATGTTCGAATGAAGCTCACAGATGATCAGGACTAATGTTTATTTCACTTTTATTATCTGTCATGTTGTGATCACTTAATTGCCCTAGCTGCTCATCCAAAGATCTAGTTTGTATATCCTTTTCTACTGTCTAATTTTAATTTCTTTTCTTGTGAATCATTCAGGTAAATAAGATTGAGGTGCAGTACGACAGAACATCAAAACAAGTTGATGTTCAAGCACTGAAGGAAGTACTTTGGGAGCAGATGAAAGACTCTTGTCCTGATCCATCTCTTGTAAGATTTATTTGTATACCTTTTTATTAGACCTGGCCAAACTAGGGCTTGGGTCGGGCCAGGGCAAGGCCTAATTCCAAATTTTACCCATCTACCAGGGCCGGGCCAAGCCCTCCCATTTAAAATGGGACAATTCCGCTACCCATATCCTCCCAAAAGGGCTTGATATTCGTTGGTTGCTAATTGTGATTCCGCTACTCAGTTAACTGGCCATTTACGTCTTATGTGATTATATGCTTTATTATTTTCAAAGTACTTGGTTTCTGTTAGTGATTGGTGTGCCATTGTTTTGATCTTATGCAAGTAGAATCTCTCGTCATTGAGCATTGATATTCGTTGGTTGCTAATTGTTGTGCAATTTTGTATATTTGAAGGGAACAACGATAGAAGTAGTATCTTTCAAGGGTGTGTTAACTAACTTCCCCAGTGACTGTCGGGCAGCATCCACTCTTGAGGACATTTCACCACACTTATGCTTCATCTGCCTCTTACATTTGGCTAATGAGCACGGGTTGAAGATATCTGGTTCCACCACCATGGACGACTTAACCGTGCATGTTCCTCGACGATGAAGTTAAAGGTGAAGCAGAGAGCTTTGTGACATTCGTTCATGGTGTGCTTTTGCATAGTAGCAGTTAACTGATTGACAAAAAGAGCGCGTCTATTGGTCTTGGAATTGTTTGCATCCCTGCCCATGGAGGGAATGTCGGGCTAACATGGTTGAAGATGCATGTTGCTTGCAAATACGCAATACAATCTCGCTTAATTTAGATTTTTTTTTCTGTGAATTATCGGATGGTGTGAACTGTTATCTTCTAATACTTCTAGAATTGTAAATTCCAAGATCGTGTATTTTACTGTAAGTTGGATAAATTAACCGGAGACATTTTTTTGGTAGTAAAGAGATAGCCCGGCTCTTGAAATCCATTCAATCAGCAAAAGCAATCAAACACCAATCAATCGAGGAAAAGAAACTCCTCGAACTTGATCGGGCGGAACAAGCAACAAAGGAATACAAGCAGAAGTTATCATCTTCAAAACCGATGAAAGAACACGATGAAAAAAATCACGTTCCAAGGATTTTCATTCCACAGCCACTGTGCCACTTTTCCTTCCTTAATTTTTTTTGTATCTCCTATTTTTGTCAACCTTTGATTTTCCATCCATCGGTCCTAGATGGTACTTTGAGTTCATCTTAAAAAATAAGTTTAGAAACTGGCCTCCACACACATACATATATGGACTCCGGTAAAATGACTTTTATAGTGAAACGATGTTAACGAATAGGAGCCATAGAATCAGATTAAATGTAGAGCTAGATCAGGAGTTTTGAAATTAAAAGAAAATAAGGAAAAAAAAAATGAAAACTCCTTAATTTACGACAATTTCCGAATCAATGCCTTCTCTCTTCCATCAATTCAACGTCTTCTCTCTCACTTCCATCGTTCTTCTCTTTCAGGTTTTTTCTTCCAAACTTGGAAGAAGGTTAGTATCGAGATATGCATCAAATTAGTTTACTAAATTCGACTTTGATATATTAGATTCATAGGAATTTGATTAGGGTTTGATTATATTCGACTTTGATAAATTCGACTTTAATATATGCATCAAACTAGGGTTAACTAGAGTTTCGTTCTGACATGCGACAACAATAAAACGATATGCACCAGAGGTTTCACACGAATTTTGTTATGCAGTAATAAAGTTGTCATATGAGTTTCGTTATCGTTGTTATGCAACTGGATTTACTTGATATGCAGTAGATACGTTTTGATTCTAACAATGGTTTTCGTCTCTCAAATCGAATGATTAGACAATGGGATGTGACATTAGACTTTCATATTAGATTCACAAGATTCTTTCATGTAAATTGACGATCATGAGGGTGATGGAATTTGATTTACCTATTGAATTTGATTTACCTATTGAATTTTATAATAGGTTGCTAGGGTTTCATCCTGATATTCAAAACCAATACATCGATATGCACGACTCGCTAGGGTTTCGTACCAATCCTAATATTGTATGTAGTTCGTTGTCGCCGTTATGCAAAACTTAAGTTGTAATATGCGGTTCATATTCTATGTAATGCAATATGTAGGGTTTTGATTTCAATACTATTATGCAATTATGATGTCGTAATATGCAGTTTGTTTTCAACGTTATGGAGAAGAAGAATTAATATATGGTACGAAATGTGTTACTGGCACCGAAAACAAACACACAAAGCATTGGGTTCGATATGCATGGAGTAGTAATTAATATATGTCTGTTGTAGGGTTTCATATTGCCTTGATATGCCGATATGCAAAAACCTCTGAATTGATATGCATTTTAATTAATTTTTGTATTGTTAGGTAGAGTTTTGTATTCTCTTTCTGATATGCAAAAACGGTGAATCAATATGCCTTAATTAGTAAATTATTTTCGTATTGGTTTGTAGAGTTTTGTATTCTCTTCATATTTCGATAAGTAAAAACGGTGAATCGATATGCATGAATTAGTAATTGATATTCATCTCCTTGTATCGTTGTATATTGTATTGATATGCAACACATATCAAGAAAATATGCAGAACTCGATAAAGCATATCCACTATATTATAGACGATATGCAAAACTCGATAATGCATATACACTATACTATAGACGATATGCATAACTCGATAAGGCATATGCAGTTTATTACAAATGATATGCAGAACTCACTAAGGCATATGCAGTTTATTACAAATGATATGCAGAACTCACTAAGGCATATGCACTTAGTATTGATATTCATTGTTCATTGACAAGTTCATGAATATCTTAATATACAATTTGCATAACATAATTAACCAACGCAATTGCATAACATAATTAACCAATACAACGCAATTGCATAACATAATTAACCAATACAATTACATAATTAACAAATATAATTAACCAATACATCGTGCTCGTCTGGACCAGGGACAGATTCAAGTTGCACTTCAACGTCAACAAAGGTTTTTGCATCCTTATCATGATTGCCATCTAAGACAACTTGAGAAAGCCCATAATCTAGAGAAGCTGACGTCGCTTCAGACGTTTTGTTAGTGTATTCGGCATCATTCACCTTATCTGGAACTACTTTACAGATGGTAGTAATGTAAGCTGATTCAGAGCCAGATGAAAGCAACGATTGCAACCTCCTGTTCCAGATGCATGCTTCAAGAAACAGCTCCTACCTTAAGCGGTTCAGGCACAAAAGTTTGCGCATTGAAGGTCCATTTTGTATGCAAGTTTTTTTTCTATATTTTTCTAATTTTTCCAAGAAATCAAGTAACAACATTAATAAACAAAAAGAAAAAGTTGCACACAAAACTTGTACCCATTTGGTAGCAATGTAGAGTACACAGATGAAAGAAAACACTAACCTCAAATTTAAGGAAAAGATTAGATATGAAGGTAAGAAGTCATTGGTTTTATGTCAAAAAGTAGAACTACAAATAATTTGGTTTGGAAGGACAAAGGGAATATTGGGCCAGATGTTAAATCAACTTGCTACCAAAATTCAAACCAGAGTTATCAGAGACATTATTACTGGTTTTGTTATATGATTCACAGCCAACACGTAAAGGCTTAAGAAGGAAATAAATTTACCCAAGAAGAAACAACAAAGAAGATACAAAGCTGAAACAACACAGAAGATACAAAACCGAGGCTTACCGACAACGATAAGCGGATGGAAGGCTTGCGAGACGACGGCTTGATCAATTGCGGTGGAGGAGAAGGCAAGATGAGTCTTCTCTCTTTTCCTATTCTCTTTCTCGTCTGACCTAGTATCTCAACACCCGTTCTTCACCGCCGCAGCCGATCCATCCACCGTGCTCGCAACTGCAGCAGTAACTCGTCGTCGGTAAGCCATCATCTAGATTTAATCTAATGGTTTTAAATTATTAATACCGACTAAGGCTCTATTCGACAGACCTTTTTTTTCACATTCCGGAGCTTAAATTTTTATTACATCTAGTTATTAAGTGTCCGGTAAAAAAACATTCATCTAGCTTAATAAAATTAATGTAGATTAAAGTAACTTAATTTGTTAATGTTACACCCCCTAGATTAGTAGAGCTTAACAAACTTAATTTTATTTTTAATCCACTATTACCCTTTATCAATAAAGATTTAAATAATTCATTATATCCTTTTTCGTAATTTTAATATTATTATTATTACAAATTCAGTAGAACATTCAAGTACTTTTTAAACAACATTTTCATCTTCAACTTCAGCTATTCATTCATCTTCAGCTCCAGTTTCAGCTACTTATTTAGCTCCAGCTACTATTTCAGCTCAACATAACGAACGAAGTCTAAACAACATTTTTTGATAAGGCCCCTACCCCACTCAATTAAATTAAGGGGATCATGCCGCTCACGAGATTCGAACCCCTAACAATACCTCCTCCACCAGGGTACAAGAGTTTTGGAAATATATAGCGACTAAATCTATATATTGATATATATATTGGGGGGTTTACTATTTGGCACACCCTTTTTGTCTATTTAGCACAGGCATATATCCGTCACGAAGGTGTATAAATGTTCTGTCACGAAGGTCCAACATAGTTCTGTGACAAAGGTTTTCAATACTTCCGTGACGGATGACCACCATACATCCGTGACGAATGTCCTTTTTTCACTATAAAAGCCATTTTTTTACCCAACCCTAATCTTTATCTCATATCATCCCATACTTTCGTGATGGCGCACATCAACCCCTCCAACAACAACATTCAACATATTTTCATCTCATTCACCACAAAATCATCAAATCAAGTGTATAAGGTAATTTCTATTCTATTTTGCATTAGTTTAGATTAATGTTCTTTGTTTAGATGAAATAATGTCAAAATTATTGATATGTTGTGATTTCTATACTCGTAAGCAACTTTGATTAGTTCAATTGTGGTTTGTCTGGTTGTGTTGTTTCAATTTTGAAGATATAATCACCCATTTTGAATATATAATCACCAATTTTTAGGGTTCTGATTAAATATGATTGATTGATACATATTAAGCATTAGGGTTTGAGAATTTGGTTAAGAAAACATGTTATTTAGGGCTAGTTTGGAAAACTGTTGTTTTGCTTCAAATTCACCTAAAACAGTTTGCTTAACCGGAATGCAAAACTGTTTTTTTGCTTCTGATATGCAGAAGTTTTCGTCACGAAGGTCTAATGATGTTTCGTCACAGATGTTTGATGATCCTTCTTGACGAAGGTTTGTTAATCATCCGTGACGGATGTTAGGCAGACCTGCATGACAGATGTTACAGAGACCTTCGTGACGAATCTTTTTGCATATTCAGCTTTTGGTATTTGTTGTTTTGTTTTGGTATAATGTCCACTGCGCTCGCATTTAAGCCAAGACCTTCCTAACTTCCCTTTGAAGTCGGTTCTACTAAACTTCAACACGAAGTTATGAGTTTTTCCAATATCTCTTGCCCACTGTTTTGCGTCTGCTCTTGAGCTGAAGATCTTATCAGTAACGAAAACTTCAGAATAATCTGATGATATATGTGGCTCCTCATAATGCACAATACTGTCAAACTGTGGTATTGTCTTCAAAGTCTGGAAATACTCCATGTCTTGATATGGTTGCGATACGAATTGATATTGAGGAACATTGGACCAATCATTTTGATGAGAATGATTTGGAGGAGGATTAAGCTGAGAGACTATTGGCGGATTATCAAAATCCAAACCAAGATCAAACGAAGACACTCCTTCAGGTCCCAAACGAACATCGACATTGATCGATAAGTTGTTTAAACCATTGAACATTGGACTATTATATTGTAAAAAAAAAATTACACTCAAAAACCTTATTTTAACGCCTTTGTCACGAATAGAATACAACCCTTCGTCACGGATCAAAGTCCAATTTGCGTGACGAAAAAATTTGCACATTTTTGGTCCAAATACATTTGTCACGAATGTTTACTCTACTTCCGTCATGAATGTATATGATTCTTCTGTCACGAATGTCTTATTTACCCTATTTCAGATTCATTTTTTCACTTTTTTACCCCTAAATTCGAATCAAACCCTAAATTCCAATATGAACTTTAAATTTCACAAAAACCCTAACTTCAACATTATTTTAACATCTTCTTATCATGCTCATGGTATGTAACTCCTAAAAATCACATCTTTTCTATATTACAACATGATTTTCACACAATAAACACAAAACCTAACTTCAAAACTATTCAATTTCATACAAAAGATTAAATTTTACTACAAACCCTAACTTGAACATTATTTAAAACAACTATAACATACCTCATTGTAGTTCCTCCATGATGGACCACCTTCATCAACATTTTGGTGTATGTAATCATCCCAATTTGACATTTTCAATTGAAGGTTGTGTTTGAATGAGAGTGTTTAGGGTGAAATTGGGGTAAAATGAAGTTAAAAAGGTTGAAGATGAAGTTGGCTGCGGATATTTTTGATGGTAATTAAATGTAGTTGGTGTGGATTAGACATAATAGCATCACTTTTGCAGATATATCTACATTCATCACGGAACTATTACATTTGAAGTCCGCTAAACCTTCGTCACGAATGTCTTCTATACATACATGACGGATGTATTGCTATTTACCTTCGTGACGGATGTCTTGCTCTATACATTCATGACGAAGATTATGTGGAATACATCCGTGACGAATGTATGAGTGTCTTAAATAAATTTTGAGGGTGTGCTAAATAAAGACTTTGTATATATATTTTGATAGGCGATTCAACCGGGCAGCACCTATTTTACACTGGGCACCCCCCCCCCCCTCGTTCGGAATGGGGTTCCGAACGAGTTTTGTATTTTTTTTTTTAAATATTCTCGTTCGGAATGGTGTTCCGAACGAGAATATTTGTGAACCCGGTTTAAATAATACAAAAAAATATCCGGGTTAAAAAAAAATTCTCGTTCGGAATGTCATTCCGAACGAGATGCAACGGCTAGCTGACGTCAATTGCCTATATATATTCGTTCGGAATGGCATTCCGAACCACACTCGAATTCGCTCTCTTCTCAATCTTACAAAAAAACGCTCCCTTCTAAAATCTTTCAAAAAACGCTTTCTCTCATCTCGATTATGGCTGGAACTCCTCCTAATCCTTTGTTTTCTGATCCGACGGCTGCAGATGAAGAAGTTTACGTAGGAAACGATTGGTGGTCGGGTTATGGTGTACCAAATGCAAGTTACGCTGGTTCTTTTGGTAGTGGATTTTTCAACATAGACGGAGCAAGTAGTAGTAGTTACAACCTCCCCACCCCCACTTTGAGTGATCTCCAAAGGCATCAACAACAAAAGAATTAGTATTTCTAAAAACCTGAAATACGCTTAATTTTGTAGAAATAGTGGAAAATGATCAATAGTATTTCAAATGCATGCTAAAATTAGTTAATAGTGGAAAACGCTTAATTTCAATATTAACTGCAATGCATGGTAAAAAGAATTAGTTTAATGCATGTGGAAAGCGTATCAACACTTTTTAGAAAATACAAAAAAGGTTGAAAATTACTTAAAATTGCATATATGGACTTTAGTTATAATAATCGATGCTAAATTTGTATGTATTTCGTTAAAACTAGGAGGTAGTTAGAAACATCCGATCTACAGTAGGAGAAGACAGAAACCTGGGTGATAGGCGAATTACTGCTTCTGAGAGGAGGGGGATAGAAGATCTCGGGGTGATAGACCGCAACAGTCAGGTACTCGGGGGTCAAGTGCTGCGGGGGTTAGGAACCCAGATGTTCCGAGTCGGTCAGGTTCTTCGCGGGGTAGATCCCGACAGACTCGGCAGTCAGGTCCTGTTCCGATGCAGTCAGGAGCTGTTGCGGCTCCTCCTCTTCCAGGACTCAACGAGGGTACTATACTGACTCGTTATGGGCAACACATTTCTCATGAGATTTGGATACATCCGAATCCCGATGAAAGTGCCCCCCGTCAACTAAAGGCGCAGACAAGACAGAAGTGCTTCGAGCTATGGTTTCCTAAAATTCCTACCGACCCGGAGCCAGATTCATGGTTTGCTATTGCCCAGGAGTCGGGGCTGCTTCACATCCTTAAGGGTCAATTTTGGAATGTGGACCACAACCTCCTTTCTGCATTCATGGAAAGGTGGCACCCTGAGACGAACACATTTCATCTGAATTGTGGGGAGCTTGGAATCGGTCTCCATGACGTTTTGGAGATTCTGGAGCTGCCTATTGACGGGTGTGCTGTCACCACCCCATGGACGCATTTGGGTCTAGATGCAGATTCAACGCAGTGTGCCCGATTGTTCTCTTATTTGTTTGGCGTTGACCTGGACAACCCGTTTGACGCTGAGGAGCAAGAGATGGTGAAGTTCATAAGTAGGGGGAAAGTCGGCTAGCGGGAATTCTTTTGCCACGTTGTTTCGATGATCAACTCTGGAAACTCGGATCCGGGCTCTATTGCAACAAGCTTTTTGTGGCACCTCATTCAGCAGTCTCTGTTCGTGAACAAGACCTCGAACCTGTTAGACACATGCTTCTTGCTGCTACTAGAGGATCCGAGCAGGATACATGAGTACGCATGGGGTACAGGTTGTTTGGCATTGCTGTACAGGCAGCTGGGTATAGCATCCAGGGCGAAATGCGTGCAATTTTCTGGTTGTGTAAGGCTTCTTGAGATTTGGATTTGGTTACATTTCCCGTATTTTCCTGGGAACCCAAACCTGGATGTGAGCTCCCAAGAAGTTATTGCTCATGTGTCCCGCTATTCCATTGGACGGGCCCCGCTGAGGCAAAAAAGGACTCTACAACAGTACAGGCGCATCCTGGATGAGTATGCACCGGAAGATGTAAGTGAATTGTCTAAATGTCATTCCAAGTTTTTTGTTTTCAATATTGTTATTAATTGTTATAAGCTACTGCTGTAGGTGTGTTGGATGTCGTATCCGGATTTGGACGTGGGACCGCAAGGGCGTCATAGAGTGGCCACTTATCGTGGTGGGATCCAGTGCTTTGACATTATGGAGATGTACAACCCTGATCGGTTTTGCAGACAGTTCGGACGCCGTCAGTCCCGGCCTTTGGATGTCCCCGAGCCAGTCGAGTATTATTGTCCGCCAAAATCAATGCGAGGTGGCCGGGAATATACTGTACGGTATGGCCCGGAATGGGATAGATGGGACCAACGTTATGACAACCTGTGTCCGTACATCATGTCCAGCCCACCAGCTCTTATCCCTTGGGATGCTGAGGATGCTTACCTCGATTGGTTTGCTCAAGTTTCACATCCATATGTGAGCCCAAACGCCCCGGCAAGACCTCGACCGCCACGTAACCTGAACCCGATCCTTACCCTCGATTTCAACCGGGTAATTCTTATATTATCTTATTTGTTGGTATTGTGTTTTCTATATGACTCATCTCCTAATTATTTGTTGGTATTGCAGCGTGTATCGACGACACTCGCTATGATGCGGACACATCGACAACAGGGGATATTATCCATGGAGAATTTGGATTCCTACATTCGGATACTCAGTATCGACGATCCGCCTACAACTGAGGAGGTCACTCAAACTCAACGGAAAGCAGAGTCGTCCAGGAGTGCAGAAGAGAGAGCCACACATTCTATATGGGAGCGGGCAAGGATGGGTGCGGGACAAGCCCCTCCGGAACAACAAACAAGTCATAATGCATGGGAAGCTAACTTGGGTCACGATTCGGAACCTTATTGGAGGGTTTGATACGTTGTATTTGTTGTTTAAGTTTTAATGAATATTATGTCCCCTGTGTTATGGATATTATGTTTCGTTTTCGTTGATTAAGTGTTAATGGATATTATGCTTTATGTATTTGGTTTCCTTACGTTTTGATTTAATGTTATAAAGACGTATGAAGGTGAAATTCAACACTTTAATTATGCGTAACGAAAGTATTACAAAGTATATAAACGTGAGCATTACTAATCATCATCATCATCTTCTTCCCCACCATCTTCTTCAACGTCATCATAATCATCTTCATGTTCTTCTTCCGATTCGTCTTCACCTTCGTCTTCATCTTCGTCTTCACCTTCGTCTTCACCTTCGTCTTCACCTTCGACTTCACCTTCGTCTTCACCTTCGTCTTCACCTTCGCTGTCTTCATCGTCTTCACCACCATCTTCAACTACATGATCGTCATCATCGTCATCTTGGGGTATCGGGTTAATATTTAGAGGCGGAATTGGTTTGCACGGTTATGACGTTAAACAAATCCGGGACATATATATAGATGAAAATCCGGGACTCACCGCATGGCTGCCATTTATAGACGAAAAGATAAGAGGTGTTTGGGAAATATCCGACCCGGTCCCACAAAGTCTCGTTCGGAACCCCATTCCGAACGTATAAATACCTCCAAAACAAACCATTTCAAACACACATTCACTATCATTCCATTTTATTTATTTTCTCTGTAATTTCCTTTCTCAAATTTTGATATGTATCCAAATCGTCCAACACTATTTCCCGCCTCTTCCTCGACAATGGATCCTGGTCCGAAATTATGTTGGTGTCAGAAAAAGCCCACGGTGCATATGTGTACCGAACAAATAGAGTGGGACAAGGTCAACTATGGGAGAAGATTTTGGGGATGCCCGGATGCATGTTGGGATGCTCTTACTGAAGAAGAGGAAGAGAAAGGGTGCAAATACAAACATTGGATCGATCCACCATACACAGGTCGTGCAAGGGTCGTTATTGAAGAACTAAATGCAGACAACTTATGCAACTGGTCAAAGGCTGAAGGAATTGAGGAAGGGATGGAGCTGCTGAGGATTGGAACAAAAGAATGGGCCAACGAAATAGATGAACTGAAAGCCAAAAACGCCGAGCTCATGGAGGAAAACACTGCACTTGCTGCAGAATTGGCAGAACACTTAACAAATAGAGAATTAAGTATTTTTAATTTCTTGTATCGTTAGTTGTTCACCGTCTGCGTTGTACTCGTGCTGTTCTTTTTCAATTATGTTGTTGTTTCAATATTAATGCTTCTATGATTATGTTGACATCATTCTGAAAAAACATTACTCAAACATTTATAAATTGTCCACCAAAACATTAAACAAACATATATAATTCAACAAACATTAATCAAGTCAACAAACAACATAATTAATACGAACATTAATCAAACTAATACAAGATTTAGGTCATTATGGGACTGCCACCATGAAACTCTCTCTCAGATACGTAGTTGTCGAATCTACTCTGAAAGCGCTGTACCCATCCGTCCACCGATGGTTGTTTGTAGATACTCCACTGCCTTGGAGGGGGTGGAATTGGACAATTGTCATCAACCAACCAAATCTGTCAACACAAAATTGTTATTGTATACTAAAAAACATATGGGAAATAAGGTACAAGAGCGAAAAATATTGATGCGTAACGGTACGTAATGGTTGCGTCTGCCTACATGTGCAATGGCGAACACCATGGTAGGAGGCTCTGAACCGGGAGGAGCAAACATCGGAAGACATGTACAAGGACCAAACCATGATAACACCACTAGTGCAACTTGATACCTCGTGGCAAATACCAATCCCATTGTAGGTGTACACATCCAGAATTCAGGAGAGCATGGGGATCGAATGTGATTCACTTCTCGAATGAGTTGCGGGATAGTCTTGAAACCCTCTAGCATCTCATGATACATATGCCCGTTTTGTTGGAGGTGCTTCGAAAGATCAAATCGGATTTCAACGTACTGTTGCTCTGGTTTACCTAGTAAGCGAGCAAGGGATCGATAACCACAATGACCGTCATCACCTACTTTCTCCACAGCATCTATGTATGCGAGCATGAAAAGGTCTATATTATCTATCCCCCAGTCGAAGTCGAGATAAATGATTGAATTGCCACCGCTACATTTCGATCTAGCATTTCCTCTTGCCCTCGGTGGTTTAGTTGCAGTCCCTTTTACGGTCGTCGCCCCGCTTGAAGCTCTGTTGGATGCAACAGACGATTTCTTTTGTGAATCGGCTTTCGGTGGCACAGTTGCACCCTCTTCCTCTTTCATCCCCTTTTTCCTTGCTTCTGCCTTCTCCTTATCCTTCTTAGCTTGAGCCCTCTCATCCCAACCCGGATCTCGCTTTGTACCCGTCTTCTTCGCATGAATCTTAGGCCTTCCTCTCTTCGTCTCTCCCCGAGGGGGGTCCTAGACATCAACTGAAGAAGGATCCTTGCACTCACGCCACTTATCAGCCATCCTCTTCATATCGAAATCATCAACGTTACCGGTAAACACCCCTTCAAAGAAATCATCCATAAGAACCTTATCTGCAGTCAATTGCACGTCGTCGTCAGAGTCAAAGTCTTTCAATTCCACTCCTTCCCACTTGATCTGCTTCCAGAAGATATCAATGTCGCTGGGCAACAATGGCGTTCCTTCTTCTACAAACACCTTAATCCTGTGTGGGCAAGGCAATCCGAGTGTTGATTCCCACTAAGGATCCTCACATGGGCCACATATCTTTCCCTCCTCTGCCTTAAGGACTTCTTTCAGTAGCATTCTCAAACACTTGTCGGAGCACTTCCTCAATATGCGCATGAAAATAGTCTTGATCCACCGAGGCCCGTCTTGTATCTACTTCGGGCTAGTATGGTTGGACATTTCCATCTCGGCCCGTATTCGACGGTGCTGATCGACAAACATATTGTCAATGTGTTGCACTAAAGTGTCGAACCCTCCAACAACTGAATCAAACATATGCTTCAACATCGAGTGTTGACCTTCAACCCTGACAACAACATTGTACATGTTAAACATTTTAGCCAACCGAATGTCATGATCATTCTCGTTAAAAACAAATTCAAATATCTTACCTGTTAGACGTTCTTGTGCTAAAATGGCGTATATCATCGCAATACGCAGCTATAAGTTTTTCCTTATGGGGAGTAAACCATGTGCTCTCAGCATATTGTACAAGATGACCATTCCTCCATGTTTTCCGGAAGTGATCAAGTCTCTCCTCATACTGCTTCTCTGTGTGAGACCGCATCACCCGTCGAACGCTAGCAGATGCACTTTTTTCGTCCAGGTTGTTCAATTTAGCAAATGCCTTAACATTCCGATCAACGTGCACATGGCAAAGCATATGACGCACACTAGGAAATACATGGTCAACCGCCTTAATTGTTGCCAGCTCTCGATCACACATGATGCAATCCGGTCCTCCGAGTGCACCAAACAAATACTTGAGCCGTTTCAATGCCCATGCATAGTATGGGGCTGTCTCACAACAGATGAACGCTAGCGCAATACAATATGTATAGTTGGTGCAATTGAATCCAACAAACTGAAGTAACGGCCAACCATACCTATCAATTTCAAATTTAATAATTATAATTCAAAAACGGTATTTGAAGTCATAATAATGAAATTTAGTGTACCTATTAGTCTTGTACGTCGCGTCCATGATCACCACCCGAGGGAACATTCTCAACAAATGTTCACAATCCGGATGAGATATGAAAAACACTGACAACTTTTTCTCCCCGGTCTCCGGATTCATCTCGTAGTGAATGTCTTTACGATAAGCTCTTTGATGGAGGAAATCTAATGACCACTGGGTCACGGTTAGATTTGCCAATGCTTTCTTCCTCTCCTTTTCCCTCACAGTGTACACTTGCCTCCTTGATATTGTGGAAGTCGGATTTTCCTGAAGCAACTGTGTATAAATAACCTTCGGCATTGCCCCGGCCGCTGATGCAATCATTATTTTTCGTCTCTGCTCTCCCGTCATCCTCGAAGCAAATGCATGGCCAATCAAGCTGCTGGAAAGACAGTGGTTGTGACATGCCTTCTCAACTTTTAGTATCCACCCAGCCGGCTCAACAAGAGTTGCTCGTCGATAATATCCTCTTAACATAAAAGGACAATTGTACTTCCTTAACCTACTAAGGTTGCTACGCTGCGACGATGGTTCTGCTACATCTCCTTCAAGATTAATGTTCTTTCGATGTTTTCTATAACTACCGGATTGCTCACAGTGCAGAAATATCCTCTTGTTGGCCATTGATGATTTAGTGGTGATAACCATACACAAGGCATAACCGACCTTCCTAACCCACTCTTTCAGAAGATCCATAGTAGGAAATCTCTCACTAGTCGTAAAATGGGCACTATAGTCGATTTTTAAATATTCCTCATCACTACAGTATCCCTATTTAAAATTACTCAAATTTCAATACTACTATATCAATAAAATAAATTCTAATGAAACGCTATAAAAAAAGGTTTACAGGTACTTACATGGAAATATGTATCATCTACCGGCGCAGACAAATCAACCTCCTCCTCCACCGACGTCTCACTAGAAGAACACTCTCGTCTTTCTTTCCAACTACCCGCCCTTGAAGAATTTGTTGAATCGCTTTCAGACGTCATTTGTTGTGCTTCTTCCGATTGGGTTTGATAATGTAAGTCATACAACTCCGATTTTATAGACTCCGTCAAAATATAGCCGTTCGCATTTTCAAAAAATATAGCCGAATCTCGTTCGGAATGGGGTTCCGAACGGGTAACGACACGTCATAAATATCCGGGTAATCTCGTTCAGAACCCCATTCCGAACGAGATATGACGTCATATAAAAAAAAAAATCTCGTTCGGAACTCATTCCGAACGAGAAATGGAATTTGATTTTTGTGGACCGGTCTCGTTCGGAACGGGGTTCCGAACGAGAAACAAAATTAAAAAAAAAAATATTCGGGCAATCTCGTTCGGAACACCGTTCCGAACGAGATGGTGCTGTCTGGTGTAAAATAAGTGCTGCCCGGTTGTCACCCGTTTTGATAAGAACGTATAGTCTCGTGAATCTCGTTGTAAGGAGTAATAGAGCCAAATGATTTGATGAGACACATTGCATTGGTACTCGGACGTTGCAAATGCAATTGCAATCAAGGAGATGATATAATTGATCTGATCACATGGAGGGAGGCATGGGTGTTGAAAATATCGCTAGTCATTGTTAGCAGTAGGGCAGAAGTGTACTCTCGCTATCAGGCAACATACATAAATTAATACTCACATGCTAGATAAGAGTAAGACAGAGAAAATATGGAGAGAGGCTGTTGAGCCATACATTTGTGAGTACGCGCTTATCCTCTCCAGTTAAGTAGGTTGAATGATGATGGTAATGTCGGCAACGTCGACCCCGATGGCGACGAGCAAGGCCTCGGGGTCGGTGCGGTCGATCCCGGGTTCTTACGGGTGGCCGGTGGTGGGCCCACTAACTGACAGGCTGGACTATTTCTGGTTCAAAGGTCAAGAAGACTTCTTTAAGAAGAGAGTGGAGAAGCACAAGAGCACTGTGTTCAGGACCAATGTCCCGCCCTGTTTTCCTTTCTTCGCTGACGTCAACCCCAACGTAATCGCCGTTCTCGACTGCCACTCTTTCTCCCACCTCTTCGACATGGAAATAGTCGAAAAGAAGAACGTGCTTGTTGGGGATTTCATGCCAAGTATCACCTACACTGGAGATACCAGGGTTTGTGCTTACCTTGATACTCTTGAGGATCAACATGCTAAGGTACCAACTTCAAATACTCTGCATCCACATTTTCTTCTAAATCAACAAAATTAGGTGACTTAAAAAATACATTTTTGTGTATCAATTTCATCAAAATTTGGGAAAGAAATTGCTATTATCTAAAACCAGTGATCCAGAGTTTTTGCCGTAGGACATCTAATTTGTTTGTTTTGTAGGTTTTAGAAAATTGTATCTAGATGATTTTTGTTTTTGATAGTGTGTAAACTAAACTAGTATCCCCGCGCTAGGGATGGCTCCCGGTCCGGTCCGGTCCGGTTCCGGAACCGGGAAAAACCGGTTTTTTCGGTTCCGGTCCCGGTTCTGGTCCGGTCCGGTTCAATCCGGTTCTGGACCGGTTTCAGTTCGAAACTGGTTCAGTCCGGTTCGGGCTGAACCGGACCGGTTTTGTTTTTAAAAAATAATTTTATAAATTTATAAAACTGAAAAAAAACTAAAAAAAAATTAAAAAAAACCGGCGGTTAACCGGAACCGCCGGTTAAAATATTTAAAAATAAAAAATAAAAAACCGGCGGTTAACCACCGGTTTTGAAATTCATATTTCGTGAACCTGAACCGGACCGTGACCAAACCGGTTCCGGTCCGGTCCCGGTTTTGACCCGGTCTGGTTCAGGTTCGAACCGACGGTTCCGGTCCGGTCTGGCCATCGCTACCCCGCGCCATGCGTGGTTCATATAATACAAGTTACAAATAATAAATAAATAAAATTATCTTTTATATAGTTTTATCTAAAAATAATTTCTTCCGCAACAACAACGATTAGTCCAAAAAACTTAATATGTATAAAAGATTCGTAAACATATTATATATTGTATTTCTTTTAAAACAATATTTTTTTGGTCTGCTCTTTCAGATTAATATATCGTCTTTTGTTAATTGTTATACATATTAAAAATATCACATTCTAAGTATCTTATACCTTATAAATGGAATATATATATATATATATATATATTGTATTATAAGTGAATAGTTTCAAATGTTTAATTTGATTTTTTTATGTTACAAAATATTTCAAAAAGTGTTAGTTTGTTAGAGATTTGTTTGTTGTATTTTTTATAAAATAATTAAATAAGTAAAAAGAGTAAAAGGGAGAATTACTAAGAAAATGACACGTAAGATGAAGGTAGCTAAAATGAAAGAGAGAGCTTGAAATCATTCTCCTTTAATATATATGTATATTTATAGATTAATTTACCATGTCTAACTGATGTGAGGTTCTCTTTCTGTCTTAGACTGTATTTATTTTACACTTGTGAATATGGTGACATAATAAAAATAAACTAAAATTATTTTATTATTATACATGTGATTCATTAATAAAAATAAAAATAAAATTATATGTTAAATTTTAAACGGTGGGAGAACAGACACTCACCTTTTGCAAACTCGTCATAAAATTGTAAAAACAAAACATACCAATACACCATACTCCTACAGTGTCATTTTTAGAAGGAAAACACGAAGTCTTGAAAAAAAGAATGGAATACTCATTTTGATGAGTAAATCATAATAATAAAAATGATTTAAATTCTTTTTCATTAGATTACCGCTTTTATAAATATAAACACTTTTAATATGTTTCACTTAGAAGATCAAATGAATGTGACTTGGGTGTTGGGTCCCATGACATAGACTGAACGTGATGTACGTATTTGTTGCAAAGCAAATGCATGACACACATCTGGGGATATCCTTTTGGACCTCACAATAATGTGACCATTTTGGTGAAAAAGAAAAAACGTGACCACCATGTGTGTTAGTGTTATTTGTTTACTCTCTTCCATAATACTCCGTCCCTCCTTTAATTATGTTCTCATTTTTCTTATTTATACGGAAATTAAGGAGAGGAGAGGTGAAAATAGGAGAGAGTGTATTGAGATGAGAAAATGGTGAAAGATGAGAAAATAAAGGGTTAAAATTGAGTGAGAAAATAATAGGAGAGAGAAAAATTAAAGTGTATTTTGGATTGTTGTGGTTTTGGGGGAAATTAATGGGTTTTGATGAGGGTATATTGGTAAAGTTTTTTGTTTAAAAATGGAAATGAGAACATCAAATTGGGACACCAAAAATGGGAAATGAGAACATAAAAAAGGGACGGAGGGAGTATAATTCTTATTTGTGTTTCTGCCTTTATCGAGACACGTTTTATATCATCAATATCTCTAACAATATGTTAATAAAAAATTATAAAATTTTAATATGTTAAAGTACTCATCGAGATGAATCAAACAAGACCTCACATAACCATATTTGTTCTTATATATTAAAAGCTATGCAGTAAAATATGTTAAAGTGTCAATAGTGTAAAAAATGAAACATAGATTATATAAAGGGAATAACCAAAGGATTTGTATGATGGAGGAGGCTACCAACCTTTGTTAAACAAAAAAAGTTATTATTTTATTTTAAACTTTCCTTAAACAACACTCCTAAGTCCTAACTATAAACAAAATTATTATTAAGTTAGTAATAATTTATGAGGTTTAGCATTAAAAATTGCATAAATTATTTATGTGTTTTGTTGAATGAATTGAAGTTGAACGGTTAAGGTATCGAGGAGATTCGTTGGTGGACGCAGGTAAAGAAGTTTGCAATTGATATTCTTAAAAGGAGCTCAAAGGTGTGGGTAAGTTCGTTCGTGTCAAGCGTAGACACAATGTGGAATAGCATAGACGAGTCTTTGTTAAAAGAATCGAAAGGGGCAAGCTCGTTCGTCCCATTGCAAAAATGCCTGTTCAGATTCCTGAGTATGAGCATCGTAGGAGCAGACCCCGCGTCCTCCCCTGAGATATCAGATTCGGGTTACCTGATGATGGACAAGTGGCTCGCTCTTCAGATCCTCCCCACTGTCTACATTAACGCCTTCCAGCCTCTTGTTGAGATCTTCCTTCACTCTTTCGCCTACCCATTTGCATTCGTCAAAGGTACCAACTCGACCTACCTACCTACCTACCTACCTATATTAATATGGATTCGGATCGGGTGACTTAATGTTAATAATGCATTCTATCTTTATAATATATGACAAGTGATATGAATTGAATTGTAAGGTGACTACAACAAGCTTGTTGAGTTCGTGGAGACAGAAGGGCAAGAAGTGATCCAACGGGCGAAAACCGAATTCGGTCTAACCGAAAAACAAGCCATCCACAACATACTTTTCATACTAGGGTTCAACGCATACGGAGGCTTCTCTGTCTTCCTACCAACCTTACTAACAAAACTAGGCACATGTTCCTCCGAAATCCAGCAGAAGCTCCGAAAAGAGGTTCGAGAAAACAGCAGCCTCTCCACTCTGGACTTCGACTCCGTCAAGAAAATGCCTCTTGTTGAATCCTTTGTGTACGAGACCCTACGGCTCAACCCACCTGTACCGCTACAGTACGGACGAGCCAGGAAGGACTTCCTTCTGAGCTCAACTGACTCGGTTTTCCAGGTGAAGAAAGGAGAGCTGCTATGCGGATACCAGAAGCTGGTCATGAGGGATCCTAAAATCTTCAACGACCCTGATACATTTGTGGCTGATCGCTTTGCTGGGGAGATGGGCCGTGGCCTGCTCGATTACTTGTTCTGGTCTAATGGGCCGCAGACAGGAACTCCAGGCCCAAATAATAAGCAGTGTGCTGCAAAGGATGCTGTCCCACTCACCGGCTGCTTGCTTCTCGCCTATCTGCTCCATAGATATGATTCCTTCGTCTGCAATTCCTCTGGGGCTGTTACTCAGGCTATAAAAGCATCCAATTGAGAACATTACAACTTTCCACCCTTCTTATAAATCGTGTTATTCAGTTATTGTATAAATCAGAGTTTGTGACGCAAAAGAATTGGAGAAAGGAGGGAAAAACTCCATTAGAGCTTGGTGCTCAAGCTTTTTGTAACACTGAATTGCTCAAGTGACAAAGCTGTCACCAGTCATCCATACAAGTTGGATCACGTGTCATTCTAGCAACATAGCATAATATTATTATGTACTCCTATACGGCTACACCCCTCGGTCGGCATGATCGGTTAACCGTCGTTCGGTTAATCAATATTCGGTTAACCAAATGTCTGGTTAGTTATTTCTAATAACCATTTATATAACCGTAATTCTCGGTTAACCAATATCGGTTAATCAAATTTTCGGTATAAATAAATCGGTTAGTTCGGTTAATCAATATACTAAAAATAGAAAAAAAATGCTCTTAAAACTGTTAAGGGAAAAACAACAATAATCATATATAATAAAAGGGAAAGTGTCGGGTGAGAATAACTTTTAAAATACGAACGTGAGAATGGTGCATATTGGTAGTAAATTGGTGAACATTTAGTACTAATTTGGTGCACATTCGTTGATAAACTTAAAAAGATCCAAAATTTGAAAACATTCATTTTTTAAAGCACGTTTATTGAGAAACTCGAGAAAATTCGGGTAAAAATTGTATATGTGCATCACTTTTTCAAAGGATGTGCATCAAAAATTTGATGCACATTTAAGTATATTTTAATACACATTAGTCATTCGCACGTTCTCATTTTAAAATATGTTCTCACTAGAACCACACCCATAATAAAAACTAAGTAAACATTAAAATGAATTAGTTCAAAGAAGTTAAAAACCACAATCCCAAATACAAAACATAACTAAAGATCTAAAATTTCCACAAATTTTTGTTGGCGACACAAAGCTACAAAGTTTTGTTGGCTAAAAAAGCCAAAATAATCTATATTATGTAAATAGACCAATTTTGAAGAGAAAAATAGAAGATAAAATAGTGTTGGAAGATAAAATTTTGTTATAAAAACGTATTATGGTCATATTATTTTATATTAAATAATATATATATTATATATTCGGTTATTTTGGTTAACCACAAATACAATTTCATGTAAGGAGGCGTGATTGTGTATGAAACTAATTTTGAGACTTCAACCATCAAGTTAAATTTTTGGTTGAGTTGGTTCTTTGACATGTTGCCGCGTAGAGTCTTAGTCATGACATCGGCAACTTGTGTATGAGTGGGAGTGAATGAGATCAAAGTGAGGCCTTCTTGAAGCTTATGCCGGATGATGTGGCAATCCAAATCGATGTCCTTGGTGCATTCATGAAAGACAAAGTTCTTAGCAACGTGAACTACAGCTTGGTTGTCATACTTGATTGGAACTGGAATAAAATCCGGAATCTCCAATTTTTGAAGAGGCGGGATAGCCAAGCATGCTCATAAGTGAGTCTCCTCATGGAACGAACTTCTGCACTGGATAAAGAGACGATGACTTGCTTCTTTGATTTCCAGGAATCTGGACAACCACCAAAGGTGATGAAGAATCCACTTAGAGAACGATGAGTGTTATTGCAGGCAACCCAATCAGCATCACAATAGCCAAGTAACTGAAGATCTGGTGAAGAGGTTAGATGAATACCCAAATCATTGTGCCCTTTTAGGTGGAGGAGAGTATGTGTGGCGGCACGAAGGTGTACAAAAGAAGGATTGCGCAAAAATTGACTGAAAAATTGCACTGTATAAGCAATGTCTGGTTGAGTCTTTGTTAGAAATTTCAATTTTCCAACACTACAAGAAAAACCATTTATAGCAACGACCTTTTGCAACGACTAAATTTTGTCGTTGCGAAAAATAGTTTTTGCAACGACATAAAACGGGCGTTGTCAATGTTTGTTGCTATATATAAAATTTTCATTTCCCTCCACAAAAATTTGGCGGAAGGTCGAGTTGAAAATTGGAAATTATGTATCGCAACGACAATGTCGTTGCAATAGAAATTGTGTATGTATTGTAACGACATTTATCGTTGCAAATTGTTTTTATATATTTCGCAACGGATTAGTCGTTGCAAAAGATTAAAGGAAAAAAAAGAAGAAAATCTTGTACTATTTTCAGCAACGACTATTTTACTGTAAAGTACCTTGAAACTTTCTACTCATAAATTTTCATTATATAGTAGCCTTTGCCCTTTCACTTCCCTCTGGTTTCGCCCTCCGCCGCAGCCGCTGTGCGTCTTCATCGCCATCCAGAGCCGCCTGCTGTACACCTTCGCTTCCGTCCTCGTCTACAACGCGGAGTGAGGGCCAAATCTGCCATACGAACTTCCAACAGTCTAACGTCGCCTCAATCGCTTCCGCCCTCTACAGCCGTCGGCGCCGCGCGTCGTTGTCGTCGTCCGGAGCCGCTTGTACGTCGTCGTTTCCATCATCATCTACAACGTGTAGTGATCCCTAATCTGCGGGAGTCGGTAAATTTGTTTTCTCTCGATATTCCTTGATAAATCCAAAGGTCAGATTAGGGCTTTTTGTTTCTCTTGTTTTTCTAGCCAAATGTTCGGTGTAAGGATTGTGTCGGAGTTGAATTCTCTTAGGTAATTGACGGTTTTGTTTTACGATCTGAAATTTTGTTGGACAGTGAGAATATTTCTGCTTGATTTCATTCTACTTGAACCCTAATTTTCTGATCCAAAATTCTCTTCTTTTCCTACTAGGACAGGTATTTGTTTGCGTTGTTGTAATCGTCAGATTATATCTGAAAATTTAGGTTCAAAAAATATGTCTCGCCTGTATGTTGGAAATTTGGATCCTCATGTTACTGAACGAGAACTTGAAGACGAGTTTCATATTTATGGTGTTCTTCGCAGGTATTGCTATGCTCATCATCCATCTAGAATTTATTGGTGTTGTGTTTCCTCAAACCCTACGATTTGAAAGAGATTGAAAATGTGGAACATATTTGAAGTTAACTAAATATATATATATATATAAAGAGAATTAACATAATTCTAATGATATCATTTTCTTATTTGAACACAAACCAATTAAAATATATATATATATATATATAGAAAGATCACTGTCATAAATCTATTGATATCATTTTCTTATTTAAACATATATCAACTAAAAGATTATAGATCAATTGAAATTCCTTTTATTTATACAATATTGATTTAAAAACCTTATAAAATAAATATAATTATATAATGCATACTTTTATTTATACTAATGTTATTTCAATGTGTTTATAAATTATATACATAGTTATAAATTTATTATGCAAATTTCACGCATGACGCATGAATAAAGCTACTAGAAAATGAAGTAAATCATTGTGACCAGATGCAAAGTCCTATTTTCGATATTTGTATGTTGTTTTGATCAAACACACCTAATTCGTGTTGTGCAAATTGTTCTAATATATATATATTAAAGAAAATCTATTTGAAGCTTTCCTCTTATTTATAGCTTCATTTAGCTTATTTGTCATTTTTTTGTTAATCATCTAAAAATAAATCATTTTTTATTTTTTATTTTTTATTTTTTCATAATTCTCATAAAATAGTAGTTTCTTAACTATTTTGTAGGCTTCAAATTTAATTCAAAATATTTAAATTATAAGTCTAATATATTTTACTCTTTTATTTCACGGTTTTTATACTAAGACATGTTTACTTTGAATGTTTCTTTTTTTGTTGAAATTTATGTCCAAATATTTCATTATAAAAAAATCACCTATGAACTTTAGTTGAAGAAAATTGATAGTGAAATTACTTCTTTTATAATATTATAGATTATTACATAAAAATTATATTATATATAAACGTTAAATAATTAACCGCGTATGACGCGGGGACTATACTAGTCACAATAACAGTCTTTGGCACTTTCTTGAATTAACCAATTTCTCCACTTTTTTGTGTCATTTTTTTTTGCATTCGTCCAAACGGCGAAGAAAAGGAAACGTATCTAAATCACTTTTTAATATCATTGTATATTAATAATGACATAATTTTGACATAAAATTGCCATGGAAAATAAGGGAAAGAAACTCAAATGAGTCATGAAAAGGGTATTTCAAACCCCATTCTAGATTGGGAAAACAAAACACCAGCCTCCGTTTCTTCTATGAAACACAATAGTCTCTTTGGAGAATGGTTGATCAAAAAACATTTTGATAACAGTATCAAAAGTGGTTTATATTCATTTCCTTTCTGTTACCGTTTCCACAACGGCAAAACAAACACCATCTTATTCTTAAACTCACCCAAGGCTCCATACTTCCAAAACTTACAAAATTTACCCAAGGCACCCAAAGCTTCTATAGATCCAAATCAAATTCTGTGTCTAGTTGAAAAATGCAATTTGTAGATGCCTCCATACAAAAATCACATCCAAGTTTGTTGGAAGAGCAAAACAGTTCGGGGGTTAAAATTGTGTATCAATTGAAAACGATGAAACCGTTGTATATAAACAAGCTGGTCAGTGTCACCAGATTTCCAAAAAAGAAAAAAAAAAGGAGAGATGCAAGTAGAATATGAGAAAGCAAAGAGCTTCATATCCTCAACAGAGTGCTTAGTAGGATGGATTTGATCAGGTTTCCAACTATTCGACATTTTTAATAAACAAACCACACACAAGCAGAGATATTTACACCCAGACAAGCATGGTACTTGACAGACATTACTGCCTCAGATTCAGAAGTAGCAGCTACGAGACATGCTAAGTTGTTTTTATGCATACAGAAGGAAGGTAAGTTCTTCGTGCGCCTCTTAAGCAGCTTCGGCAAAACCAACTTGCATGTTCCCGTAGTCGAAGACGGTGTGGTACTGTCCCATGAAAATGTCTCCCAGAATCCTGGGTTAAGTTTAAACACAAATGACAATGTTAAGTAAGATTTGACTAGTGAGAATTAAGCCTTGATGTTCAAAGCTCTAACAGACGTGTTGCGACAGGAATGACAAATTTTATGTAAGACTTGAGGCACTGGGTAGAGCTTTAGTAAGATTAAGATTTGAGCAGTCAGCCGGGTAGAAGTTGGAACATACCAAAGGGGACCGAGTGGAGGAGGAACATCCAGAGCTATGAACCCACTGATACATTGTGCTGCAGCTCCTTCACCGACTTGGAGGATATACTGTCAGAGCAACGGGAAATCCATAAGAAAAGACACTTTTCAATAACAACAATTTCACAGACACCATAAAGATTTTGGGTAAAATTGGGGAATAAACTGTTAAAATTATTCGACCCACTATTTCATCATGAATAGAAAATGAGACAGTAACAGAGCAGGAAGTAACAATAGACTCAAATTCAAGGAAGCCAAGATTCAGAGTTCTGTACCTGCTCGGGAGTCAGGTCAAATGTTTTACCACCAAGGGCGAAAGAAACAGTTGGCATAGTAGATAGACTGGCACAATCAACTGCTGATTCTCCCATTGGACTAGGCAAGCGCTCACACAGCTGCAATCACAATATGCATAAAAAAGCTTGTCGCAATTGCAACATTATTGAACCAAGTTAGGTTGGAACTAAAATACCTGATTGGCGTAATCTAAAATTCTTTCTTCAGTTTGATTTTGCTTCAGCTGATTTTGCATCCAAACAACAGCCATCTCACACGCAGTGCATGAAGCATCCTTCAGGCCACCGGATGACTTATCCACATTCTTGTCAACAACACTCTCAATACCCATGCTTTTCCAAATAACAAAATAAAATAAAATAGGAACATACAAGACTGAATTAGAATCGTTGATGGAAGCCAATTTCCCTTTTCCGAAAAAGCAAAATACTTGAAAATATGGAATGGAAAAAATAATGAATGACATTTCCAACTTTCAGAAAGATAAGAAGTTAAGGAAAGGCTCAACTAACCTCACTCCTCTTATTCCATCGAAGGCACATAATCCTATTTGAGAGCAAATCTTCTTCGGTCCAGTCTATAAATAGCAACCAGTTAAAGCAGAGATAAGAATGTTCTGTACCAAATATAGTAAATAAAACCTAGGAATCCATCAAAGATTCGAAAGACATCAATTTATCATACCTCCAATAAAAGCATCTCAAGTATTTGTTTCCCATATTGTGAAACAACTGTTTTACATTCCTGGCTCACCACACCAGAGGCACCAATTGCATGATTGATTTGTGCTACCACAGTCTGATAACTTGATATCATTAGTAACTATATATGTTTAATAAAACAGATGTATCTTAAACCAGAAACAATTACATAAGAGTAAAGTAGTTTTATTTAATAACAATATGGAAGACTAAGACACAGATCTAGCATATATATTTCTTTAATATCGATTATTATGGTTTTCAGTGTCTTTATGTTTTATTTGTTGGTCGGTCAAGAAGCTGTCGGGCGCCGGCAGCCGACTCAAGTGCCCCCCGAGTCGTGCGAAACGGAAACTAGACATCATAGAAGGTGCGTTTTTCTAGTATTTGAACTCATCATAAGAGGATGTGCTATTTTGTTTCTCATCCGATGTCATTAGGTAATGTCATATTACATTCTATATAGTATTACACCTATTAAAAATATAGCAATAAAGTACTACATCCAATTTCATTATGTAATGTCTTATCACATTCTATCTAGTAGTACACCTATTAAAAATATATAATATAATACTACATCTAATTAGGCAAAACTAGGTACAGAATTTGCAAGCAATAAAGAAGACATACTAACTAAACATATGAGTTATGCTGCATGAGAGCATGTCCCATACTGGAATGCTAATTTAGTTCACTAAAACGACAAACAGGTAGTAAACAGTCAAGTTAAAACTTGTGCAAAATCGTATGAATGTTCATGTTACAATCATTGCATTTCTTTGTCATTTAGGATTTAGGTGGGGTTTGTTACACCACACCGGAAAGGGAAACAAAATTTATCTAGTCAATATGTAGTATCATGGTTAGAAAACAAAATCATAAATATTATAATAGGAAAGATGACCATTGTATGTGCAAGAAGGGGGAAGAGAAGAGTGAGGGGAGTGATTTACCCATTTTGTTTCCTCAACTATAGGGTGAGGTTTCAAAAACCATGAAACATACTCCTTGTATTTGGGTACTCTCTTTCTAAACAATCCCCACTCTTACAAAAATAAATATTTTAATTCATAAACCACACTACTAAAGATTGTCGACTGACGATATATACTTTATAGTAGTGATCACTGAGATATTTATCATTCAGATTTACAAGGAAATAGAATCCGATTACAATTCCACCCTATTAATCTGCAAAATTTTCTCAGATTGCGATAATTAGGAAAATCTTCAATATGTTAACCCAAACTTGTAATAGATAACAATAACAATTACAAATTAGGCCAGCAACTCATGGACATGGTCTCAGTAAGGTTACACTGAGTATTAATCTATTGGTTTTACATGTTGTTAAGTTCAATAATGTGAATAATATCTTTCTAAGGAATGCTAAAATGATATATACGCCAGCTCAAAATGGTAGGCATGTGCCATACAATCCAAAAAATATGATTAAATTGATAACAACCATACCTAGAATCAAATCGTATATGCAATTTGAAATCCTCGAGCTATTGCCATGTGAAGAACATACAAGAGGGAATAAAGATGAATTAGATATCATGAAGTACATACCGTTGGTCCAGCTAGCAAAGAAGTCCCTGAATCAGCTATGGCTGAACAACCACCAGAACAAAATCCTGAAAAGCATTTTCCAAGGTTTATGAGACAAAATGAATCATTCAAAGGATAGAAAACAAATGTAAGATGGACCTCCATATACTTACCAGTTGACTCACCACCAACCAGGACCTCATCCATATCAAACTGCCTCGATCAAGAATGACATGTCAGCAAAAACACATGGAATATTGAATTATTAGCAGTAAGAGATTGAGAAAACCAACCTGCCAATAACCCTTGTGTGTCACAGGAACGTAAGTGTGCTCTCCCTTATAATGATCAGGATCAACTCCTCCAAACACTATCTCTCCACCAACTTCCTCTTCAGCATTGCGATTGAGCCAAAATGAAAAGACTGGCTCATTAATAAGACCTTGCTTGACCATATTGTACCTGTGAGCGAATTTTCCTCTTATTACAGGTTACTATTAGTAGTTATTTAGTCTACTTGTATTTAACTTTCAAGAATACAAACTCTGCAGAAGATTGATCTTCATTTGAAAACGCTAGACATATTATTTCAGAAGCCAGAGACCAATTTCAACAGAGCAATATGTTGGCTTACCAGACTGGGGAAGCTTTCCCCACTGAAATCTCTTGAAACCCAAGCCCAAGTATCCCGTCAAACTTAGCAGCCACAAATGTAAGACTAGGCTCCCTCGTTGCCTCAATGAATTCCTAAATAATGATAGAATTAGCATAGAAAAATCAAGTTCTCAACCCAAGAAATGATTAATGACGACCCTAAAGTTCACCTGGTTTTCAACAACAAGGTCCCCAACTTTGACGTTGTCTTGGCTAAAGTACCCGGAAATGGCTCCTGTTCCATAATGAATCTCCGCTGACTTACCTGCGTTACCCAAATATTATGACCACATTCACAACATCGATGGAAGATGCAAAACATGGATTAGAAAATTTCACAAATAACATGACACAAACACAAATACTACATAATGAAAATCCGCTGACTTACTGGCATAAACCGTCCTAACTTTGGATACGGGTACAGGTATATTTGATCAACATTAGCAAATTAATCAATGACAATTATTAGAAAAATAAGTAAGGTAATAAGCTATCTTGGCAAATACAGCCCCCAGCCAGCGTCCTTAACTCTGTGTTCCATTTAGCAATATCTTGTGAATCATAGATGTAGTGGACTCTTCTGCTAAGCCCATTAGGCATCCCTACATTTTCAAGCACACAAACCGAGCTTTATCTAATTACCTAGCCAACATAACTGTTCTTTTTCACACTGGAGCTGCTACTATGAAAACCTCACACGTCAAGCTCACTCAAGCCTCACCGGAGAGATCAAGCATGACCACACACCGAGAAGAATTAGGCATATCTCGACCATACTCCTTACCCGGATACATGTCGTGTCATGTCCACTGGGTATGAAGTTTCTGTTTTCGGTAACACAGATTATAACCCAATTATGCGACAGCCAACCCGACCTTAGAGTTGAACATGTGTAGCCTATCTATATCCCCAAACTACTCAACCTACAACTGATGAAAAACTCGACAATTTATAAGTTATAGAGAAAGCAATATACTTTTGATGATCAGTCAAAGAGCTATTTATTAACCTAAGTAAATTGGTTCTCATGTTCTTCATCCTTTCTTAGTAAAAGATGTTTGATCCAACATACACACATCTAAAACATGTGTTATTTAAGGTCATGTCAAGACTTCACTGATATTTTCAATGCACAAGTATAATATACTAATACAATTTTTAGGTAAATGCATTCAAATTTCAAAAGATTTGTGAAGTTGGAGTTTTAGCAAAGGAAGGGGTGCTACAATGAAGCGGCAACATGAGCATACTAGACAATGAAGAGACATATGATGAACTTCAACTAAAACAGGCAATTTCTCATTTGATAAGGAATGATGTAGCATGGTAATATACTACATAAGATCAATGCCATTGGTTATCTTCAAGATAACTAACCATGACAAAATATATAGCATCACTATTGCAACTTGCAAGTAAAGGGAAGTAGTTTTAGTTATAATTGAATCTTATTGCTGAAAAACACCTTCTACAATGATAAAGCGTAGGACCAAGGCAGAGACGTACCATTTTTCACATAAGTGCTGGACTGGCTAGACTTGTATTTTGAATGGAAAAAACAAGCAATCTGTAGCAGAGCATTGAGTTATTATTCACTAATCAACCACATTCCAATGAAAACTTACATTGGTGTCCGTCATATATTTGGTAAATGATAGCAATACTTACTGAAAGATAACACTTTCCAGAAGGGACCCACAGATTGGAGCTACCAGTGTCAAATATCACTGTAAACTTCTGTGATGGAGTTCCAATTCCAATCTCACCAAAGTATTGTGCATCCATATAGTTCTTGAGAGAGATAATACCAGCATCATCATCTCCAAACCCATTACCAAGACCATACTTCTGCATCAAGTGTTTTTTCTTGCAGCCCAAATGGGAGGACAGGCGGTTGGTTGGATCCAACTTTCTCTTCTTCAAGCCTACTCGAACCAGATCATTGCTTGCATCTGAAAGGGCAGCAGGTGATAATAGAAGCACGACTAGAAGTAACGAAAACAGGCTCCCTGTAATGTTTGCCATCCTGGAAAAATTGCAAAATCCATCAATCAGAATGTACAGATTTAGAACAGCAATTCTGATTAGCTGATAAGGAATTTCTTTTCCATGTCTTGGAAACATGTGGTATATATAATTTCCCGTCATCAAGTTCTTTTTATCTCATATTTTTGTTTTATGCTATTTCGTGTACGAACTATGAACTCTGGAAAAATATCCGAACAACCCACTTCTCTAGATGAACAATTGCATGAATTTCAATTCCCACATAAAACCTAAGTTATGCAGAATTACACATCAGAGATATAAATCTCACCTGAAAAGCCTTTTATTTGGATAATACAAACAGCAGTTGTAATCAATATATTTTTGTTAGTCCCCGTTTAAAATAATTCCAGAAAGCTATCTCTTTGTCTGTCACTAATATCAACCACATATTCTTATTTATATCAATATGAAGCGGTACACATCAGCAACAAAAATAACCACAATTTTTGTAAGAGCGTAAGAAATCATGATCGGATCAACCAAAGTACGACAAAGAAAACCTAGATACACACGAAAACACATGCAGTGCATAATCAACTGAATAAACACCAATTTACGAAAGAAGAACAAGTACAGATTGAAAAATGATCGAGTTCGCCTAACATCTGAGTCAACTGAAGGCCTAATTTTCTACTGCAGACATATGAAAATTAAGCAGAATTTACTCTTAGTGCCGAAAATTATGGCAGACCCGTGTAGCAGGGAAACAGAAAAGGAAATCGAGAAGAATCAGTAAAGTTAGTACCTGAGAGATTATGGCGAAGGAGGAGCTGTTGCGATGTAGTTAATGGGAGAGATATCTTCTGCGGTGGGGTTTCTTTATTCGGCAATCTCCTTCGTTGACGCTTTGGAGGTAGCAGTCGGTGCTACGTGTCCAATATTGATTTGTTAGAGTTGTAATTACTCCGATAAAATTGTTTATAGTGGAGAAACGTGAAGTTATAAAACATCTGTACTGATTAGTAGTATAAGAAATGGATATGGATACAAGTTCGGAAAGGAATGGAATGGAACTACCAGTCCACAGTCTTCTGAATGAGTAGAGCCTCAACTACCAGTCAGAGGAAGCAAGCGCAATACGAAGCCCACTGGGCTTAAAGTATAGGCTGAATAGTACTTGTTTATGGGTAAATGTCCCAAAACAATGCCTTTGTAGATTTTTACACCAGTAAAATAAGTTATAGGCTAATACCCCACTCTCTCCTAATCTACTATTAAACTATTAAAGCAAACTTCAATTTTCGTCACATGTCACCTCCTAACTAAAATCGCCACATGTCATTTCAAAATTCATTTGCCACATGTCATTTTTTCTATTATTTTCCTTTTTGATAAAAAAAATCATATAAGAGGAAAATTATAAATATGTGTAAATGTTTATTTTAGGATAATTAACATATGCAAGATACTATGCTTCTTTATTTATATTTTTAAAATTCTCCAAACCATATTTTATGTACTTTAATATACAAAGAGTTATTTATTAATTATATAGAAAGATTTCATCTTATAATTCATAAATTTTAAATACTTTAAACTAAATATATTTAAATATTTAAACAATACTTGATTAGCACTCTCTTTATCAAAATGTTTATCATACTAATTCAAAAACTTTATATTAAAAAATTGATCATCTTTTTACTTTAGCTATTTAGGTAATAATTCAAATTAAACAATTATTTTTAAAAATTAAACTAAATTTGTATGTAGTAAATGAACTAAATTCATTTGATAAAATAATTTAGCCTTTATTTATGTATTAAAATTAAATTTATTATTTTATTAAACCCTTGTCTCGCACGGAAAACTGAACTAATACGCTTAATTACAACTCATGTCCCGCTGACATGGAGTGATCTCCTCTCCCTCTCCACGCCCGTTGACAGTTGTCTCCCTACCCTCCTCCCTCCCCCTACCCTCCTCCCTCCCGCGGATGCATATTGGAGTATTTTATTTTTCATTTTTCTTTAGACTAGTGAGTATATTTTTATTGTTATTGGTGCAATTAGACTTGACAATCTGGTCGGGCGGGTCGGAGTGTCCCGAGTCGGGTATATTTCGGGTCGGACCATTTGGGCTCTAATATTACCGGGTCAAAACGGGCGGGTTATAACGGGTTTATTGTTGGGTCGGGTTCGGGTTTAAAATTACTAGGTCAAAACAGGTAAGGTTTTTACGGGTTTATTGTCGGCTTGGTCGTTTTGGGTCAAAACCTACCAAAAGATTGGGTTATTATGAGTTCAGTTTTCCGTTTTTCCCCTTTTGGCCCAATTTTTTGGGTCAGTAACAGGTTGGGGCGGGTCAACCCCGGAAATTTAGGGTCAATCGTGTTAGACAAAAAATGGATCACGGATTCAATTTGACAGGTTATAACCCAGAAATTTCGTGTTGAATCGGGTCGGGTTGTTTTCTGTCGGTCTAGCTACAATGCTATTGCTTTAGCTTTTTGTGGTGCATGATCAGATCAAATCAATGGTCACATTTCGTACTAGTTATTCCTCACGAGTTTAAATTTAAAAAACATCTATCTTTTTTTTTTTATAAAGGCAAAAACAGGAGTTTCATTTATCACCAAATGATAACTCCTGGCCATCTGACTGGGCAGCCCTGAAAAGGTCCAAGTAGTTGTAAAACATACTTGACTTTAAAAAGACAGATCTCATGGTTCTGATGTATTCATCAGATATTGTAGAATCTTGATTACATCCAAGAATAGTTTTAATAAAGTGGGTGTTAATTCTCGGGTTGACGATAAAGTCAGCTGCTTTATTGGCCTCTCCGAAGAAGTGAAAGAATTTAACATTATCAAAATTTGTGATAATGTTATGGATGTCATCAATTATATTTTTAATTTCACAGGTTTCATAGCAAGCATAGTCGCATAAAGCGCAACCATTGCCTCTGTAACAAGTGCAGAACTAGAAAATATTTTCTTATTAAAAATATCAAGGATTTTACCATTACTATCTCTAGCTATACAAGCAATATATGAGTTATCAATTGAATGATGTGAACCATCAAAATTTATTTTGATCTAGTTATGTGGTGGTTTGTTCCAATTTTGGTTTCTGTTTTTATTTCTCTTTCTACTCTTACTTAATTATTTTAGGTCCTTTAATACTCATCTTAGTGGTTTTCCATTGTTTAAATTGAATAAAAGCTCTTTTTACAAGTTCGTTATTTTGATAATCCTTTTTACCAAAAATAATTGAATTTCTATATATCCACATATGGTACCAAAAGAAAATTAAAGCTTTTATTTTATCACTATCTTTTTAAAATGTCTTAATAAGACTCATAAAAGTCTCCTCAAATGAGATAGATTGTTGTAGGGGAAACTTCTGACTATCTAAATTCTCAAATATACGTAGTTGATTAAGCATAAAATGACATTCAAAAAAGAAATGCTCTCTAGATTCCGAGGGGGAATTGTAGAGGGAACATTGAAAAGGTACTCTGTTGTAATATTTATTTAATCTTTCTGCAGTGGGGAGATTATCTGATAATGCTTTCCAAAGAAAGTTTTGTAATCGAGGTGGTATTTTTAAATTCCAAATCCAGCTAAAAATATTATTGTTGTTATGCACGTTTTCATTAATACTTAATTTTCTGGCTGAGGCTGTACTAAATTTACCCATGGAGTTTGGAAGCCATATTACTTTATCTTCATTGCAGTTATGGGGTATGTAGATACTAAAAACGTGAGTTAATGTGATTAGGTAATATAGAATGGGCGTGAATCCCATAATAATGTTACTTATAGAGATAAAAAATAATGAATCTAAACTTGTTACCCCTCACTTGTAGTGGGGGTAGGTGTGGTGGTCCGGCAACCACCCAACGACTTTCCGGCGACCACCCGACGACTTCCCGACGACTACCAGGTGACTGTCTGGTAGAGGTCCGGCGATGGTCCGGTGGCGGCCCGGTGGAGGTCCGGCGGTGGTCCAATAATAAATGAAAAAGTTTAAGTATAAACATAAATGAAAATTTAAGTCTAATTCAAATTGCTGAACATTCAGTTGATGAATATTTAAGAATAATGTGATGAACATTTAGTTGGTAAACATGTAAGTAAAATGTGATGAAGATTCAGTAGAGTATGTTAAAATGAACATTTAACAACATTTTGATTAACATTTATGAACAACGTGATGAACATTTAAGCCGATTGTAATGAACTTTTGAGTAATGAACATTTTATTAAATCCTTGTGAACATTTAAGGATGTTTAATGAACATTTAAGTATGAGATGATGAACATTTAGGTAATTTTTTATGAAAATCAAGTGTTTTTTTTACTCGAAATTATATTAAAGTGGTGTTCCACATAAGGGGTGGTCCGATGGTCCGACGATGGCTTGATGGTGGGTCAGTGGTGGTGCGGTCGTGGTGGTTCGGTGGTGGTCTACCGTTTGTCCAAATAACATAATCATTTAAGTGTAATAAACTTGGTGAACATTTAAATATAATTTGATGAACATTCAGTTGATAAACATTTAAGTATAATGTGATGAACATTCAGTTGGTGAACATTTAAGGATAATGTGATGAACATTCAGTAGAGTATGTCAAAATGAACATTTATCCACATTTTGATGAACATTTATGAACAACGTGATGAACATTTAAGCCGATTGTAATGAACTTTTGAGTAATAAACATTTTATTAAATCCTTGTGAACATTTAAGTATGAGATGATGAACATTTAGGTGATTGTTTTTTATGAAAATCAAGTGTTTTTTAATAGAAATTATATTAAAGTGGTGTTCCACATAAGTGGTGGTTCGGTGGTCCGGCGGTGGCTTGATGGTGGTGAAGTCGTGGTGCGGTGGTGGTGCGGTAGTGGTGCGCCGTTTGTCCAAATAACATAAACATTTAAGTGTAATAAACTTGGTGAACATTTAAGTATAATTTGATGAACATTTAAGTATAATGTGATGAACATTCGTTTGGTGAACATTTAATTGTAATGTGATGAACATTCAATTGGTGTACATTTAAGTAGCATGTGATGAACATTCAGTTGATGAACATTTAAGTATAATGTGATGAACATTCAGTAGAGTATGTCCAAATGAACATCTATGAACATTGTGATGAACATTTATGAACAACGTGATGAACATTTAAGGCAATTGTAATGAACTTTTGAGTAATAAATAATTTTGTAATATTTGTGAACAATTTTATACATCTTTGTGAAAATTTTGTTTCGGCGAGGCCCGGAGGTGGTCCAGCGGTGGTCTGGAGGCGGTCGGCGGTGGTCCGACAATGGTGACAAGTGGCGCCACGTGTCATCATCCAGGCTCTTGGATCTTCCTTGATCCAAGGCTCCACGTACATTAATTCTCATTTATCATTTTAATAAACTTTATTACATGATACTTTTCCATATAGAATTGATTCGATATATCCCATACTTTGTCAATAGTTATGAAGCTTGACACTTTATCGTTAATATCTTACTTAGTTGGATCAAAGAAAGGTTGTAAATTTAGGTTTTTTATCCAGTTATATGTCCAAAAATTGATATTGTTATCGTTCCCAAGTTCCCATCAAATTCTTTTCTGAAATTGTTCACGCAAATGTAAAAGTCTTGAAAATTGTCATGATTGTTTCCTTTTCTTTTTGTAGTTGAAGATAGAAGAGGATTGTAAATATTTTTGATGTATAATCTTGACCCATAAATTATTTCTATCGGTCACTAGTTCCCATTAAAGTTTTTGTTGAAGTGCATTATTAGATCTTCTGCTTTGTGAAGACCTAATCCACCACATTGTTTGGGCTTACAAATTGAATCCCAATTTGTAATGGCTCGGTATCCAGGATTGTTATTATTCCAAAAGAAATCTTTATTAATCTTGTCAAATTGTTTGCAAACTCCTTTTGATAGTGAAAAACATTGCATTAAATGATTATCTTTAGACATTATACTTGATTAAATGAGGATGGGTCTACCGGCTTGTGATATAGTATTTGATTTTCATTTAGAAAGTTGTTTTTGCATGCTTTGTACTGCATATTGGAAACAATTATTTTTTATTCTACCTCTAACGATTGGAATTCCTAAATATTTCTCCATCGAAATTGTTAGTTGTAGGTTTAAGACAGAGGCTGACGCTAGTTGTTGTGTTGATGATATATTTAGAGACGTTTGGAATTAACTTTTATGATAATTGATCGTTAATCCCAAAAGATATGTGAATTATTGTAGCAGTTTTTTAATGTAATTCATATTATTCATATTTTCATTTGCAAAAATAATTGCGTCGTCAACAAAACATAAAAATGGTATACACATTCCATTTTGTGTTATCTGAATCCCAACTTTGTGGTTCGATTTTTCTGCTTCATTTTGTAGTTGTCTAGCTAGATACTCCATTAACTAGGACAGAGAAGGAGGCAGACTTTATACAAGTCATGACATGATTTATCAAAGTCGAGTGAAATCCAAAGGTTTGTAATATTTTAGTAATCAAAGGTCATTGTACTTTATTGTACGCTTTCTCCATATCAAGTTTAAGAGTCATCCATCCCCTCTTTCCTTTTTTTCTTTTGGTGGAAGGAATGAAAAATTTCATGTGCTATAAGAATGTTGTCAAAAATTGATCTGTCATTTACAAATGCAGCCTGGCGGCGATGGATTAATTTAGGGAGTAAATTTTATAGACGGTTAGCCATTAGTTTAGTTATAGTTTTATAAATTGTTGTACAAAGGCTAATAGGTCGGTAATGGTTAATAGAGATAGGATTATCTATTTTTGGTATAAGAGCAATGAAAGATTGTGCACAATCTGTCAACATAGAGCCCGAGTGAAAATAAGCATGTATTGCCTGAGTTTATTGATTGACCAATAATTGGCCAATAGTGTTGATAAAATTCGACGTTAAAACCATATGATCCTGGTGTTTTATTATGAGAAAGTTGAAAGATAACGTTTTTAATTTCTAAGGGAGTCGGTTGCATAAGTAACATATCATTAACTTCATCTGAGTCTAATTTTGGGATTAATTTAAAATCAGCGTCCGTTAAAGAAATGGAATGAAGAGGTTGGTAGCGAGATTGCAAATCGATAGTAACTAGTATATTCCCGCGCACCTTTAAGGCGCGAGAGGCTTTAACAATTATATTATTTTATAAAGACAACATAAAATTGAATTATACCTATGATTATTATAGTAAATGTAATCCATTATCATAGTAAAGTGTAACCCCCTTCGGTCTATGTGATCCAAATGTTTTTTAAGTGTAATCATAAAAAAAGTTTCAACATTAATGGCTAAAAATCTTACATCAACCTCTTACTTTTCAAAACACATCAATAAGAGTCTCCATGTTAATAAGGCTCATTTCATCTTGGAACGGGTCAAGGAGTACATTTTGGCGGGTCAAGTGATCAATATAAGATGATATTGAAAAGAAGCAAGGCCTTTAAGGCGAGGGAGAAGTTAAATAGAGAGGGGTTTGAATTAATATAGAGAAGAAAGAGAGGAGGGCAACAGTTGTGGAGAACGTGGTGTGTGGTGTTAGAAGTTACAGAGATCGTGGGCGAGAAAGAGAAGGCTTTAGAGAAGTTGAGAGCGTAAAAGACGGGAGAGAAGTTGAGAGCCAAGAAGACTATTAGCTCAATTGGGAAAAAGGCTATGAAAAGTTCAATTTATGAGGAGATATCAGGGGGCTATAAATTATGAGTAGATATGAGGAGATATTAGTTTAGTTGAGAGCGAAATACGCTATGAAAATCTGCTATAAATTTGCATTAGTGTTTTAAGAAAAAGTACAATTTATTAACATTAGGGGCTTACTACTAAATTGACACCTAAATTGACACTGTTAGAACCCATCAATAAAATTGCAAAAAACAGGGGGAAATAAGACTAATATAGAAGAAAAATTAGTAACCAGCATACCCTATCAAATGACTCTAAAATTGATTTTGAACTGAACAAAGAGATCATAAAGTTGCCCTACTGTAGTCCAAAATTCTGCTTGTAAAGATTAAATCGTAGGATTACCAATAATCCCAGCTGAGGCAAGTACCTTCCTTGAAATGGTGGAATCGGGCACGGTCTCTAACTACGATCCCACTTTCATAAACTCTTGGAATCAGTTTCATAACAGGATGGCAATCCTCACATTGGCGTTGGGACTTCAGAATCTTGATTATCGATCGAGAGTTTGTCTTTATCAAACCAAAAGCAACTGCAAGCTTGTCTCTGTGATCGAGCAACTGAATTGCCTTATCCTCCTCATCAATGTCAAGCAGGACTTCTGAGAGTTGATAGTTGAGGCTCATAGCCTTCTCCTCTCAACCGCTCCTCTACCTCATCTAGCTTATGGAAAACTCTTTCGGATGACTCGAATCCCTGCTTGCTACAAACTCATGCACAACTCTCCTTCCACTTCAATATTACTTGTCACTGGTGGATTCAACAATCTTCCTCCAAGGAAGCATTGTTTTTCAACATTGGCCTTATCTTTTCAATTCCCTGCATACGTGTATACATACCAAGAAATACGAATATGTCACGACTTGTAGAATCCAAGTGCATCTCTTGTATTAAACACTGTGCTTGATTGGTGTCTCCATGAATCTTACATGCCAATATCAAAATGAGGATCAAATGTACCTTTTGTGTACATATTCGTCAACCAATGTGAATAACATAAAACAATCAATGTTATTGGTTCCTCCTAATAAAGTGAGCAAATACTAATAATAGAGTAGTGTCAAGCTAATAGACAGAACAACAGTGACATATTCAAGTATCTAGCCACTCTTGCTCTACCTTTTCCGGATGAACCAACCTCAAGCTGATTTCTAGACTAAAAAATCCATGAGCAAATATGAAAAACAGAACCAATAGATTAAGAGTAGTTGTGAGAATCAAGGAGAGAAACCAAATACAATTGCACACCAAAACAAATTCGAGGGATATTCATCCCCAAATTAAAGAAAATCAACCTCCAATTCAATCAAGGAGCACATTAATGAGGGAATTAATACACAACCAACTAATCCGACTATTCACTTCGACGACAACATTGGAATGTTTAACAAAAATTAATCATTGGACAAACAGTTCACTCAGACTATTCATTATAATCATCAAACCTTAGAATTTCTATAAGGAATCACCTTCACAAGAAGTGTACATCTTCTGTATACTAAACACCACCAACAATGGGACACTGACAACCCTTTCCCCAATATGTACCCTATAAGATGAATAATCAACTCTACAAACTTATAACACCAGTTGGTTATGAAAAAATTAATGCAATGCCTGCATTTCACAGAATATAATACGGTCGTAAGATTTGTCACATCATATGTGCAATTCTTTCATTTAACAGAACACTATACGGCCGTATGTTTTGTCACATCCTATGTGCAATTCTTTCATTTAAAAGATAACTATACGTCTATATCTTTTCGTGTACCTTGCAATTCTTTAATTGTTTAGTAGATTAGAACTCTAACATCAAGATTTCAATTGCATATATAACCAATATTCTTAATCAAAATTTAATCTGTTTATAATGCACAACGAAACTGGAAAAAGAGATCTTCAAACAAATCAGTAAAAAAAGAAAAAGAGAAAGAAGCTTAAGCCTAAGATATCCTTTCCAGAAGACTATTATACTAATGTTCCTAAGTAAATGATTCTTTCTAGAAAGAAGCATCAAGAGGAACCTTTCAGCACTACAAGTTTAATAGATTGAACAAAAGCAATAATACATCTAAAACTAACAAATTGAATAGAAATTGCAAGTAAGAAATAGTAGTCAATAATGGGTTTTAGTCATAAATTAGTCAATCAACCGCAACTAATAACCTCAAAAAATCAAAAGATTAGCATCCTCCATGTTCTATGTGCTCTCCACCTCACCACTAAAACAATCAAGAATGTAATGTACTTATATAGCACATCAACAAAGGGAAAAGAAACACAATACTAAGCTTATGATTTCAGATGACTTAAGATTTAGAGCAAACCTTTGGCATAGAATCGGTAGTTCAACAACTACTATGACTTCGGATTTGAGATCAAACCTTGGCCAAAATTTAGCAAGTGCAAATCTTAAGCTATCCAAACTGGTTATCTTCTCCACTATATAAGAGGAAACTGACTGCCTGACTGAGTTGTTGCAGTGAGGAAAACTCATTAAACGAATACTGTTTATCATCCAAGCGGTCTCTTGAACAAATGCCCACACCCTCTTTGGAAAAACATGAAACACACTTTCTGGGAGCTTGATCCCTGTGTATTAGACAATTAAACACTTGATTTTCACTGAATATCTCACTAAGAAAAAGAAAATTACATCATGCCAACTAATTAAACATCCTCAGTTTTCAATTGCCAGAACCAGAGATTATTCTGAATCTTGTGCAAATTAAAAAATATGTGCTCTGAAATATCATCCAAAACATGGAAACTGGGAGAATCTTGTTTCACAACCCTTAAAGAAACAATCCGAAAAAATTGTACCAACCTCAAATTAGCATTTTATATAACTAAGAAAGGAATACAACTATAATACCCCTTATTTTGATTGAAAATATCTATATATGGTCTATAATATATCTAATATATGATGTGTTATACGAGAATAAAATTATAAATTATATGATGTATTATACGCGATTTTGTATGTGAACTTGTGAAGGTTTAACTTCTTGTTAATTATTATAGGAAACTAATAAATATCATAAAATGCCCTAATACTAGTGTGTTAATAATTTGTACTCCTTTAATTATTTTAAAAAGAATTAATGTTCTTACTTAACCTAGTATATAAGGTTATTCTAAACCTAAAGCAACCCTAGCCTCCTTGTCTCTCTCCTCTCTTCAGCCTCCATTTTCTCCCCTTCGTACTACAAAATGAAGGATCAATTTGGGTATGTTTCTGAACTCGAAAAATTATGATATTTCAGTGGGAAATCAGATAAGTTATCAGGAGAATGTATGTAAAATTTCGTGATTTTTGGATAACTGTCGAATGATACAAGAATTCGTTACCGATTTGTTGTATTGCTGGAAGGCTGGATAGATGGCAGTGTTTTGGAAAATCATCATATATTGATTATAGATCCGAATTGAGTTTATGATATATGGTTAGAATCGTTTAGAAGTCTAGTTTATATGTGTATAATTTCATGATTTTTGATGAATTTTAGATCATGTATTTATATGTAAAACCGAATACTGTACGAATCCAGAATGTATAGGACAGTCCTGGAGTATATTAATTATATAGCTTTCGTTTGATATCGGATTTAGATAATTCTTGAAGCATTAGGTTCGTAACCTTTAAGGCTATTGATCTGTAAAGTTTGATGATTTTAGGACGTTGTTTAATATTCGTTTTATATTTTACAAGTTGACTTGCAGATTCTGGAATTTGGAGTCTTTTATATATAAGTGTGTTTGTATAAGGTTTCGTGTTGACATGTACTTTTGTATATCTATGGCTTGTTTAGGACGGGTTATGATTGATGATGGATCTTCATTGGATAATATATGCTTGGATTCGAGGTGAGTCATCCCCCGACTTACTTAGTTGCTTGCTTCAGACTGGCCCGCTTGACGATTGCGTTGATGGACTCTGACTGTAATGTTGTGTGTTTCATTGTTTGTAATTTGGATTAAGTGCATAAATGTTTTATGTGATTACCTTTATATGCGACTAGTTGTGATGCCTAATGTGTCGAGTTGTTGTTTGGCTTTGTATGGTAGATTAGAATTTGCCTCTGTGATTTTTGCTGTTGTGGTTGATAAGTCAATGTCGCGTGTGCTTGTAGTTGATGATCTTATTCCCTGGTGTGTGGTTTGTGGTTGCCCGTTGGAGGTGTATTTATTGTGTTATCTTGTGTTGTTGAGGATAAAGAATTGATGTTGTTTGTGCTTGTGTTAAATTGGTGTTATCTAACGATGTGTTGCGTTGTATGATTGATTGTATGTGGGTGAGCGCGTGAGGTGCATTGTGATTTGCTATCTTATGTGTTTGACTAAGTGTTGATTCCGTTGTGCTTGTTAAGTATCGTTGTGAGTTTGATACGTTGATTGCGTTTATGCTTTGTTTTACGTGTTGTATGTAAATTGCAGTTTAGTTTCTTGAGATGTAGTTTGATTACGGGTTCATCCCCTGAGATCCCAACTTCTAACCCAGGTTACTCTAGGGTTTTCTTTTGATTCTGATGGTTACAGGACTTTAGCTTGTACGATGTGGTAGCTGCATGGAGGAGTTGGAGGTGCTCGACGGTGGTGCTAGTTTAGTGTCTAGAGTTGTGTATTTTATATTATAATTTTCGTATTGGGTTTTAGAATATCTTTGTATTATAGTCGCTTCCGCTGTAGTGATCGTTATGTTGTTGTCTTTAGCCTGGTGGATTTCGAGTGGAAATCCACGGCAGTAACGCCCAGGAGTTGGGGTGTTACAACAACAAACAAGAAGAAACATGTGCAATTCTTTCTATGACATCATGTCCTAGTTAGCAGTTAGCCACATTGGAATTGAACAATCCATAACACATGCTAATAAGATAATCCTAAAAAATTCTCATAGGTGGTCTAATAGAAGATGAAAAAAACATTAGCAAATGGCTGTAAACCATGATCATAACAAATTGGGTGCATATAAGAAAAAGAACTACACAAAATATAAGCAAATATACTTTCTCTTTTGTTCATTCTTACAATCAGGGTGGGTGCAGATAGAGTGGTTCCATATAGGGAAATGAAACAATAAAGATGGCATGATACGTAAAACTTAAAACACAGAGCAATTGATGGTATTAACATATAACATACATAAATTTTGAGATAAGCTACATTTGACTTAATTAGGTGGGCACATTTTTTCCACATCACTAAAGCGAATATCAACAATATTATTGACGTGGGAAGTCTTAACTGACCAGTCCTAAAGTTTCATGTACATTTTGAGATTTATACTCAGATTATCTGTAATTAATAAACTTTGATAGAATGAAAATAAGTCTCACACAACGAACTAAGAAAGAAAACAATCGAATCAAGCTCAAACATAAAAACAGAGCACAAGTATTTTATATATCTAGTTTACAAACTCAATGTTAGTAAGCTTGGACTATTGCTTACTTTGACTGTAGTATTTAATGCAAATTTTCATCTACTTTTCTATTTCAATAATTCTAAGCATGAGTTCTTAATTTTTTTTGTTACAGAAAATTATTTAGGTCACTTAGGTTCCACTGTTTCAGACAGGCAGGTAATACATAAAACAAAGATAGTTGAATGAAAGACAAAAAAAAAATCAGATGAGGCTACCACTTCTAGTCAAATTGGCAATTAAAGTAGTGGTCGAGAAAAAATCAGATGAGACTCCCACCACGATATGAACAATTAAAATTGCTAAAGTTCATGCAGCAGCTCCACAAGCAAGCCTTGTAGTCACACTCAGATCAGAATCTTTTGCACATACCAAGTTGATTTACACATACCTGGTGCAATGTAACCGTAAGAGCCAGCAATGGCGGACATGCATTCTGATGCGCCTAAATCTTGCAAGGCCAAAATCAGCAACATGAGCCTCAAGATTGGAATCGGCAACATGAGACTTAACATCCATGTGAACAATCAATGGGGAGCAGTCATGGTGAAGATAACAAAGTCCCTTAGCAGCTTCCACAGTCCGTACCATTTATAAAAAAAAATTCAAAATCTAGTAGAGCCAAAAAACACAAAAAATCTATTAAATGTAATATCAGGATATCATTAAGATTAACCCAGCACATAGACGTAAGAAAAGTTCCAGGACTCCTTAAGCAAGGTCCTCAAATGTAAAAATCACTACAATGTTGTACTTAAATGTAGATTATGTAGTGAAAAGAGACACTAAATTAATTCACACAGATTTTACACATCAACATGCCCTTTTCAAGCTTCCCAACAATACATAAACGAAAATTCAAAAATTAAAACGCTAATCGTATGATAGATGATTCAACGAAATTGTATGAGTAGATGATTCAACGAAGTTCACCATAGATAAATGATAATAACACTTTCATGAAGAAGAAGAAGCAACAAAAAAAAACTACAAAACGACCAAAATGGGGAAAGGAATGATGGAGAATTAGGGAGAAACCTGAAATCAACGATGCAGAATGAGCCCTAGCGGTGAAGTTGGTGAAGGAAGCGGTCTTTCTGGTTGAGGAACTGCTGCAAATTGTGTGAAGGAGGCGATCGTGAAAATAAGCGTCTCTCCTGCAAATTGACAATTTGGTGACGGAGGCGGTCGCTCGATTAAGGCAGATTATGCGCTGGAGACGGTAGATTATTTCTTTTTCTCCGAGGAATCCATTTGCAGCAGTTAGAGGAGAATCAGTTGAGGAGGAGAACGATTTTGACGAAGCAAGAAATCGTGGAGAGTGGCGCTGCGGTTGAAGAAGGAGAAAACGGGTTTGCTGAGCTTCCAGCGTATTAACATGAGAGGGATTCAATTGTGAGCAAAGTAGAATGTAATAATCAAATTAATCCATAGAAAGCAAATAAGGTTGGATCAATCTTCTGGTACTTCGAAACAACAGCAAGGAATTGATTTTTTTTGTGATTACAAAAACAAATCAAGAAATTGACAACATAATTACAACGCTCACCTGGAGAGATATACGGAAAGACAGTGGTATTAGGTAAGTCAGGCGATATTAGGACGGCGCTAGGGCAGTTCGGAGGCGGCGGCGACGAAGCAAATTGGAAGAGAGAAGGATTAGACTGCGTGAAATTTTCAGTTGTCACAGGTTCTCCGACCTAATTTCACAGAGAAAACACATAATCAAAACTCATAAGCCCTAATTTCAGAGTTGTATTTGACTTTACGACATAAGAGAAGTAGGTGTCGAAGTTTTGTTGCTCCCATTTTCCGATGACGGCAGTTGCACTTGTGGGAATGCGTATGCAGGAGTTGGTATCGAAGTGTACGTGGAGGCGGCGCGGGAACTCATTTCCTCCTACTCGATCTGAAACCGAGGGGTGGCGGGGGAAGGAGGCGGTGGAGGGCTCACGGAGGTGGCGCCTAGTCGGAGATAAAGCTAGTTATATATATAATTATAAAAATTATTGTTCAAATTCCGGACATGAAACGGGGATAAAGCTAGTTACTATGTATAAGCACGCCGTAATCAATCACGTAAAATTGGTGTCCTCTGTTCATAGTTTGTTGTAGTCAAGGGTACAAAATGCCCTTGCACAAGTTATGCTTAACAAAACAAACGTTCTGGATCCTCGCGCCACACAGAACGAGCGAATGGACAGCAAAAAACATACAAATCCACACAAATAACAAGCATCGTCTCTCAATCAAGAAACACATAATTGCTCTTAAGGACAGCACTAGTACAAGTAGTTGGTCATCCATGAGCAGAAGCGGGACCATGCGAGCTCAACAGCAGAATCGTCCTCATCATTCAACCCCATTGCCTTCCTCCTCTGCACACCCTCAGAGGACTTGTTCATGAACGCATGTCCACAACCAGGGTAGATATGAACCTCATGATCCACACTTCCTGCCTTCAGCTTCTCTTCCAAACCTTTTGCTGCCTGCATACATCCATCCAAAGACACGCATACACACGCCAAATCTTAACTAATCATACGCTAATATGTATAAAACAGATCATTTAACACGCAATTATGATTTTTAAAGCAACTGATTATTTGTTTAGATCTCATGTGATATATGAAATAGATTAACACGTGTAAAGCATATGAGTGCTACCTAGCTTCCTGTATAAGCTTTATTCTAGCAGACAAATTGATTTGGTTGATCAATCCAAAAATCATTCTTCTTCCTCTCCTCTGTTCTCTTGATTGATAGGTTTATTGATTCTATCGATTCTCCTTCTTACACAATTTTGTCTCTCTACTGATTCCTTTGGATCAACTTCAGTCACTTACCAGTTACCATTTCTCAATTAAGATTAGTTCAACTTTCTTGATTTCTAAGGATTTGACCAGTCAGTCTCCTAATGCTAGCTTCTTAATGGCTACTATCTTTTCTCTAAAAATTAATTGGTTTTCCTAGTTGTTTATGTTGATGACATTTTACTATTTTAGTAACTAGATACAATTCTAATGAGATTACATCCATTTCAAATCAAAGATTTGGGCACTTTGAGCTATTTTCTAGGGATGAATTTCCTACATTCTTCAAAGGAACCATCTGCTCTCAAGGGAAATTCACCATGGATATTCTACAGATTTTGATGTGCATAATCTGCCAGCTGTAAAGAGGCCACTTGATCCAAACATCAAGCTTACTTCTTCCAAAGACGATCTTCTTCATGATCCAACACCTTATAAAAGGCTAGTAGAGAAATTGAATTTTGTGATTACTACTCGGTAATTTAGTCACTCTATGAAAAGCCCTGGCCATTCTCATTACAAGGCCGCTCTGCACACATTGAAGTATCTCAAGGGCACACTCAATGGCAGGCTTTTGATGTCCTCATCTTCTGATTTCTTACTTCGAGCTTACAGTCATTCTGACTGGGCATCCTAAATCTGCATCTGCAGCAGACTATCTCAAGTGATCACATTATTTTCCTTGGCTCTTCTCCTATTACCTTGGAAGTCCAAAAAGAAAACAACCATATCACTTTCATCAGCTGAAGTAGAGTACATGTCCATTAGACGGCTTACAACAGAATTTTTCTGGCTAACTCATTTGCTTCATGAGTTTGAAGTTCCTAACCTTACACCAGTTTCAGTGCGTTGTGATAGTCATGCAGACATCCACATAGCCAGAAACTGAGTTTTGCATGAACGCATGAAGCACAAAGAAATATACTGCCACTTCGTGCGTTCAAAGCTCAATGAAGGTTTCATACCTTAGCTCATGTGCGTACTCAGATGCAGCTAGCAGATGTGCTCACTAAGTCACTTTCTGGTCTAGTTCATCCATCTACACTAGACAAACTGTCATGCATTTTGCACCTTCAATTCGACGGGGAATATTAGAATAGAAGAACCTGTGTCAAGCATAGAGTGCTACCTAGCTTTCTTTATAAGCCATACTGTAGGAGACAAGCTGATTCAGCTGATTCAGCTGATCCATCCACAAATCATTCTTCTTTTTTCCACTCCTCTCTTCTCTTGATTGAATGATTCTCAATCACAATAGGCCAGAAATATAAAAGAAGTGATTTATACGAGTTTGAATTTAACTAATCAATAAACCACTATGCAACCCAGTGTTTCATAGATATCTCTAACATCATGAGCTCAGCTCATTAAATTGCGTCAATTAACACAAGTTTTGGAACAAAAGTTGCAGCAGAGTCTTCTATAACACTCATTTTACCCTATATTTGTAACATGTCAAAATGACTTCAACTTCAAGGGTGACATCCCCAAGTGGACATATAAAATACACAACTAAACAGTCTAAACCTGACAATTCGCATTGGGCTAGTCGTACCTAGATGCTATGGTTGGTTCATTTCATGATTCAAGCTCAAGGTGCTCCGCCCTACCCCTACAATTTTTGGGTCAAGAGGGTTATGTTTGAGTTTGACAGGCATTGAGTCAAGTTACACACTTTGCAGTTCTAAATGTAGGGAACATGTTTCATGTCCATTCTATGTCAAGCTATTCCTCGAACTCTTAAGTACAAAAGATACATGATTCTTATTCAGGATATATTTTGCCAAGAAAAAAAAAATCTTGACCAATGGTCAGTAGAAAAGACAGCGGAGCAATTTGAACCATCCACATATAGCACCCTGATATCTGAGGTCAGATACCCAGGTTAGTTGTTTGAAAATGGGGAACAACGATCCCCAACCATCACAAAGAGAAATATTTTTGTCATTAGTAAGTCCAAAGGGTGTTATGATGTTATGGACCTCCGTTGTAGGATCCAGTCACGAGTCTAGACAAGCGAGAACTCTTCCTAGACGATATGGTGAATTGGTGAAAAGGGGGTAGGAAAAGGATGAAGGCTGGTGCATGATACTTTGCTTATCCTTTATTAGATACTAAAAATCCCGTTATATAGGCCCGGCTAACAAATATAATAGTTATCCAGATAAGAAAGATATTTAATATCCCGATAACAAGGATGCATACCAATAAAGATATTCTATCTCCTAACATTTAAGATAATATAAACTATCTACTTAAATAGCAATAAAATAAATAACCTAGACAATATCAACGCTCACTTTACATCTAAATGGCATCAGACTATAAAATTAATATAAATTTAGTGACCACGGATCATGGGTTTATGAAAGGAATTCTAGAATTGTGGTATGTTAAAGCATTGGTTGGCAAGGTAATTCTGTTAATTTGATGGGATGACAGTAGTTTAAGCATCACAAGCAAAGAAAGCATATGAGAACAAGAGTTTTTGGGGAATATTTTAGCATATCAAATCAAATTTTCCCTCAAGCAGAAGACATATAAATCTTTCTTTTTCCTCATTTAAACAAGCTACAAAGATCTAATTTTCATGAAAAATTAAAAGCATACCGTCACATCAGAAAACCCAACAAAATTGTCAAGCTCCCCAAAATGAGCTTGAATAGGTGCCTTAGCCTGTGTAGCATCCACAGATTCTTGTGGAGGAACTCCATAGAATGCAACAACAGCATCAATACCAGGGACTCTTACAGAACTCAAGATAGAAAGAGCACCTCCCATGCAATATCCAGTTACACCAACCTATGGGATTGTAGAGCATCTAGTTAGCCAAACATATTCATTACTCATTTCATTTACAGATATGATGACTTTCAATTTATCGAAGCAAATCCAGTTGTCGCCGGCATTGTATTATGTATGTATTGTATTATGTATATATAGACAATATTGTCCGGGGTTGGAAAAACACTCAGAAGACGGTGTATTTTACATATTCTTTTTAAACTTAACCCATAAAACCCCTCAGAACAAGCTTTTAACCTTTGTAGATACATCTATATGATTATGATCAATTAAAATACAAGCACAAACAACAGGCAGTAAAGTAATTTGTTAAGGAATAATATCATTTCACCATATGATAAAAAAGGGCACACATAGTACTCAATTTTAGTCTCTAACACATGACCATACTTGTCATTACTCGTAAAGATGATATAAACTTCTAGAAAACATAAAAACTAGCATGTGTTAGCACATTTCAATCCACGTGGACTCACATAGGGAAAAGAAGTAAAAATAGGTTTAAAATCTTTGCTAAAATATACATCTATATGATCTGGAGTCTGCATCATCACATTATCATGTTTCATTGCCCTTACCAGATTTTATCTCTGGACACTAGAAACATTGTTGTTACATTACAATAATGAATCAATTCATATTATTTTTGGACAATTAAGAGTATACACCATATAATAAAAAGGAAACATGGGATAACTCAGTCAGTAATTACCTTCTTAGAACCATTCTCCTTCAGCCACTTAATAGAAGCTTCTATATCTTTAACAGCACTTTCCCAATCCAGGTTTTCCATTAAGTGTTGTGCTTCTGCCGCATCCAAGCCTACTTTCCCGCGGTATAAGCTACAATATCAGGAAACAAGGGAGAAAGAAGAAAAGACAATCATCCATCAATCAAACTTCTAACACTAAACTGAATCACAGGGAGTAGGATATTATATACAGTAGAAAGGTGACAAATATTACTCAGGGATAAGTGCTTTGAAGCCGGGTTCTAACTGAGAAATCTTGATCGCGTGGTTCTTAATCTCAAAATCCACACCCCACCATTCTTGAAGCACAACAATACCAGGAGCATCCTCTTTCCCCACCACATATGCATCAAATGTCTACCAGTACTCAAGTTCGTCAGCTTATCAAGTCAACTAATTTAAAACAAGCTTAGCCAGCTAAAATCCCAAACCATGTTTAACCACATTTTTTGTAGCAGTGTTTAACCACATGCTAAAGAGCTAACTCAACACAGGAAACATTTAATCATAGCCAAAAGTATAACAAGAAGAAGAACAAAATCAGCGTAAAATGAAACTCAATGATAAGGACTGAACATGGAAGTAAATTGCACATCATACAAAATAAAAACGGGCCGGTGTGATTGTCTATAGCTCTAGCAGCTTTAACATTCGACAATAGGAAGAACCCTAGTCCTGATCTTCATCTGCATAGATGTATGTTTTGAAATCACTTCCTTTCTGTACTTGTATGTCTAATAATATAGAGAGTTTAAGAGGGTGGAATTGTTTTCTTTCCCCCTTCTCTTAGCACACAAATTTTAGAGCTCAAGATACGAAATTGTTTGATTGGTTATCAGGGTATCAATGTGAACTGGATTCTTTTCCATTATTTCAAACCGAACAGGCCCTGAGTATGATTGAAATCAAAGTTTTCCATCACCATGATCATGCATCGCATTCGCAAGTTATACAAATATGAGACATGCCAAACAATTGAAAACCAGGAAAGAAAAAACTACAGCATGCCTCGAGAAATCAGGTATAACATAGCTTGTTAGCCAATTTCCTCAAATTCAGAGTAACATAACACAGGAAACAGACGAATTGAATGATAAATTAATAAAGAAAAGCTCACAGTGTCATCTCTTAGAATCTGGACTTTGGTAAACGCAGAGTCTGCCATTGATGATCTTGGAGGAGGTGTCGGGGAAATGGTGAGGGAAGGCTGCTGAAGTAGGCGTTGACGAAGCGATGTGGGTTTGGGAATTTTTTTTTTTTTTGAGCGGAAATATCTCAATGTTTTTTTTTTATCACGAACGAGGGACTATTCCGAAACAATCTCGGGTATAGTTGTACGCCTAACATCATCCAAAACAACATCAAAAGCCTTCAAGACTCGAATAAAAAACATGAACGCTAAGAGAAAAGAAAAAAAAGGAAGAAAAGCATGATGGTCAGCGACCATATTAGCTTCGCGGAACACACGGCGAAATAGCAAACTCAATTCCTATAAATGAATCTCGTTGCCATGACAATTGTAGGACCTTTAAATCGAAAATAAACAATCTACAAGGGAATTGAAATAAAGAACAAAATTAAGGAAGTATTGTACCGAATCTGTATTAGAAAACTGGTGCGCAGAGGCGAGAAAATATCTCTATCCTTAATTCTGTAACGCCCCGTATATGTGACAGTTACCGGCGTTGAGAATCTCATGATACAACTGCGGACTCTTCTGGTTTGCACAATCAAAGAACTAAAGACGGTGCGCGAAGGGGGTCAAGGTCCTCTCTCCATACCTCCCAAGGTCTTACCATGGGTAGGGTGTTGGGGTTATATAAACTCTCTTCAATTTCATCCCAAATTTTTGATGTGGGAGAAAAACCAACACCCATTTCAGCCCAATTTGTTACTTTGTACATAGACAAGCAACCAAGCGTAGTGCTTGCGGAGACGTGTGAGTACAGTACGACGTAGTGCTCTCAGAGACGAAGCCAACGCTTCCATAATCCGACATAATCGGTGGCCAGAGCCCACCGGAGAAGTGCCCGGAAGTTGAGTCGGAAATCAGTTCCAACAATCCCCCACATGTAAAGAAATTATTCTATTACACGTGTTTAGACAAGACAGACAGAATTTTGAGGGTACGGGCGAAGAATCACTGCATCTGGGCTGGTGGCGTTTTTCAGCCTTGAACCACCCATTGTGATTAGCTATCGGATTTACTCGACCAAGGACATGATGTCTTGAACCACCTGGGATTTGATGTAAACCTAGACAATGACTATCACACAGTTTCATCTTCTCACAGAGCTAGGTTCTCTTATTGTGTTCATTTTGGCTTTGAACATCCCTGATTATTCATGAGTGAACTTGGAGAAAGCAGCATCTCTTCTTTCTCCTAGAAACGGCCCCATTTCACATTCATAAGGTGATTGACCATAAGTGGTATTACTTTATACCCTACTTTATATCTCAAAGTTTATGGAATCATTAAAAGCAAATGTTTAACCTCCACTTTGCCACCGTACTTTTATCATCCTAAGAACTGGGGAAGAAGATATAATATCTCCAAGTGCTCTCTAGCTTCGACTTGATTTTGTTTTTCCCTTGAACCTATTTCTTGGGATCTCTAATCACTTATGTAGGGTTGCCATCAAGCATCATCTTTAGTCATAGGCTTTAAACCCATCCCGGCCTCTAGATGACTTAACAATTTGCTCTCTTGATAAACCTTTAGTGAACGGATCTGCTAGGTTGTCAGCCGACTTGATATAATCTATTGAGATTACACCAGCTGAGAGCAATTGCCTTATGGTTTTATGTCGTCGTCTTATGTGACGAGACTTACCATTATATATTGTATTCAGTGCCCAAGAGATAGTCGCTTGACTATCACAGTGTACACTTAAAGTTGGCACTGGTTTTTCCCATAAAGGAATATCCTCCATAAAGTTTCGAAGCCATTCTGCTGCTTCAGTTGCTTTGTCTAAAGCAACGAACTCAGATTTCATTGTGGATCTGAACAATAACGTTTGTTTTGAGGATTTCCATGATACAACCACACCACCCGGCGTAAATACATACTCACTGGTGGATTTCGAGTTCTTTTAATCTGATATCCAGTTAGCATCGATATAGCCTTCCAGAGTGGCTGGATATCTTCCATAGTGAAGCCCGTAACTTCGAGTATGTCGCAAGTAGTTCAATACTCAAGTTATCTCTTTCCAATGATTATGTCTTGGATTACCGGTATATCTACTCAGTACGTTGACAACATGTGCTAAGTGTGGTCTTGTACAATTTGTCAAGTACATAAGACTTCCTCCGATCACACGAGCATACTCTAATTGTGATATGTCATTACCCGAGTTTTTCTTCAATTTGAGATGCGGGTCCACCAGACTTTTTGCAATCCCATGTGAATAGTTCTTGAATCGCTCAAGTACCTTCTCGGGGTAATGTTGTTGAGACAAGACAATTCCATCATAATGTCTAAATATTTAGATTCCTGAGATCACGTCTGCTAGTCCCAAGTCTTTCATGTCAAACTTTCCATTAAACATGTTCTTGGTTTGTTTGATCATGTCATTGTTGCTACCTATGATGAGTATGTCATCCACATATAGGCACAACAAAATGTATCCTTTTGGAGTTTCCTTGACATAGATGCACTTGTCACATTCATTTATTTTGAAACCATTTGACATCATTACTTGGCAAATTTTTAGTGCCACTGTTTAGGAGTTTGCTTTAGTCCATATAATGATTTCACAAGTCTACACACTCTGTGTTCCCGTCCAGGGACGACATAACCCTCAGGTTGTTTCATATAGATTTCCTCTTCTAACTCTCCATTCAGAAAAGCCGTTTTTACATCCATTTGATGTATTTCTAGATTGCGTATAGCTGCAATGGCTATTAGCATTCTAATTCAAGTTATTCTCGTTACTGGAGAATAGCTTTCAAAGAAATCCAAGCCTTCATTTTGCCTAAATCCTTGCACCACAAGCCTAGCCTTGTACTTCCTTATCGAGCCATCGGTTTTCAATTTTCTTTTTAAATTCCATTTGCTCCCAAGAGCTTTCGAGCCTGATGGCAACTCAGCTAACTCCCATGTATGGTTTTGCATAATGGAGTCGATTTCACTTTTCAGCGCTTCCTTCCAAGCAGGTGCATCCGGTGTGGACATGGCTTCTTTGAATGTTCTAGGCTCATTTTTCAAAAGATAGGCCATTTCAAATTCAGGACCGAATGATTTTTCCTTTCTAGCTCTTTTGCTACGTCTAGGTTCGTCATTGTCTTATTTTGTTGGTTGAACATAAGTGCTTGCTTCACCTTCTTCACGAGTCCGTTTCAGATTTTCTTTATCCTTACAAGGAAACACGTTTTTGAAAAAGGATGCATTTTTTATTCCATTATTGTATTTGCATGTATATCCGGTATATCATACTTGTATACCAGGAAACGATATGCACTACTACTGTGTGCATACCCGATGAAGATAAAATCAACGGTTTTTTGTCCTACTGAGACCTTTTTAGGAGGTGGCACCACCACTTTTGCTAGGCACCCCCACACTTTGAGGTGTTTGTACAAGGGTACATTACCTTTCCATAACTCATAAGGCGTCTTTCCAGTCACCTTATGCGGTATTTTATATAGAATGTAGTAGGAGGTTAGCAACGCTCCCCCTTCGAAATCTGGAAATTCCACCTTCTTCACAATGAGAGGAGCTTGGTCTCCTTCCTGCATGTACTAGCCTTGGTTGTACCTCTGAAATCCAGGTGGTTCCATTCCCATCATCGGCCCTTTATTCTTAGAGCTTCCGCTTTTCAACTGCGATGGAGTCTCTGTCGGTGTCCTATCCTCAAGCTTAAGACAAATGACCTTGATCTTCTCTGTTAGCTGAGATACCTTTGTTTCTACTCTCTAGTTAGAAGCCTTCCCTTCCTCACAAGTTTCTTTCAAACTCTGAATTTCTCCCTCTATTCCTCCTACTCTCTTCTCTAACACATCCATCTTTGTCATTGATGGATTCACTCAAATCTCTCAATGAAAGCACCAAATTGTTAGAATTAAGAGCAGGAACCAAGCAAAAGCTTACTTACTTAGATTAAAATAACCAAGAACAAATAATACTCAATTGGAAACAACCGCCCAAAGAGTCCCAAGGCAAATGCCTGATGCTTTCAACACTATTTTTCTGAATAAACCCTACTTATACTGATATCTTCTTCTATATTTATATTAGGCCCTAGCTGACAACAAACCAATTTCATAACCGTTTCTGACAGAATATTTCCCTCTATGCAAAGACCCATTTACCCTCTTCTAGTAACTGACTTTAGGCCTTGTTTGTTTTCTTTCCTTTCTTCCTTCGAGAGTAGACAATGAAACTCCCTTTCTTAACAGTGTGAGACATGTAGTGGTTGTACCGGCAACAAGCTCTACACGACCTATCCAAGCTAATTTATAAGGTCAATGATGCGGGGATAAGCCGCTGTTGTCCGATCTAGACACCAAACCTCGAACAGAAACTCGAACAGAGAAGAAAGGCGGAATTAGAATGAGATGAAAGAAGGATAAGTCGAATGATAGGCCAATTGGAACCAAATCAAACAACGATAAAACCCCTGAACTTAAGAACAAGAACCTTACCGAATGATGAAGAAACCCCAACGGATGATTACAACCAAACACAATGACTATGGTGGGTCAAGGCACCTGGAGGATGCTCTATGAAGTCCCGATAGCACCAACCTTATGGAGGAGATTGACACACACAAGTACAACTAGGGCGAGTTCAACAACAATGCACACGTGACACTCTTCTCACAAAAGCTCTCTTTTGGGAGGAAAAACGATAAACGTTGTATTCAATATCAAAGTCTGGGTGGGGGGGCCTAAAACAATAACTAGGGCAAACCTTATATAGGGTTAATAAGGTGGCCAATTAAAAGAAATAAAACAAATAAAAGTATTGCCTAAAATATCCTCAAAACAAATAATCCTAAAAACAACTAAGTATGGAAAACTCGCATCCTTCTGCCGCCTGTAAGATGGCGTTCGCCATGAGAATACGGCGATCGCGGTTTATAGAAATTTGGCTACGGCTTTTGCAATTTAATTAAATCCTCGCGAGCAGGTGGCGATTGCCATAGAAATCCCGCGATCGCGGTCGCGAACGTGTCACCGACAGCTCTTTTTCAAACGGCTCGTTCTCTCTCGTCCGAGGTCGGAATTGAGTGATTCCAAATCCCAGAGTTTCGTCTTGAAGTCTAGTATAATTCATCTTCAGTACTTGACTTCTCATCTTGACTCGAACCGGATCTCTACGAGCTTGAATGGCTACAATACGAGCTCGGGCTACTATCAATGACTTCAATGATGGCGCATAGCGATCTTTAGCCCTAGCTCCAGTGGTTCGCACATCTTTAGATTTAGGACGGGGCGTCCTTGATGATAGCTCAGATGCTCCCGCATCATTCTCCCCTTCTTGAAAAGGATTCGACCTCGAATCATATTTGACATGAATGATTGAACGATCTTCATAGGCGTCATCCTCTTTGATGCTCAACTTCCTCTTGAATGTCTTGAGTGCATAGCTCCACCTTGAGGAAACGATGGATTGCTGCTGGAGTGCATTGCTTCCCTTCATCCCTTTAACTCCTTTGCCCTTGTCCTTCCTTTTGTCATACTTATCAGTGACCTGCAAAAGAACCATAGGTGGAAGAACAACATCTTTTCTAGGAAATGTAAACGAATAACAACTAGCAAAACCATCATGAGCAACTCTCTTATCATACTGCCATGGATATTCCAATAAAAGTTGACAAGCTTGCATAGGCACAACATCACATAAAAGATCATCATAATGTCCTAATGTCATGGCTTCCTTAGCATGCTTGTTCAATTTCCAATCAACACAGTCATTAATCCAATGCAGTTTTAAAGGACTAGGGTAGCATACTGAAGTAATTTGCAATTTAGTATTCAATTCCATGCTAGCAATATTACCACAACTACCTTCATCAATAATCATGTTGCAATCCTCAACTTTATCTAGACAATGAGTTTCTCCTAGAATTTCAACACAATGAGCAGTTTGTACATGCAAATCCTTCCTATCAATCAATGAATCAACATGCTCATAATCAATTTCAACCTCATTATCTAAATCAGTTTTAGGATCATCAATACAAACAAAATCATCAATACTATCACCTATTTCATATTCAATCTCAATTTGTTCTAGGTGATTAAGCATATCAGGACAATCATTAATCATATGGCCTTTCCCTCTACATTTGAAACACTCAATATCTCTAGCTCTAGTAGAAGGGTTAGAAGTACTTCCCTTGGGTCCAAGTTTGGCTCGTGGTGCAGCCGGAGGGGTGTCACTTCTTGGTCTATCCCTATCTCCTTGTAGCTCCTTGGAAGAGGCATCTCGTCCATAATAAGAATCCTTACGTCCTTGCTGATTTTTCCAAGTGTTGGAAGAACCATGTGCATTCCTATTCCCTTGATTCCTATACTTAGTCTTCCTTTCCACTTTGATGGCTAAGTGCAGCAACTCAGCCATAGAACTATATAGAAACATTTCAATTTCATTAGCCAAAAATGAATTGAGAATACGAAGATACCTTGCCATTGTCGCTTCTTCATCCTCAATCACATTGGCCCTGACCATGGCTATTTGCATAGCATTAAAGGTCTCTTCTACTCCCATTGATCCCTGTTTCAAATTCTCAAGTCGTTGTAGAAGCTCTCTAGTGTAGTGTGGGGGAATAAATCGAGCTCTCATCTTCCTCTTCATTAAGTCCCAAGTAGCAATGGGATAATCTCCATTTCCAACTCGAGCTTTCACTAATTTGTCCCACCAAACTAGAGCATAGCCATAAAACTCCAAAGATGCAAGTCGCACCTTCTTATGCTCGGGAAAGTTGTGACAATTCCAGATTTGCTCAATCTTCGTCTCCCACTCCATGTAGACAACTGGATCACACTTGCCCTCAAAACTTGGGATCTTCACCTTGATCTTCCCAACTCCATTTTGCTCAGGCTCTCTTCTCCTTCCTTGGTACCCTCCTTGTTGGCAATAGGATCGCCATCCTTCATTCTCATTATACTCCTTTTCAAAATATGCATCATCATCTAAAGCCTGAAATCTATCAAAACGGTTAGTAGCACTGTATCTATTAGAATGACGTAAAGGAGCATTAGGAGTGTGATATCGCTCCCTTGGAGCTGGAATTTCAGCACCCCCATGGGTACCATGGTAGCGTTTATGATGAAGTTCATGTCTGATGGTTGTAGTAAGTCCACTAACAAACCTTTCACTAAATTTGTCCAAGGAGTTCATCAACTCCAGGGTGGCAGGGCTAGTTGTCGGGTCCCTTGGGGGTCTCCTTTTGGGATAAACTAACTTGTCCATTATCAAAGAAAAGACTAACACAGAACAATGTTAAGTGAGTGTAAATGAAAACAACTCGCAAGTGTTTACTCTCGTATGTTTTCCACTGCACTCTCTCTCAATTGTTGTTGTAACAAGCTTTTATTGATGAATTGCCTTGTATGGATCAATAACCCAATAGATTGAAACTACCTAACTCCTAGCAATATATGAATGATGGTAGAGATGGAGATGGCTAGCGTAGTGCGGAGTTTCAACTGTAAGGTTCTGACTCAATGAAAGAAAGAAAATAAGACTCGAAGACGTTTTGCAAGAATGAGAATGCAAAACAGAGATATGAGTTAAGCTTCGAATTTCAAGAAGAGCCAAAAGGAAGCGTACCTTAACTTGTTCCGACTGATGTTGATTGAAGGATCGAAGACGGAGTCGGGAGGGTTAGGTAATAATTGAGGCTCGTATCTGAAAGGAATGGAAAGGCAAACAGTGACGGTTCCGCGGGCGCGGTCTGAAGTCCGCGGGCGCGGATTTCAAACAGTGGCTTCTGAGGCGGAGCCGCGGGCGCGGCCTGAATTCCGCGGGCGCGGCTTGAACCGCGGGCGCGGCTTGAACCGCGGGCGCGGCTTGAACCGCGGGCGCGGCTTGAACCGCGGGTGCGGCTACTGGGCCGCGGGCGCGGTTTCTGTCGCGGCCTGTTGGTTTCTCGCTTCCGTTCGGGCTCGTTCAACCCGATTTCCTTTGAGTTCTTGAGATCCGACTTAAACAATATCAAACTAGACTTTGACTCAACAAAACGTAAAATAAACTACTGACTTTGAGACTTTTCGATTCTTTTTTTTTTTGAATTTTTTTTGTTTTGATTTTTTTTTTGTCTCAAGTAAACAAAACGAAATTACAGACTTGATCTGAGATACTATCTCAGAAAATTCGAATTTAAAATAAAAGAAACTACTAACCACCTTGATTTCCTTGTAGAGAAGATAAGATTTCTTTCCTTGAAGATCTTGGCTTGGGGTGCAAGGACTGAAATTTTCAGCAACTCTTCTAGGGTTTTGACGGTTGCGTTTTGGTAGGGATGGATAGATTTTGTGATGGATGAAGGGCTGAATGGATTTTGGGAGCAAGGGTGCTCCAAACTCCAATCTTTCGATCTCCACCAACACTAATCGATCCAAGCTTCTTGCACACAACCTGTAATGACTCAACAAGAAATATCAAAGCAATGGAAGACTCAAAATCAATTTCTGACAGAAACTGACAAACAAGAAAATAAAAGCTGACTCTTTTTGTGATTTTCTGGATAGGGGGTCTCTTGACGTTCTTGTGAAGACGAATGGTGTCAACACAGCTCTGATACCAATTTGATGCGGGGATAAGCCGCTGTTTTCCGATCTAGACACCAAACCTCGAACAGAAACTCGAACAGAGAAGAAAGGCGGAATTAGAATGAGATGAAAGAAGGATAAGTCGAATGATAGGCCAATTGGAACCAAATCAAACAACGATAAAACCCCTGAACTTAAGAACAAGAACCTTACCGAATGATGAAGAAACCCCAACGGATGATTACAACCAAACACAATGACTATGGTGGGTCAAGGCACCTGGAGAATGCTCTATGGAGTCCCGATAGCACCAACCTTATGGAGGAGATTGACACACACAAGTACAACTAGGGCGAGTTCAACAACAATGCACACGGGGCACTCTTCTCACAAAAGCTCTCTTTTGGGAGGAAAAACGATAAACGTTGTATTCAATATCAAAGTCTGGGTGGGGGCCCTAAAACAATAACTAGGGCAAACCTTATATAGGGTTAATAAGGTGGCCAATTAAAAGAAATAAAACAAATAAAAGTATTGCCTAAAATATCCTCAAAACAAATAATCCTAAAAACAACTAAGTATGGAAAATTTGCATCCTTCTGCCGCCTGTAAGATGGCGATCGCCATGAGAATACGGCGATCGCGGTTTATAGAAATTTGGCTACGGCTTTTGCAATTTAATTAAATCCTCGCGAGCAGGTGGCGATTGCCATAGAAATCCCGCGATCGCGGTCGCGAACGTGTCACCGACAGCTCTTTTTCAAACCGTTCGTTCTCTCTCGTCCGAGGTCGGAATTGAGTGATTCCAAATCCCAGAGTTTCGTCTTGAAGTCTAGTATAATTCATCTTCATTACTTGACTTCTCATCTTGACTCGAACCGGATCTCTACGAGCTTGAATGGATACAATACGAGCTCGGGCTACTATCAATGACTTCAATGATGGCGCATAGCGATCTTTAGCCCTAGCTCCAGTGGTTCGCACATCTTTAGATTTAGGACGGGGCGTCCTTGATGATAGCTCAGATGCTCCCGCATCAGTCAACTAGAAAACCCAAAAGCTGTGGATGGTATCACAAACAACAAGCTAATTTCACGGTATTGCTCATGATTTGTAACTTGGAAGCATACTCATGAATTTGTGTATAGACATCCATAATTTGAAAGTAGTGCACAATTACAAGTTTCATTGCAAGCACAACAATTTCATACCTATACTAAGTCGAAATCAATATCAGATAATCTCTAATATTGTCTCTCTCATAACTGAACAAGAATCTATAAAAGGTATGCAGAATATTAAGTTTTCACTAAAGAGCGAGATGATTGGAGATAAATTTTACTCAAGCAATAACCACATGATACATAGAATGCTGATTTGTTCATAATTTACTCATCACGGTGAAAAATATTCTCTCTTATTAATTCGACCCAATGAGTAAACCCTATATCTTTATCCAAAAAGTATCTTACTTGATTCGCGAATTGGAAGATCCCAGTTGAAAACAGCTATGCTCCTCCACGTGATTGGCTCGAATCGCCTCGTCTTCGTTACAAATTTAGGGTTAGAGAACTGGGGAATTTTTTTTATCGGGATCAAATATCGTACGAGTATTCAACATTCTTAATGAGAATGGAGTAACTACGTGCCGCACACATGTTCATTTTGGGTGTGGCATGTCACGTGGAAAGCACGTGAGATGACTTGTGTTTACCCTTATTCAAATTTTGTAAGGGGTGTTTTGGTCGTTTAAAACTTAGTTTAGCGTTTTTAAGAATTGACATCCAAACATCCATTTTATTTTATGTACTATATAAGCATAAATATCAGCATCAACATTAAAAGCACTAACAACAACAGTTCAACACTGGACATCCAAACAGACCCTGTGTAATCCAATCAATATAGCATTCTCCTTCACACACAAAAAAACAGCTTCGTTGATTGGTAAAGCTTCCGCCGTCCAGGGTCGGGACTTAACTTGTTCTATGTCACACATAGAACAGGGCCACAAAATTTTAGGGCCACAAAATTTTAGGGGGCCCAATATCCATTTTCTAGGGGCCCAAATATTTTAGGTCACTACTAAAATTAGGGAGCAGGTGTTAGACCATTCACAGTGGTCAGTTTTTTACTATGAGTTTTTTAACCATTTTATATTATTAATTTTTCAGCATTTATTTTATCTTTTTCTGCAAAATCATAAGAATAATATTGTTGGTGTCAAAAGCATACGTGGCAAAGATTTATGGCTTGTTGATGCAAAATTTTCTCTCTCCTGTGTTTAATGAGTTTCTTACTAAGCAACTCAAGAGCAAATTTTTTAACAAATTCATACTGTAGCTAAAAAATCAATACTATTATATTGCTAAGAAACTTGCACTGTGGATGCTCTTATGATTTGTTTTTATTTTGCTTCAGCTGTTAACGTTAAATCCCCATCCTATTCCGACCCGTTTCCTCTCTATTGTCAAATCGAGAAATAGCCAGCTAGCCTGCTCCATGTTCAAACATCTGAATTACTCAAATTCCCAAAGGAGTAGATCTAGAAATTGCTCTTGGATTAGGGTTTCTTTTGTTTCTTTTTTATTCTTCTTTGTATATCAAACAAAGCAATCAAGAGCCCTCAAATTTGACCTTCTGAATTCTCGCTCACCTTCAACCTTGCCTGACTTTGCCCAACTTCATCTGCAATGGGATTTCAATTTCAAGGTTTGATTTAACTTCTTCTCATTTCTCTTATTTAGTTAATTAGTGAATCAATTTGTTGATTTTTGTTTTTGTTTTTGTTATTTACAGTAAACTTCTAATTTTGTTTTTTTGCAGTGTAATCAAAAGCTTAGAGAGAATCAAAACTCAATTATCAAGTTTTAGAGTACACTATTTCTGTCATCTTCAAGCCAGGTTGTTTTGTTTCTTATCACTTATTTAAGTAATTTCCTAGCTTGATTATATTATTTGAATTTTGATGATTAGTTATATTTATCTTCTAGTCTAGTTTTTATCATGTCTTCTAGAGTTAGAAAACATGTTCATGGGTGTCAAAAACGTAAAAAGAAAAAAAGAATTGAAGAGATAATCTTGTCTCAAAAAGGAGTTCTTGATAAGTTTGTCATAAATGAATCACAAGCTTCCCTTAGTAATCAACAAGTTGATGTTAGTTTGGATGATACCCATCTTCATGTTTCTAATGAAAGTCCTAATTTGGTGGATTTGGATGACACTCAAAATGACTCTAATGAGGATTTTGCTACTGATTTTAATGAAATTGATGTTGATGTTACTAATGTTAATGCTACCGATGTCAATGCTAAGGCTGCTGATTTTAATGCCAATGCTTCGGATTTTAATGTCGGTGTTCTGATTTTAATGTCAATGCATATGATTTTGATGTTACAACTACTGATGTCAATGCTACTTATTTTGATGTCAATGCTAATGAACACAATGCCAATGTTACTGATTTTAATGTGAATGCTACTGATATTGATGCTAATAATGCCACTCATGTTGATGCTAGTGTTAGTTTGGATGATATTCAAGTTAATGCTAATAATTGTCATGATGTTCCTAATGCTACTGATGTCGATGATGTTTTAAGTTTTGACATATTTGATCCAAGAAATTGGAATGCTTTGGATTCTAAAATGATTGATGTACTAGCTCTAAAGGGTTCAAAAAGAGACTTGTTATTCAGAAATGTCCTAAAGATAGACTTTCTAAACGATTTTCTGCCATATGCTATACTAGAATTTTATCTAATGGGGAGAAGTGTGATAGAGATTGGCTAGTGTATTCTTTAGAGCTTGATAAGATATTTTGTTTTGGTTGTAATTTTTTTTAAAAAGGCATGTAAAAGGCCAGTTAGCAAATGATGGATTTGGGGATTGGTCACACCTTAGTGTTAGACTTAAAGAGCATGAAACAAGTGCAGAACATGTTATGAATATGAAAACTTGGTATGATTTACGACTTAGACTTCAAAAGAATCAAACTATTGACAAAGTTGCTCAAAAGCTAATAGAGAAAGAAAAATATCATTGGAAACAAGTCTTGGAAAGAATTTTTGTTGTTGTGAAGTTTCTTGCAAAACAGTAACACAATCTTGCATTTCGTGGCACCAAGGAAAAATTGTATTAGGATCAAAATGTAAACTTTTTGGACTTGATTGAAATGTTGGCTGAATTTGATCCCATTGTTAAGGATCATGTTAAACGTATTATGAAAAAAGATCTTCATGTTCATTATCTTGGTAATAAAATTCAAAATGAGTTAATATATTTGCTTGCTAAGAGAATCAAATATGACATTATTAACAAAGTAAAAGAGGCAAAGTATTTCTCTGTTATTCTGGACTGCAGACCTGATATAAGTCATCAAGAACAGTTGACATTAATGTTAAGATATGTAGATGTCTCTTCTGAAACTTTTAGTATTGAGGAATCTTTTCTTGGTTTTTGTAAGGCCTCACGCCTTAGAAGCGCTATCCCCATGTCAACGTGGGAACTTTACAAGAGGTCACCCATCCCAGGACTACTCCCACCCTAGCACGCTTAACTTCCTAGTTCTTTATCCTCACTCGAACCAGAAAAAAGAAGAGCTCTTGTTGACATGGGTAGCAATCTAATCCTTATAATGGATTACAAACACGGGGTGTTACAGTCACCCCCACTTAAACCCTTGACGACCTCGTCAAGGCCCGCCAAGCCCAAAGACCACCCTCCGGGTCAAGTGACTGCACTACGGCTAAGCCCACTCGGAACCCAGAGTCGGCTCTGATACCATTTGTAAGGCCCCACGCCTTAGAAGCGCTATCCCCATGTCAACGTGGGAACTTCTCAGGAGGTCACCCATCCCAGGACTACTCCCACCCTAGCACGCTTAACTTCCTAGTTCTTTGTCCTCCCTCGAACCAGAAAAAGGAAGAGCTCTTGTTGACATGGGTAGCAATCTAATCCTTATAACGGTTTTTTAGAGGTGAATGATACCACAAGGAAAGGTTTATTTGATGTTATACAAGCTGAATTAAAATGTCTTGATCTAGATATAGATAATGTTAGAGGACAAGTTTATGATAATGGTTCAAACATGAAGGAAAAACATCAAGGAGTGCAAAAGAAATTCTTAGATGTAAATCCTAGAGCATTTTATTCTTCATGTGCTTCACATTGTCTTAATTAAACTTTTTGTGACATAGCTGAGACTTGTTGTAAAGCTAGAGACTTTTTTTGGAATAATTCAACGTATTTATATTATGTTTGCTAATTCTACTAAGAGATGGCAAGTGTTTAAAGCTAATGTGTCTGGATGGACTGTCAAACCATTATCAACGACTCGCTGGGAGAGTCGTTTGGATAGTGTAAAATCCATAAAATTTCAAGTGTTAGAGATAAGAGAAGCTTTACTTCAAGTAGATGACACTGATAATGATTCTAAAATAAGAAGTGAAGCAAAATCTTTAGCCCAAAATGAGCTTGGCGATTTTGAGTTTCTAGTGTCAATAATGGTTTGGTACGAAATTTTAGATGCTGTCAATTTGGTTAGTAAGCAACTGCAATAAAAAACTATGCTAATTGACATTGCAATTGAACAAGTTAAGGGGCTGATTTCATATTTTGAGGGATATAGGGAAACAATTTTGTTAGGTGCTATAGAATCAGCAAAGGAAATTGCCGCTAAACTGAATATTGATGCATTGTTTCCTCAAAGACGTCAAATTCGAAGGAAAAGACATTTTGAAGAAAAACCAATTGATGCTTCTGAAATTACTGCACAATCTGCACAAGAAGCATTTAGAGTTAATTATTTCATATTAGTTGTTGATCATGCAATTGGTTCATTAAAGAGAAGGTAGGTTGGGTTTCTAGTGTGTTTGGGTTTTTATTTACTGCAAAAAAGTTGTGTTCCCTGGATAATGCATGTTTAATGTCTTCTTGCTCTAAATTTAAAACTGCACTTCGAAAACAAGACCAATACGATGTGATGGGAATGATTTATATGTTGAATTGAAGCTACTTCAAGGTTTTTTACCCCCCAAAAATGGGAGCTCTTGATATTTTAGAGTATTTGAAAAAGGTAGGTTGTTTCCCTAATACCCTTATTGCTTATAGAGTTATGTTGACTATTCCCGTAACCGTTGCATCTGCAGAAAGAAGTTTCTCAAAGCTGAAGTTGTTGAAGTCCTACTTGCGCTCCACAATGACACAAGAAAGGCTGAACGGACTAGCCTTGATAGCTATTGAAAAAGATTTCTTGGAGAAAGTCGATTATGAAGAATTGATGGAAGATTTTGTTACGAAGAATGTTAGACATCTAAGTAAATTTATATGTTATTTTGTCAACTTAAGACATTTTTAGTGCTTATTTGTAAGACAATTTTAATTTGCAAGACTTCTATGCTTTAATCTATGATTCAATTTATTAAATGTGCCTTGTTTTAGCTATTAACTAGTGTGTTCCCGTACCATGTACGGGGTCGCATATAATAAATATTTTAATAATATATTTATATTTTATACTATTAATTAGGTTATAGATTGTAGTTTATATTTTATAATTTAAATTTATAGATTATAGTTTATAGTTTACGATTTATGTTTTATAGTTTAAGTTCATTAATAACTCAACTTAATTAGATTGATAACATAAGAATACATAAAGATATATATATATATATATATATATAAGATAAAGATATGATATGATAAAAGATAAAAATCGATTTCTTTTTGTTATATAACCTATTAGATATCTTTTTGATTTTTTTTTTACTTATTTAATTCAAAGATATATATCAAAATATAAAGTCGGATGATGTGAAGGATGAAATGGTGAATGATGTAGCATAGCTTAGAGGTCGACACATATGCGAATTGAATATAAAGACGACATGTAACAAAACAAGGTTCTGTTTTAGTATATGTATAGATTGTTCTGTGAATATGTACTTGTAACAGGGCCTCCAAATAGGTTGGAACGGCCCTGCCGCCGTCGTGTACATTCATCCAACCCCATAGATCAGACTCAACGCGAGGGATTGAAATCTCTGCTTACCTGTACTTAACTCCCAGATTCGTAATGAAAAGAGTCTACTTTCTCGAGTAATACGTATAAATTACCGTGTTATCATATTATTCAGCAGATGGAACTTTTCGTGGGCATACAGCTATAATATATTGGAACCATTAACTAGCAGATGCAGCTGACACTAGTACATGTAACAAGAATTTTCATTCAAGTGTGAACTTGACTATATATTGGGATTAGGGAAGTTGTGTATCAAGGGAATGAGGACTAAGAAAGGAAGGCTGTCAAATGGTTATCTGCTGATAACCATCCTGTCCTTGCATCCTCCGTCGGAGTTGGAACCCAAGAAGAGCAGCGACAGCCACTAAGAGTGCTCCAAGGATGAGTACAGCTGCAGCGACCAACGGAAAACTAGTTGTTTTAACCAAATGAGTTGGATCATAATCCCTAAGATGATGTCTTGGCATCGGAAGTTGATCTGCAACAAGTATGTAGAAGAGGCCCATTACCCCTGTGTGCTTTCGGGTACTGCTGTAATTTGACACCAGAAGCAGCGCCTCTCCATCTGAAATCTTGACAGACCCTGGATTCGGATAACAAGTGGACATTCCTACAATGTAGCCAGCCTCGTTTCCTGCTTCGTCTCCGTTCCCATACGTCGGGACGGAGGAGCATATCACTCGTCCATCCTCGCCATAAAGAGTGGAGCCAGCTCCTCCTGAATGTTGATGAGCAACCCCATAAACCACATGCCCTCCATTTGGCATCACAAACCCTGTTTTCTTGGTGTGAATACATACCGAGGACTCACATTGCTCGACTCCATACTCCACCAGACAATGATGCTTCGACTCACTTTCCTTTTTCCAACTGTCTGTCACATCGAATATATAGATTCTGACAGGTAGAAGTTGGGCGTTCCAATTCATATACTCTACAGTGTATCTCAGATACAATTCCCTTGAGGCAGTTTCAAAACCGGGCTTCAGCCTGCACTGTGTCTGATCATAACAGCAATACAAACCTCCTGTATAGTCTGGCCTCAAAGTTCGGCCGTATTCATCCACAGTCACGTTGTAGAGATTGCACCTACACTCTGTGCACCCGAGTTTGTCAACCACACCACGTGTGTCAATTGCATGAACATTCAGCACCCATCTCTCCTCATATCCTTCTGGTATTTCATTAGGATTACCCACCTCAATTGCGTATGTATCTGGTACGTCTGTGCGAGTTCTTCGAGTCTCGGATCCAAGGCCAAAGTACTGCCCTAGGTTTTCACATATGCCACTATTTCTTACAACTATAGAGTCTGAGTTGTGCGCTTGTTGTTGACTACTACTCCTACGGTCAAATAAGCCGTTATTAGCCTCTGCTTCCGCAACACCTTTACGCTGGTAGTACCTCGCAACAATCCAGTGATGAAGATAAGTGTCTTGAAGAGAGACGGGGATTCCTGAGCTGTCAACTACCTCAGCATTGAAACTCTTAATGCCAATGTGACCCCTTGGGAATTCAACATTGTGGTAGAATCTATTCACCACTGATCCTGGAGTCATTACAAACTTTGGCGACAACAAAACTGATGATTTTATGTTGCTCTCATCTTTAATGCCCAATGAAAGTAATGGCAACGTGATCAGTAGCACGAACAGGGCAGCAGACCATGTTTGTGGTTGCAAGGACTTCATGTTTTTCCTAGTCAAATAGTATATACATATTACATGTGTGAGTTTTCTAACTTGTACAGCCTGTAGTATCCAAATAATATAAGCATCATGTTATTACATGTCGCATTAGCTTATCAGCATTGGGACATACCTTGACAAAATTATAGAATTCCGGAGAAAGAAAAAAGCAATCTACTAAAGCATAATCAACAAGAGACACCAAATCATAGGAAGATATAAAGCAGAAACTAGGCAAAGGAATCTATGAGATAAGAATTCGACCATAAGTAGACAAAACTTTGACTGCACACTCGGTTGAAGTTTCCAAACACCACACCCTCATCTTAAGCAGCTTCCATTAACCTCTCTCCGTTATGAAAAACAAAGTTACAATATATGTGTCTGATTTCAATTTGATTTGCAATTCTTTTCTGCAGGAGGGTTTGGTCTAATGGTCTATGGCCCATCCGAAATAACTCTTCTTTCATTGTTGAGACTTATAAAAATATCAAGAATTGGTAAAGCTATATCAATGCTTAGAGTTATAGCAGTGTTTACTCTTCAAGTACTTGGTCACTATTTCTTCTACATCATTGCTTTCCAACAAAATTGAAAGAAGAGAAGGACTCAAACAGTCAAAACCCTGAACTACACATTCTTATCACAGTCTGTTCTGAGACAATCGCAACTGGAAACACACAATACAATGATCAATTAAGCTCGAGAGATGAGATAATAACAGCCCAATCATGATGGAAACAGCAAAAGCAACGTACTGACAATTACAATTAATAAGAAAATATAAATCCGAAGCCAAATTTCCATCCCCAAACAGAAAAATTCAAGTCCGTTCGAATTGGATACCACAATAGCATTTCTGCAAGGCGATAAAAATAGAAATGTTACCTCAGACAAAGGAAAGCAGAACGCCTAGTGGTTTCCACGAATTAGGGGCTTCTATATGTTGTAATGGGAGAATTCTTATATCATACAGTAGGTCTTCTTGTACAGCAATTCCCACCAATTAACGCAACTAGAGAAACCAGCCACGCATCCTACGTGGACTGGTAGTAGCCGTAATGTATGAAAAGACAAGATGAAGATGAGATAAGGCCTTACCTCATCATTTTTGGTTCTTAGGTAATTAATGTTAATAATATTTAGAATTGTCAATAATTATTTTAGTATTCGTCTTTGACTTATTCTTCCATGTATATCTACACATTAGGTTAGTGTCGTTACTGGAGAGCAATCTTAGGAATGTGTTAACAGTTCTCTCTAGTTTGTTAGAAATACTCTGTATATATACCCAAAACAATCAATAGCATGAATTATCTTTTCCTTATATTTCCATATGGTATCAGCTTGAGTAAGATCTTGTCTCCTCTTCTCCAAACAACAGGACGTCGCCTCCTGCTCAACTCTCAAAACCTATTCCCCCCCTCTAACAATGGCCACAGACTTTGTCAATCTCATCCCTAACCCCTTTGAACCTTCACAACCATTCACATGTGTTACCCTCACCAACGTTGTGAAACTTGTTCCTGTCAATTACATTAATTGGAAACTCCAAATCGAGGCTCTACTTGACGGCCACGGTTTGTTCAAATTTCTGGATGGCACTCACCCTGCACCATCGGAGACTATCCAGACGACCGTCACCCCGCCTGCCACGACTCCTAATCCAGCATACCAGACTTGGAAACGTCAGGATAGACTCATCTATGGTGTTGTCCTGACAACTCTGTCCAATTCGGCCGCATCTTTGGTGACTCAAACCAAAACGGCCCATGAATTATGGGTGATTCTCCAGAACACCTATGCTAAGGCTTCCCGAGGTCATCTCAAGCAGCTTCGGGCTGATCTCCGCTCCATTGAGAAAGGGACACAATCTGTCACTGAATACATGCACTCTGTCAAGGCAACCGCTGATTTGCTTGCATCCATTGGCAATCCTGTCAACAATGAAGATCTCACTGACTACATTCTACGTGGTCTGGATGATGCCTATCGCCCCGTCATCGACGGTGTGAATGTCAGGGATTCATCGATCTCTTTCGATGAACTCCTTGAGAAACTTATCAACCGGGAGATCTCCATCGCACACTCCCAGAAAGCCGCCATGGGTCCTGCTACGGCCCTCTCTGCTCAAAGTCGTCCGAACCGCGGTCGCTCTCGCCATCAAAACCATCCTTCGCAGACACATACTCACTCCGGAGCCCCACCAAAACCATTCTTGGGGCGCTTTCAGTGGTGCAATGAAAAGGGCCATGTTTTGTCCTTCTGCCCTGCCTTCCGTCAGCAACATCTGAATGTTCCACCTCCACCTCGGCCTTCTGCTCAGACGCATCCTCCGTGGGCAAACATTGCAACGTCTGGTCCATCTCATCCAAGCTACTTAGTAGACAGCGGAGCCACCCACCACGTCACCAAGGATCTCGAGAACCTTGCGCTCTACCATCCATACACCGGCCCCGACTCGCTATTCATGGGTGATGGTTCAGGTTTAAACATCTCTCACTCTGGCACACTTAAGCTGAATGATTTAACTCTGTCTAATGTTTTGTGTGTATCCTCCATGAATCAAAACATCATATCTGTCTCTCAACTTGCAAACCAAACACATTTTGTTGTTGTTTTCTTACATGATTGTTTCTTTGTGAAGGATCTTCGAACGAGGAAAATAACCCATAAGGGCCCCTGCATTAATGGTGTCTATCTCTGGCCTCACTCGTCTCCTTCCGTTCACAATCTTCAACTCACCTCCTCGGCATCCTGGCACCACAAGCTCGGGTTCACTTAAATTTTAGCAATCAGATTGTCACTCATGCCAAATAAGCAAAAGCCACAAGCTACCATTTCATGAATCAACTCTTAAATCGTCTCATCCTTTAGAAATTATTTTTTCTGATGTATGGACATCTCCGATTTCATCCGTTGATGGTCTCAAGTATTATTGTATGTTTGTGGATCACTTCTCTCGTTACATTTGGCTCTATCCCATCAAAAAGAAATCTGACTTGCACACTGTATTTCCCAAGTTTAAATCTCTTGTTGAAAACTTCTTCAAAAACAAAATAAAAATCCTCTACACAGATAATGGTGGCGAGTATATAGGTTTACGACCATTCTTAAACAGCCATGGTATAAGTCACCATACAACTCCACCTCATACACCCGAACACAATGGTATTGCCGAACGTCGAAACCATCACATTGTCGAAACCGGCCTATCCTTACTCGCCTATTCGGGTATGCCCCTCACATATTGGCCCTATGCAATGACAACAGCAGCATATCTCATCAATCGCCTACCCACCTCAATCCTTAGCTATGAATCTCCTTTTTCAAAATTACTTAACATTAGACCGAATTATCATAAGCTTAAGTGTTTGGATGTTTGTGTTTTCCCTGGATTAAACCCTATGCTAACCATAAACTTGCTCCAAAGTCTGCTATGTGTGTGTTTATAGGGTACTCGGCTGATCAACATGTATATCTCTGCCTCGATCCGAAAACCAGGCGGGTATATACTTCACGCCATGTCAGATTCATTGAGAATGAATTTCCTTTCAAATCTCTGGAATCCAAATCCACATCTCTTGTCGAGGAATCTGCCTCTATTGATCTCCACATCCCTATTTTGGGGCCCACAACTCAGCCCATAACCCCCACTACTCATATTCCACAAAGTCCACCTACTACTCCCTCCTCTGATGTCACCCCCACGTCCTCCAACCCAATTACAATCCCACTCAACCCACCACCATTGGGCCCTGCAGTCCAACACCCTACCACATCCACTAACCCAAATCCTATACCTACTCCATCGTCAACCCACTCCCTTCCCATGATAACCCTCCATCCTCATAAACGACAGAAAACAACAAGCGGTGTTGTCACTAGGTCTCAGAACAACATCTCGAAACCTGTCATTAAACTCAACCTCCATGTTCACCCGTCCCCCCTCAAAGAACCCACCACCATTACACAGGCTCTTCGTGATCCTGACTGGAGGATGGCTATGCAGACAGAATTCGACGCTCTTCGTCTCAATCAAACCTGGGAGCTTGTTCCACCCTCATCTACACAGAACTTAGTTGGTTGTAAGTGGATATTTCGGATCAAACGCAACCCCGATGGCTCGATTGATCGCTACAAAGCCCGACTAGTAGCAAAGGGCTTCCATCAACGCCCCGGTTGGGATTATGTCGAGACCTTTAGCCCCGTCGTCAAGCCAGTCACCATTCGAATTGTATTGACTCTTGCTGTAAAACGAGGATGGTCGTTGAGGCAGTTGGACATCAATAATGCCTTCCTCCAAGGAACTCTAAATGAAGAAGTATTTATGGTTCAACCACCTGGCTTCGTCAGCAAAGAATTTCCGGATCATGTCTGCAGCCTCAAAAAGGCACTCTATGGACTCAAATAGGCCCCTCGGGCCTGGTACACTAAACTTCGGGTATTCTTACTTTCCCTTGGCTTCCGCAACTCAATTGCTGATGCATCGCTCTTCATCTTTCAACGTGGATCAGTCACACTCTTTCTACTCGTCTACGTTGACGATATTATAGTGACAGGGAGTTGCTCTAATGCTTTGTCCAAATTAATCACTTCTTTGTCTACTAGGTTCTCACTAAAGGATCTTGGTTGCTTGAATTACTTCCTCGGTGTAGAAGTTGTGCCCACTTCAGATGGTCTATTTCTTTCACAAAGAAAGTATGTTTCTGATTTACTCCAAAAAGTTGGCATGTCACTAACCAAGCCTGTCCCAACTCCTTTATCCACCAGTGTTCCTCTCCTTTGAGAGAGTGGCCATCTCCTGCCATGTCCAACAGAATATAGAGCCTTGGTTGGTAGTCTTCAGTACCTAAGCCTCACCCGGCCAGATATTGCATTCACCACAAACAAACTTGCCCAGTTTATGCAGCAACCACGCTCGGCTCACTGGTCTTCCCTTAAACGGGTCCTTCGCTACCTTGAAGGCTCTTGTGATAAAGGTATTTTCATCTCCGCATCCTCTCCGCTCACCTTCCATGCCTACTCAGATGCAGGCTGGGCCGTCGACAAGGACGACTATGTCTCCACCACAGGTTACTTACTTTACATCGGAGGCACGCCTATATCTTGGAGCTCTCGCAAGCAGCGTTCCATTGCTCGGTCTTCTACGGAGGCTGAATACAAGGCCCTGGCTGACACTGCATCGGAATTACTATGGGTTCTATCTCTGTTTGCGAAACTCGGCCATACATTGTAGGAGAAACCAGTGATTTACTGTGATAATTTGGGCGCCACCAGCCTAAGTGCCAACCCCGTATTTCATTCAAGAATGAAGCATATAGCCTTGGCGTATCATTTTGTCCGAGAACATGTACAATCTGGAAAGTTTCGGGTGTCCTATGTGAGCACTGATGACCAACTTGCGGATATCCTTACAAAACCTCTCCTCAGACCTTGGTTCGAGTCTCTTCTCTTCAAGTTGAATCTCACGTCTCGATCGTCCAACTTGCGGGGGAATGTTAATAATATTTAGAATTGTCAATAATTATTTTAGTATTCGTCTTTGACTTATTCTTCCATGTATATCTACCCATTAGGTTAGTGCCGTTAGTGGAGAGAAATCTTAGGAATGTGTTAGCAACTCTCTCTAGTTTGTTAGAAATACTCTGTATATACACCCAAAGCAATCAATAGCATGAATTATCTTTTCCTTATATTTCCATAATTAAAACCCTATCCTGTTGTTTCTTTGCGTACTACTGTCCATACTGTACAGTTTAAACGTGCAAAGACCACCAGTTGAGGCGATATGTTGATTTATTTTTAAAATTCTCACAATCATAAAAGAGACCAACGATATGCTTCATAAGACAACCATGTATGTTCAGACACAAAAGAGTTTGTGTGGGAAAAGGTGGTTATGGTTTATAAGAGCCCCGTTATAGAGAAAATGATTCTTAAGATAAAAACTAATGAATCAGGATCAGGTGAGAATGATTATTATTGTGCGAATTGCGAATGGATGCACATTTAGGCGATTGACATGCACTTTCTTCAGTAATGACATGCACATTTAAGCCATTGACATGCACTTGGTCAGATTTGCATGTCATTGATAATTTGCCATTGACATGCATTTTCGGGGTGTGTGCATGTACTTTTCACATATTATCAATGACATGCAAATCTGACCGAGTGCATGTCAATGGCCTAAATGTGCATGTCTGAAGAAAGTGCATGTCAATCGCCCAAATGTGCATCCATTCGCAATTCGCACAATAATAATTATTCTCACCTGAATCTTTTCCAAAACTAATAACTAATTGAAGTTGTTTGGTCTGTTGATCAACGGTTCAGATTGAACCTGAAAGATTATTCATTAGGGAAAAAGGAAAAAAAAAAAGAAATAGGGGCAACCTTGTAATTTTAAGGGAATAACTGAGAGGCAAAATGGTAAAACAGTTTTTAATTCCCAAACTGCGATCGGCTTCGCGATTGGGATCCTTCCATGGCGATCAACTTCCATGGCGATAGGGTTTCTGTAATTCCTCTAAAAATTGCTCTCAAGGTTGTACGTCGCTTTCGAGGTGTGACTGCAACAAGAGATTACACAATAAGTTGGCTATGGTTCTCTTCAGAAACCCTAATTTGAGAGACACGAATCATAGTAGCCGTCGACGTCGAGAGGTTTCAGCTCCAAGGATAAGGATTGCAGGTTATTGGAGCAATATATTGCTTCTAGGGGCCATTGAAGAACCATGACTCTTCTCAGGAGTTTGACCTTGTGGTTAGTTACAGGGGAGTCATTGATATGTACTTGTTGGTTCTTTAGATTGAGATTAGCCTTAGGTTCTTTACATTTGTCATGGTGGTTCATTGATATGTACTTGTTGGTTCTTTGGATAGTTGCAATGGAGTCTGACCTTGTGGTTACTTACAGTGAAACTCAAAAGGCTATGAACCTTCTTGTGTGATTAATCAGATGTTGTAGTTCATACTATATTTCTCTTTCTGTTTTGACAATTTTTCATATGTGAGTTATGTGTCTGGATTGACCTGGCTGGGAAATTGCAGTCTAAGGTACCCATTCCAGCTTCTAGTAGTACATAGCGTATTGATTTTTGTAATCCTTGTTGTTATCCAATTCAGTCTCAACCTCGTAATGAACCTATAGTGATAAATCATGAACCTACGAAGATAAATCATGAACCTAGCTCTAACTGTTCATATTTATGCTTCTGATAAATGAATATTAAACTCTAAGTTCATGGCAATATGGAAGAAGATTCGATCATGAATACTAAATTGTAGGTTCATGGTCATAAGGGAATAGGTTACTGAATACTAAATCGTAGGTTCATAGTATAATGGCTTGTTTGCCTTCTATTTTTGTCTTCTTTTTTTTGCCTGTTTGCCTTAGTGTGAGTTATTTAATCTTGTAGGTTCATGGTAATGCATCAACATGATGACATATGTGTTTTGCCTACAAATAATTAATGTTTTTCTTTATGTTTCAGGCCCGACTAAATTTCTACTTTCTACCCACAAGGATGAGTATCATGAACATGAAAAAGCATCCTTAAAACTTAGGGTCGGTTTGGATTCTCATTCATAATGCATTTTAATGCATTATGTTTGATATAATGTATTAAAACTTTAAATTGTGTTTGGCCGGTCAAAAGTTTAACGTATTACATATACAATAAATATCGAGACGAAAGACATATGAATAGTAAGGGATGATAAACTTTAATAGGAGAATCTAAAAGTAAACTTCTATCGGTTATCAATCAATCACAAGTCATATATAATATATGCTCATTAAATTTCATATAATGCAAATTAAATTTTAAAGCAAGATAATGCATTATATACATAATACATGGCTATCCAAACGCACCCTAAGGTTTGTTGGCATCATTTTGCTTCATCAATGACATAAAATTTTAGCTATATTAAACTTGACATTTAATTAACATAAAATTTTAGCTATATTAAACTTGACATTTAATTAACTATCCATCTGGATGAATGAGTCTGTTGGACCCGAGATAAAGCAATCAACAGTAGCCTTCTTTTTGTATATATATATATGTGCGTGTTGTGCACGAGGGATAAGAAAAAGGGTAAATTACTATAGAAAGATAAAAAGGGGGTAAATAACTAAAAAAGAAGAAAAGAGGAAAGAGGATAAGAAGGAAGAAAAGAAGGAAGAAGGAGGGCAGGCAGAAGAAAGAAAGAACAGAAGAATTTTTTTTTGAAATGGGCTTTTTTTCAAAAAAAATTCCCGACGTAGGCTCGTTTCAAAACAATTTCCCAAAATAGGCACTTATTTCAGCTTCGGAATTTTTTTACGTGTGAGAGACGCTGGTTGAACCAGCGTCTCTCCTCCGAAGCTGAAGCTATTTTTTTTTGATTTTTTTATGTATAAGAGACGCTGGCCGAACCAGCGTCTCTTATACATATTTTTTTTTTAATTCCCCGTGTAAGAGACGCTGGTTGAACCAGCGTCTCTTACACGTAAAAAGTTTTTAAAAAAAAAACTTTTTTGTATAAGGCGCTGGCCGAACCAGCGCCTTATACCCTATTTTGTTTTTTTTGTTTTTTTCAAAGTGTATATATATATATATTATTACACATGACTTACTCGTGTTTGGATGGCTCGTATGGGCTCGTTTGAAATCGGAATCGATCACGACCGATTTCGTTGGGTCCGTATTGATCCCATCTTTCACCAGATATGTCTCTCGCTCGATTCTGATTTCGAACGAGCCCATACGAGCCACCCGAACAAGCGTAACTCTCGTGCGTACCTTCTACTGTAAATGGATATTTACAATTCGTTCCTCCATATCACGCGATGAGAGACATATCTGGTGAAAGCTTGGATCAATACGGACCCAACGAAACTGGTCGTGGTCAATTCCGATTCCGAACAAGCCCATACGAGCCATCCGAACAAGCGTAAATCTCGTGCATACCTTCTTTCACTCGTTTGAAATCGGAATCGATCACGACCGATTTCGTTGGGTCCGTATTGATCCAAGCTTTCACCAGATATGTCTCTCATCGCGTGATATGGAGGAACGAATTGTAAATATCCATTTACAGTAGAAGGTACGCACGAGACTTACGCTTGTTCGGGTGGCTCGTATGGGCTCGTTCGAAATCAGAATCGAGCGAGAGACATATCTGGTGAAAGCTGGGATCAATACGGACCCAACGAAATCGGTCGTGATCGATTCCGATTTCAAACGAGCCCATACGAGCCACCCGAACAAGCGTAAGTCTCGTGCGTACCTTCTACTGTAAATGGATATTTACAATTCGTTCCTCCATATCACGCGATGAGAGACATATCTGGTGAAAGCTTGGATCAATACGGACCCAACGAAATCGGTCGTGATCGATTCCGATTTCAAACGAGCCCATACGAGCCACCCGAACAAGCGTAAGTCTCGTGCGTACCTTCTACTGTAAATGGATATTTACAATTCGTTCCTCCATATCACGCGATGAGAGACATATCTGGTGAAAGCTGGGATCAATACGGACCCAACGAAACTGGTCGTGGTCAATTCCGATTCCGAACTGGTGAAAGAAGGTATGCACGAGATTTACGCTTGTTCGGATGGCTCGTATGGGCTTGTTCGGAATCGGAATTGACCACGACCAGTTTCGTTGGGTCCGTATTGATCCAAGCTTTCACCAGATATGTCTCTCATCGCGTGATATGGAGGAACGAATTGTAAATATCCATTTACAGTAGAAGGTACGCACGAGACTTACGCTTGTTCGGGTGGCTCGTATGGGCTCGTTCGAAATCAGAATCGAGCGAGAGACATATCTGGTGAAAGATGGGATCAATACGGACCCAACGAAATCGGTCGTGATCGATTCCGATTTCAAACGAGCCCATACGAGCCATCCAAACACGAGTAAGTCATGTGTAATAATATATATATATATACACTTTGAAAAAAACAAAAAAAACAAAATAGGGTATAAGGCGCTGGTTCGGCCAGCGCCTTATACAAAAAAGTTTTTTTTTTAAAAACTTTTTACGTGTAAGAGAAACCAGCGTCTCTTACACGGGGAATTAAAAAAAAACAAAACTGTATAAGGCGCTGGTTCAACCAGCGTCTTATACAAATATTTTTTTTTTTTTAAACTTTTTACGTGTAAGAGACGCTGGTTCAACCAGCGTCTCTTACACGGGGAATTAAAAAAAAAATATGTATAAGAGACGCTGGTTCGCTTATACATAAAAAAATCAAAAAAAAATAGCTTCAGCTTCGGAGGAGAGACGCTGGTTGAACCAGCGTCTCTCACACGTAAAAAAATTCCGAAGCTGAAATAAGTGTCTATTTTGGGAAATTGTTTTGAAACGAGCCTACGTCGGGAATTTTTTTTGAAAAAAAGCCCATTTCAGAAAAAAATTCAAGAACAGAAGGGAAAGGAAGCAGAGGAGGCGGATGGAAAAAGAAAGCAGGGGAGGCGGATGAAAAACAGAGAAAAAAGAACGAAGCAAAAAAAGAACGAAGCAAAGAAAGAACGAAGCAAAGAAAGAAGGAAGCAGAGAAAGAAGAAGGGAGAAGGAGGGAAAGAAGAAGGGAGAAGGAGGAGGGGGCTGATTTTGGTTGCTAGTTGGCAGCAACACTCGATGGCCCTCGATTTGCTTTCCCGCAGTCGCACCGCCCGCCTCAGTTATTTCATCCCCCGCAATGACAACAACAAACGACATCGGCATGCCTCGCCTCGCTTCGGCCTCGCCTCGGCATGACTCGCGACCCCCGCAGCTCGCCTCGCGTGTATCGCCTCGCCACGCCTCGCCTCGGCATGGCTCGCGTGCCTTGCATTGCCTCGCCTCGCTTCGGCCTCGCCTCGGTATGACTCGCGACCCCCGCAGCTCGCCTCGCGTGCATCGCCTCGCCACGCCTCGCCTCGGCATGGCTCGCGTGCCTTGCATTGCCTCGCCTCGCTTCGGCCTCGCCTCGGTATGACTCGCGACCCCCGCAGCTCGCCTCGCGTGCATCGCCTCGCCACGCCTCGCCTCGGCATGGCTCGCGTGCCTTGCATTGCCTCGCCTCGCTTCGGCCTCGCCTCGGCATGACTCGCGACCCCCGCAGCTCGCCTCGCGTGCATCGCCTCGGCATGACTCGCTTGCATCGCCTCGCCTCGGCATGACTCGCGTGCATCGCCTCGCCACGCCTCGCCATGGCATGGCTCGCGTGCCTTGCCTTGCCTCGCCTCGGCCTCGGCATGACTCGCGTGGCTCGCCCCGCCTTGGCCATGCACGCGTCGCCTCTTCAAGCCGTAGCCCGCCTCGGCATTACTCGCGGGACTCCAAGTATATACGCGTAATTGATTAAGTCGAAGACATGGGTACGTATATGGCTCGCGAGGTAATTTAGTCGAATAGAGCATTGAGCGTGAGTTTCGCCTTCTTTCGGTAATGTGCAATTACATTCTTAAATCTCCTCTCGGGTTTAAAATAATCATTCTAATTCCCTAAGATATCATTTGACAATTATATCATTTATATAATTATTGACTTGAGCGTCGGAGAGCCTTTCCCGGGGAGCACCTGCTCCGGGTTTGGCTTCTGCAGGAACATGGACGTTATTATTTTACAACGAGAGAGAGAGAATAGAGGGACCACCAGAAGAAGAAACGACAAAGACTCGGGAATCCGGAGTGTTGCCGGTTTCCTTTCCGTTGGAACGAGGTTCCAACAAATCCGAGTTCCAACAGAGTCAATTACGGCGCTTCTAATTGTTAGTTTTCTTCCTCCACATATGTTGTTTCCTAGATTAATATTTTAAAGTTGATGAGTTTTGTAATTAAAAATTCATCTTCTGAAGTAATGACTTTGATCTTAACAAAAGTGGCCTCTTTTCAGGGAGTATGCACTGGAGTTGTAATTCTGCTGGTTAGTGGAGGAAAGAGCTCACATTTACTAGTATTTAGTGAAGATCTATTCTTCATATATCTTCTTCCACCCATTTTTTTAATGTTGGGTATGTCGATCAATCTTCATGATTTTGTTGTTCTGGATTCCATTAGAGCCTTTTTTATAACCATATGAATGAATGTTGTTCTTAGGCTGCAATTCTGAATGCAATAGGGGAGTGGAATAATTTGTACCTGCACAGTAAATTTAAATCCCTTCCTTTGCAAAGATAGATAAACACACTTTTTCTAAAGGACCACGGGATTATTACATTATATTGTTATATTATGAAACACTTATGAAGAAATGAAGATTTAGAAGATAAGAAGTGAAGACCGATATAAACGAAGGACAAGGTTCTGCATGTGAACCGCAGCGGAGTCTTCCGTGTTGGTCGCGTGAGTGAGCTCTTAATTTGAGAAGGCAGCCCATTATTTAAATGTATGGCGTGGGCCGCTATTACAAAGAAGATGGAGGCCCGTTTCTGCAACGAAGAGGAAGCCCATGAAGAGTGGAAGCCGGCCACGTAGAAGGAGAAGATGCTGCTGACGCAAGCAAGCTGCTGGACTGAAGTGGAGCGAGCCGATGATTGTAATGGGCCGGGGTCTAATTAAAGCAAGCTAGCTGCTGGCCATTTATGGAAGCAAGCTGCTTGATCTTATGGTGCAGCCGTCATATTGTTATTTCCTTTATGTTTTATTTATTTCCTTTTTCTTTATTTTATTATTTCTTTTAAGATTTATCTTTTAAGATATTATTCTAGGGTTAGACTCTTTTAGACCCTGACAACTTTATTTTGTTCGTCATCATCTTTTTCATCGACAGTTTTAGTTTTGCAACCATGAGCAGGAACTAAACTCCATTGTTTTGCTTAGCAGTTGAAACCTTCAGTTATTAAGTTGTGAGATTTCTAAAATCTTGTTCTTTTCCTTTGGGTTTGTATTAATTCTCTTGTTCTTCATCTATATGATTTCTATTGGTTTTGCTAGATTGATCACCTAGTTTGATTAGTAGATTTCTATTGCTAGACTAGGAATAGACGGTGGAATTCCTCGTCATTGTAGCATTCATATCTGCATGATCTGGTAGTTGATTGTTTATATGAAAGAGAATTGATTGCATGTTAATACTTGACGGTTGTAAGTTATTGCATGCATCCTTATGATTCTTGTGCCCTTTGCTGCTATTTCATCTAATCTTGAGAGGTTTCCTTGATTGTTGAATAAGTAAGTATTATCAGGTCCGGTTAACCTGCTGATATATTAAAGATTGGAATATGAACATTCCCTAGGATTGATAAGAACTTGAGATAATCTATGATCAACTTGATTGACTGTTGTGTGGAAACTTGCTAGGTGAAACTCCTTCGCATAATATTCTCACCCAAACTTTCTCTGCTTGATACTTGTTACTTTTGTGTTTCATATAATCAAAAACCTCTGGTTACTTGTTACTTGTTCGTTAGTTGATATTTCGCTTGACTGCATAATTATTAGTGTTTTGATTCCCTTGAGTTCGACCTCTACTTACTTGCTATACTCTAGTTAGTGTTTAGGGTTTACTTTGATTTAACAACCACGACATTTGTTCTATCACCACATTAAAGTAGAAAACTGGTTACAAGGTTATTATTTTGTTTCTTGAAATTTTTTGAGATGCTAGTCTATCTAAGCTCAAACAACAGGCACTGAAAGATATCAATTATTTTCTTCACCTGCTCTTCCTGCTCCTTTGACTATTATAGTTCAAAAGGTTCAAAATGCTTTGTCTACCTTGGAGCGCCTCCCTGTCGTGCTAAGTCATTTTGGCGGATCAACCAATAATCAAGGTGCATTATTTCCAATGAAGTTACGTGCTGATATTGACAGCTCATTTATTACATGCAAAGGCTACACTCTACATTACAAGCTTAATATGGCTAGTATGACTATTGACAACAGTGGGATGAAACACGAGCAATCATCAAATGCTCAAACAAGGAACGTCTCTGTATGATCCATTATTAGACAACCCTACAAGCTCTATTTGTTTGCCTGATGAAACTCATGGGTTTAACCTTCATAATGTTCGTGACAAGGAGAATGTCAATGAATCGAATTCTTTTGATCTGGATCTGGAGACAAATGATCAATGTGGCATTGTGCTGGTGCATGGATTTAGGGAAGGTATCTTCTCATGGAGTTGATCCACCAAAATGACTTAGCACGACAGGGAAGCACTATAAGGTAGACAAAATATTTTGAACCTTTTGAACTATAATAGTCAAAGGAGCACGAAGAGCACCTGAAGAAAATAATGTAGGAATCCTATTTTCTACGACTTATAAATATGTATAAAATACAAGAATAAATTTAAATTAAGGAGAAGAGAAAACAATCGAACCAATACCAAACCGTATTGTCGATCTTAAGCAGAGTCGAGAACAAAATCTCTTTCCTTAATTCTGAAAACGCCCCGTAGTGTGACGGTTACCGGCGTTCCGAATCCCAGGATACAACTGCTACACTTCTGATTTGCACAACTCAAAGAACAGAAGCCAACGAACTCTAGTTTATAGTGTGTACTCTCAAACTCGAACAAAGAAGAGAAGAGGCGAATAGAGACTGAAAACCGTGGGAGAAGGAGAATGAGATTGCTATTGAAGCTGTGTGTTTTTGAGTTCTGCAGAGCCTCCTTTTATAGGCTGCAGGAGAGAATCCACGTAATGAAAGGCCCAATCCGCGTGGATTAATGGGCGGATCTAGTGACTTAATTGGGCTGGTCCAAGTCAACAACGCGTGGCATTAAGTTGCTCGGATTTTCCGCGTGGCTTTAATGCCCGCAATCTGCAACTTGAATGCTCTGGTTGACTGAATGAGGCATGTTTGAACGAAGCCCAAAAGTCATATCAGACTTGAGCTAGGGCCAACAAGACAACCTCCTCCTCGGGCCTACGGCCCATCCAATGAGACCAATGAGCCTAAGGAGCCACGAGCCGAGCCGATCTGATCCGAACCGAACCGCGCGCGTGTGGTCTTCCAAGGCCCCAGCCCACCAGGATAGCTTCATCTGGCTCAATCACATCCATTACAATCTACTCCTAGTTTATATACTAGTCAGTTTTTCTCCTTCTAATCAATGTGAGATACACATTAATCCTCAAAATTCAACTTAGTTACATTAAATGTAACTCCCTTATTTCTCATTCAAACGAAACCCGAATTATACAAATGAGCATACTACGAAATAGTGCTCGCGGAGATGAAGCCAACACTCCCATTATCCGACACCAACGGTGCCCGGAAAATTCGGTTCCAACAAATAATTGATATTTCTTCAGTGCCTGTTGTTTGAGCTTATAGATAGACTAGCATCTGAAAATTTTTCAAGAAACAAAATAACAACCTTGTAACCAGTTTTCTACTTAATGTCGCGTTCTGCGAGGTCACGTACACTCGCAGAACGCGAGATTAGCATCTAAAAAATTACCCTAATTTTTGGCTAATCTCGCGTTCCGCGAGGGTACGTGACCTCGTAGAACGCGAGTGGTCGGGCGGTGTTTGGTAAAGGCACCGGGCTGTATATAGCATCCGTGTTTGTATAGTGTGTTAAGCTGATTGCTTACATCAGCATCCTAACAAACTAACTGAATTTGTTATATTTACAACTATTTATTACAGCTATATTAACATTCCCTCTCAAGCATGGTTGTCAGAATCAGGATCAGGATCCTACTTTGGATCGGAGAGGGGGGGGGGGGGGGGGGGGGGGTAGGATCGAATCGGTAGGATCGTAAGATCCTACGATTTCAGAAAATGAGCGATGAAAATGATATAATATGACTATGACATGACTTTCTAGTAAAAGTACTACAAAAAAAAACATTTTTGCTCACATACGACCGGTATTAGTTTAAGGTTGCACAATAAGAATACTATTGAAAAATAACATTAGTGTGTGTAAACGATTTCTCTTTTATTTTTTTGCTTCAGTTTAAGGTTTACATTGTAAATCATAAATCGTTTGTGCGTTTAAAATATTTCTCTTCTTTGTATGCACCTAAATAGCATTGAAAATAAATTTAGTTCAAGAAAAATTTAGTTACAGAAGTAGTAGTCAAAAAAATCAGTAAGAAGAAGGTAAATCTTGCATTTGCGATCCTGATCATAGGACCTTACGATCCTGTCCGATCCTGTACGATCCTATACGATCCTACGATCCTACTTTCGATCCTGACATGGGTCCGATCCTACATAGGATCGGGATCGTTTTGTAAATTTTGGATCGTAGGATCGTAAGATCCTACGATCCGAATCGCGATCCTAACAACCATGCTCTCAAGCTTGGCATTTGAACAAGTTTACAACTCCAAGCTTGACTAAATTCTTTGTGTATATATAACTCTTGAGTCACTCCCTTGGCGAAGATATCGGTTGGCTGCTCATGTGTGGATATGTAGCTTAGAGCAATTTCTTTATTCAGGACTTTGTCTCTCACAAGGTGGCAATCAGCTTCAATGTGTTCAGTTCTTTCATGGAACACAAGATTCCATGCTATGTGGATGGCTAACTGATTGTCACAATAGAACTCCACTAGCTTCACTTCTACTGGCATATCATGTAATAGTCTCACAAGTCAAGTGACCTCACATGAAGTCATTGTCATTGCTCTATATTCTGACTCCCTAGATGAGGTAGCCATGTATTCTTGTTTCTTTGTTCTCCAAGATATCAAGGAGTTTCCTAGGAGGATGTAGAAACCTATAAGACATTTCATTGTCATTGGACAACTTTGAAAATCAACATCACAATATGCTCTTAATTTCAACTCAGTGTTCTTAGCCATAAGTAATCCTTGTCGCGGTGCATTCTTATTACATCTTAGAACTCTCTTTGATGCTCTCCAATACTCATCATTTGGATTGTGCATAAATTGACTCAATACTTAGCTTATTCCGAGTAACAAATATCAGGGCTGGTAATAGTTAGATATATGAGTCTTCCAACTAAACTTATGTAGGCAACAAGATCAACCTCTTTTGTGATGCCTTCTAACTCTAATATTTCCTTGAGATCAAATAGAGTGGCAGCTGGCTTGACATCTTTCATTCTAGTTTCTGCTAGCATCTCCAGAGCATATTTTCTCTGATTCAAATGGAAACCTTCCTTGCTTCTCTCAACCTCTATTCCAAGAAAGTATCTTAACTCACCTAAATCTTTCATTTGAAAGCTTTTGCATAGGTGAGCCTTTAGATTGATTATTTCTTCCTCATTGTTTCCAGTTATCTACATACACAAATAGAGCAATATATGACTTATTTGTTGTTTTGGTGAACAAAGAGTAATCAACTTTAGACTGAGCATATCTTGCTTCTTTTATGACTTGAGAAAACTTAGCAAACCACTGTCTTGAAGCTTGTTATAATCAATACAGAGATTTCATCAATTTGACACTTCTTTAGGCTTACCTTTGTTTCTCTCAACTTGATGGATGAACTCCATAAGTATATCTACCCTTTGAGGACAACTGCCATAGTATTTGAGAAGCTCATAAGCTTGTGGGAGTTCCATGTATACCTCTTCTTCCAGGTCTCCATTCAAAAATGCATTTGTAACATCCATTTGAGTGACTTTCCAATCTCTCACAACAGCTACAACAAGCAAAGTTCTTACTGATATCATCTTAGCTATTGGTGTAAATGTTTCAGAGAAGTCAATTCCCTCTATCTGTGAGAAGCCTCTTGCTACTAATCTTGCTTTGTGTATGTCTAGTGTTCCTTCTTCTTTGAGTTTAGTCTTGAATAGCGGTTTGCATGTTACTACAACTTGAGTGGGTGGTCTTGGTACAATATCCCATGCATTGTTTCTTTATAGAGCATTAATTTAGTTTTGTAACCATAGCTTTGCACCACTCCTCTTTCTGCACTGCTTCTTTGACAGTGCTTGGCTATGTCAGAGTGCTAACATTGTTAATAAAGGCTTGATAGGTAGCGGAACAAGTATTATAAGCCAAGTAACAATGCATAGGGTAAGGTGTTGTTTTACCTTTGATCTTACAAGTAGAAGAGCTTGCGAGTTGGAGAGCTTGGGTGCTTGATACACATAGTCTTTGAGCAAGACAGGTGGTTTAGAAACTCTGGAAGACTGTCTTGTGATTTGATCAATAGAAGGAGTATTTTGAGCTATGGCTAGAATGATTTATGAAAGAATGGGATCAAATCAAGGAAGTAATGGAGATGGAGAGTAATCAGCCAGTGATTTTATTGGTTGTCTCTGGGTTTAGATCATGATTTATAGTAGTGTATAAAATGTCTACTAGGTTAAGCTCCGGGAGAGTCACAAATATCACCTCATCATTGTAAGAAGGATGTGACTGAGAGTAAGGAAGAGATGCAATTTCTGTATCCATGGGATTTGCATAAGGAAAACAAGATTCAATAAAATGAACATCTCTTGTGATTTGTGATATATGAGATTTTATGTTTTTATATCCTTTAAATCCTGAGGGATATCAAAGGAAAACATTGGGGCCAGCTTTAGAGTCAAACATCTTTCTTGCCACAAAAGAAGTAGACATGTAGCATAAAGAAACCAAACACCCTTAGTATCTACTTGAAAAGAGAATACAAAGAGTAGAACAAAGCCAGTAAAATAAGTGCTAATGCGACGCATTGCCACCTTTAAGGGACTTCAAACTCAAACCCCTCTCCTCTAAGAGTTTTTGAGTCACGAGAGCATTGTAAACACGTTTAATCCCGATGGTGGGGAAGTCCGTGTACTTTTCATTCAACTTGTTAACGGTGGTCAGAACCCAAGTAGGAGAAAATGGCATCGCAGCGCGATTCTCAACTCTCACGGAAATGTTTGACTTGGGAGGTGGACGGATTAGAAGCCAATCCACTTTCCACTTCGCAACCTAGTTAGGAAAGTCCCATTCACATGCACATTTGATCTGGGAAGTGAACATCCCATCCTCGTGTGTACATTTCTGAGTCGTGTCAGTCGGCGCTTGATGAGTGATATTTGGGACCACTCCGATGTCATGAGCACGCATGATGTAAATAATCATCATCCGCCAGAAGTTTGGGTGCATTTGGCCAGGGCTATATCTTAATTCGGTTATAAGCTCATGGACAAAGGAAGTCCAAGGGAGCCGGAAGCCCGCTTGGAGAGATGGTTCACACATGGCAAAAAAGCGACCATACTGGTCGAGAGAGGTACCCTCCGGATCCAGGAATGTGAGAATGGTGCCTTCCGGGAAAGCTTAATCCTTAGCCACTCGTTTTAGGCGAGACAGGGTAAATTCACTCTTCCGACCCATAAAGGAGTTACCAAGGTGTTCAGCCGGAGAACCTTTAATGCAGTGAGTAAGAATTTGTACAGGCTTAGCCTCCGCGCGGAGGTGATCCTCTATGATAACGTATGGAAGGTCACCCCTGTAAGAAAAGAATCGGTTGTAGGGTTCGCCATAGTCTTCCGGATTATTAGGGTTTTGGGCTTGTAGAGGACGGGAGTTTCTACCCCTGACGGGATCCCTAGGTTTATTGGTGGCCGCTCGCGACGTCGAGGGTTCGTTTTTTCCACCCTTATTTCTAGAAGAACCTGTGAATGATAAAGGCAAAGGATTAGTTTTCCAGGGACGGAAAGAAAAAGGTAACTCGAATGTAAAGGAACCTCGCGAGGTGTGGAACAGAGAAACAAGAAAAGCCCTGGAAAATTGTAAGAAAAAGGATCTGGGAAAGGGAGTTGAAAGAGTTCGTCTGACAAACTCGAAGGAGTTCATCAGATGAACCTGGACAAGTTGATCAGAAGGGGTGAACCAAGCACAAGACCAAAGAGGGGTTAGGGTTAGAGAGTAAGAACTTGAGGGGAGGAGATAAAGGCGGAGAAGCCAAAAAGGGTAAAGTAAGCCCAAGCTTCGCCCTCAAGAGCGGAGATTAGGGGAGGAGGCAAGGCGGATTGCGGTTATGAACAATGTTCAAAGACCAGAAATTTGAAATAAAAAAGTACAGAATTGCGTAAATTAAACTCAGAGAAATCAAATCAAAAGGCCCGACATTAGAATAAAAACAAAAAGACCTAAATAGAGGCAAGAAGCTAACCTGCCATGGAGTTTATTCAGTTGAATGAGCAAAGTCGAAGTCTAGATGATGAAAATGAGAAAGAAAGGGTTTTTTGGAATTTAAGTAGACGGAGAAGATGAAGAAAAAGGAAAACAATTGAATTTATAGTGCAGGAATATGAACAGTCGTAGCAATGTTTCCCACGTGTTAAAAGGATTTGGGTGCGGAATTCGAAACGTTTTGAAATCCCAGAATGGCGCGAGGTAATCATCCAAGCTCGCGAGCCACACGAGAAAGAACAAATAAAAGCGAGAGGTAGGACAGAGAACCTGGCTTCAATAAAGAACCCAAGTCTCACCTCTCCTTTGTTGGAAGAGGACTTGGGGGCTGGATGTTGGAGCCGGTTCTCGGGAGTCTTGGGCCATCATAGGCTCGTGGGGTCCAAACAGAAGGAAAGGCCCAAAACGCGAGCCCAAGCCCAAACAAAAGAGTAAGCCCAACTAAGGCCCAAAAGGAGTTACAGGGAAAACAACCTAGAAGACGGATAGAGTGGGACCCGCGAGACGGTTATAAAGCATAACCGCAAGGAGAAAGAGAGGGGGATCGAATCTTTGACATCTTTCTTCCTCATGAGATTTGGAGAGCAAAACACAAAGAACACTCCCACTCGAGTTCATTCTCAAAACTCTTGGTTTACCTCTTTCTAGTAGGAATCCGGATGGTCGGTACTTGGATTGTGAATCTCGATACCGCTATCGTGCTTTTGATAAGTGAATCGAACCATTAAGGTGAGATTTGCGTGTGAGATTGTTAAGGTTGAGTAAGAAAACATGGTGTTATGTAGTTTGAGCTAATTATATCATTCTTCTTTGCTCTAGCTTACCTTTTGGTGTTGATTTGGGTCTTTTGACTCGTTATTTGCTTCTGAATACTGAATTGGGGATCAGAGAGCCAAATCCGAGGGTCCAACCTTCTGGTTTGGTTGCGCGGGTGATGATTCTTGCTCAAGAACACGAAGAACAAGGGTGAAGACGAAGCTAGATCGAGATAAGATTGGAGCCGAAGTTGTTTGTCCTGCTGCGCACGCGAGATTCTAGGCTTTAGAAGGGATAGATCATCAGCAGGCCAGATCTCGCGAGGTGTTGATTGCGAGGTCATTTTCTTGGTAGATTAAGATACATATTTTTTTGTATCACCCTTATTTACTGTTTTACTAAGGTAATTTAAAGAATTATGCATGGTTTCATTTATTATTTCTCATTCGTTCCGCGGATTAGATATACAAGGTGGAATGAGTAAAATATGTATATATATGTATATTTAATTATTAATAGATGTTAGGGAATTTTGTCATCTCAATAAGAACTCCACAAAACTGCATTAGAACAACTCTTCTTCAAGGATTAATCAATGATTACTTTACTCTGATAAAATTTGAATCGTGATGAAACACTTTCTGAAATCGATATTTTTCCCTTTTAAACCTCAGGAAATCCACGAAATCTGAAGTGAGATAAGACAAATTCTTAGTTTTTATCGAGACTTCAGACAAAAACTAAACTATTTAAATTGAGTTGTTTGGATTATAACTTGTGCTAGAAACGAATGAGAAGTTCAGGTGATTCATTAGCCTCAACACCAACTATCAGCAATCCTTTATATAGGCATTAGAGAGATTACCAAAACGGTTATAGAAAATAACATTTTAGTTGAGTAGTTTCCGGTGGTTATTGTTGTTACTAACATGTACACACATCTATTGCTTTGATTTTTTACCGTTGTATTTCCTCGTTATTATACACGGTTTTTATATATAGCCCGATACTTTATTCAAACGCTTCTCGCGTAACGCGAGAATAGCAAAAATATTAAAAATTTAAAATTTTATTCGTGCTTCTCGCATAACGCGAGATTAAAACTTAATATTTTGCTATTCTCGCGTAACGCGAGAAACACGTCCCTCGCGTAACGCGAGAAACCAGACTGTGTTTAAATAAAGCGTAACGCGAGAAACACGTCCCTCGCGTAACGCGAGAAACCAGACTGCGTTTAAATAAAGCATCGGGCTGTATTTAGTAATGGCCTTATTATAGTGGTGCATTCTTCAAGTGTTATAAATTATTTCTAACGGAAATGACAGTCATTCACTGATTCACCCACTTAAAGCATGTTAAAATAAAAATAAATGTCATATAAGTGTTCCAGCTCATGGGAAATTGGTTCTCAGATACCATGGTAGAATACCCTCATGTCATTCACCGAACTCAAAAGATGGTTTAAAGGATCGAACTTGATATTTAAATATAACATATATTTTTGGACTATCTAGAACTTAATTAACTTGTAATACATCCACTTGAACATACATTTTAATAAAGTGTATTTTCATAATGTCGCATAAATCCTGATTACATGATAATAATTTTACTAAAATCACTAGACAAATAAAACAAATATTTGTTGTCGATAGATAAATTAAGAAATTTTATTTCTTGAATGCCAGCAACACGTAGAATTACCAAATACATATATATCTAGAGCTTCCGATGTAGAGGCAGCTCACATTATTCATAAAAATCAAACAAGCAGCACAAAAAAAAGAAATAACATGACAATAGACGATACATTTAAACACATGAACAATAACATAACTTATAACAATCAAGCTGGTACTTGATCCAGTGGTTTTCAGTTAACAATAGGCACACTACGCAGCACCACTGTTTCGACAGTAACACCGGGTCCGAACCCAAACAAGACACCCCACTCGAGTCCTTCTCCAGTGGTTAGTTGACCGTTTGCCATTGATTTCTTCCTCATCTCATCCATGATAAAAAATACGCAAGCACTTGACATGTTTCCATAATCGTTCAAAACTTGTCTAGTTGCCTTAAGTTTCTCCTTCTTCAGACCAACACAGGCCTCAATATCGTCCAGGATAGCACGACCACCTATTATAAATTACATGATTTTGACAAATTTATAAATGTATATATGTACATATGGAAATAATTATATAACAACATCTCTTAGGTAACAATTTATCAACCGTTTATGTTAATGACATTTCCCTTCGGACATTATAAAATATTCACTTATTTGTGCTAAATGTTAATAAATATTAAAAGTATGCATTTTCATTAATTTTATTTTTTTACTCATTTAGTATGTTCACACTCAATACCACAAACAATAGTGTAGATCGTGTTCATTACATTTATTTTTTGATCATGTTCATTATTATGAATATAGCATGAACATTATTGTTTATGACTACTAATATCAAGAGTAACATTCATTAAGTTGCTACGTATCTACTTAAGACATGGTTGTCAATGAAACTTAACCTTAAATCAATATACTCCCTCCGTCCCAATTTGATAGTCTCATTTGATTTTCTGACACTATTCATGAACCGAGAGAATCTTGTAGATTTCCTCAAATATATAAAAAAGAACATAGTCGTGTGTGGTCTTATTTGATTCGTCTTAACGAGTTCTTTAACAATATTAAAAAATTATAATTTTTAGTAACATACAATTAGAGTTATTAACGATACAAAACGTGTCTCGACATATGTGTCGGAATCTAATGGGACTATCAAAATGGGACAGAGGGAGTATATATATATATATATATATATATAAATAAGATAATAAAAGGTATTCACAAAAATTGTAATATATATGGTTGCATCCTCACCAGGGTGTGCGATCCAGAATAGGGAGTTCCAATCTGAAATGTGAAGAGGGGTGAAAACCTTTGAAAGACAGGCTTCTATGCAATTTGAGATTAATGAGGGTACAGTAGGGTAGAGTTGAAAACTGAGCCCCACTTCAAGCAAATGGCCTTGAATGGCGCCGTCTGATTCAGGTATGATAGTTTGGGATGTTGAAATCAGCTCGAATATGGGGCTTTCTATGGATATGTCTGGATTTGCACCAACTATAACAGCAGCAGCACCGTCCCCAAATATTGCTTGGCCTATCATGGAGTCTATGTGAGTCTCGGATGGTCCACGAAAGCAAATTGGCGTCATCTCGGAGCAAACAATGAGAACACGAGCTCCCTTGTTGTTCTCTGCTATGTCCTTTGCTAGGCGAAGGACAGTTCCACCAGCATAGCAACCTAGATATATAAGTAAAGAAACAACAACACTCTATTAGAGATATTAGGAAGTAATATAATATTAACATTAACATGCATACCTAGGTGGTAAAACATGAAGCGGCAAACAGAAGGTTGTAAGCCAAGAAGCTTGGTGAGTTGATAATCTGCGCCGGGCATATCAACGCCAGCAATACAACATACAATGAGGTGGGTGATCATTGATTTGGGTCGACCCCACTCATTGATGGCCTTCAAGGCTGCTTCTTTCCCTAGCTTCACAACATGTTCCACTTGAATCTTCTGTCTTACATCTAACGATGCCGCCTCGTAGGAACCAACATTTGGATTTTCCTTGAGAATGTCTTCCGTCAAGTGGAGGTAACGTTTCTCAATCATTGACCTTTCACCTATGTAAATATATTGCCAATTTAATGAGTCAAATTAAAAGAGAAAAAGATATATATCCGATGAATCAAATGAAATTTACAAATGCGCTTGAATTTTGGTTTGAGGTGCATGAGGTGGTCGCTGTTGGTGGCGTGGAAGTAGAAGTCGGGAAACTCAGCCTGGTAGTAGCAGTTTGGGGGGTTGGCCGTACCAATGGCCAACACGGTTGCCGATCTATCACCTGCTTCACCGTGACTCTTCTCCCTCACTGCCATCTTCAGAATTTCTAGCTAATTGTGATTTAATTGTTGGGTTGAGATCCATCTAAGTCACTACCCTGCTTATATATACTCTTATGCTGAGTGTTAGTTGTTAAAATTAATCTATCAATTCATTAAATTTTTAGTTTTATACTCTCTTCTCTCTCATTTCCCTTCTTTGCACGAGAATTAAGGAGATGAGAGAAGAGAGGAGAGAGAGGGATGAAAATAGAAGAGAGAGTGTATTGGGATGAGAGAATGGTGAGAGATGAAAAATTAAAGGATTAAAATTGAGTGAGAAAATAATAGGAGAGAGAAAAATTAAAGTGTATTTTGGATTGTTGTGGTTTTAGGGAAAATTAATGGGTTTTGATGAGGGTATATTGATAAAAATTTGTGTTTAAAAATGGAAATGAGAACATCAAATTAGGACACCAAAAATGGGAAATGAAAAAAAAAAAAAAGGGGAGGGAGGGATTACAAGAGTAAGCTGTTCATGAGTACATGATCTATCTGCAAGTCTCCGATTCAAATCTTCTACACCCTTGGAAATGGGAACAAAAAAAAAAAAGGGAGGGAGGGATTACAAGAGTAAGCTGTTCATGAGTACATGATCTATCTGCAAGTCTCCGATTCAAATCTTCTACACCCTTAATGCTTTCTTATTTGTTCTCCCTTAAACACTCAAACCCAAGAGTTGTATTTTAAAATTTAGAGTTTATTTTTTAGCAAATATTTTATATTTTAAAGTCGGCTTACGTTAGGATTTAATTGCCACAATCCAAATCTTTTTGTACATTGTTGGACTCCACCAAACGCAAGGTTCGCTTGTGTGAGGTTCGCTTGTGAGAGGCACGGCACAAAAATAGCGAAAATATAATCAATAAACGCGTCCAATGCGTTCACACTTCGTAAAATTATATTCATTATTCAATGTAAACGATATTGCACCTCTAGTGAGGTGTTGTTATTTTCTGTTAATCAGTGGCGCGACGCAAACGAATAAAACTGTGATCACCATGCAAAATTGTTTGCAATATATACCACTTCTTCCAATGCTGGAGAAGGCAATTTATCCAATGGTCGAAGAGCAATTTACTAATACTTTGGAATGAGATAGGTGTGCCCAACTCACATTCAACCGTCTCTATCGAAAAATAGATATCACGTGTCTAACTAACTTCCATAAAAATACTTACTATGTCTGGCATCAACATAACTGTCCATTTCATAATAGAGATCACGCAAGAGTCATTCCTACTGGTCATCTGAAGTGACAACTTCAACTCAATATGATGTAGTAAAAGGCGTCGAGGATAACATTTATAGAAACTTACCTTCCATGGCACGCAAACGCGTCACGGGTACTCTGAACCAAGAGGCGTTGTGCTAAGAGAAGACATCATTTACATTTGTTAGCAAATGAAACTCATCGCTGCGTAGAGGAGTTGAAACGCAAACACAAACCTCTGATCAATTACGCATGTCGCTAGACCTGGGATATGAGCTTCATTTTGTGACACTTCATTTTTTATCGTTCTTACGATGTGCAGTAAAATTACGCTACTCTATTTGTCAGCCCATTCCACACCGTGTTGGATTCCCTTCGTTTGTAGCTCCACAGCGTCGGGTTTCAAAAATATGGCAACAACAAGTGACCTCATTTGGAGTAACATCAAAGTGGCCTTCTATCTCGTGCTTAACCGGTTTAATTGCATGCGCTCTAGACAAATTGTGTCGTGGTACATAGGAAGGCACGATATCATTTCGAGAATTTTGGAAACGATCTTGCGGCGTGTGAACACATTGAACGCCTTTCATAATGACGCTTTCACCGTTTTTTGCAGCACCTCTTACACTACGAAAATAGCATCACGTTAGCGGATCACCTCCATCTACTTCATTGTCGACCCAACACAAACAAAACCACACACCCCACTCCTATTTTGATTTATTTATTCCACATTCATTCCGTTCTGCAAGACCCTGTGAATAATAAGCATAAAGATTGATTATTATAAGCACAGAGAAGGAGAGAGTTTATATAAGAGAGAAGATACAAGGATTGGAAAAGAATCTGTAATATTCTACATGCTCAATTCGGTTACAGATTCGGTATTCTATACCTCTTCCAGTTTCTATAACAAGACGTAAATGCCCTTACATATTTATTATTTATGTACATGACAATACTCCCCCCCTAATAAAAGTCCTGACCTGAAGACTTATGTATGAAAGAAGGAAACTGGTTCAGCATGCTCCCAAGTGGCTTCAGATTCTGGAAGATTGGTCCACTTAATGAGCCATTCTGTAATGGATGCACCATCTTGCAAATGAATTACACGAGAGTCCAGTATGGCCTCTGGAGCTACCACAATTTTCCCAGCTGAACTTGTAATTGGCGGGTCAAGAGATAGTTGTGTTAATGGACCAATGTGTTTCTTGAGTTGGGACACATGGAATACTGGATGAATTCTTGAAGTAGAAGGCAACTTCAATCGATAAGCTACAAAGCCCACTTTCTCTAACACTTCATAAGGTCCATAAAATTTGGAACAAAGCTTGAGGTTGCGACGTAGGGCCACTATCGTCTGTCTATATGGTTGCAGCTTTAAGTACACAAAGTCACCCATTGTAAACTCACGTTCAGTTCTCTTAGAGTCACTGTATTGCTTCATTCTATCATGTGCCTTCTCCAGATTAACTTTGAGCCAAGACAAGCCTAAGTCTCTCTCCTGGAACCAATCTTAAACAGAGGCAGTGGTGACATCTGAAGCATCAAGGCTAAGGTGAGGTGGTGGATATCCATATAGAGCCTGAAAGGGTGTGAGTTTCAGAGTTGCATGATAAGTAGTATATACCACCACTCAGCCGGTGATATCCACTTAGACCATTTCTTGGGCTTGTCTGCACTCATAGCTCTGAGATAGCTTTAAAGGCATTGCTTCACTCTTTCCGCATGCCCATCAGATTGAGGGTGATAGGCAGTGCTCATGTGCAGTTTAGTACCACAAGGAGTAAAAAACTCCTTCCAAAAATTACTGGTGAATATTTTGTCTCTATCTGACACAATATTCTTAGGCAAGCCATGTAGCTTGAAAATATTTTCCATGAATAACGGAGCTACCTTTGCAGTCGTGAAGAGGTGTTCCAAAACTAAGAAGTGAGCATATTTTGTCAATCTATCAATGACCACCAAAATTGCGTCAAATCCATGTGACACAGGCGATCCCTTGACAAAGTCCATTCCTATGCTTCTCCAAGACACTGCTGGAATAGGTAAGGGCTGAAGTAATCCTGGACTTTTGATGTGCTCACTTTTATTCAGTTGGCATACTTGACAAAGCTTTACAATATCCTCAACCAATGTCTTCATCTTAGGCCATTAGAATATTCCTTTAATTCTCTGATATGTGGCATGTATTCTTGAAAGACCTCCTACAAGGGTATCATGTAAGGTTCTAATAATCTGATTGTGCAATGCCAACTTGTTGCCCACATAAATTTTGTTCTTGTATCTTAGGAGACCCTTCACCACTGTATAACCGGAAGCTGGATCAACTGTGGCAGAAGAAAGTAATTTTATGCAATAGGGTCTTGTATATAACTATCCACGATCTCCATTAACCATCTTGGTACTACCTCAGTTATTGCACTCACTGATCCTTCTTCTACTTCATCTCTTCTAAATAGGGCATCAAGCACCTTGTTATCCACACCTTTCTTGTATGCAATAGAATATGATAGCTCGAGAAACTTCCTTATAGCCTTCTTCTGCAAGTGAGGGGTGAGTTTTTTATCTAACAAATACCTCAGAGTTTGATGATCAGTTTTGATGCAGAAGTGTGAAGGCTCCAAGTAATGTCTCCATTTATCCACAACCAGCAAAATGGCAAGTAATTCTTTCTCATATGTTGACACTAAGAGATTGTTACCATGCAGTGCTTGACTTATAAAAGCAATTGGATGCCCTTGTTGCATTAAAACAACACCAACTCCTACCTCACAGGCATCTATTTCCAAGACAAAAGGAATACTAAAGTCAAGAAGTTTAAGCACTGGAGTGGATGTCATGAGCCCCTTGAGTTTTGTAAATGTTGCACCAGCTTCTGCTGTCCATTCAAATATGTCTTTCCTTAGTAGCTTTGTGAGTGGTCTAGCAATTGATCCATAGTTAGGCACAAATCTTCTATAGTACCCCATGAGTCCCAAAAATCCTCTAAGACCCTTAGCTGTTTAGGCACTGTCCATTCTGACATGGTTGCTATCTTTATTGGATCTGTTGCAACCCCTTTGGTAGAAATTATATGGCCTAAGTTCTCTACTTGTGGCTGAGCAAAACTGCATTTAGAACCCCATCCACACTTTTCTCATCTCCATTTATGTGTTTGTCCTTCCTTTGAGAGCCCGTCTCAACCACTGGACAATTGTCTGCTGCTGTCAAGGACGATTCCTTCTTCGTCCTCCTTTTCGGAAATTCTGAAATGGTACGCACATCAAAACAACTTGGACTTCGTTAATTTAATTGAGAAAGAAAACTTCTATTAGAACAGGCAAAAGAAACAAAACATTTAACAAAACACTGCACTGGCAATTAACAAAACACTGCACTGGCCTTGATTCGAAGTGATTCTCCATTTGTTGGCCCCTCCACACGCCAAGAATGACACTGAGGAAAATCAATTAACAAAACACTGCACTGTCAATTTATACCGGAGCTCCAAGAAGAAGCTTAACTTCTGGATTAACATGCATGAACGATAAGCCCCATTCGAGGAGCGATCGTACAAAATTTCCATGATACGGCACATTAAGACAGAATTCACGGAGAAATCAACGATTCAAGTAGCAATCGGAAACAAATAGAAAATGAATTAAGACTATCGCCATTACAATACCTTTGAGTATCGGGTGATCGGGCGGAAGGAGCAGCGGTAGAGAGCAGACATGAGAGTCGACTGATGAGGTTTCAACGTGAGGCTTGGTGACGTGGTGGGAGCTCAAATGGTAGCGTCCATGGCGGATTGGTTTGTCTTGCTGCTCTGTAAACCCTAGCGAAGGCAATTCTCGAACGGATTGGAAACCCTAGCGAATTGGTCAAGTTGAACGGCGACTACAATTCGGATGATTGGATTGGGAGTTGGTTTCAGCCACCGTCATCTCCGTCGACTTCCTTGGTCATCTCTCCAGCCGACGGGCTTCCATCGAGAACCACTTCTCCATCGTCAAGGAAGACGTTGTGAGAAGATGTTGTCATAATACTCCCTCCGTCCCATAATATAATTCCTCTTTCACTTTTCACATTTGTCGAGACACGTTTTGTATCGTTAATATCTCTAACTATATGTTAATAAAAAATTCTAAAATTTTGATATGTTAAAGTACTCATCAAGACGAATCAAACAAGACCTCATATAACTATGTTTGTTCTTACATATTAAAAGTTATACGATAAAATGTATTAAAAGGTGAATAGTGTCAAAAATGAAACAAGAATTATATACCGGGACGGAGGGAGTAACATGAAATCAAAAGGACAAAAACACCTTTAATGATTTTTCAGTAGAGGGAGAGAAATGGACACATGGACGTAATCTAACCGTTTAAAGAAATGAATCTAACGGCTGATAAATTTTTAGTTCTTATTCATTTGATCCTTTCTCTCATAAAGAGTTTGAAGTATGAGATCACTATAAGTGGTAGGACCATATTCTTTCTATTAATTTCTGATATGCCTCATTATTTGCCCAATTATTTTCAAACCTAAAAAGGGTAGTTTTTAGTATATATATTCTTTCCAAGTTATACCGTAATACAACAATGATCTGATGTCGTAAAAGGAAGGTGTTATAATGTGATATTGTCAAAACAAATTGATAATATTTGGATGAAATAGGACCCTATCAAGTCTTTCCATAATATTTTCATTTGTGTTACTATTATATCTTTTTCATGTATAAGGCCCCCTGTACACTATGATCAATTAGTCCATGCGTAGTAGCGAGTGTATTTAATCTTGCCACTCTGGTAGCAGTGACCGGAGCACCACCTAATTTATCTTGTGATGTTAGAATATCATTGAAATCTCCCGTTATTAAAACAGGTTTCATATGAGGGTTGATCATTTGAGATATAAAATTCCAATACTCTTGTGTTTTGAATTTCTTTACTAGGAGCATAGATAAAAATAATAATAAATTTAATAGATGGTTCTTCATAACTAAATCACTATAGTATTGTTATTCTTGTAAATTAGATTTAAGTGGTTAGCCTTTATGAAATTTGTACATAATAACCAAAGACCACCTTTAGTCCCATCCGCTGGAGATATTATAACATTTTTGAATTCAATGTTTGCTAGAAATTGGTTAATATGAGGCTCATTAAATTTTGTTTCTTCTAAGCGGTGGATATCCAAAGAATGATTTTTCCTTATATAAGATATTTCTGTCCAAAAATGGAATCGACGGACCCCTCTGCAGTTCCATTATGCTATATTCATATAAACTATGAATATAAATATTGAAGGTTTAGACTAGATGAATTTCTTTAGTAAGGTAACTCATAGAATTGAGAACATGATTAAGAAGTTGTTCTGTATATCTTATCGTATTTTGCTTATGAACAATTTTGCAAAATCTGTAAGAAACCAAAACACAAACTTTTTTTATGAAATTTCTACCTTTCATATAATTGTATTAAATTTGATGCATGCAAAAAATATTTGTTGCATGCAGAAAAGGGAATGTGATAATAAGCAAATTTATTGTCACAAAGACTAGGTATAAGGATAACGAGTAAGCTCGGAGATTTGCCAAATTGTTTTTTTTAAAAAAATTGTATTTTTGTGGAGTTTATGATATAGTTGAAAGTTTGAATAGTTGAGAGATTTTGAGAGCCTTGAGTAATTATAATTTTTTTGTGATGTCTTAAATTATGGATCGTGTTAGTAAGGTAAAAACTCATAAGGTTGATAGATTTTTGGTGATAAATAGTGTGCTTTCAAGGGTTGCTGATGTTAAGAGAATTTAGGGCTTTGATAAGGTCGATAGTATTATTTAGAAAGTTGTTAATAGACTGAATATGTTTGGTGATTAAAATCTCTGTCTTATGATGCGTTTTATTTTTTGTTGTAAGTAATATGAAATTACCTTCTTATTGTGACAAGGAAAGAAGTTCAAAATCTTAATCGTGTTGTGATCCCAATAGACAGGGTTATAGAATTCCATAGTAGTAATAGTTGTATCATACACAATCAAAGATTGTATATTTAGTTGTGAACTTGGATTTGATCTTGATTGTAGCAATAATAGTACTAAATAAATAAAATAATAAGAAAGCATAAGAACATACATACTAAAGAATGCCCAACTATTTATCTTACCCTCGTGCATGTCACGAAACAAGAAAAAATTGAAAAACAAAGGGCTAGTGTTAAAGCCTTGGTAAGAAAGATAGTGCAATTTAATAATAAAAGGGTAATTATATATGGGAGGATACAGGGATGACACATGTACTCCACCAACTACAAACAAGAGACAAATGGGTATTTTTTTTATTTTTTTATTGGACAAGGAAAGAAAGGGATCACTGCAACTAGGATAATCCCAACACCTACAAGAGGAGCGATATCAAGACTCGAACCCTAGACCTATGAAATAGAGGGACAAGGCGGGCTAAGGAGGAGATGATAGAGACAAATGGGTATTGATGCAATCCACGTATGATATCAAAATTGATCAAACCAAACAAAAAAGAAAACAGGAATAATGTTCTTGAGGTTGTTCTTATGGCTAGAAGCAGGAAAGACAATACTGGGATCAATTTATAAATTTTAAATATTAAATTACCTTCTTAATTTTTCTAGATTGTATATATAAATGATATTTTTTTAAATTTTGAACCAAATGCTCAGAAACTAAGATTATCGAATCCTATGAGTTTAAATACCAAAACAAATGAGTGTATATAGAATCACCCTATTTATATTAAAGCAATCATTCATTTTCACCACATGTCACCTTCTCACTAAAAGCGTCATAGGTCATTTCAACATTCATTTTGTCACATGTCATTAGGCAATCTTTTTCCTTTTTGATAAAAAATTCATATAATAAGAAAATTATAAATAAGTGTATATATTTTAGGATAATTAAGATTTGCAAAATACTATGCTTAATTATTTATATTTTTAAGCTTCTTCAAACCATATTTCATATACTTTAATATACAAAAAGTAATTTAATAAGTATATAGAACTAGATTTGGACCCCACGCTACGCGCGGGGCAATTACGGATTGGTTCCGGTGAGGATGGTTCCTTAGATGAGGACTGAGGATGATGCACACAAACATTATAATTAATGCACACACGAGTTATAACTATTGCACAGAGTGTGTGCATGTGTAATAGATTGTGTGCATCACAAAATACTGTGTGCATGAGTTATAACGTGTGTGTGCATTAATTATATAGTTTGTGTGCATCATCCTTAGTCCTTATCTAAAGAGTCATCCTTGCGAGATCTTTTTCCGTAGACAGGCAGCGACGACAATGGAGATGAAGAGAAAACAGAGATCTTCAGACGAAGGAGGGTGATGATGAGCTACCTTTTTTCTTTAATTTAAATATTTTTTTCTTTTCATTTATTTTAATAAAATATGGCATGTATACAAAACAACAATTATGTATATGACTAAATTACAACTTATCACCTCACATTCTCACCAATTTGATATAGATATATATTGTTAGACTAGTTTTTATTAATAAATATTAAAAAAAAATTAGTGTAAAAAATTTATTAATTTACTGCATTCATTAACTAAATTTGATATTATGGAGTTGAAGAATATGAAGAAATGTAGATATTAATTGTATTGGTTGCAACTAAGAGAAGATGAATTTTTTTTTATTTTAATTCATGAATGAGATGAGAAGGAATTGATAAGAATGAATTAGTTCATGCATTGAATAAGTATTGGTTGACATAACTTTCTCAAGGGTTAATAGTTTTATCTTAATACTAGTTCATTATCCGCGCTTCGCGCGGGCCTAACACGTTTACTTTTGTCGTATTTCGTATTATTTTTTTTATATATATTTATGTTGTAACTTTTAATAAAATATATGTTTTTAATTAATTAAATATATAAATCTTAACATATTGATTAGTAACGGAATCTGAAAGGTATAATTATTAATGGTCCAAGGAGAATCTCAAAAGACATAGGCATTGATCATATAAAAATCGATGAGGGAAATACGATACAAAAACGAACATACACTCAAAACATAACTAAAAGACCCAAATTAGGAGATTAAATGAAAGGAAAAACAACTGGCAGAAACGAACAGACGTGAGACGATAACTGTAGGAGCCTAATTAAGTCAATGCATTAACCTTTCAAAAAAATAGATAAATTAATTCAATGCATTAAATAGGTACAAATTGTCATTACTTCATCAAACTCAACAATTTTTATATATATACTAGAATTTTTTGGCCTGCGCTATGCGCAGGTCTATATTATTTTATATAAGTGTTACTAATTTGTAGAAAAAGCCATTTTTTATTGCTCTTCCTTGGGTTTTTTTTTGCCCTGTTAGTGTTTCTCTGAAAAGATAATTTGGAAATCGGATTAATGCTGATATTATTTAGGTTGATATTATATAAACAGAATTTGTAATTTTTACCATCTTCTGAGTAATCTCCAAGGCAATAATTTTTTTAGTTGGAGATAACAATCCATTTTGATTATAATAATCATTCACTTTATCTTTTTAGTGAACTTTAAGACTCCATAATTCTAAATGAGAAGTTAAATCATAGTATAAGATGAACTTTTCAGTATGGTTCAATACCAAACATCCAATTTATAATTCAAACTATAACAAAGAATATCAAACATACAACTTATAATCAAACTACAAACAAAAAAAACATTCACCCACTCATTGAAGAAACAATGCTTAATTCATTAGTATATTTATACCCAATTAAACTATTAACATAAATCACTCACTCACATAACTCAAGAGCAAGATAGGGAAAAAGCGAATTTGAGATTTGTCATCAAATTAATCCATTTTGAAATTCAAAACTAAAATAGAATAAGGAATTTGAGAAGATTATGGTTTTGTGTCTTTTGTTTTCGTCCAAAGTTATGCGCCGTCTTTTTGTTGGGCAACTCCAAAAAAAGGTATAAGATTCGTAAAAATAGGCTTCATTAGACATACGCGTATTATAAAAGCACTTCAGCACTGAATGTAAAACATTATTTTTGCTACGTGTGAGAAAAGATATTGGTAATAGAGGTGAATATTTAATTCAAATGTCTGAAGCTATGAATATGTTGTTTATATATTGCATTATTTATAATTTTCAACTATATATGATTTTGGATTAATTCTTCTTAGTAGAATTTACAAAAGAATTGCTTTTTATTTATAAATAATTACATCTTATTTGAAAAGCGACATATATATAAATGTTGAAGTTATATGAATTTAAACACCGTTTATATAACTAAACTGAAGTTCGAATAGGTTAGGATATATAAAATATCTCTTTTATTTTTATGAAAAAGAAAATAATCATCTTGCAAAGTGTAAGTTTTAATTAAAATTTCATATATTCAAGTTTTCATGGATCATGATCCATCTATCTATAATGTATAAAAATCACCGGTTAAAAAATAGCAACATTGAATTAAGGAGTGTGAATTAACCAATTAAAATGTGGAGAATTTAATGCTAGGTCATTAATTTTCTCTCTCCGCGATTTTTATATTATATTAGATAGATACTATAAAGTTAGGAGTTCCCCAAATTAATCACACTGAATTTAATGCTTTGTTTTTAATTTATCATTTTCTTGATTTTTTTTCTATTCCCGTTTCTTTTCTACGTTTACGAATATGTCGCACAAATAATAATTTAGACCCACCAACCTCTATAATGGATCTGTATGGAACGTATCATCATCTTCTACTCTTCGATTCCGCAAAGTGAGGCCGTAAAACCCGCGCGTAGTGCGGGCCCTTAAAAGTTTAGTCTTATAATTATACCATAAAATTAGGGGTTCCCAAAATTAAACACATTGCATTTAATGCTTTGTTTTTAATTTATCATTTTTTTATTTTTTTGTTTTTCCTGTTTCTTTCCTACGTTTATCAATATGTCGCCCAAATGAAGATTTTAACCCATCAACACATGTCTATAATGGATTCGTATGGAGCATATCATCATCTTCTACTCTTCGATTCCGCAACGTCTTATTTTATAGCCGTAAAACCCGCGCGTAGCGCGGGCCCAAAAAGTCTAGTATGATATATAGATGGGGGATAGAAAGAGAGTGAGGGAAATTATGTTTAAACATTAATTAGTCCAATTGACATTACTTTCTCAAATGATCAATTTTATTATATATAAAATATATAGATAGATTAAAAATATCTAATTAACCCAGATTGATTTTAAACCGGGGAAGAAGGGGGCGTCAGGATGAAACGAAGGGATTGACGAACAGGGTAGAGATCGGAATGAGTTTGGAGATTGTGGTAGATGAAGGAGACGAAGAGGATGTGTTCTTAGTTGGTGATGAAATTAGCATTAAGAGAAGATATAATTAGGGTAAAGATTTAAAGTATTAACATTCAGAATAATTTTTAACAGGGAAGAGGGGGCGCCAGGATGAAACGAAAGGATTGACGAACGAAATAGAGACGGAAATGAGTTTGGAGATTGTGGTAGAGGAAGGAGACGGAAATGATGTGTTCTTACTTGGTGATGAAATTAACATTTAAGAGAAGAGATATAATTAGAATAAAAATTTAAAATATTAGAATTTATTAGGTACAAATTTCTTTTACTTCATTAAAGCCATCAACTTATATATATATAGATGATTTATACTCATAATTTAAATTAAATATATTTAAATATTTAAACAATGCTTGATTAACACTCTCTTTAATATATATTTTTATCAAACTAATTCAAAAACATTATATTAAAGAATTTGTATGAGGTAAATGAACTATGGAAAAATATTTTAACCTAAGTTTTTTTTTATTTAAATTAAATTTATTATTTTATAGAATCTGTGTGCACAGGACACTAAACAATTGGTATGTAAATTCTTATGTGCACGGGACACTAAACAATTGGTATGTAAATTCTTATCTCTCTTTTAATCTATCAGACAAAACTTTCCAAAAAATATACAAGTACTAGTCCTAGTCCGAAATGACTTGTATTCCATTTCATGGGCATAGTTGGTGAATTATTACCTAATTTTAAGATTTCTTACATTATACGTTGGCATGTTGTATTGATTATTATAATATTATGCATGTTTAAATCAAACGAATTTCATAAATGAATTCTTAATGTTACTTCTAAGAAAGAGATAAAGATACTTGAGTGTGGTTTATAAAATTTGTAAATGGCATTCTTTTATGTTTTGATAGCATTTTTTTCGTATAGTTGGTTTATAGTTTATAATTAATTGGATTAGTGTATTACCTAATAAACACAATTAAACCACACGACTAATGTGGTAGAAGTATCGCAGTGTCCACTAACCTCAGATGTTTTGGGAATCTAATCAGATCTATCTTAATCTATTTATATATATATATATATAAAAATGCATGGGTTTGAAAATGTAATGTCAATTGAGACTCATTAATATTTAAACCTAAATTTTTTCTTTTTCTTTTTCTTTCTATCTCTCATTATCCAATGATAACTGAGACTTATTAAATGTCTAATAAAACCATAATTATGTCCTTAATTGGTTAGTATTTCCACCATTTTCATCTTTTTTTTCTTCGTTCTTCACATTCAATCTGTATGACGATGAAAAGAAATTCGAGCAAAGTAAATGACTTTGTGATTTTGGTACATATATAAGAGATATTCAATTCATTTTATTATAATTTATTAAAAAATACATATATGAAAAAGTATATTAAGTATATGAATATCGACAAAAATAAAATGTGTTTGGCTCGCACAAAGCACGGGTAATGACCTAGAAAGTTGTCATTAATTCGTCATTACTTTGTGGCCTCTTGAATTGCTCTTCTAATTTCAAATTTTGATCGTCCGACTTCTCCGAATGGGATTTCGTATTGAATTCTCCCGTCGAGTCGTCGTTACTCTTCTGCATATTGTATTTCACTGTTACTCATGGTTATTGTCAATTTATAATTGAACCAATCAATTTGCTATTATTATCACTTCTATTGTTCGTTTATTTTTGTGTTAATGTTTTGATCTGCAAGTTAGATTTGCTTTGGTCTGAATTGGATAAAATTATGCCCTAAAAAAGATTCTAAATATATAATTAGCCTAATCCAATTTTGAGACAAAAAACCGTAATTACCCCGCGCGTAGCGCGGGGGTCCGATTCTATATACTATAAAGATAGGGGTTTCCTAAATTAATTACACTGCATTTAATGTTTTGTTTTCAATTTATTATTTTCTTTTCCCACCAACACATGTCTATAATGAATCTGTATGAAACATATCATCATCTTCTACTCTTGAATTCCGCAACGTCTTATTGTAAAGTTGTATAGGCCGTAAAACCCGTAGCGCGGGCCCAAAAAGTCTAGAATATATATATAGATAGATAGATTAAAGTTCTGGTGTAACAACCTCTTATGGTGTAACGAGTATTCATCCTCAATGGTATTCAGGTTTGTTGAGGTTGATATTCAACTTAATTCACCTATATCAATATAGGGTAGATATTCAACTAAATAAACATGAATAAATAGCGTAAAAGATTGAATAAAGGCACAAACATATGAGAATGCGATTAGTGCATATATAACCCTAAATCTACATAAAGTTGAATATCAACCTTAACAAACCTGAATACCATTGAAGATAAATACTCGTTACACCACAATACTCGTTACACCGAAACTCACCTCTCTCTCTCTCTCTCTCTCTATATATATATATATAAAAGGTTGCTCTTGGTCGAAAGTAAATGTAACTAGTATTCATTTAATGCATAAACAAAAACATTCTCATCTCATCATGAATCATTAATCCAAAATTCTCATATTCTCTTAGTCGCAAGTTATACAATTAATATCTACAACTCTTTATATTCTTCAACTCCATGATATCCAATTTAGTTAATTCATGTACTAATTTAATAAATTCTTAATACTAACAAATTGTTAATATTCAATAATTAGTAAATATAATTAATAATTTTAATTATATATATATATAAATTGGTTGGTATTGCCCAAAAAAATGACAAATGAGACTCATTAAATGTCTAACAAAACCATAACTATGTGGTTAATTGGTTGGTATTCCTACCCTTTTCATCTTTTTTCGCTTTTCGTTCTTCTCTTTCAATTCGTATGGCGATGAAGAGCAATTCGAGCAACTTCAATGACTGCGGGATTCTGGTACATATATAAGAGATATTCCTTTTTATTAAAAATTACTCCAAAAGTACATATATGAAAATAATATCTTAAGTATACAAATATTGACAAAAAATAAAAGCGTGTTTGACCCGCGCGAAGCGCGGGAAAATAACCTATATAATATAAAATTGACCTCTTGGTTAAGCATTTAGTGCTTTTAGTATTGTAATTAAATGAGCTATTTGATTTTTATTTTTTTACCGCACAATAAATATAACATGAAAAGTTCATATTTCCCTCGCTCTTACGTATCTCTTCCTCTTCTTTCTACAGATGAAATAATGGTGAAATGTTATTGCTTTTGAGATTGTATTTGTAACTCCTTCGTTGCATAGCCCATCGGTCGGATCTATAATATAAATAATGACACCCTTCTCTTTTCTCTCTCTTTCATGTTTCTTTTCCAATAACTTGGGATAAGATCAAACCCAGTGGAGGTTCCACCGATCACGATCCGAGAACTAAGCGCTAAGATATTTATGGATTCTCCTCCTCCATGTACAAAATTCTTTTTTTTATCTAAAATTGATATAATTCTCTCACACCGGTAGTCTCCAAAACCCTTACTCTGCCACATCCAACCCCTCAGATGACGGTGATGGCGGAATTCCGAAGAGAGTCCCGGTTATTACGCGAAATTGTTTTCATTACGTCTAATTTATTTGTTGTTTGCTTCGTCTCCGCATGTTTGATAACATAATCAATTGTTAGTAGCTTAATCTTATTCGTGTTGCAATTATTCATAATCTTTTAGGTATCTATTCCCTTGACTTAGACTGTATGTGTCTTTATAGTTTCATAAAATTCATGTGAATCTATTAGGTATCTATTCTCTTCGATTCACATGATTTTAAATCATATAAAACAACTTTGAGCCGAATTTAGTGAGTTCAACAAGTGTATTATATTTAAGGATTACTGACATTAACCATTGTAGGGAACATGCATTTGACATGGCTGGTAGAATCAGGGTGCACAATGATGATGGTTACACAATTGATTCCTATGAGTACAGACATCACATAGATGATAGCCGTGATAGATATTATGATCATGTATGGCATAACCATGGTTCTACCTCATTCATAATCAGAATCATGTTCTCTCTCTCTCTCTCTCTTTTCCATGTTCTTGCGTTTCCTTTCTTGAATTAAGGGGTTGTTTTTTCCTAGATTTTTTGCTCAAGATTCAATCATAACTTTTTTCTTAAATACAAAGGTAGTCAATGCTTTTTTCTCGGATTTTAAGTAGCACTTTGTTGCTCGATCGGTTTCTTGATATTCTTCAAGATTTGCACGAAGATGATATCCATGAAACAAAGTAGAAGTTGACGTAATCTTCCAGAAACTAGAGCTTCCAAGCTGCCTCTTTGAAGATGATGTAACTTATACCATTGTTATTGTTTCTACGCCCAGAGAATTAGTAATGTGCAAAGTATTATCATTTTCCGTAATACAAACAATCCAGACAATAATATAACTAATATTAATTTGCATGACAATTACAGTCGATACAAAACCTAAAATACAAACATCCAAAATCACACTCCTGTTGAAGCACTTCCACACAGGGGTCGTGCATCGCACGACCTCTGTAAGCTAGTACATTTATAAAACTAGTTAATACTCTCTCCGTCTAAAAAAATATCTTTGTAATCTTTTTCTTTTGTAATAAAACATAAGTCTTCCAAGTTTTTTTACAAAATTTTCCTATTATACCCTTAATTTTTCTGGACAAATTCAACTTATGGAAAGTATATATTAGGTGTTGTTAAATTGGGTAAAGAAATGAAGGATAATTTAGTCATAAATTATTATTGTTAATTTCTGTTTGAAAGACTTTAAAGAATTATATTATTAGACGAAGGGAGTAGTAATTTTATAATTGATATTCACAATTTTTTTTATATAATTTATAGTACGTATTTATTTTTCTACAATTTTAATATATCTTTATTAATAAAGATAATAAAATATTATATCATTGGTGAAGATTCTTAGTTATATAAGAAAGTGAGTTTTTTATTGCAAAATTTTTATGTTTGTTTAATGAATTTTTTTTCTGAATTTGGGCTTTTTTTTTTAAAAAAAAATTCGATATAGTCCCGTTTTGAAACTTATTCCCAACATAAGTATATTGTCAGCGTCTCCCAACCAAACCATAATATTTTTTTAAAACACTTATGTATAAGAGACGCGGGCAAAACCATCGTCTCTTATACATAACTGTTTAAAAAACAAATCTCACGTCTCTTATACTGTTTTCAATATATTAAAAATTAAAAAATAAATAAATTTTAGGCATGAGCCTTCTTCTTTTTTCATTTTTCAAATCCTTATTATATATATATATATACACTACACTTACGCGATATATATATACTACATTTACGCGGCTTCGGATGGCTCGTATGTACTCGTTCGAAATCGGAATCGAGCGAGATCAGTTTCTTTGGATCCATATCGATCTCAGCTTTCACCAGATATGTCTCTCGCTTGATTTTGATTCCGAACGAGCCCAAACAGGCAACCCAAACGTGCGTAAGTCTCATGCATACTCGCGTAAGTTTACGCGCGTTCGAGTTGTCTGTTTGGGCTTAAAGCTTGTTCGGAATCAGAATCAGGCGAGAGACATATCTGGTCAAAGATTAGATTGATACAGACCCAAAGAAACTGGTCTCTCTCGGTATTGATTCCAAATGAGCCCAAACGGGCAACCCGAACACGCGTAAATCTTACGCGGGTATGTACGAGACTCACGCGTGTTTTAGTTGCCCGTTTGGGCTCGTTCGGAATCGTAATCGAGCGAGATCAGTTTCTTTGGGTCCGTATCGATCTCATATTTCACCAGATATGTCTCTCGCCTGATTACAATTCAAAACGAGGCCAAACGGACAACCCAAATGCTCGTAAAGTTACGCGGGTATGCGCGAGACTTACGTGCGTTCGGGGTTACCCATTTGGGATCATTCGGAATCAGAATCAAGCATGAGACATATCTGGTGAAAGATTAGAACGATACAGACCCAAACAGACTGATCTCACTCGATTCCGATTTCGAACGATCACATACGAGCCCTCTGAAGTCGCGTAAGTTTAGTATATATATAGGCGCTTACTATTTGGCACACCCTAAAATTCTATTTAGCACACCCAAACATTCGTCACGTAACTATTGTCTACATTCGTCACGAAGGTTCTATAAACATTCGTCACGAAGGTATGGAAAACATTCGTGACGAATGTTTTCAAAACCTTCGTGACGAAGGTATGGAAAACATTCGTGACGAATGTTTTCAAAACCTTCGTGACGAAGGTTAGTCATACCTTCGTGACGAATGTATTAATTTTGCAGATATAAAAGAGATTTTTTACCCAACCCTAATGTAACTTCTTCTTCTCCATTATACTCGTTTTCGGCGCAGCTACAACAAGTTCACAACACCATTCTCTACAATTCTTCATCTCTTTCACTACAATAATCAACAAATCAAGCAATAAGGTAATTTCTAACTCTCTTTTGCATTAATTTTCCATGTTTGATGAATATATGTCAAAACCATTGAAATGGGGTGATTAAACTAGATTGATATGTGTATTAAGCATGTTTTTTTAGTTCAATTGGTGTTTGTTTATGTGTAATTGAGAGTTGTTTCAAATTTTAGATATAATCCCTAAAATTGATATTTGTTCATGAATTAGGGTAAATTTGATTTGATTAAGAAACTTATGGAATGAAATGATTTAGGGGCTAATGTGTTTGGATACCTTCATAAACTGTTTTTGTGCTTCAAATTGTGCAAATTTTGTGCAAATTCATTCGTCAGCGGATATGTTGGCACTTCTGCGTTTTTGCAATATTGCAAAAACCTTCGTCACGAAGGTTTGATGAAGATTCGTCACGAATGTCCAGTATACATTCGTGACGAAGGGTTACTGGTTCTTCGTGACGAAGGTTATAATCAGATTCGTCACGAAGGTTTAGTATACATTCGTCACGAATGTATACTGGACCTTCGTGACGGATGTTTTTGCATATTTGTGAAGTTTTTTTGTTTTGTTTTGTTGGTTTGGTATGCGTAAATTTTGAAAATATTATGTTACTGTAGATGCATCCGTCTTCTAGAAGTGCCCGGAAGAATGCGCGTAATCAAACTTGTGAAGAGATCGTGGCTGGAGGAAGGCCCGCTTATCAGCCCAAGCCGAGGAAGAGGCGTGGAAGAGCTGACGAGGGTACAAGTGCAAGTGAAGAGGTCCCAGAACCTTCTTGGCATGAACAACAACTGCTAGCTGACCCTAGTGCATATTCGAACCTTTACGAGAACATGGTTAGTTAATCTGAAATTCACATTATATTACTGTTTTTTGTTTTTATTAAATTAATAGTTTATGAAATTTATTTTATTACAACAGCAAATCCCGATGACTCCAACCTATGAGGCAGATTATCCAACTTGGAGTCCGTAGAGTGCTGTAAGTATTAGTTTAAAATTTAATATATAGTCGATTATGAGTGAAAGTTGTACATTTTACTAATAACCAAATTTTTTTGTAATAGATCCCTACATGGGTTCCCCCCTCTTCTCCACAAGTTGCATGGGATGAAGCAGTAGGACGTCAACAGGCCTTTCAGCCAGAAACACCAGAATGGCAATCTGGTCCAACTGCTTCCTGGGCTGAAGGACAGTTTGAGGGCCATTACGGGGGGGTCGATCTTAATGAACATGGCGATGAGAAAGACGAAATTTACCCGAAGTTACAGTGGGCTGTGCCTGGAGGTCCTAAGGAGATAGACTTGCTGCATAGCTTCAGCGGGCACACTGCTTATATGGTTTGGCAAGGACATGTAAGTAAATCTATCACCTTTGGTTGAATTGTTAATTGCGTAATTTCCATGCTTCGTTAATTTAGACATGATTTGTTAATTGATTTAAAAGTACTTAAATTTTTTTTGAAATATGATAAATAGGAGAGACCGCAATTGAGAAATACGGTCAGAAAAGAGGGTTTGAAAAAATGGAAGTTACAGGGCGACTATCCTTGGGTTTCGTTGGCTAGGGCTTCTGGTTTGTCACATTTGCAGACCCTCATGTATCCCAACCACGACCAAGGGTTGATCAATGCATTTGTTGAGCGGTGGCAGCCAGAAACAAATTCTTTTCACTTGCCATTTGGTGAAATGACAATCACCCTATTAGATGTGCACAAGATTTTGGGTATCCCTATAAACGGAAAGGGCATGGGATTTCGCACATCTGCTGATGGAGTTGGCAAAGCTGACACGAAGGCTGTAATGGTCAACAGAGCAAAGAAGGCTTTTGGTATAGATTTACTTGACAGAAGAGTCAAAGCTGGTAATGAAGTTTGTGGTGTTGGAGCCTAATGTAAAGATTTTATCCACATAGATCGAAAGAAATCTATTGCCGTAGGGGTTTAGCCAATTCTTCTTCAGGTACCTAATCTCAGATGGATATGCAGCCCAATCTTGTTCAATACGGCCCAGCTGAATGTTGTATGCCAAATCTGTCGACTGTTTGAATAAGTTAAGACAGTCACTTGCAAAATGGGTCCCCCTTGCTTGTGACCGCATTGCTAGCTTAGCATGGTCCTCAATGTTCTTTTGGATGTGCCGCCTACAGAGGAGGAAAGTAGAATCTGGAAAGATCCTATCCAAAGCGTTCATCAAAGCTTTCTCTCGATCAGTGACTAAGCAAGTTGGCGTCATCTTAACAACCCTAAACAACTCAGCCAATTGATACATGCACCACGCGTAGTTTTCTTCTTTCTCTTCTGACACGAAAGCCCCAGCAACGACATAGTTCTTCCACGTTGATGTTATTCCAACAATCTCTATGAAGGGCATGTTGTACCTTTGCAAAATAGTACATTACTATAAGAATTTATAGAGTAAAAACAAACATAAGACTTTTTAACTTAATTATACTTACTGAATTGTGCTGTATGTTGCGTCAATCAACATTACGTATGGAAACGCCTTAAGCAGTTTCATTGACTCTGGGCTTGCGAAGAACACATCTGTGATCTTATTTGTCACTTCATCGCTCTTGTGTCTTACGAAGTAGTTCAACTCCTTCGAACGATAGAAGAATTCTTGGATCACAGTTCTTCCCTCCATCTTCTCTGTTCTGAACTTGTTACAAAAGTTGTACACTTGTGACTTCTTAGTCATGTTGTCAGGAGATTCATTGAGCCTTGTGTACATCTGTATTGGTCTAGCATTTCCCTTCCTCATGTCTAGTAACACCTTTTCCTCCTCAGGTGTAAGTCTTCCAGCAAATGCGTTACCGTGTAAGGATTCACCAATAATATGGTTGTGAGTTCCATGATCAGCCCTTATGATCCATTCCCCATTTTCAGTCTCTCTACATGCAATCTGAAATTTGCAACCACATTTCTTTGTGTGGGTGAATTTCCTAGTTCTCCCAACTGAATCAGGAATGTAATGTCCACTGCGCTCGCATTTAAGCCAAGACCTTCCTAACTTCCCTTTGAAGTCAGTTCTACCAACCTTCAACATGAAGTTATGAGTTTTACCAATATCTCTTGCCCACTGTTCTGCTTCTGCTCTTGAGCTGAAGATCTTATCAGTGACGAAAACTTCTGAATAATCTAATGATATATGTGGGTCCTCATAAGGCACAACACTGTCAAACTGTGGTACTGTCTTCAATTTCGGGAAATACTCAATGTCTTGATATGGTTGCGATAAAGATTGGTATTCAGGAACATTAGACCAATCAGTTTGATGAGAATGATATGGAGGAGGTTCAAGCTGAGAGACTATTGGCGGAATATCAAAATCCAAACCAAGATCAAACGAAGGCACTCCATGAGGTCCCAAAGGAATATCGGCATTGATCGATAAGTTTCTTAAACGATTGAACGCTGGACTATTATTCTGTAAAAACAACAAAATAAATAAAACTGCATTCAGAAACCAGATTTTTCCACCTTCGTCACGAATAAATCATGGACCTTCGTCACGGATAAAAGCACTAGTTACGTGACGAAGAAATTTGCACATTTCTTGTGCAAATACATTCGTCACGAAGGTTTGCCATACTTACGTGACGAAGGTTTCCTTTAGTTCCGTGACGAATGTCCATTTTACCCCATTTCAAAATGTTTTTTACACTTTTTTACCCCTAAATTCGAATCAAACCCTAAATTCCAACACAAACACAAATTTTCACACAAACCCTAACTTCAACATCATATTCAAATTTCCACACAAACACAAATCATGCTCCTAGTATGTAACAACTAAAATAAACATATTACAACTTGATTTTCACACATTCAACACAAACAACTAACTTCAAACTATTCAATTTCATAAAAAAACATATATTTTACCTACAAACCCTAACATTAACATTATTAAAAACAACTATAACATACCTCATTGTAGTTCCCCCACGATGGACCATCTTCATCAACATTTTGGTGTATGTAATCATCCCAATTTGACATTTTCAATTGAACAATGTGTTTGAATGAAATTGTTTAGGGTGAAATGAAGTGAAAAATGTAGAGAAGTGAAATATATGAAGTGAAGAGGTAGAAGAAGAAGGTGGTTCGGTTAACTTATGGTAATTAAATGCAGTTGGTGTGGATTAGACATAATAGCTTTACTTTTGCAGATATAGCTACCTTCGTCACGTATCTTTTATATACCTTCGTCACGAATGTTTTTAAGATCTTCGTCACGAATGTTCACAATACATTCGTGACGAAGGTATGGTGAAATACATTCGTGACGAAGGTATGGTGAAATACATTCGTGACGAAGGTATGGTGAAATACATTCGTGACGAAGGTATATAAAAGATACGTGACGAAGGTATTGTAAAATACATTCGTGACGAATGTATGGGTGTGCTAAATAAAATTTTAGGGTGTGCTAAATAAAGGCTTTGTATATATAATAAGGATTTCAAAAAAGAAAAATGAAGGTGAGGTATGGAATTCTGTTTACTCACTTTAAATTGAGTTTTTTTAACATAAAATTTGTTTTTTTTTAATTTTCAATATATTCAAAACCGTTTAAGAGACGCTGCGTCTATTTAATTTTTAATATATTCTGTTTACTCACTTTAAACAATTTTCGATATAGGATCGTTTTAAAATTTATTCCCAACATAGGTGCTCTTTTGTGGTTCGGAAAAAATACATGTTGGAGAGACGCTGGTTTTGCCAACGTCTCTTATACATAAGTGTTTAAAATAAATAAATTATGGTTCGGTTGGGAGACGTTGGCAAAATCAGCGTCTCTCCAACGTGTATTTTTTCCGAACCACAAAAGAGCGCCTATGTTGGGAATAAGTTTTAAAACGAACCTATATCGAAAATTGTTTTTTTTTTAAAAAGCCTGATAACAACAATTTGTCGTAATAATTACTACTATGCAAGTATCCAAACCTACTCAAAACTATAGTCTTTAGTAAGCAAGGGTCGAATCCACAGGGCCGGGAGACGGATTTATGCCTTTAGTATGAGCTTTATGTCAATTTTAAGTAACAAAGGGGGGTTTGGTTTGTTTTAGAACCTAAGCATGCAATAACTAACAAAGTGAAGTTTGTAAATATGATTTGGGAAATAGCTTAGCCAAACAAGTATCCACTATTCGTTTGATAAGTTGATCCTAGATAGTCATTCAAGACTTCATGCCATGAAAATTCCAATTCCTTTTCTAAAGTAACTAATAGCACAACCAGACGCTATTAGAACTAACTAATTAAACAACCATGAAACTATCAAGATTCAGTTTAACCGTAGCAGTAAGGATAGGAATATGATAGGATACAATTCTAGCATAAAACAACAAGCTTTTATCCTAGAATGTAAATCGATTCTCTCTACATATGACTAGCACAACCAGATACTAGTTCGATGCAATTGCTACTTTGAAATAGATATGCTCAACCAATAACAATCTAAATCTGCAATAGATTCATAGAGACAATATCTAGTTGCGCAAGCTAGAAACTATCAATATTAACCATAGGCAATTCAAGCAAGAGAATAGATAAAATCCATGCAATAGATAAGGAATGAAAAACTCACAGCTTGTTCAATACGAAAGCTTCAACGCTCGGACTAAGCAATGGTAGCTTAGTTCTCCATGGAAATGGTGTAAAAAAACTAGATGAAAGATGAAAGTGAAGTTAGAGAAGAAACAACCTTCTCTCTAACTCTAAATACTCACACAAAACGTCCATAATCAAGTCTAAAAACTGAAAAAAACATAAATGCAAAAATAAAAACGTAATAAGGCAGAAATGGAAAAAGCTTCGGTTGACTTCGACGCAGGCGGCGGGCGCTGCCTTCCAGAATCTTCAACATCTTCGTTTCTTCAGCTCCAAGAACTCCTATAATGCGTCTTCAGCCACTCCTCGCCAATGATCCATAACACCTCAAATGCATCCTAAAACACCACTAAAACAATGTTAAAACCCCGTCTATATACACAACATAATCGTGTATATCAAACTCCCCCACACTTGAATCTCTACTCGTCTCGAGTGGATATAGAACAACCACCCATCATCAATAAACACACTAGATCATCAACCATGGATAAGATCTTTCAACAAGAACAATAGCATCTACATGAAAGCTCAAAATCTTACCTATCATCCAACATACATGATATGCACCTCAACACATCATCCAACCATCCACATCACACATCCCACAGCAAATACACCAATATATATGATATGCACCTCAACCAAGCACTAACCTAAATGATCAACACCAGCAGACACACCACCACAATCCAACACCACACAAATCATCAAAGAGAATGATAATCATCAATATTACTGCAACTTATCCCTCCAAGTGAAAACCTACCCAAAACACACCTATACTCCCTTCTTATGTCGCCATCGCCGGTAAATTGATAGTCCTAAAACACTCAATTTTTTTTTCTCTTTTTACTTAGGCGCCTTTGCAGGTTTTCACCTAACACTCTCTTTTCATTTTTTTTAACTCACCACCTCACAACACTCTGAATCTATTTTTGCCAAGGCCTAATACCCGCCAGATTACCTGCTTATTACTTGAACCGCGCTTTCAGGTTTTCAGTCCACCCCAGGATTTATATGCCTTTTTATTCATATTTTTGGCTTTTTCATTTGTTGTTTTTTTTTTCTTTTCTTTTTTTCAGAATAGTAAAGTAATACATAATCAACTCCCCCACACTAGTAGTGAACATTGTCCTCAATGAAATAAGACAGAATTAAATAGGGGAAGTAGAAGAAGTACCACTACTGTGGAGGTGGTGGAAAGTCAGGATGTTGGGAACCCATGAATAGGTTCCACTGCCTCATCTGCTCCAGCATGGCCCTCATGTTTGCGGCCTACTGCTCCATCATGGTCGTCTGGGAGGTCTGGAAGTCTCTGGTGGTATCACGGAAGCTGTAGAAGTTTGTCTCCAAAGTCTGCTGACGAGTGTCCATGCGCTGGACAGTCTCCCAAATCTGCCTCTGATAGTCAAACTGAGGCTCAATAGTAGTCTGAGCTTGAGGCATATCAATATCCTCATGCTCAGCATCATTATCATCCCCAGAGCCTTCCTCTTCCTCATCATCAGAATCTTCCTCAACAGCTGTACGAGGAGCGGCAGAGGAAGAACTAGCACCTTCAAACCCAACCCGGAACCTACTCAGATCAAAATCAGCATACTCGGGTCCGAAGGGCATCTCAATAGCAAGAGGTAAGGGAATCTTGTAGCAACCTCTAGCACCATATACCCAGTAGCTATGATCTCCCTGCTCTGATAATACCCCCACCTGCTTCAGCTGCCTGAGGTCATATGTAAAAATGGAAGAGAGCTGATGAGACCTATCAGGAAACTCAAGACCTAAGAAACGAGCAATCAGTGACACCATTCCCCCAACCACAATCTTGCACTTGTTATCTCGTTGCATCTTCTTGCAGGAAGCAAGGAAGAGGGTTCGCCACCCCTGTACTAGCTTACACTTGGGTGTCATACTCCAAATGGCCTCTAAGTCAAGATGAGGAATCTTATTAATCTCAGATTGGCCCAACCAGGCCATACGAATGACCTTGTGAGCTAAACGCAGGCAAGGGTGAGACCACTTATAATTATATTCCCCAGCCTTAGGGTCAAAACTCCGGGTACGCGTGGATCGAACCCAGAAATCAAGCTGTTCTTGTGCCTTACTCCAAACAGCAACAGAAGAAGACTGCTTGGTAATACCAAGTGCAGTATCAAGATCATTGTAACTCAAAGTAAACATCGATCCAGCCAGACTAAATCGAATACATTCCTCATCAGGCTCATCATCCAAAGTGATCAAAAATTCCCTAGTCCACCTAGGAAAAGTAGGAGCAGACATTTCATAAAAGTTCCCCAACCCACAATGTTGCAACATCTGTTGAGTACAACCCTCTAAACCCATCTCCCTCATAGTAGCAGGATCATAAAACAATGTAGAAAGCATTTGCTTTCCGTCTACAAATTTCTGCCTTGATTTATGCTCACGGGAATACTTAGGACCAGATCCGGATTCAGATTAACGCTTACGGAGGATATTCATAATTGATAACTGAGTCACAAAACAACCGTAAAGAGTAATGAATTTCAGAAAAATCACCCGGATGCAAGGCGGCGGGCGCTGCTTTGAAGACGGCGGGCGCTGCCTTGAAGATGGCGGGCGCTGCTTTGAAGGCGGCGGGCGCTGCTTTGAAGGCGGCGGGCGCTGCTTTGAAGGCGGCGGGCGCTGCCTTGAGTATTCAAACAAGAACTGCAGAAAAACGGGTGGCGGTCATCGCCGAGGCAGCGGGCAAGGTCGCCAGCGGGCGCTGCCTTTCTCTTCTCCCTTTCTCTTCTCTCTTTCTCTTCTCTCTTTCTCTTCTCCCTTTCTCTTCTCTCTTTCTCTTCTCCCTTTCTCTTTCTCTTCTTTGCAGATCTCTCTTGTCTATTTTCCCTTTCTCTTTTTCATTTTCTATTTTTCTATTTTCTCTTTTTATTTTTTCTGTAAAGGGAAGTGTCCGAACCTGAAAAGGCGGCGGCCGCTGCCATTTGCCGTAGCGAGGCCTCATTTCTGGAGTGAGCGGCGGGCGCTGCCATTTAGGCGGCGGGCGCTGCCTTTAGGCCGTAGCCAACTCCATTTTTAGCGATGGGCAGCGGGTCGCTGCCTCTCTATTTTCACCTCTTCCGAGCTTCCTACGGGTTAGTTCGAGACAGAACTACGAAAACCAAACAAAATAAATGGAAATAAGCTAAAGGAAGGGAAGGAAATGTACCTATACCTACATCGGGTTGCCTCCCGAGAAGCGCCTTATTTACCGTCGTGGCTCGACGTCATGCCAATACATCAGTTGTCATCGTCAGGCTCTGTTAAGATTGCTTCCTCTACAATGTCCTTAGTGAATCCGTCATGGTACTTCTTCACTCTCTGGCCATTTACCTTGAATATTGTGTGTGTTCCCTCATCATAGAGCTCGATTGCGCCATGAGGGAAAACTTTAGCAACAACATATGGCCCTACCCAACGCGATCTCAACTTACCAGGAAAGAGCCTAAGGCGGGATTGAAATAGGAGGACTTTGTCACCAATGCGGAAGTCCTTCCTTAAAATGGTTCGGTCATACCATGCCTTAGTTCTTTCTTTGTAGAGAATGGCATTATCATAAGCTTCAATCCTTGCCTCCTCCAATTCCTGTAATTGAAGCTTACGAAGCTCTCTAGCTTCCTCAAGCTTCAAATTGCACTTCTTAATGGCCCAATAGGCCTTGTGCTCTAGCTCAACGGGGAGGTGGCAAGCCTTACCAAACACCAACCTAAAGGGTGACATCCCAATAGGTGTTTTATAAGCTGTTCTGTACGCCCATAGCGCATCATCAAGTCTTTGGCTCCAGTCTTTCCTATTGTGGGATACTGTCTTCTCCAAGATGGATTTAATCTCCCTGTTTGACACTTCAGCTTGGCCATTCGTTTGGGGATGATAGGCAGTAGAAAATCTCTGCGTGACATGATACTTTTTCAATAATGCAGTGATTGTTCTATTGCAAAAAAGAGTTCCCCTATCACTGATCAGAGCCTTTGGAATCCCAAACCTGGCAAATATGTGTGACTTCAAGAAATCTGCCACAACCTTAGAGTCATCAGTTCTGGTGGCCTTCGCTTCCACCCATTTGGAAACGTAGTCCACCGCAAGCAAAATATACATATTACCACAAGAGTTTGGAAAAGGTCCCATGAAGTCAATGCCCCAAACATCAAAGATTTCGCAAAAAATCAAGCCTGTTTGTGGCATCTCATCCCTCCTAGACAAATTTCCAACCCGTTGGCAACTATCACAAGATTTACAGTGGTTATGTGCATCCTTAAAGATGGAAGGCCACCAAAATCCTGCATCGAATACCTTTCTTGCGGTTCTTTGTCCCCCAAAATGCCCACCACATGCTTCTGAATGACAAAAAGTAAGGAGAGAATTGACCTCATTTTCTGGAATGCAACGACAGATTACCTGATCAGAGCAATGCTTCCATAGGTAAGGGTCATCCCAGATGAAGAATCTAGATGAGCCACGCAATCGATCTCTCTGAGCCTTGTTGAAAGGTGGAGGGAACTCACCTGTGGTGAGGAAATTCACCAAGTCCGCATACCATGGCTCTATAGTACTTAGCCTCAAAAGAGACTCATCAGGAAAGTTTGTTTGGATCTGACTGTGTGGAGTGCATTCCTTAAACACAATTCTGCTGAGATGATCAGCAACAAGGTTCTCAGCACCCTTCTTATCCTTAATCTCAATGTCAAATTCACTGAGCAAAAGGATCCATCAAATCAATCTTGGTTTTGCTTCTTTCTTTGTCAGCAGATAGCGCAGGGCAGCATGGTCAGTATAGACAATGACCTTCGTACCAAGGAGGTACTGCCGGAACTTTTCAAGAGCAAACACCACAGCAAGCATCTCCTTCTCTGTGGTGGAGTAGTTTCTTTGTGCATCATTCAGGGTCATAGATGCATACTGAATCAGATAAGAAGCTCTTGCTTCCTTTTGGCCTAGCACAGCCTCCATAGCATAATCACTTGCATCACACATGATCTCAAAGGGCTTGGACCAATCAGGAGCCTGAATAATAGGGGCACTTGTCAGGCGAGCCTTCAAGTCATTAAAGGCTGCCTTACACTCAGTTGAGAACTCAAAACCCATCTCTTTTTTCAGCAATTCGCACAGAGGTGCAGAGATCTTGGAGAAGTCTGTAATAAACCAGCGATAGAAACCTGCATGGCCTAGAAAAGAACGAACTTCGCGAACATTAGTAGGATAGGGCAAAGACTGAATTACTTCAATCTTCGCCTTATCGACCTCAATACCTCTAGACGACACGATATGTCCTAAAACAATACCCTGTTCTACCATGAAATGACACTTCTCAGAATTAAGCACTAGATTAGTATCAACGCATCTACCGAGCACAAGTGATAAGTGATTTAGACATGCATCAAAATCATCTCCATGCACAGTAAAGTCATCCATAAAAACCTCAATGAAATTCTCAATGTACTCAGAAAAGATGCTTACCATACACCGCTGAAAGGTCCCTGGGGCATTGCACAACCCAAATGGCATCCGACGATAGGCAAAAGTGCCAAATGGACAAGTGAAGGTCGTCTTAGCTTGATCCTCAGGAGCAATGGCTATTTGGAAATAACCCGAATACCCATCTAGAAAGCAGTAGAAAGCGCCTCCAGAAAGTCTTTCAAGCATTTGATCAATAAATGGCATAGGGAAGTGATCCTTTCTAGTGACCGCATTCAGCTTACGATAATCAATGCAAACTCTGTAACCTGTCTGCAGTCTTGTAGGGACTAGCTCTCCTTGCTGGTTTTCCACTACTGTAATCCCTCCTTTCTTCGGGACAACCTGTGTAGGACTAACCCATTTACTCTCAGAAATAGGAAATATCATACATGCTTGTAAGAGTTTCAAGACTTCTTTCTTCACAACGTCCATCATAGGTGGGTTTAGATGCCTCTGTGGCTGCCTAGATGGCTTCTCCTCTTCTTCCAGCAATATGCGATGCATGCAGGTGGTAGGGCTGATGCCCTTTATATCAACTATAGTCCAGCCTATCGCTGCCTTATGCTCTTTGAGAACCACCACCAACTTCTCTTCTTGATCCTTTGTGAGCTTGTTGGAGATGATAACTGGCAAAGTCTCCTTATCTCCAAGAAATACATACTTGAGATGGTCCGGGAGTTGTTTCAATTCAACCACAGGTGCCTGCACAATAGAGGGCAAAAGCTTCTCGCTAGGCAGGGTTAGTGGTAAAGGTGAGTTACCTGGTCGCTCAAGAGGAAGCTTATAGTAAGCATCCAACTCATTGACAACTTCCTGCATGTTAGTTGATAAAGTGAAATCCAAACTAGAGTCAACAATAATAGATTGAGTATCATCTAGGTGGTTCTCATCAAAAACGTCTTGCACTACCGGCTCAAGTACATCAATAGCATAAACAGAGAGATCATCAGATGGATATTTCATGGCCTCATAGATGTTATAGTTAAGAATTTGGCCATCGAATTCCATGGTTAAAGAGCCAGTGCTCACGTTGATCTTAGTATTGGCTGTTTTTAGGAAAGGTCTCCCTAACAAGATAGGGGCAACATGCTTATCATGTTCCATATTAAGCACATAAAAATCAGCGGGAAAAGCAAGCTCACTAACCGTAACCAAAACATCCTCTACGACTCCTACAGGACGCACATTAGATCTATCAACTAACTGAATGGAAATATTAGTGGCATGCAAAGGTCCTAGTTTCAAAGAATCACAGAGAGAAGAGGGTATAACATTGATGGAGGCACTGAGATCTAACATAGCTTTAGCAAACCGAGTACCTCCAATAGTGACAAGGATGGTAAACATACCTGGATCTCCACACTTCTTAGGTAAGCACTTTTGGAAGACTGCAGAAATCTGTTCGCTTACCTTCACCTTCTTCTTACTGTTCATGTCTTGATTTCTCTTCGTAGTGCACATTTGTTTCAAGAACTTGGCATAACGAGGAACAGATTTGATCAAATTAAGAAGAGGAATGTTTACCTCGACGTTTCTGAACATCTCGAACATGTCCTTGTCCTGTACAAGTGGCCTGGTACGCTGCAATGCAGATGGGAATGGAGCAACGAGCTTGTACTCCGGGAAAACAGGTGTTTCGGACACTTTCGGAGTGTCGTGAGCTTCTTTAGATGGGCGGCGGGCGCTGCCGTTTTCTTCAGAATCACCGATAAGCAGGTCACCTGGGCGGCGGTCGCTGCCATTTTGATTACAATTGTCGAGAGTAAAGTCACTTGGGCGACGGTCGCCGCCTTCAGCTTCTTCACTTTCCGAACTTTTTTCTTCTGTTTTGTCTGTGTTGCTCCGTTCCAGATTCTTCCCACTCCTTAAAGTGACAACACTGACATTCCGAATGTTCGGATTTGTCTCAGTTTGAGAGGGAAGCTTTCCGGAATCTTTTGCCTCAAGTTTACTCACCGCTTGAGAAATATGACCCACCTGCCTTTCCAAGTTATGGATGCTAGCTATTGTAGTTTCTTGGAATTGTACCTGACTTGGACTCATCTTAGCAATGTTCTCATTGGTGGTGACATTACTTTGCATCAGCATCTTCAACAACTCATCCACAGAACGAGATGAGTTAGAGCTTTGCCCTTGAGCCCTTAGTGCAGGTGGTCTGGCTTGTGGAGGGTTACCTTGTTGATTTGGATCTTGATCTCTCCACCGCAAATTGGGGTGATCCTTCCAACTTGGATTGTATGTGTTAGAATAGGGATCATACCTTTGTCTCTGTTGGAATCCTCCAACTGCATTCACCTCCTCTTGTAGTGTAGGGCATGATTCAGTAGGGTGCAGGTCATCAAGTCAAATCTCACATGCTTTAGCCTGATGGGGTGTACCCTTCAATTTCAGACGCCTCACTTCCTCTTTCAGCACATCAAAATCAGCTTGATCAATTTTAGATTGAGAACTAGCAACAGACAAACTTTGGGAGCCTCTTCCACTATATTGTCTAGAGTCATCCGCTAGTGTGCCAAAGATTTCTAGAGCTTCGTCGTAAGTTCTTTTCATAATGTTACCACCACAAGAAGAATTTACCATCCGACGATCATCCTCACGGAGTCCTCCATGCAAATAAAGAATCAGATCATGTTTAGCGTAACCATGATAAGGACAACACTTCACCAGTTTCTTAAAGCACTCAAAGTAGTCATAGAGAGACTCATTAGCAAGTTGCTCTATGTTGCAAATTTTCTTCTTGAGCTGATTGGATTTAATTGCTGGGAAGTATTTGTCAAGGAACACCTTCTTCAAATTCACCCAAGTGGTAACACTTCCCGGTGGTAAAGAGTGAAACCAGTCCTTAGCTGAGTCCTTCAAAGAAAAAAAAAAGACTCTCATCCTCATCTGATCTTCAGTAACGTCAGATGGACACATACTAGTGCAGACTTCAAGGAACTCATCCAAGTGTTGGATAGGATCCTCAAGTGGAGTTCCACTAAATTTTGGTAGTAGATGGACTACTCCCGTCTTAAGCTCAAATTTAACTCCATTGCCAAGTGGTGGAAATTCTATAGCTCGAGTAGGGCTGGGCATGGGTCAAAAACCGAACCGAACCGAACCGAACCCGAAAAACCGAAACCCGAAATTCCCAAAAAATTTGGACCGAAAACCGAACCGAAATCTTTCGGGTTGGGTTGGTCCGGGTTTGGGTCGGTTCGGTCCGGTCCAATAAAAAACCGAATAGGACCGAACGGTGCGGGCGAGTGCGGGCGAGTGGGCGAGACTCAAGGTGTGGGGTACTGCGGGCGAGTGCGGGCGAGTGGGCGAGACTCAGCTAGACGGTAGGGCTGGGCATGGGTCAAAAACCGAACCGAACCGAACCGAACCCGAAAAACCGAAACCCGAAATTCCCAAAAAATCTGGACCGAAAACCGACCCGAAATTACTTCGGTCCGGGTTCGGTCCGGTTTTTTCGGTTCAATCCGGTTTGGGTTTCGGGTTTACCCAACCCGTGCCCAGCCCTAAGCTCGAGTTGGTTGCTCCAAGTCAAGAGCTGTCAAGGACTCAAGCGTAATACGATCACCCATTGTTGCAATCCCTTGTAGTAGTGCTCGCGCAGCTCTGCGAGTTCTATATAGCGTTCTCTCGATTTCTGGATAAAAAACGAGAGGTGAAGTATTAGTAACACGGGTGTGAACCATAAGATAGGTTCACACCAAGATTGGCACAAAAATCACACAAAAGACAAATTATTGCCTCCCCGGCAACGGCGCCAATTTGATAACAGCAATTTGTTGTAATAATTACTACTATGCAAGTATCCAAACCTACTCAAAACTATAGTCTTTAGTAAGCAAGGGTCGAATCCACAGGGAGACAGATTTATGCCTTTAGTATGAGCTTTATGTCAATCTTAAGTAACAAAGGGGGGTTTGGTTTATTTTAGAACCTAAGCATGCAATAACTAACAAAGTGAAGTTTGTAAATATGATTTGGGAAATAGCTTAGCCAAACAAGTATCCACTATTCGTTTGATAAGTTGATCCTAGATAATCATTCAAGACTTCATGCCATGGAAATTCCAATTCCTTTTCTAAAGTAACTAATAGCACAACCAGACGCTATTAGAACTAACTAATTAAACAACCATGAAACTATCAAGATTCAGTTTAACCGTAGCAGTAAGGATAGGAATATGATAGGATACAATTCTAGCATAAAACAACCAGCTTTTATCCTAGAATGTAAATCGATTCTCTCTACATATGACTAGACAACCAGATACTAGTTCGATGCAATTGCTACTTTGAAATAGATATGCTCAACCAATAACAATCTAAATCTGCAATAGATTCATAGAGACAATATCTAGTTGCGCAAGCTAGAAACTATCAATATTAACCATGGGCTCTTAGATCTCTCTTGATCCAAGGGTCCACAATCATTCTCATTTATCATTTTAACAAGTATTATTACATTACATTTTTCCTAGTAATTGTTCAAACTATCACAATGTTTAGTAATCTTTATTGTCATGTCGGGATACGTTTTTAAAATTAGTTAATAATTATTTTATTATAAATTTTCACATATTTGTTTACATAGTTTATAGTATTTATATATCTACGACCTTAATATATATTTCTTAATAAACATATAAAAGGGTTTGAATCTCATACTAAACCTCCTCTTAGAGATAAATAAGAATGAATCAACGCATTCAATGGATAGATTAAGTAGTTACCTGGAGGCACTCCGAAGGCGATCTAGAGGCGCTTCGGTCGCACTCCGGAGGAGCCACGACCGCACTCCGACGACACCGATGACTTTCCGGCGGTGCGACGTTGGTCCAAATGACATGAACATTTAAGTGTAAAATAACTTGATGAACATTTATCAACATTTTGAAGAAAATTAATATTTAAGCTCATTTTAATGAACTTTTGAGTACTGAACATTTAGATAAGCATTTAAATACATTATTGTTGAACATTTAAGTATATCTTGATGAGCATTTAAATACACTGTTATCAAAATTAATGATCAAAGTGAAGAACTTTTGAGGACAACATCTTGATGACACATTTTTGTACACTGTAATGAACATTTATTAATATTTTGATTAACATTTAAACACATCTTAATGAACTTTTGAGTACGGTACATTTTATAAGTATTTAAAAACATTTTAGTAAATCTTGGTGAACATTTAAGTATATTGTGATGAAAATTTGTAATTAATTTGATGAAATTTTAAGTATAACATCTTGATGGCACATTTTTGTACACGTTAATGAACATTTAAGTACATCTTGATGAAAATTTAAGAACATCGTGATGAACATTTATGTTTACTTCATGAATTGAAATTTTATGTAGAACTAGCCTATGGGGCCCGTGCGATGCACGGCCCCTTTTTTACGTAATTCGATTGTAGAAATGTTTTACGTAATTATAGAAATGTTTTATTTGAGACTGACATTTACCAAGTTCAAACAATAATATTTCTAATGGCAATCATCACTTAATCTTTTCTCTTACCAAACATAAATAAATTAAAATTGAAAGTAGTTTGGAAAATCAATGTTCAACATATGAATAAGTAGAATGCCTCATAGAAGTGCTTCTATAAGGACCATGATTCAAGATCCCAGTGCAAACAAAAAAAGAGGAAATAGGTTGACAAACTGACATTTGAATAATAAGATAACCAACATTCATCATCTTCTCCTTGAATTCATCATGTACATGATCTCCTAACATATATCTCAGAACCAACACCAGATGAGACCCAAATCGAATCATTTGAGGATCCCCATGAGGCCTGATAAAAAGCAGACGAAAGACAGAAAAATGTTGGTTGTGGGTCACAGCTGATGCCCATTTCGAACTCTACAATGCATGATAACAATAATTATATAAGACCGCACAATATACCAAGTCCATAATTCATCATATTCTTAGTGTCAACGCTCTTTCATTCACAAATGAATCAGTCTTATGGCTCGAACGTACAAACTCACCTATCTGAATAATTATTTAGCTTTCAAACTACCCTGAATCTTCGTATTTATTTGCAAACATCTATTGATAGAACTGTAAAAAAATTGACACATTCACCTCAAAATCCAACTCATACTCAGATAATTCAGCTTATAGATTTCAATTCTTTCTTTGAACCAGAATTATATTAACTGCATTGCCTAGAGTTGACCTCTTCATACTGGAACCATTTCAAGTGCAATGCCTTAAAGTTTCCATAAACTAAAAATTTACATATCCAGTATTTCATTTTATCTTTTTTCGAGTGGGGAAGGACCATAAACTCAAATCAAGTCCGACTGCAGACGGCCTTCTGTGTTGTACTGTTGTAGGTAAATTCTTAGATTTCCCTATCAGGAAAATACAAAATAAGTATCTTGCTGCTTTCAGGAAAAATGTTAATACCAGATTCGATTGGCAAGTACTCAAACATGCATGAACCTGAAAGAACATAAGAGGAAAATGAGCAATTCAGGAAATAACTAAGTGAGGTGTATTATATTGATAAGGTGCCGATGATTTTTAAATGTAGCCCAGAATCTTGGACAAAATGAGCTTTACATGTGATTACAAAAATGCAGCTAGCTAAAGATTTTGTCTTATTACCTTCATCCACTTTGACATGGGCATTGAGATAAATATTGTCAATATTATACAGCCAGGACGGATATAACCTTCCAATTCGACAGGCATGCTTGCCAACCATTGGAATATCTGTCAATATTATACAATCTCATCAATTTTGAATAGTAACTCTAAACACATTTTAGTTAGTTATAATTGTTCATTAACTTTAAAGCATACAAGAGTGGTTCAATCACATACCTCCTTGTGCAGATTGATGTGCACAATGGTTCTTGACCATGACATCCATGTCTGTGTTGGAGGCCCCAGCAAGTTCAAATTTTTCAACGACAACTTCCAAACATTCTTCCCATGTCGGCAATCCCAGCTTGAACTCAACAATGGAGCGTTCGTAAAGCAACGAGCCCCATACAATATGTATTTGTGTTCTCATAATCTTGGCCTGCTCTGAAGCTTCATCTGAAGACATATCACTTAACAAAACATCCAAACCCATTTGTTGGAATAAAGGCTTATACTTTTCTTCCTTAGAGAGCCCATTTAGATGTCGCTCTTCTGTCTCCTCCCACATCTGCATACCTGCTTCCATGCTATCCCCTGCTTTATTATAAAGCTGAAGAACCTCATAAGACGCTCCCTCCTCTAACTCGACCTTGTTTCTAACAGCATAAATCCAGCAAAGCTTTGCCTGCTCAAACTGCTGCAAACCGAGTGCAAGGAGTCCCTCATAAAAGTCTGCCTTGATCTTAAGTGCTTCTTCATACCTCATTCCTGCCTTCATATACTCCTTCTTTGACCACTCATAAGGAGCCTGAATCTGAGAAAGAACCAATACGTTAGAATGATCATCTCAGAGAAATACTCGCTTTCTAGCCTTGGACATGTGGACATTTCCCCAGTTGAACAATGCCAATGCTGCCATCCCTTGAAATTTCTCAGAATCTATGTCAAATAATTTTTGTGCTTCTTCAGTTGAAACTGTATCCTCAATAGCTTCTGAATATAACCTCATCCCTACGTCATGAAGACCCAGGTAAGCATCTGAATCGAACCCGACATGATTCTTGAATAGCTGAGCAAACTGGAGAATCCAAACATCCATTCTTATCCTTGACATCATTGATTTTGATCTCACCTTTAATATCATCATCTACATCACCTCCGTATAATGGTTCTTGATCAGGACTAACTTCAGTTATGTACAGCCGAAGAGAACTCTCTGAGCCACTATTTTTTTTTGCCTTCCTCAATTCATTTGGGGTAGTAATCGTAATAAAATCACCCTCTTGATCCTTGTACTTAATAAGGACACCTTGCAAATTGGGAAACCGATCTCGAACAATATCCCTCATCAAGAACATACTGTAATTGATAGGCAGCTGAGCCCACCTTATGTCATCTTCAAAAACCAACTTCATTGTCCTCTCCACAACAGTTTCCTCCTTGATATAAGGATCTAATAAACTACAGTAACTAAGCTTTTAAATATATTTGTTAGTGTATAATGTATTGATTTGGTGATGCAAGAATGCTAATCTTGTGTGCAGTCTAATAATGTGGTTCTTCGCTGTCCTTTTCCTGCTCAGCTTTGCACACGGTAATCCACATCCAATTCTTCTGTCCTCATTTTGGTTTCTTAATATTGAATTTGCTACAAAACCATTTTCCCACTGACTCTCTCCAAGCAAATGAAATCTTTCTCTCTTGACATTCATAAATCTTAAATACTGCCTTTGACCTCTCAACAATTCTCTCTTCCTCCTTGGCACCAAACCTTGTTGCTCACTCGACTGACCAACATCCTCAGATTATTTATCCACTCCACTTACTTCCCCTCCTCCTCCTCCTCTTCAAGTTCATCTTCTTGAGCCATATATGCCCATGACTTTCTTCTAGTTGATGATTCCACTGCTAACCAAGCAGCAGCTAGGCGCTACCAAATTTCAGCCTATGTAATATGAGCATTAATGGCCGTTCATTTTGACACTGGATACATGAACCATGAGCTTGGCTTCATATAACACATCTCTGCAAACAGTTAAAGGAACCAACTTCAACAACTAAATCAAAAGGTAAATTTAAGGTATATCAAGATGTATGTAGGATTTGGGCATTTAGACACACAAAGATAAAAACGGTACCAAAGACGACAATATATGCATAAATAGAGTTGTGCAGATGACACTCAACTGCAACATTCAACATTTGCATTACCATCACTGCTGCGTCTTTTTCGCTGTATCGGCTATCCTCCCTAATCACATTAAGAAGAAATTGCTAAATGTAATGGTATGCATAAATAGAGTTCAAAGACTAAAAAATTGTACAGATATATATGACATTACTTTTCTAGTATTCGATCCAGGAATTCACCACCCTCACATAACCCGAAAAATACATAAGCAACAACAGTAAATTTGGAATACACAACAACGGTAAATTTAATTACTAAGATAATTGTTCCATATGTTGAGCAATAGTATTCAAAGTAACTCACTGATTTTAGAAGTTGATTGACATTGACAATACCAAGTGAATTAGTAGAGATGGATGTTTTGCGTTCTGATTGCCTTCCATTTGAATTAGTGGAGTCATCATCCAACAAATCTGGAGCTTCCTCCTAATAAAACCCACTTATGATCATAAATAATTATTCTAAAACACTTAAATCTATACTAAATGCTCAGTTCCAAAGTTACCTCCTCAGACACTTGAATGTTCAGTAGCATACCTGGGAACCTGGTTGTGAGGTCTCATGAAGAGTGAAGATCCAAGAGGATAAGCATCATCAGGTGAAAATCCTTGTAAAAGCTGCTTTTTTATTCCAAATAGCTCCTCCTAAAGATTTAACAAAATACACCACAAGATTTTTTGTATAAAGACTAATGGACAAAGATGTTGGTGAGAATTAATCATGAGGCAGAGCAGAATATGAAGAGAATTAATCATGAGAATTAACCAGTTCAGATTGGTATTGCAGAATATGAAGAGAATTAATCATGAGAATTAACCAGTTCAGATTGGTATTGCATAGCTACTATAATTCTATTAAAAAATCATATGAGATATTGCAGGTGTTACCTTCAAATTAATATGAATTCCTTCGTTAGACCTTGGTTCAAAGATTGAAAATTACTACATAGAAACATGGTAACTTTATCTTGAGTTTACTACATTCTTTATTCCTTGATGATAACGCTGAAAATCTTAAGAATCCATACTGATGATGTATCGAAGACCCTCTCCCTTGAGCATCAAATCAAACGCCTTGTTGATCTTATCAATGGTTACTTCAAGAGTGATGACGCTCTCAAGCTCCAGCTCCTCCAAAAAATTCATTTACTGAATGACACTAAGTTGTGTACTAATTAAGCTGATTTGACCTGCACTCTTATATCATCTTTCAAAGATGATATCTGACCTGCACTATTAGTACATATTCCTGCATCATATTTCATGATTTATATACACCAACTTCATGTTGAATGAACAACATTCTGATTTACATTCAAAACAGAGAAAGTATAATACGAAGCTGTATGAATATCGTTTTGTTCAGAGTGTTGAAGTTTTGTTTGTGCAACATATAAAAACATCACTTGCTTCCTTAATTAACTACATATCATTTTGGCAGACTCCATCCTTGAGGACATCCTTGAGGACAAAGAAGACTAAGAAAGAGATGATAAAATGTTGATACAAAAGAATCAACGTTAATGAAATTTGAGATGAAGATCAAATCCCCTATAACAAAATTAAAGACGTGTTAAGAAACTGTTTGCCAAATACCTATAAAAAGAAAGGATAAAAAACTACAAAATATGTAAACTAAAATCTCAGTGAATTCAATAACGAAGATAGGTTGCTTACATTTAGTTTAAGTTTCCCAACTCATTAGGTAATTGTTCCAACAAACTAATTGAAAGTAAGATCACTTGTAAATTGGTCCTTTTTTCCTCCATGTTTTCTCTAAATCTAAATTGACTTGTTGAAGTAAATCAATCAAGTAAATAAATTAAAGTAAGAAGCTTTAGATATACCTTTGAACGGTTGACATTCATCATAGTGAAAACGGCCAATGTATTGAAAAGAGAATCATAATTAGTACTTTTTTTAAAATTCAAAACATATTTATACCATAAGGAATACATCTTAAATCAACTTAAAATGATTATTTTTGTACAACTGATTCTATAGATCATTGAATTAACAATGTTACCAGAGTTTATCTCAGCCGAAATCAACACGCATGCCATTTTGGAAGTAATGAGCTTACCAAAACATCTGATAGGGAAAAGATACCCTGAAAGTTAAACATTGTCAGGTAAAATACGATAAAATCAAAGTAATTTCAGTGCCAATTAGGAAAAAGAGTGAGTTTATAAAATAATGCATTTCTCATCATCAACTATCATGTAGAAACCATCTTGAAAAATCGAGCAATCGTATTGAGTTTGTTAATCAAATCTAGAAGCAACAAAACCTTCATCAACATTAGGGGAAAAAACGGATTGCAGCAAATACAATAGATCAGCAAATAGAAAGGTTCTGGTTGTCGACCAAGCTTTTTCTCCTCTATCAAGCTCTCAAGAGTCAAGACGGATCTTATCCAAAGCCTGCAACGACAAAAGTGGTAGCAATAGTAAAAACCTAACTTAGTAGACACAATTACCCTTCATTTAAAGCTTTGGTGGACATGTTGGTTGATGAATACTGACTTCCCAGCCTTAAAACATAATCCACTTTCTACCATGGTTAAAAAAACACAAAATCAACTGTGAATTCTCCAATTACCAGTGTGAATCATAGAGTTGTTGGCAACTAATACAACATTAAACAATTGTATTGACTTTAAATTTTAACCAGTAGAAAAAATCAAACAATTCCATGGGAAAACAATTTAACTTTGCAGTTATTGTCACCCTTTGTTGCTGAAGAAGAAGATTGAGTTGACTTTGCACAAAAGAATGAACCTCAATTCTTACTAAATAGTTAATGGCACCGGCAATGTAAACACAAATTTTTGTAGGGAAATATTGTATATAATTAGAGACTGTACAGGGCAAACATCATATCTAGAATATTACATGCCTGTATAAAATCTAAGCAAAGCATTTATTGACATTGCCCTTACTTCAAAATGCAAGCTTAAGTTTACTCTGGTCTATACTGGCGTCAAGCATATATATACACATACAAAATTTAATAGTATATGAAAAGTATAGGCAGAGTAGATACATATTAACCACATGGCATTTACCTCCGGAGCAGTGGTCACAATCAAGTCGGTTGATGTAATTTTGGGTTTGTGGGTTGGAAGGTGTTCTCCAACTGGTATTAGCACTGCTGCAAGGGTTGACCTCAAAATTCCAGTCATTCTTTCCCAGTTCTGATTACGTAAAGTGTTCCAGGTTCAAACATAAAAGAAATTTTTATCAACAAAACATTGTCTGAAGTCTTGTTTTTCAAGTGAAATGAATGTGGAACCAACCATACACTGCAAAGGAACTGAACAATGACATAAAAAACATCAGCAATTGACCTGCATCTTCACCAATAACATTCTTTGAGAAGTGGTAGGCATAGAATGTTGGCTGCCCAATTATAAACGCAAGCACATGTCATATGTAGCTGCAAAATAAATGTTAAAGACTTTATACTTCACCAATCACCGATAATCTTATTAAAATTTCACATGTCAGTTATCTTATCTACCAGAATCTTACATGATGTAGTAGTCTATAAAATTAAGGGAATCAACTGCATTTTAAAATATTCTTAGATATGGTTCATATGTTTTCATCAAGATCAACCTTATTAAAAAAAAAAAAAAAGACCAGAGTAAATGAAAACAGTATATCAATTTCAAAAAGCACATTTAAGACCAAGATAGAGTACTTACATCCATTATAGTTATAAAGGTCAAGTACATACATCTTCTTTTCAATCTCATATTTTATCCTGGAGTAGGATGCTGCTTCCAAAATTTTGTTTGCTCTTGCTTAATGTTTCTTAGATCCAAGTTCAACTCACTTCTGAGCAGTATGAACAATTTCTGAAGTGGGTCACTGATAAGCGGTATTTTACATAGCGCTACTATAGGTTATTAGCTCATTTTGTAAAGGATTATGCTAGATGTTATGATGTATTCTGTAATCATGGAGTTTTGGAGAGTTGAGTTACACATGAGATTACAGAAGATGATGCGGAGCATTGAACCTTAAGAAGAGGAGTCGAAGATGAAGAAGACCACGGGTAGCATTGGAAGCAGCTGAAGACGAAGCCAAGGAAGCCACAGAAGCCAAATCCGCGACCGCGGGTCACAAACCGCGATCGCGGAAAACCTACTGGACCAGCCAAGATCACAGAAGAAATTCCGCGACCGCGGGTCCCAAACCGCGATCGCGGAAATGCCATCTGAAGAAGCCAGATTACAGAACAAAATCCGCGATCGCGGGTCCAAAACCGCGATCGCGGAAATCCGCCAGAGAAGACTTTCTTCATTTGCCCGATTTAGTATGTTGTGTTAAGTTTTGTAACGTTTTTATAACGTTTTTACCTTCAATTTGTCAGTTGAATTCTGCAGAGATTTATAGGTTTTAGGTGTTCATGATCTTCCATCATCTTACACATTCCATTTTGCAAGTTTTGAGAGTTCTGCTCAAGAACTTCATGAGTTGCTAAGTCCATTTGTTTTGCTTGACATTTGAAGCTTTCGGATTGATTAAGTTGTAAGATTTCTTTCCTTTGTTCTACTCTTATGATTGTCTCCATTCTCTTGTGTGTATTGTTATTGAATTAGATTTGCTCATTTAGATTGGCCATCTAAGTAGTTTCATCTCATTCATATTGCTATTGTTTGGTTATTTCTAGTTGAAATACCATACTTGTTTGTAGCACACACAATTTGCATAAACTAGTTGTGAATGTCAATTGTGAAGAGAATTGAGTACATGTCGAGTATCTGACTAGTTGTCTATGGTATTGCATGTATCTATCCATTCCTGAACTTAAAGCTGCTTTATTATTGAATCTTGATAGTTTCAAGGTTATAGTTGAGTAGGGTTATTAGGACTAGTTGGACTAATAACTACATTAGAACAGGGATTAGAACGATCATATGAGTAATTCGACATAGGATTAAAAGGAGTTTATGATCAACTTGTTAATCTGTTAGTGGATAATTGTCAAGTGAAACACCTTCCATTGATATATTTACAATCCAAATCAACCTTCGTTACTTTGTTCTTCAAACATACCAACCCCGCCCCCCTTGGTTACTTACACTCGTTAATCATTATTATAACTTTAAGAACCGATAACCTGATTCCCTTGGGATTCGACCCTTGCTTGCCTACTATACTTGTTAGTGAGCTTGTTAGGATTACTTGACTTGGCATACGACAATTCGCCTCGTCAAATTTGGCGCCGTTGCCGGGGAGTCTAATTTTCTTTTCTTTAAAGTTCTTATTTTGATTGACCTTAGTGTTGACTAGTGAATGGTCAACACCCGTTCTAGTAATCAGTCTCTTTTTATTCTTGATCCAGAAATCGAGAGGACTTTCCATCGAAATCAGAGAGAGAACAGAGTTGAGACTGATACAGGTGCAATGGAAGGCGCTCAGTTGACTCCCGAGCAAAGAGCTCTTGCTGACACCCAACGTCAATTGGCTGAAATTCAGTTAGTTGTTAATGCCCAACGGGCATTGCTTGAGGCGCAGCAAGAGGCAAATGCTCTAAGAGACGGCGGTGTCATCCGCACATTGAGGGAGCGTACTACTCCCAATCTGACACAGCAACCTCAAGTTGTGGTTCTTCCACCCCTTGCTCAGGGGGTGACTTTTGAGCTCAAGTCAGGGGTGATCAATCTGCTTCCCACATTCCATGGTTTGCCTGGTGAGGATCCGATCATGCATTTGAACCAATTCCATGACACTTGCATGACAACCAAACCACCAAATGTCACTGAGGAGTAGATCAAGATGAGAGCCTTCGGGTTCACTTTAAAAGATGGTGCTAGGTCCTGGTATTATCATTTGCCTACCGGTTCGGTAGATAGCTGGGAGAAGTTGCACAAGGTGTTCTTGGGTAAGTATTTTCCGGTTAAAAAGGCAAATGCTCTAAAGAAGGAAATTGCCCATGTTGAGCAAGGTGAAGATGAGACTCTCTATGATTACCTTGAGCGCTTCAAGGGATTGTGTGCTAGTTGCCCTTTTCATGGGTATGATACCGAGGACCTGGTCCTACATGTTTGCAATGGTCTCCTTAATCATGAAAGGAGAATGGTAGACGCTGCTTGTGGTGGGAGTATTCTCAACATGACACCAGAAGATGCCATGGAAAAGTTGCAAGACATGGCTGAGAGCACTAGGAGTTTTGGTAGGACATACACTAGGAAAGGGGTGAATGCCACAAGCTCAGGAGACCCCACTCTTATGACTGAGCTCGTTGAGCTAAAGAAGATGATCTCTCAGCTGCACAAAGGACAACAGCAGGTAAAGGCATGTGGTATTTGCTCTGACCCTTCTCATTTTACAGACAAATGCCCTGAGCTTCAAGATAATGATGTTGCTGAAGTCAATGCTGTTGGTGGATATGGACCTCCACGACCTCGAAATGATCAGCAGAACAACTACAACCCGAGGTATAGAGATCATCCAAATTTCAGATGGCGTGATCAGAATGAACCCCAACCTCAAGCCCCACGACCCAATTCTGGACCTTCAACTGCAGATATGTTGAGATCATTGACTCAGCATTTCACAACCCATGTCCAAACTACTGAGTCTAGTATCAAGAACATGGAGAAACAGATAGGGCAGTTGGCTGAAGCTGTGACCACTCTTGCACAGCAAAAATCCAATTCTCTACCATCTCAAACGGTAGTGAATCCGACCAGAAATGTTAGTGATGTGACAACAAGGAGTGGAAAAGTGTTGGAAAATGCTGCTGCTGAAAAGGCAGAATCTGAAACAGGTGAGAATCCGCGACCGCGGGATGAGAACCGCGATCGCGGAAGTTGTTCTGGAGAAACAGTGGGAATTCCGCGACCGCGGGATGAAATCCGCGATCGCGGAATATCTTCTAAGGAAACAGGTGCAAATCCGCGACCGCGGACTGACAGCCGCGATCGCGGAAATGCTCCTGGCGAATCAATTTTGGGAGAATGTTCAAACGATGCTGGAGCTGAGGTCGAGGACCGGGGCGACTTCCGGGTGAGACAAGACAACTATGTTCGCCCCGACTTCCCACCACTTAGCTCAACCAAACCTCCCGCTCCTTTTCCCGATGCTCTAAAGGATACAAGAAGGCCGAAAAATGATAAGGAGCTATTCGAAACCTTCAGCAAATGTGAGGTAAATATCCCTTTACTCAAACTCATTAAAAGTATTCCTAGATATGCTAAGTTCTTGAAGGAACTCTGCACCATCAAGAGGAATAAAAAATTGAAAGGACAGCAGAAGGTGACAGTAAGCGAGCGTGTCTCCGCTGTATTCCAAAGGCGTATGCCTAAGAAGTGCAACGATCCGGGCATGGTAAGCATTCCTTGTCGTATAGGTGATACTCACTTTGAGAGAGCTATGCTTGATCTTGGTGCATCTATAAATGTTTTGCCTTACTCGCTGTATAAGATGCTTGGTTTAGGTCCTCTTCATGAAACCAGAATAATTATTCAACTAGCTGATAGGTCCACTGTTTATCCTAAAGGTGTAGTTGAAAATGTTTTGGTTATGGTTGATAATTTGTTCTTTCCTGCTGACTTCTTTGTGTTAGACATGGAACATGATGGTCAAGCTGCACCTATTTTGTTAGGAAGGTCTTTTATGAGAACCGCTAACACAAAGATTGATCTAGCTAGTGGGTCTCTTACTTTAGAGTTTGATGGGGAAGTTGTACAATTTAATATTTTTGATGCTATGAAGCACCCCATTGAAGATGCTGCTTCTATTTGTTCTATTGATGTGATTGATCCTATAGTTCAAGATACTTTTAATATCTTTGACTTAGATGAATTGCAATGTGTTATGGAAAACAACATCATTCACCCACCACAAGTTAATCTCTCTCTTTCTCCTGATATTCATAGGGTTCTAGCTCAGCTAGACATTTCAGGTAGATCTTTGGCCGGCAGGCCCATGTTACTGACTTTGGAGAGCGAAAAGCTCCTCCCTTTTGTTTTGCAGGCACCAGTGATTGAGCTTAAGCAATTGCCAGAGCACCTGAAGTATGCTTTTCTTGGAGAGAATGATACCCTCCCGGTAATCATCTCTAGTAAGTTGTCAGGTGAGCAAGAGAAGAGATTGGTGATGGTGTTGAAAGAGCACATTACAGCTCTTGGGTGGACTATTTCCGACATCAAGGGAATTAGCCCTTCCACCTGCATGCACAGGATCCTACTTGAGGAAGGAGCTAAGCCCTCTAGGCAACCCCAAAGAAGATTAAACCCACCTATGATGGAGGTGGTCAAGAAGGAGGTGCTGAAACTTCTTCAAGCTGACATGATCTTTCCCATCTCGGATAGTCAATGGGTAAGTCCAACACAATGTGTCCCTAAGAAGGGGGGCATTACAGTTGTTGAGAATCAACATGGTGAGTTGGTTCCCACTAGAGCTCAAACAGGTTGGAGGGTATGCATTGACTACCGTGAGCTGAATGCGGTGACTCGAAAGGATCACTTTCCTTTACCTTTCATTGATCAAATGCTTGAACGACTTTATGGTCGTCCCTATTATTGCTTCTTGGATGGATACTCAGGTTATTTTCAGGTGGCCATTGCGCCCGAAGATCAAGAGAAGACAACCTTTACATGTCCTTTTGGCACTTTTGCATATCGTAGAATGCCTTTTGGATTATGTAACGCACCTGGGACTTTTCAACGATGTATGGTAAGTATCTTCTCGGAATATATTGAACATTTCATTGAGGTATTCATGGGTGATTTTACAGTACATGGGGATAGCTTTGATGCATGTTTACACCATTTGTCACTTGTGCTTAAAAGATGTGTAGATACTAATTTAGTGTTGAATTTTGAAAAGTGTCATTTCATGGTTGAACAAGGTATTGTTTTGGGTCATATAATTTCAGCTAGGAGTATTGAGGTCGATAAGGCAAAGATTGACATCATTCAATCATTGCCTTATCCTACTAATATGCGTGAAGTGCGTTCTTTTCTAGGCCATGCAGGTTTCTATCGCAGGTTTATTAAGGACTTTTCAAAAATCTCCACACCCCTATGTGAGCTTTTGAAGAAGGAAGTGACCTTTGAGATGTCTACCGAGTGCAAGAAAGCATTCGACACTCTGAAATCCCACCTCACTGAGGCACCCATTATTCAGGTACCCGATTGGTCTCTACCTTTTGAGATCATGTGTGATGCTAGTGATTATGCGGTGGGAGTTGTTCTTCGTCAAAAGGTTGGAAGAGAAATGCATGTGATCTATTATGCTTCCACAACCTTGAATGGCGCTCAGAGGAACTACTCCACCACAGAGAAGGAGTTGTTAGCTGTGGTGTTTGCCCTTGAGAAATTTCGACAGTACTTGTTGGGCACAAAGGTGATTATCCACACTGATCACGCTGCTCTTCTTTATCTCATGACGAAGAGGGAATCCAAGCCGAGACTCATTCGATGGGTCTTACTTTTGAGCGAGTTCAATGTGGAAATCCGGGACAAGAAAGGAGTCGAGAACTCGGTAGCTGATCATCTGAGTCGGATTGTGCAAGAAGATGGTGAATTCAAGGCTCAGATCCAAGGTACGTTCCCGGATGAAAATCTGTTTCGGGTTTCTACAGCAAGAAATTCGCGACCGCGGGACCCAATACGCGATCGCGGAATTGCAACAGAGAGTTTTTCGTGATCGCGGGAATCAAGACGCGACCGCGGAATTCTGGACGGTGAATTTGTTCACCGGGATCCCGAGTACGAACTTCACGCCTTCCGGTCTTTCAAGCCTTGGTATGCCAACATAGTGAACTATCTGGTTCGCGAAGAATTCCCGCCGAACTACACCAAAGCTCAAAAAGACAAGATCAAGCGGGAATCGCACTACTATGTTTGGGATGACCCCTACCTATGGAGACATTGCGTTGACAAAGTAATCCGACGATGCCTCCCGGATAATGAGGTACAGTCTGTTTTAACTTTTTGTCATTCTCATGCATGTGGGGGACATTTTGGGGCAAACAAAACAACTAGGAAGGTATTGGACGCAGGTTTCTATTGGCCACACATCTTTCGGGATGCTTACGCCTTTTGCAAAGCCTGCGATCGATGCCAAAGGGTCGGAAAAATCTCTAAAAGAAATGAGATGCCACAAACACCATTAGTCTTTTGCGAGATTTTTGATGTTTGGGGTATCGATTTCATGGGACCCTTTCCTAGCTCGTTTGGGAATCTATATATATTGCTTGCGGTGGACTACGTTTCCAAATGGGTGGAAGCGAAGGCCACCAGAACTGATGATTCCAAAGTGGTAGCAGGTTTCTTGAAAGAGAATATCTTTTCTCGTTTTGGGATACCCAAGGCTCTCATTAGTGACCAAGGAACTCACTTTTGTAACAAAACGGTGAGTGCGCTTTTGAAGAAGTATCATGTCACTCAACGGGTCTCTACCGCTTACCATCCCCAATCCAATGGACAAGCTGAAGTGTCCAATAGGCAGATCAAGGGGATCCTTGAGAAGACGGTTGCTCCGAATAGGAAGGATTGGAGCCTGAGATTGGATGATGCACTTTGGGCGTATAGAACCGCCTATTGGTATGTCTCCTTTTCGACTTGTATTCGGAAAAGCTTGCCACCTTCCAGTGGAGCTGGAACACAAAGCATGGTGGGCGGTGCAGAAGTGCAACATGGAAATGGATGTTGTAGGTGAGTTCAGAAAATTGCAAATCCAAGAGTTGGAAGAGATACGCCGGGATGCGTATGAAAATGTTGTGATCTACAAGGAGAAGATGAAGGCTTGGCATGACAAGAATATATTGAGAAAAGACTTCAAAGTGGGAGATAAAGTCTTGCTCTATCAGTCTCGCCTTCAACTTTTCCCTGGGAAGCTGAGATCCCGTTGGAATGGACCCTATGTTGTAGCTCGCGTCTTTCCTCATGGCACCGTGGAGTTGTTTGACAAAGACAACCACAATATTTTCAAGGTGAATGGTCAAAGGTTAAAACCTTACCATGAAGGGTTCACCAAGGAATCTTTGGATGAGATGGCTCTAGAAGAGCCAAGTGTTGAAAATTGAGAACGTAGTTTCAAGTCGAGCCACGACTCTAACCAAGGCGCTGCTTGGGAGGCAACCAAGGTATTTCTTTTCGACTTTATTTTATTTTATTTCTTTTTGCTTGTTTTGTTTTCTTTTGTTTACTAACCTGTAGGAATAAAGAACGGGAATTGCCGGTATTATTTGGACGCCCAGCGTCCCGCTGTTACTAAAGGAATTGACGGTTGTTCCCTTTCGTGTTTTGGAAAAAAAAAAAAATTCAAAAACCCAACATCTCCCCAATTTCTCCCATTTTCCTCTCAATTTCTCCCCCACCAAACCCCACATCTCAATTTCTCTCCATCTCACCAAATTTTCCTCAAAATCTCTCCATCTCTCCAATTTCTCATCTCACCCCAAATTCTCTTCTATCTTCAATCTCCCACCTACCCTAACCCATTCTCTTCTATCTCTATGTCCATCTCCCGCAGCCATCTCTTCACTCTCCCATCTCTCTCACCAAAACCCTCTTCCACCACTCAAACCCCTCGCCGGAACCATCTCCTCACTACATCTCGCTGGCCGCCCATAACCACCATCAAACCTCCTCCAAATTCCCCCCCCCCCCACTCTCACTTTCCTCACATATTCCCTCACCAAAACCCTCCTCCACCACTCACACCCTCACCGGAACCCTACATCTCACCGGAGGGCCTCCACGACACGCAACCCATTTCCTCGCCACTCTCGCCCTCCCTTCCAAAATACCCGCCACCCAAAACGTCACCACCGCCACCCAAAACGCACTACCACCCTCCCGGATTCACTTCGCAGTCGTCGCCCGCGACCGCGTCTCATACCCGCGACCGCGGATTTGCCTACAGGGCAAAAACACTCCAGACTCGATTTCCGCGACCGCAGAAATCTCCACCGCGACCGCGGATTTGGACAAGTACACAAGAAACTCCAGTAGCTTTTCCGCGACCGCGGAAATCTACCCGCGATCGCGGATTTTCTTCTGTCCGAATTCCTTGCTCGGTTCTGTAAGTCTCTCTTCTCGGCTCCAGATTATTGTTTGTCGCTTGTTTTGCCTCGGGGAGGGCTTCTGTGCTGTTGTTGCTGCTGTTGTGGATTGTTTTCGAATTTGTGTGCGTTGATTGTTGGATTGTGGAATTTGTTGTGTGGCGTTTGTTGTTGGATTGTGGAATTTGTTATTTGCTCAGTTGAAAATGTCGCGCTCTCATAAGAATGATGTTGAGGGGCAAAAACAGGTGAAATCGTATGCTGCCACTCTTAAGGGAAAGAAGTCACTTGCGACTCGGTTCTTCCATGTCCCTACCCTTGAGGATTTGGGTATGGCGGAATGTACTCAAGCTATGCTCGACCATGCTGGGTTGGGCGGGTTCATGGCACTTTCCGCGCCCTCCCACGTGGACTTGTCGCGTCAGTTTCTTTCCACCTTGAAGACGAGGACCCAGGATGATACAATTGCTACTATTACTTTCATCTACAAGAGGCAGCAATATACTGTTTCTGCCGAGCAGCTGAGAGATATCTTGGGGATCACACGTGGTCCCTCGGATAACTATGAGGAAGGTGTGGGTGATCGCCACATTTATATGTGGCAAACTTGGACAGGTGTTCCGAGGGATGCTAATGGAAATGATTACAATTATCAGCTCTCTCATCCTTGTCTCAGGCTGACACACAAGGTGTTAGCCATGGCCTTCTTTGGCATGACTGAGCTCAACAAGGTTCCTTCTTATGTGCTAAAGTATCTCTATAGTCTCATGTCGGAGTGTGAGCTTACCCCCGATTGGGTTTGGCTCTTTATTGCTTCTTGCAAAGCCGCCCGGAACAAAGCCAAGGGAAAGATTGCCTTGGGAGGCATGATCACTTTGATTGTGCAGGCGGTCGTTGACGACTTTGAAGATCTTGATGTGGAGGGTAGTCCTGAACCTTCTGTAGGGTCTTTTGAGTACGATCTGCGGTTCCTCCGGTCCACTGTCCATCTGTTGCGGGGTAGTCCTAACGCGTGGGTATGGGTTGGTGAGCCTGAGATCACCATGCCTCATCCTTTTGTCTACGGTCCTGCTGAGACTTTCCGGCTGGCGCCTGTTCCTGCTGCACCTCGTGCCCCTGCTAGACGTCGTGCACGGGGTGGGATTCCTTTCCTTTGTTCTATTCATATTGATTGTCTCTATTCTCTTGTGTGTATTGTTATTGAATTAGATTTGCTCATTTAGATTGGCCATCTAAGTAGTTTCATCTCATTCATATTGCTATTATTTGGTTATTTCTAGTTGAAATATCATACTTGTTTGTAGCACACACAATTTGCATGAACTAGTTGTGAATGTCAATTGTGAAGAGAATTGAGTACATGTCGAGTATCTGACTAGTTGTCTATGGTATTGCATGTATCTATCCATTCCTGAACTTAAAGCTGCTTTATTATTGAATCTTGATAGTTTCAAGGTTATAGTTGAGTAAAGGTTATTAGGACTAGTTGGACTAATAACTACATTAGAACAGGGATTAGAACGATCATATGAGTAATTCGACATAGGATTAAAAGGAGTTTATGATCAACTTGTTAATCTGTTAGTGGATAATTGTCAAGTGAAACACCTTCCATTGATATATTTACAATCCAAATCAACCTTCGTTACTTTGTTCTTCAAACATACCAACCCCCCCCCCCCCCCCTTGGTTACTTACACTCGTTAATCATTATTATAACTTTAAGAACCGATAACCTGATTCCCGTGGGATTCGACCCTTGCTTGCCTACTATATTTGTTAGTGAGCTTGTTAGGATTACTTGACTTGGCATACGACAATTCGCCTCGTCAGTCACCATCGCTTCAACGAACTGGAATCTCCGTATATGATTTTTTAACAACATTGCCACTCCTAGGGTAAAAATGCCAACTACACACAACAAAGACAGATCATTCTCATTATTTGGAATGAAATCACAATAAATTGGAGGAAAACCTAAGAATTGCTGATAAAGACAGAGGAGGAAGAGACTATATCCATCTGCATTTTAACCCCCCTATCCAAATCCCGATCCATCTGTATGTAAAAGAATTAATAAAAATATGCAGATTCTATTATATATTGATTTCAAATACGAAGCAAAACCCAACCAAAATCCATGACCTAGAATAATATAGAAGATAATACAAGTAAAAAATATCTGACTATACAGCTTAATGTAAAACTTCATGAGTTGAACAATAATCTTCAAAAGGAATGAGTTATCAAAGCATTTACAGTTCATATTTAAAAAGCAGAGGTATTTAGGTGTTTTCTGTTTTCGTTCATCGGGGTGAGTGGAGCCGCTCAAGGATAATTCAAATTGAGTTGCACTTAAATAATGCATTTGAAGTGAATTTCACTGCGTAGAGACCCTTGGATTTTAACACAGTAATATTGATATAGAATGGAAGCCAGAGCACATTGTCAAATAGCATGGGTATATTAAGTATATTTTCGCTTATAATCATGTAAGAAAATCAGGAGAGAAATGAACTTGGATTTAACACATCAATATGGGGAAAAATCATCTACACTATTTTCTGGTAAAACTCCAAGGGAATTGCCAACTCAAGAACAATGGGGTCTCCAAACCAAACCTGAGGAATATCTTCAAATAATTTTGTCATGAATAGAAGAGCACATCTCATAATCATTCTCGAGATTATTCCAGAAAGATCAGTCTTTGCTCCACTCTTATTGTTCACAACTGATCTAGAGAAGGAATCCTAAGATACAAAAATGAGTTATTATTCGTAAGATAGCATGTTCCTGAGGACAGATGAAAGTTCCATTGATCAAGTTGATTTAAATCTTAATCTGACCTGTAGTCGCGTATGATGAGAAGAATGAACCTATAATGTTGGAGACTCCAAGACCAAACTTGCATGTTAAAAAGTTTGAGAGATTACTTCGATTTTTCAGGAAAAAATATGCTTTCTCCAGACAATTAAAATAAGAAATTGAGTCCCAAGGAAAGCATATGACATTAATCTAACAACTTCTAACCTGGATGCTTACGACATCCAAGTCTAGACAGCACAAATAGCAAACTGATAGACCTGTGTTAAACCCTTACCTCTTGATTTGAATCCAACTCATACCCATTCTTTGCCACCAACGCTTTCGCTATTCCAACAGATAGCTGGAGTGCATATGTCATCCAAGTAAATTATCTTTCTATATGACAATGAAGAAAAAATGAAACAGGATGAAATATCTTTCTAGGGAGTTAAGTAGAATAATGTGCAGAAGATGAACATCATAAGAATATGTATATGATTTTTGAACAACACTGCCACTCTTAGGGTAAAAATGCAAACTACACATTATTTAGTAAGATTTATAAACAAAGTTTGAGAAAGCAGTATGAGCTAGTTTAAATCAACAATAAAAATGCACTCATTTGCAAATAGGATACACCCACTTGGTGCCAATGAAGGTTTCAGCAAGTAAAAATATGCTGACAAAGTATGATGCATCACATAATTTCCCGTATATTTTGACGAAATCCATTGAATCCTCATCTATCAAACCCTTAGAAATGTGCTGAATTCTCTCAACTCTTTCTCTCAAGTCATTAATCAGTCTTAGCTCTATTTTTACCATCATATGAAACCCTAGCTTTCTCATCATTCCTCGCCATTCTTACCTGCTTCACCATCTTCACAGAAACTATTCTCTTCGGACTAATCTCATCTATCAATTCAGAAAATCTACTAATCTCTCTTCTGATCAACCTTTTACTATCTCTAACCATTCTATCACAACTCTACAAACACAATAGAAGCCACAAATCAATAAAGAAACTTCAGAGAGAATGGTTAGAGATAGTATGGTGGCTTGATCAAATCCAAAAATCAATAAATCAATAAATCCAGGAGAGAATGTTTACCTCGATATATTTGAGCCGCGTGATGAAATCCAGGACTTCATTCCAAAGGTTAGATCAAACATGGGTCGAATTTCAAAACCTGCGCCACTTCCAGCGGAACCCTAACCCTAGCCTGGTGTATGTTCTTTCTGGCCTGCTCCAGATAGCATGGAATGCGGGTGTTAATGGCGTACTTGACCGCGTCGGAGGCGCGGGTGTCATCCGAATGAGAAATGAGGCAGGTGAGGGCGTCGGAGAGGGGGGAGTTTGAGGGAAGCGGCGGCGAGGGATGATGTGAAGGTGGATGTTGCGAATGAAAACGCGGTTGGCAGAGGTTTCAGGGTCAACCCAACGGGGGAGGTGGAAGGCGGATTCGATGAGGAGGAAGTCGTCGTCAGAGTCCCAGACGCAGGCGGAGAGGAAGGGGAAGGAGCGAGTGAGGTGGGAGAGGAGGAACACCATGAACCTGAAACAAACACGATTTCCATTCTATCAAACGATTCCTGCAAGAATGAAAAGGGTAAGAAGGAGCAAACCTCGGGGAAATACGGTTTCACGGATGGATCGAAAGAGAAAATATATCAGGAGCTGGAGGAGGAGGCGGTACGGGAATGCGAGAGAACACTTTACGCACGGCGCCAGAAAGGAGTACACTGGTGGACCTCAGGATAGAGTTCAATTGTTCCTTCTTCTTGTTCTCCCGTTGTGGCAGCGGCAGGTTCTTCGGCGATTTTCGCTCGCCATGGAGGAAGGAGGGAGATGTGGAGTTGATGTGAAGAGGAGGAAGAGAGAATGAAGAGGTTGAAGGGAGAGAAGAGGCTTAAACATGTAACATGGAGAGGAAGAGGTTGGAACCTAAAGAGGAAGAATATAAACACGGCGCTCATTAATGTGAAGAGGAAGAGGAAGAGGAAAAATCAAAATACTGTGATTTTAATTCTGCATCTAAATTTAATTGTGCATCTAAACTCAATTAATTGCTAACTCTTTAGGATCATTTTATATGTTTTATGATACATACTGTTCAACTTTTAAGTAAAGTATATCTTGGTCCGGTGGATGGCCAAATGTTGGTCAGCAGTGGTCAGGTGGTTCAACATCTGTCCGCAGGTGGTCCAAATTGGATGAACATATAAATACATTTTAAAACATTTTCGTACAAATACATCCAGATGAACATTTTTGTTCTCGCTAATAAATATTTTTAAATATCTTGATGAATATTTATGCACTTCCCGATAAACTTTAAAAGTATAATATATTTTGGTACATCATTTTGAACATTTAAGGATGTCTTCATTTTGATGAAAATCAAGTGTTTTTTACTCGAATCATATTAAAGTGGTGACCCGGTGGTCCGTTGGTGGCTTAATGGTGGGCCAGTAGGGGTTTTGTGGTCCTGCGATGGTCTCGTAGTTCGGTGGTAGCTCGGTGATCCAGTGACTCGGTGGTGGCTCGATGGCTCGGTTGTCCAGTGGTGGCTTGGTGGTCTGGTGGAGGTCCGGAGGCGATCCGGCAAGTGGTGGCACATGATAAACGTGTTATCATTTTAGCTCTTGGATCTTCTTTGATCAAAGGCCTAATATTCATTCTTCTTTATCACCATTGGATGTTGTATTACTGTATACGTTTCTAAAATAAAATATTATATCATCGGTAAAGTTTCTTATGATAAGAAAGTGATTTTCTATTGTAAAATTTATGTGTTTGTTCGGTGGTTACCTATTAGTTTTTCAATGGATACCTTAAATATATTTAATTATTGATATTTATAATTTTATATATGCGTTAATTTTATTATATATGATAATTAGTACATTAATAGAGTAATAATAATTGGGTGTGAATCCCATAATAAACCCTCTTATAGAGATAAATAAGAATGAATCTAAGCCATTGGATGCCTTGGCATCCAATGACTTAGATTAAACTAGCTACCTCCACTTGTAGTGGGGGTAGTTGTCGTGGTCCGGCGGCCTTCCGGCGACCACCCGACGACTTCCCGGTGACCACTCGGCAGAGGTCCGGCGACGGTCCGGCGGAGGTGCGGCGACGGTCCGGCGGAGGTGCGGCGACGGTCCGGCGGAGGTGCGGCGACGGTCCGGCGGCGGTCCGACGACAGTCCGGCGGTGGTCCAATAATAAATGAAAAAGTTAAAGTATAAAAATAAATGAAAATTTAAGTCTAATTCAAATTGGTGAACATTTAAATATAATGTGATGAACATTTAATTATAATGTGATGAACATTCTGTTGGTGAACATGTAATTAAAATGTGATGAACATTTATGAACAACGTGATGAACATTTAAGCTAATTGTAATGAACTTTTGAGTAATGAACATTTTATTAAATGTTTGTGAACATTTAAGGATGTTTGATGAACATTTAAGTATGAGATGATGAACATTTAGGTAATTTTTGATGAAGATCAAGTGTTTTTCTACTCGAAATTATATTAAAGTGATGTTTGATGAACATTTAAGTAAGAGATGATGAACATTTGTCAACATTTTGATGAACATTTATGAACAACGTGATGAACATTTAAGTCGATTGTAATGAACTTTGGCTAATGAACATTTTATTAAATTCTTGTGAACATTGAAGTATGAGATGATGAACATTTAAGTATGAGATGCTGAACATTTAGACGATTTTTGTTGAAAATTAAGTGTGTTTTTAAAAGAAATTATATTAAAGTGGTGTTCCACATAAGTGGTTGTAATATGGACAATCATTATTGAGATTGCTATTTCAATGTTGGTATTTTATGTTTTGTACCGATTGTAATTGACATGCAAATTAATATTCATTGTATTATTGTTTGTTTGCTATACGGGAAAATGATAGAATATGGACAATCATTATGTCTGTAATTCAATATCATATATCATTTCAACAGTAACAATAGTATAGTACGACATCTTCTAAGAGGGTAGTTTGGAAGCTCTAGTTTTTGGAAGATTAAGACAACTTCTACTTTGTTGCAAGGATATCATCGTCGTGCAAATCCTGAAGAATGTCAAGGAACCAATCGAGCTACAAAGAGTCTACTTAAAATCCTAGGAAAAAAGTATTGGTTACCTTTGTCTTTTGTTTTAATAGAACATTAATGATTGAATCTTGAGCAAGAAATCTAGAAGAAAAACAACCCCTTTATTAAAGAAAGGTAACATAAGAATAGAGAGTGCATGGTTCTGATTATGAATGAAGTATAATCATGATTATGCTATACATAATCATAGTATTGATCCATCACGACTATCATCTATGTGATATCTGTACTCATAAACATCATTTGTGTAACCATCATCATTGTGCACCTTGATTCTATCAGACATGTCAAATGCATGTTCTCTGTAGTCGTTTAAAAAAATCATCCTTAAATATATAAAATATCAGATATGCATACATGTTATCTTTAGGTAATGTATCTAGATCATGATATGAATCAACATATGACTTATCATGTCTTCTAGGTTTCCTATCAAAGGACATTCTTCTGCATAGCCTCTCGTCTAGCTTGAGAATACATAACAGTAGAAGGGTCGCCCCTGCCTATAATACAAAAGGGTTAAGATTAGATGCTCCAATGACACAATAAATTTCTAGTTTATTTGAATTGCCGTAAAATATAGTGCACCTGCTGAACTAACCTGAAATTCGGCTCAAAATACACTTTAAAAGCATATGGACTGAAGAAAATAAAGAAGGTCGAGAATAGAATATCACACTAATGGGGTGATTAATCAAAAGTGAAACCACGACTTTTTTTCGCTTTGGATTTAGGCGTTGCTGAAATGTTTACGAATCAACCATCTGAAAATCAAAATAAGTTAGATACACATGATTGTATTAAAGTATATAAATACATGCAGTCCATGTCATTGGAGTAGATACTTAATAGATTATGATTTTTTTTTAACACAAATAAGATTCAGCTAGTAACAATTGATTCGAACATCAAACACGTGGAGACGATGCAGACTACAAATACATTAGACATAACGAAAGCAATTTATGCGTAGTAAGCGATACACTCTCCGGAAATCCTCCATTGTCGTCATCTGAGAGACTGAATGTGGCGGAGCTATGGTTTTGGAGAGTAGTGGTGTAAAAGAATTGCACAAATCAATTTTAGATAAAAATAAATTTGTACGCGGAGAAGGAGAATCCATGGATTTTTTAGCATTTAGTTGTTGGATCGTGGTTGGTGAAACCTCCAGTGGGTTTGGTCTTATCTGAAGTTATTGAGGAAAAAAACGTGAAAGAGGGAGTCATTATTTATAGTACAGATTCGACTGATGGACTATGCAACGAATGAGTTACAAATACAATCTTGATCAAGACCCATAAAATTCCACACTGGATTGATTTGTATAAAGAAGAAGAAGATACGTGAGAGCGAGAGAAAAAATAGGCTTTTCATGTTTTAATTTTTAGTGTGGTAAAAAAAAGAAAATTAAATAACTCACCTAATTACAATACTAAATGTACCAAATGCTTAACCAAGATGTCAAGTTTATATTATATTAGATTAGTGCATTACATAAGTAAACATAACTACCACTATTAAACTACATTATTGGTAGAACCGCTATGATAGTAATTGTTCTAAGGGTCACAATTCCTCGAATATGTTTCTAAAATTAATTAATAGAAATTTTATTATTGATTTTGACATTTTTTATATAGTTTAAAGTTATTATTACTACGGCCTTAATATATATTTATTAATAAATGAAATACAAGATCATACGATTAGTGAAGTTTTTTATGTTAAGAAAAGGATTGTTTTGTAAAATTCATATACTTGTTCGGTGGTTAACAATCAACTTTTTACTACATAACTAACAAATATTGTGGTTTATTATTTTTTTGTTATCTTTTTAGCATGATTATACATACATAGGTGGGTTCTACGGGGAACTCTTCTTAAGATAAGAACTAAGAACACAATCTGGGCCGTTGAAATTTTGTAATGGACGCATCAGATGAAGTCACGTAGACAGAAGCAAACAACTAGGTGCGATGGCAATTTTGTAAATAATAAGATAAATTAGAAAAATGACCTTCTTATCCTTCTCCAAAATCCAAACTCCAGCTTCTCTGCAATAATTAGTACATTAATAGAGTAATAATAATTGGGTGTGAATCCCATAATAAACCCTCTTATAGAGATAAATAAGAATGAATCTAAGTCATTGGATGCCTTGGCATCCAATGACTTAGATTAAACTAGCTACCTCCACTTGTAGTGGGGGTAGTTATGGTGGTCCGGCGGCCTTCCAGCGACCACCCGACGACTTCCCGGTGACCACCCGGCGGAGGTCCGGCGACGGTCCGGCGGAGGTCCGGCGACGGTCCGGCGGAGGTCCGGCGGAGGTCCGGCGACGGTCCGGCGGAGGTCCGGCGGAGGTCCGGCGACGGTCCGGCGGAGGTCCGGCGGAGGTCCGGCGACGGTCCGGCGGAGGTCCGGCGGAGGTCCGGCGACGGTCCGGCGGAGGTCCGGCGACGGTCCGGCGGAGGTCCGGCGACGGTCCGGCGGAGGTCCGGCGACGGTCCGGCGGAGGTCCGGCGACGGTCCGGCGGAGGTCCGGCGACGGTCCGGCGACGGTCCGGCGGAGGTCCGGCGACGGTCCGGCGACGGTCCGGCGGAGGTCCGGCGACGGTCCGGCGGAGGTCCGGCGACGGTCCGGCGGAGGTCCGGCGGAGGTCCGGCGACGGTCCGGCGGAGGTCCGGCGACGGTCCGGCGGAGGTCCGGCGACGGTCCGGCGGAGGTCCGGCGACGGTCCGGCGGTGGTCCAATAATAAATGGAAAAGTTAAAGTATAAAAATAAATGAAAATTTAAGTCTAATTCAAATTGGTGAACATTTAAATATAATGTGATGAACATTTAATTATAATGTGATGAACATTCTGTTGGTGAACATGTAATTAAAATGTGATGAACATTTACGAACAACGTGATGAACATTTAAGCTAATTGTAATGAACTTTTGAGTAATGAACATTTTATTAAATGCTTGTGAACATTTAAGGATGTTTGATGAACATTTAAGTATGAGATGATGAACATTTAGGTAATTTTTGATGAAGATCAAGTGTTTTTCTACTCGAAATTATATTAAAGTGATGTTTGATGAACATTTAAGTAAGAGATGATGAACATTTGTCAACATTTTGATGAACATTTATGAACAACGTGATGAACATTTAAGTCGATTGTAATGAACTTTGGCTAATGAACATTTTATTAAATTCTTGTGAACATTGAAGTATGAGATGATGAACATTTAAGTATGAGATGTTGAACATTTAGACGATTTTTGTTGAAAATTAAGTGTGTTTTTAAAAGAAATTATATTAAAGTGGTGTTCCACATAAGTGGTTGTCCGGTGGTTGGTTGTTGGTGGGTCAATGGTGGTGCGGTGGTGGTCAGGTAGTGGTTCTCCGTTTGTCCAAATAACATAAACATTTAAGTGTAATAAACTTGGTGAACATTCAGTTGATGAACATTTAAGTATAATGTGATGAACATTCAGTTGGTGAGCATTTAAGGATAATATGATGAACATTCAATTGTTGAACATTTAAGTAGAATGTGATGAGCATTCAGTTGGTGAACTTTTAAGTATAATGTGATGAATATTCAGTAGAGTATGTACAAATGAACATTTATGAACACTGTGATGAACATTTATGAAGAACGTGATGAACATTTAGTAATAAATAATTTTGTAATATTTGTGAACAATTTTATACATCTTTGTGACAATTTTATTCTGGCGAGGCCCAAAGATGGTCCGGCGGTGGTCGGAGGTGGTCCGGCGGTGGTCCGACGGAGGTCCGGCGATGGTGACAAGGGGTGTCACGTGTCATCATATGGGTTATTGAATCTCTCTTGATCTAAGGCTCCACATTCATTCTCATTTATCATTTTAACAAGTATTATTAGATGACATTTTTCCAAAATAATTACATAGACTAGTATAACTTAAATAATAATTTGCTCTAAATGAAATTTTTACTCTTTATTTTACATGACGGAGTCTTTGTTATATAAAATATTATAAAACTTGGTCCTTTTCGGAGGTGACTTTGTACAATGCTCAAGTCAAGGCTATGGGCAAGGAATGGTTTCATGGAGGGATGTATTCTATTTCTTGGGTTTAGTTGGTGGATTAATACCTCTTTTCAAGGTGTCTTGTTTTTTTATGCTGGCATGTTCTTTTGGATATTAAAAATGTATTTATGATTAAATCAAGAGAATTTCATTAATGAATTCTTACTCTAACTTCTAAGAAATCGGTTAGATACTTGGGTAATGTTGGGTGTGATTTATAAAATCTATAAATGCCATTCTTTTGTTTTTGGTGGTAGAGTCATCGTGTAATTGGGTTTACTTTTAAATTGGACTAGCCCTACGGAGGCCGTGCGATGCACGACCCCTGCGTGGTAGTGCTATATTGAGATTGCTATTTCCAATGTTGGTATTTTATGTTTTGTACCGATTGTAATTGACATGCAAATTAATATTCATTGTATTATTGTTTGTTTGCTATACGGGAAAATGATAGAATATGGACAATCATTATGTTTGTAATTCAATATCATATATCATTTCAACAGTAACAATAGTATAGTACGACATCTTCTAAGAGGGTAGTTTGGAAGCTCTAGTTTTTGGAAGATTAAGACAACTTCTACTTTGTTGCAAGGATATCATCGTCGTGCAAATCCTGAAGAATGTCAAGGAACCAATCGAGCTACAAAGAGTCTACTTAAAATCCTAGGAAAAAAGTATTGGTTACCTTTGTCTTTTGTTTTAATAGAACATTAATGATTGAATCTTGAGCAAGAAATCTAGAAGAAAAACAACCCCTTTATTAAAGAAAGGTAACATAAGAATAGAGAGTGCATGGTTCTGATTATGAATGAAGTATAATCATGATTATGCTATACATAATCATAGTATTGATCCATCACGACTATCATCTATGTGATATCTGTACTCATAAACATCATTTGTGTAACCATCATCATTGTGCACCTTGATTCTATCAGACATGTCAAATGCATGTTCTCTGTAGTCGTTTAAAAAAATCATCCTTAAATATATAAAATATCAGATATGCATACATGTTATCTTTAGGTAATGTATCTAGATCATGATATGAATCAACATATGACTTATCATGTCTTCTAGGTTTCCTATCAAAGGACATTCTTCTGCATAGCCTCTCGTCTAGCTTGAGAATACATAACAGTAGAAGGGTCGCCCCTGCCTATAATACAAAAGGGTTAAGATTAGATGCTCCAATGACACAATAAATTTCTAGTTTATTTGAATTGCCGTAAAATATAGTGCACCTGCTGAACTAACCTGAAATTCGGCTCAAAATACACTTTAAAAGCATATGGACTGAAGAAAATAAAGAAGGTCGAGAATAGAATATCACACTAATGGGGTGATTAATCAAAAGTGAAACCACGACTTTTTTTCGCTTTGGATTTAGGCGTTGCTGAAATGTTTACGAATCAACCATCTGAAAATCAAAATAAGTTAGATACACATGATTGTATTAAAGTATATAAATACATGCAGTCCATGTCATTGGAGTAGATACTTAATAGATTATGATTTTTTTTAACACAAATAAGATTCAGCTAGTAACAATTGATTCGAACATCAAACACGTGGAGACGATGCAGACTACAAATACATTAGACATAACGAAAGCAATTTATGCGTAGTAAGCGATACACTCTCCGGAAATCCTCCATTGTCGTCATCTGAGAGACTGAATGTGGCGGAGCTATGGTTTTGGAGAGTAGTGGTGTAAAAGAATTGCACAAATCAATTTTAGATAAAAATAAATTTGTACGCGGAGAAGGAGAATCCATGGATTTTTTAGCATTTAGTTGTTGGATCGTGGTTGGTGAAACCTCCAGTGGGTTTGGTCTTATCTGAAGTTATTGAGGAAAAAAACGTGAAAGAGGGAGTCATTATTTATAGTACAGATTCGACTGATGGACTACGCAACGAATGAGTTACAAATACAATCTTGATCAAGACCCATAAAATTCCACACTGGATTGATTTGTATAAAGAAGAAGAAGATACGTGAGAGCGAGAGAAAAAATAGGCTTTTCATGTTTTAATTTTTAGTGTGGTAAAAAAAAGAAAATTAAATAACTCACCTAATTACAATACTAAATGTACCAAATGCTTAACCAAGATGTCAAGTTTATATTATATTAGATTAGTGCATTACATAAGTAAACATAACTACCACTATTAAACTACATTATTGGTAGAACCGCTATGATAGTAATTGTTCTAAGGGTCACAATTCCTCGAATATGTTTCTAAAATTAATTAATAGAAATTTTATTATTGATTTTGACATTTTTTATATAGTTTAAAGTTCTTATTACTACGGCCTTAATATATATTTATTAATAAATGAAATACAAGATCATACGATTAGTGAAGTTTTTTATGTTAACAAAAGGATTGTTTTGTAAAATTCATATACTTGTTCGGTGGTTAACAATCAACTTTTTACTAGATAACTAACAAATATTGCGGTTTATTATTTTTTTGTTATCTTTTTAGCATGATTATACATACATAGGTGGGTTCTACGGGGAACTCTTCTTAAGATAAGAACTAAGAACACAATCTGGGCCGTTGAAATTTTGTAATGGACGCATCAGATGAAGTCACGTAGACAGAAGCAAACAACTAGGTGCGATGGCAATTTTGTAAATAATAAGATAAATTAGAAAAATGACCTTCTTATCCTTCTCCAAAATCCAAACTCCAGCTTCTCTGCAATTATTAGTACATTAATAGAGTAATAATAATTGGGTGTGAATCCCATAATAAACCCTCTTATAGAGATAAATAAGAAGGCATCCAATGACTTAGATTAAACTAGCTACCTCCACTTGTAGTGGGGGTAGTTGTGGTGGTCCGGCGACCACCCGACGACTTCCCGGTGACCACCCGGCGGAGGTCCGGCGACGGTCCGGCGGAGGTCCGGCGACGGTCCGGCGGAGGTCCAATAATAAATGAAAAAGTTAAAGTATAAAAATAAATGAAAATTTAAGTCTAATTCAAATTGGTGAACATTTAAATATAATGTGATGAACATTTAATTATAATGTAATGAACATTCTGTTGGTGAACATGTAATTAAAATGTGATGAACATTTATGAACAACGTGATGAACATTTAAGCTAATTTTAATGAACTTTTGAGTAATGAACATTATATTAAATGTTTGTGAACATTTAAGGATGTTTGATGAACATTTAAGTATGAGATGATGAACATTTAGGTAATTTTTGATGAAGATCAAGTGTTTTTCTACTCGAAATTATATTAAAGTGATGTTTGATGAACATTTAAGTAAGAGATGATGAACATTTGTCAACATTTTGATGAACATTTATGAACAACGTGATGAACATTTAAGTCGATTGTAATGAACTTTGGCTAATGAACATTTTATTAAATTCTTGTGAACATTGAAGTATGAGATGATGAACATTTAAGTATGAGATGCTGAACATTTAGACGATTTTTGTTGAAAATTAAGTGTGTTTTTAAAAGAAATTATATTAAAGTGGTGTTCCACATAAGCGGTTGTCCGGTGGTTGGTTGTTGGTGGGTCAATGGTGGTGCGGTGGTGGTCAGGTAGTGGTTCTCCGTTTGTCCAAATAACATAAACATTTCAGTGTAATAAACTTGGTGAACATTCAGTTGATGAACATTTAAGTATAATGTGATGAACATTCAGTTGGTGAACATTTAAGGATAATATGATGAGCATTCAATTGTTGAACATTTAAGTAGAATGTGATGAGCATTCAGTTGGTGAACTTTTAAGTATAATGTGATGAATATTCAGTAGAGTATGTACAAATGAACATTTATGAACACTGTGATGAACATTTATGAAGAACGTGATGAACATTTAGTAATAAATAATTTTGTAATATTTGTGAACAATTTTATACATCTTTGTGACAATTTTATTCTGGCGAGGCCCAAAGATGGTCCGGCGGTGGTCGGAGGTGGTCCGGCGGTGGTCCGACGGAGGTCCGGCGATGGTGACAAGGGGTGTCACGTGTCATCATATGGGTTATTGAATCTCTCTTGATCTAAGGCTCCACATTCATTCTCATTTATCATTTTAACAAGTATTATTAGATGACATTTTTCCATAATAATTACATAGATTAGTATAACTTAAATAATAATTTGCTCTAAATGAAATTTTTACTCTTTATTTTACATGACGGAGTCTTTGTTATATAAAATATTATAAAACTTGGTCCTTTTCGGAGGTGACTTTGTACAATGCTCAAGTCAAGGCTATGGGCAAGGAATGGTTTCATGGAGGGATGTATTCTATTTCTTGGGTTTAGTTGGTGGATTAATACCTCTTTTCAAGGTGTCTTGTTTTTTTATGCTGGCATGTTCTTTTGGATATTAAAAATGTATTTATGATTAAATCAAGAGAATTTCATTAATGAATTCTTACTCTAACTTCTAAGAAATCGGTTAGATACTTGGGTAATGTTGGGTGTGATTTATAAAATCTATAAATGTCATTCTTTTGTTTTTGGTGGTAGAGTCATCGTGTAATTGGGTTTACTTTTAAATTGGACTAGCCCTACGGAGGTCGTGCGATGCACGACCCCTGCGTGGTAGTGCTATATTGAGATTGCTATTTCCAATGTTGGTATTTTATGTTTTGTACCGATTGTAATTGACATGCAAATTAATATTCATTGTATTATTGTTTGTTTGCTATACGGGAAAATGATAGAATATGGACAATCATTATGTCTGTAATTCAATATCATATATCATTTCAACAGTAACAATAGTATAGTACGACATCTTCTAAGAGGGTAGTTTGGAAGCTCTAGTTTTTGGAAGATTAAGACAACTTCTACTTTGTTGCAAGGATATCATCGTCGTGCAAATCCTGAAGAATGTCAAGGAACCAATCGAGCTACAAAGAGTCTACTTAAAATTCTGTGGCTGCCATTGTTAGCTCATTGATCTGAGAAGTGAAAAGCGTTGTCTGCTGCCAAGAAGGATAGCATTTGTGTAGCAAATTCAGCAGAGAAAATGTGAGCAGGAGATGATCAAAGATGAACTTATATTGAGTGTAATGAGCATAGTGGAAATGACTTTGTTGCTTGAATTGCACGTTGCACAACTCATCTCCATCTCCATTTGCAGCTTCTCTTTGTCAGTCTGTCAGATGTTAGTGCATCTTTCAACTAATTTGCAAGCTGCAAACAGAATACAATGCAAAACAACATGTTAACCATTCTACCAATTTCTTGAATTGACCAAATCGAGTACATTCAGGGGCCACAGTTTGTGAATGGTAAACGATCAAGCTTATGTATTTACACCAACAAGTACATTCAAGGGAAACTTAGCCAAAACACATCAAAAAACAGAAACAAAAGAGTTGCATAACAATAGCAAGCACACATGAACGTGCATACTATTTATCATGAACCTTGTTACTGAGGAACAAGTCATGTTGAGAGCTTTTGGATTTACTGTGAAAGACGCTGTAAATGATTAGCTCTACTATCAAGCTCCAGGGAGTATTGATACATGGACTAAGATGAAGAAGGTCTTCTTAGAGAAATACTTCCCAGCCACAAAACTGAGCAGCTTGAAAAAGGACATCACTACCATTCAACAACACTCAACTGAGAATCTATATGAGTATTATGAGAGATTCAAGAAGTTGTGCTCAAGCTGTCCATTTACACTGACCAGGATCTTCTTATGTACTTATTTAGTGGCCTGATTGATGAGGATCGTAGAATGGTAAACGCATCATGTGGAGGTAATTTCCTGAGATTGACTATACCTCATGCTACTGAAATGTTTGAAGAGTTAGCTGAGAGTTCAAGGCAGTTTGATAGTAGACAGGGATCCCACTCAGTGAAATCAATTGATTCAGATCGAATGCAGACTGACATGAATGAGTTGAAAGAGATGGTAAAGCTTTTGATGCTGAAAAGTGATGCCCAACAGGAAGTGAAATCCATTCATGATCCCAATGCTGAGGTAAACGCTGTTGGTGGATGGCAACCAAGGCCAAAGTATGATCCTCATGTGAATAATTATCAGCAACCTAGACCTCAGAATTCTATGATTGCTGAAGATATGATCAAGTCCTTAGCTCAGACTGTGATGCAACAAAGCGCTGAGACGAAATCAAGCATCCATAATCTTGAAAATCAGATAGGACAGATTGCTCAAGCTGTGAGTAAATTAGAGGCCAAGGACTCGGTAAGAAACCCGAGAGAAAACGTCAGTGCAGTGTTCCTGAGAAGCGGAAAAATGCTGAATGAAGATCCCGTGCCAGAACCGCGATCGCTATCCCCAGATGGCGATTGCCATCTTGTTGCTGAGGATTCTGGAATTTCTGGCTCGCGACCGCGATCGCCACCATCAGATGGCGATCGCCATATTCAGCCAGACGAAACTGAGGCCCCTGCATTGAAACCGCTATCGCCAAATTCTGGTAGCGATCGCGGGAAGGCGACTGAGTATAAAGACGATTATGTTCGCCCGAATTTCCCGCCTCTATTCTCACAGAAGCATGTTGCTCCCTTTCCCGAGGAATTGAAGGAGACTCGAAGACCGGAGAATGACAAAGAGATCTTCGAAACCTTTAGTAGGTGTGAGGTAAACATTCCTTTGTTAAAACTTGTCAAGAGTATTCCTAGATTTGCTAAGTTTTTGAAAGAAATTTGCACGATTAAAAGGAATCAAAAACTTAAGGGAAAACAAAAGGTTAAAGTTAGTGAACAAGTTTCTGCTGTGTTTCAAAGACGTATGCCTAAGAAATGTGGTGATCCAGGCATGTTTAGCATTACATGTGTGATTGGTGAAACTAAATTTGAAAAAGCCATGCTAGATTTAGGTGCATCAATCAATGTTTTGCCTTACTCTTTGTATGAATCACTAGGCTTAGGACCTTTGCACGAAATAGGAACTGTCATTCAACTTGCTGATAGATCTACTGTCTACCCGAAAGGGGTTGTTGAAAATGTTCTTGTTATGGTTGGTGATCTGATTTTTCCTGCTGATTTCTTTGTGTTGGATATGGAGCATGCTAATAATGTCACACCTATACTGTTAGGTAGACCTTTCATGAAAACTGCACAAACGAAAATCGATGTGAATAGTGGGACTCTCTCTATGGAGTTTGATGGACATAAGGTGGAATATAATATATATGACATGTATCCCATTGATAAGAATTCTCTATGTGTTATTGATGTGATTAATCCTACTTGTATGGATGAATTGCAACCTGTTTTAGAGAATGTCTTAGGAGACCCACAACTAGATATCGTTTTGTCTACTAACATGTAGGAGTGTCACGCTAAGCTAGAGCCAGAAGGTAAGTTTTCTTCACATCCTTTGGGCAGTCGCCCCACATTACTGACCTCGCCAGGCGAGATACCATTGATGTCTAGTGTGCAGGCACTTGACATTGAGCTGAAACAGCCACCTGAAAGGATCAAGGATGAGAAAGTGAATGAAACCACTTTCATTGCCAAAGACAAGGTGGTCAAGGTCAAAGGGACGAGGTTCAAGGCGTTCCATGAGTGGTTCAGAAGAGAATTCAGACAAGAGACGGTTTTCACGAAACCAAATGGCGTTAGTTAAAATCTCTTGAGTTTCATGTCGAGCAACGACATAAAATAAGGCGTTGCTCGTGAGGCAACCCGGGGTTTGAGATTGTTTTTATTTGTTTTTGTGTGTTTTGTTCCGTTTCATTTTCTTTTTAGTTTTTCTATGGACAAGAGGAAAACACCGAAGCTTAGGGTCAGCTACACTCCGTAGCCAATCTCGCTCTAAGTCTTCTCTCCCGTTTAAAAAAAAAAATCCGAAAATCATTCCGAGAAAAAAATAATAAATCGGATTTACAAAAAAAAATAGAGTGCAGAAAAAAAAATGAGAGAAAAGAAAGTAAGGAGTTGTATTTCATCAAGTTTGGTTTCATCGTTTCATCATTCCTATCATTTATGGATCTATATTTGTTGGAGCTTAGCTTGTTGGTGACCATGTTCTTTGCAAGGAGTTGATTTTGGGTCACCATCTATATTGGAGGTATTCTTTCTTTTGTTTTAGAGGAGTTGTGCTTTGTTGGATTACATTTGGTGCTCATCTAGTTTCTCATTCTACCACACTTTGTGTTTCATTGGAGGAAGGTCATCCGACCTTGTACGTGAGTCTTCTGTCTTCTTCCCTAGGTTCGTTATTATGTCTTCCATTTCATTGAGGACAATACAATGTTTAAGTATGGGGGAGGAGAATGTATTCACATGTCTTTATTTGGGTGTTGGTTGTATCTGCATGAATTTATTGAATATATTGTTTGAAAAAACCACAAAAATTGAAAAAAGGCATACAAAATCCTTGGATAGCAAGTTCTATGCAATAAGAAGGTGGTTTGGCCGGCACTAGGCCGAGGCAACAATAAGTCTGGACTGATGTGAGTTTGTGAGCCTGAAACAATTATTGAGTGGTTGGGATGAAAACCCGAAAGGACGCCTAAGCAAGATAAGTGTATGAAAAAAATTGAGTGTTTTAGGATTTTTATCATCTTGGCGTATGGAGACATGAGAAGGAGGTGCATAGGAGGATTCGGGTAGGCCACTTGGAGGAATAAGGTGTAGTTTTGGGTTTGTTCTTATTTGATCACATTGTTCTTGATGTTGTGTTTTGTATGTTTGGAGGAGCTTATTGAGTATGTAATCACTAGGAGATATTCTTGTAGTTCATGGGGCTTTGAGCATTTTATTGTAAGGGTAACTTTTCTTTAAGTTGCTCGGGACGAGTAAAAGTCAAGTATAGGGGTATTTGATACGCTGCACTTTGGATAACGTAACTAGGAATTATTGCATTGTATTATGAGTATATTCATATGAGTTTAGAGACATTTCTATATGTTATGGATCATTGGAGTTATTATGAAGACTTAGAAGATATAAAGTGAAGAATTGGAGTCAAGAAGAGTTGAAGACGAAGAGAAGAGTTTAGAATCAGGAGCGACCGAGATCGCCATGGCTTGGAGGCGATCGCTACCTTACAGCAGCAGCCCACGTTAATATATTGAAGAGAAGAGCTGGTGGCCTACTAAGGTCGGCCCATGAAGAAAGGAAGCCCACATGGGAGCCGGCCCGCTTGGAGGAAGCCCATGAAGACAGCCACGTACCTGGAGACACATATTTATAGGGAGCAGAAGGCTTATGTTGGCGGGCCATGGCCTGGAAAAGATGGGCCGTGCAAAACCTGGGCCTGGAGCAGATGGGCCGTGCAAGAGTTGGGCACATGGAGCACGGCATTATTGGAAGCAAGCAGCTGGGCTGAACTAAGGGAAGCACGCACCTGCAATTGTGAATTTAATTCACATGATTTCACCGACCACTTACGAGACTTGCTTAGTCTCGTTTTGGTTATTTCCTTTTTATTTTATTTATTTCCTTTTTCTTTCTTTTATTATTTCGTTTAGGATTTATCTTTTAGGATATTATTCTAGGGTTAGACTCTTTTATACCCTAGCAGCTTTCTTTAATTCATCATCATCTTTTTTATCGACAATTTTAGTTTTGCAATCATGAGCAGGAACTAAACTCCATTGTTTTACTTAGCAGTTGAAACCATCAGTTATTAAGTTGTGAGATTTCTAAACTTTTGTTCTTTTCCTTTGGGTTTGTATTAATTCTCTTGTTCTTCATCTATATGATTTCTATTGGTTTTGCTAGATTGATCACCTAGTTTGATTAGTAGTTTTCTATTGCTAGACTAGGAATAGACGGTGGAATTCCTTGTCATTGTAGCATCCATATCTGCATGATCTGGTAGTTGATTGTTTATATGAAAGGGAATTGATTGCATGTTAATACTTGACGGCCTTTTAAACGGTTTTGGTACGGTTTAAATTAAAATAAATTATTTCTAATTAAAAATCATGTGTCATGTCGTTTAACTACATCCACATACAATAATATTTAATATATTTTACTAGAAATCATATGAGTATATAATTTATAATAAAAGCAATAAAATTATCAAGTTGCTAAGTTATTTACTAAAAAACAATAATAAAATAAGCAAGCTATTACGTTAAAAAAACAACCAAGCTGCTAAAATTAAATGCAAGGATCTACACTAAAAAACAATAAAAAAAAATAAAAAGCATCTATTGCTACTGTGCACATCGTCTTCCTTCAGTCACACATGTATTTGAAGGTTTCGCCATGGCCGTGTCGATCAGTATCCATATCATATCTCTCTCGCCCGTCACGGTGAAGCTGCAACGTCGAAAGCCCCAATTTTATGATCCACCATAACCCCCTCCTAACCCTAATTGTCACCGATGGTATCCTCGAACTTTCTTCTTCACGAGGCTTACAATCACCGCCGCCATCCTCGGAGTCATCTTCTTCACTCCTACAGTCCTATTAATTATCATTCAAACAAGCCTAATCGGATCTCGTAAGCATCTAAGATGTATTCATCATTGACAGATTTAGTTCTGATTTTCTGAACTAAGACACTACATTTCTTATTTTTTGTTTCCCACATCGACCATATGGAAAAGAGGGAGTACAATGACAGGAAATTTTTAAGGCTATTCACTCAAATTTGAGTCGGACCTCCTTTAATGAGTTTTAACTTTAAAGCCCATTAAAGGTTGAATTGGATTACTCCTTGTTGGGTTTAGTTTTAAGCCCATGAGTAGTAATTAATAGACGGTTTTACGGTGATTTTAAAGATTTTCGCCTTGGTCCGTTTTTTACCCGTTTAGGCTGTAAACGGACGGTTACCTGACGTCCAACGTTGAGACGGCCGTTTTGACCGTTTTTTAGAACACTGACCGTAGGTAATCCCTATTCGCCAAAATCTTTTGGTGTTGTTCCTGCTGCAGCTTGTTCTGATGTGGAATAAATTGATGAGATTGGAAGAGTTAGGGTTCAGAAGCCGAAAAAAGAAGGAAGATTAGTTGGTGAGGGTTTTGACCACCTACCTTCGAAGCTCGCCTTTTCCAAGCATGAACCATCACTCCGGAATTTGATCGGATCTCCCTTCTTCCCACCCTATACAATCGTCTCTACCGTACGATGCATCCACCTCCAACAACAATCCGACCGCGCGCTCTCCCCATCCATCTCGGAGGAAGCCAACGATCTCAGGGCACTCATCAATACCAGGACGAATTCGAAACCCTAGCGAAGGAATAACTTCAATCAGGTTGTGTGGGAGTGAAGGAGGAGAAAGACGATGAAGGCGCCGAGGACAATGAGCTTCTTAAGCTGCATCATGTTCTTGCCTCTGACGTCGTCGAGGGAAATCGGTGCCGTCGGAGATGCACAGGAAAGCGGCGAGCAAGTCGGGGTTCGCCATGGATTCTCCAGCGCCATGGCTTTCGTTCTCCTCTGATTTTGGTTTTTTGAGGGCGAGGGTATAAACGTCTAAACATTATATTTTATTCGAAATCACAAAATTGCCACCGTTCCTTTATTTCCGTTCTACTATGATTTAGAAACGATCTGAACCGTTGATAAAGTAGATCCAACAGTTTAGAAAAGAGTTCTCATTTTAAGAAGAGTTCTTATCTTAAGATGAGTTCTTATTTGATCCTTCCTCTATATATATATAGTCTCATAGAGTTGGGATCAAATGAGGACAACCTTTCCCGTGAGGACATGCGGACGAGATCTGATCCGCTAATCTCAATTGATCGTGCAGTCAGATTCATTTCATGCATTTTGACTTTGTTAAATAAAACAGGGGTATTTTTGGAAACTCCCCTCATAAGCCCTCTTTCTCTTGTATCTGAGATTCTGGAGACGCGCTCTTCGCTCCCGTTCTCCATTCTACGATCCACCATTGATGAACGCTTTGATTCCGACGCTTCTCTTTCGATTGTCGTCGTTTGCTACCTCTATCTGGATTCAAGACTCTTTTGCAGCATTGCGGTCAGTTTTTCTTCTACTTTCCCTTATTTAATGTTTTGCTTGCTAAGTTCGAGTTTTATTTTGAATTTGTAGATTTATATGTTAAAGAGTCAATAGAAACCGATTGGTATATACCAAATGAAGATTTATAGGCTTGTTGGATGATGATATAGAATATTTCATTAACAAACGTGTGTGAATGGAGACTCGTCAACATGAGCACAACATGTTCGACAAAATGCTTGAACCAACATAACTTCTTTCTGATGGAGCGCAGCTGAGTTCAGGCGTTCTGATCTTTCACTTTGGCTTGAGGGAGGGTTTGTCCATCAGAATTTAGTATAGTAGAGTATTACACACCTCTAGTATAGTGAATTGATAGTATAAGCATTTTGATCATTAGACATTTGTTGTCATTGCTCGGTTGGTATCATACTCATGTCTATCTCGTTTAGTATCTTACTTCCATTCATCTTTGATTTTGCATAGAATATTTGTCAAGCTAATAGGTGATTTATATGGTTCGATGTGAGTGTGAAGATAAGACCAGCTGGAGTCGACCATATCAAGCAGTACAAATCCTCTTCTTGTAGAAATAAGAGAGCTAAGCCTCCATAGTTCTATATTGTGGCCCGGGTCTAAATTCGGATCCGGTGGCGGAAAAGAATTAGCCGGAGAGGACATGCGATTGTTTGTATCCTTCATGAGTTGATTCTTTCCTAGGACATGCTTCTCGTTGAGTTGCGGTAATCTATTCGTTTTTATTTTGTATCCACTTTTAATTTGCTAGCTGAAGGTAAAATACAACTCAATTAGTGAAATTGATGTTCTTTACATTCGTTTAAAGTCATATGAAAGTTTGGTCGATTGCATGTTGGTGATGTGCTATGTTTATATTTGTTCTGTAAGCAAGCTCTGATATTTAACCTGTCTTTCAAATCTTAATTTCGTGTTTGCTCTTAATTTCGTCCTCCTCGCTCTTTTTCTTGGTTCAAGTAGTTTTAACAGTGAGAATAAGTTGCACTTTGCTTTATTTTGATGCTATGAGATTGCACTTCAAAGAGGGGCATGGAATATGAACTTATTCTAGTGAATATACTAGTAGCAGACTATAATTATGAGATTGACACATTAGGTTTCTCCCCTGTGCACATCTCTTGCTTCACTGATGTGCTTTTTTGCAGGAAGCAAAAATCAACTGGCGATTTTATACTTCAATTGTTCACTTTATGTTGTACTTATGTGCTTTTTTTTTGCTGTTTGTTAAGTGGGTTATATGTTTGATTTGGTTGGTCTCCAATTAGTCTCGCAGGAACCAACAATCCTTCAACGAAAAAGAATGACAAAGGAGAGTTGTGGGTTCCTGATGACAGTGATGCTGGAATTTACTTGAGAGATTCTGCAGCAATTGGCTGCACCTTTTGTGTTGTTGTGTAAATCCAACAGCAAGACAACCATTGCACCCTGGGAGGAAATTTAATGAACTCCAAGTTGGGTTGGAAAGTCTTTATCACCATGCAGGTCAGATCTCGACGATTGTAAGGATGTATGTCAAGGAAGGAAGGGGACCGGTGCTAACGGATTCAGATCCGGATACTTACGACCTCCATTACTCTCTGTTCGTCCTTGAAGGGTATGTTTGCTCCACTTTTTTAGTTTTCTCTCAATTGGATTGATTACGTGATGTGATTGAATGAAAAACTGTTTCAGGTCTGGACAGGGATGAGAAGCTTGTGGAATGAGTTCGATAAACTTCTTCCTCTGCAATAGAAAGGTGGCTACAAAGACGGGATTCTATGAAGCGTCGTCGTCTTCTCCATTATCGTGCTTGAAGCAGACGGAGAATAAGGGGAACGGGACAATGTTCGGTCTGCTATGGCTCAAGCTCATGGGCTTCTTGCAGTAGAATCCATCCCGCAGAACTAAGATTTGAAGTTTGGCTGATTTTTTGCTTCTTCTGTGTACATTCATTTATGTTTTTGCATCTAGCCTGAATCTTATATTGTAAGTTGTAGAAGTGGATTGAATATTGTGTATATAGCTACAAATTTTGTATGCAATGAATCTGTTTTTAATTGTTGAAAGCTATGAGCTAATTGTCTCAAACTTCTTTGTTTCCCTATTCAGTTGCATTTGCTTTTCATGTGTTTCTTGCATTTCCTAATAGTTATGTACATATTTGGCTTCAATGTTTAATGAAAGTTGGTATCGTTGCTAAAAAGAATTGCTTTGATCTAACTCTCTTTTGATGAATATTGAGTGTACTGTTTACGAACCTCATGCTATTTTTCTATTAACTTGTGGTATATCTATCGTAAACCTAAGGCTTTTTGGTGCAATGTGTTAATAATAAATAAATCCGGCTAATTTTTTTTATGACGCTACATGACTATTGACATGAACTTCGGGAATGCTAGTGCATTGTGTTCGTAACAAAAAATGGCTAAAAACCCTTATGAACCTGCAGGCCTATCGGCATGAACCTATAAGGCTAACGACATGAACCTACATGACTATCAACATGAACATAATAACTTTTGTGCAATGTGTTCATAAAAATAATTCAGGCTAAAAAAGTCATGAACCTGCAAGGCTATTGCCATGAACCTACAAGGCTATCACATGAACCTACAAGGCTATCGATATGAACCTACAAGACTATCGATATGAACCTAAGACCTTTTGGTGCAATGTGTTCATAATAAATAAATCCGGCTAAAAATCATGAAGGTACACAGCTATCGTTATGAACCTCGGGAATGTTAGTGCACGAAGTTCGTAGACGAAAAATTTACGCTAAAAACAATCACGAACCCGCAAAACTGTCGGCATGAACCTGCAAGTCTGTTGAAATGAACCTACGTGACTATCAGCACGAACCTAAATGTGTTCATAAAAATAATCCATGATAAAAAAAAATCATGAACCTGCAAGGTTATCAGCATGAACCTGCAAGGCTATCAACATGAACCTAAGTCTTTTTGGTGCAATGTGTTCATAACCAATAAATCCCTCTAGAAAAATTCATGAACCTGCAATACTATTAAATTAACCTACATGACTATCGACGTGAACCTATGCCTTTTAGTGAAAAATTAACCTACATATTTTCATGAACCTAATTGTATATTTTCATGAACCTCTAGGCATATTTTCATGAACCTAATTGTATATTTTCATGAACCACTATTAATATTTTCATGAACCTCTAGGCATATTTTCACTAACCTAAGTGAGTATGAACCTCTAGACATATTTTCATGAACCTCTAGGAATATTTCATGAACCTCTAGGCATATTTTCATGAACCTAATTGTGTATTTTCGTGAACCTATAGGTATATTTTCATTAACCTAAGTTTATTGCTATGAACCTAAGTGTGTATATTCATGAAACTCTAGGCATATTTTCATGAACCTAAGTGTGTATTTCCATGAACCTTTAGTTCAATGTTTTTACTAATAAAGAAAATCAGGTTAAAAATATTCATTGAACCTGCAAAACTATCGACATGAACCTGCAAGGCTGTGGGTATGAACCTATACGACTATCGACATGAAGCTAGTTTCTTTTAGTTCAATCTGTTTAAAAAAAAAATTGGGCTAAATGAACTAGCAAGACTATCATCATGAACCTCTAGCCTTATTTTCATGAACCTCTAGCCTTATTTTCATGAACCTCTAAACATATTTTCATGAACCTCTAGGCATATTTTCATGAACCTAAGTGAGTATTTTCGTGAACCTCTAGGCATATTTTCATTGACTTAAATTTATTGCTATGAACCTAAGTATATTTTCATGAACCTCTAGACATATTTTCATGAACCTAAGTGTGTATTTCCATGAACCTTTAGTTCAATGTTTTACTAATAAAGAAAATCGGGTTACAAAAATTCATGAACCTGCAAAACTATCGGCATGAACCTGCAAGGCTGTGGGTATGAACCTATACGACTATCGACATGAAGCTAGTGTCTTTTAGTTCAATCTGTTTATAAAAAATAAATTGGGCTAAATGAACTAGCAAGACTATCAGCATGAACCTCTAGGCATATATTCATGAACCTCTAGGCATATTTTCATGAACCTAAGTGTGTATTTTCATGAACCTCTAGGCATATTTTCATTAACCTAAGTTTATTGCTATGAACCTAAGTGTATATTTTCATGAACCTCTAGGCACGTTTTCATGAACCTAAGTGTGTATTTTCATGAACCTTTAGTTCAATGTTTTACTAATAAAGAAAATCGGGTTAAAAATATTCATGAACCTGCAAAACTATCGGCATGAACTTACAAGGCTGTGGGTATGAACCTATACGACTATCGACATGAAGCTAGTGTCTTTTAGTTCAATGTGTTTATAAAAAATAAATTGGGCTAAATAACCAGCAAAACTCATCATCATGAACCTCTAGGCATATTTTCATGAACCTCTAGACATATTTTCATGAACCTCGAGGCATATTTCCATGAACCTAAGTGTATTACTATGAATCTAAGTGTATATTTTCATGAAACTCTAGACATATTTTCATGAACCTGTAGGCATATTTTGGAGGCTTTATTTTTCAAACATGTCCCACATTTACATTCCCACCTAACACAAACACATATTCCTACTTTTACAAGTTTTTTAATTTCAACAAATTTTATTTAATATCTCATAATTTTGATATTCATACCAAACAAGCTTTAAATAATTCCATAAGTTTACAAAAGACACACCACTAAGTTTCAAGTTTCAACACGGGGAAAACGAGAAGAGACTATTACACAAAAAAACATATAAGAAGCTAGCGTGATAAACCAAAAAGCTACTACTAAGCTAGAATTAACTGAGAAATTCAACACCCAACATGATATAATTCAAAAATAATAGCACAGAGCTACTTCTAAGCTCCTACCGTTCATATTACAAATTCAAAAATAATAGCACAGAGCATTCACTAGATAACTAAGTTATCATCTTGGCTGAATTTCCTCTGTTGAACTCATGAAGAAGTGAATCCAAGGAAAGTGAAGAGGATCCACCTTCATCCATTGCTTTCTTAGCAGCTCCACCCAATTCCTCCGCCTTCTTCCTCATCAACTTCACTTTCTCTCCATCCATCAACTCACTCACCGTGTTCTCCAATCCCTCGGCGTTAACAAAACCCTTAACTGATCCATCACAAGTCTCCACTCGAATCCCCATCTTGATTTCATCCACCACCATTCTTGATTTCATCCACCACCATTCTTGCATTCAAGTGTTGCTCTGCCATCATTGGCCATGCCAATATCGGCACGCCTGCACATATTCTTGCATTCACTTTCTGCCTACATCCATCCACTCTCAACACACATGTCTGCAAACAAAATTCCAAGAAATCATTAGGCATTCTACTGTTGTTGGTGTTGCAAATGGTGGCACATCCAGCCACTGTTTCATTAATACTGTCAACCAAAATGGCACTGCCTGCGCAACCCTGCATCACAAAATCATTGTTCACTGTTGAGTATTTATACGGGATTCCCCTGGTGCCACATGAAAACTTGCTCAGCATAAGAAAAAAGAGGCAACCCAAGACAAAATAAAAAGCAACTCAGCACCAAAAAAACAGCAACTCAGCACCCAAAAAAACAGCAACTCAGCACAAAAAATCAGCAACTCAACTTCAAAAAAACAGCAACTCAGCTTCAAAAAAGCAGCAACTCAAAACATAAAAAAAAAACAGCAACTCAAAACACAAAAAAAACAGCAACTCAGCACAGCAGCAACCCTAAACCCTAAACCCTAAACCCTAAACCCTAAACCCTAAACTCAGCACAGCAGCAACTCAGCACAGCAGCAACTCCCTCGTCTTGCAAGAGTAACACTTTATTGGACTAGATTGCCGCATGATTTCATCAAAATCAATTGTGATGCCTTTCTTGATGACAACAGTTGTGCAGGATTTGGTTTTCTTGCTCGAGATGTTGTGTGAGAGACCCTCCAATGTCGGAATCAACAACTGATCTAGATTATACATAGCATCAGAAAGATGTAAAAGATGTATGTATGTGCTAAATGTAACCCATAAGATTGTAAAAATTATATTACTAAAGCATTTTTCGAAATATTTATAACAGCATTCAGATTAAAACATTTATTCTTTCTCCTTTCTCCTCACACTTGTTATGTTCTGTGTATTAATTCCGGCACAAACTCAAGAGCTTTAGAGAAGATTCATAGCTCGTTCTTGACAACATGGCTTGGCTTGTTCTTGACAACATGGCTTGTTCTTGACAATATTTAATTAAGTTATTTGTAAATTTGGCTTGTTCTTGCCAATATTTAGTTATTTGTGAATTGCACATTCAGTTATTTGTGAATTGCATAATAAGTTTTTTGTCAATTGCATACTCAAGTATTTGTAAATTGCATACTCAAGTATTTGTGAACTGCATACTCAATTATTTGTGAATTGCATACTCAACTATATGTGAATTGCATACTCAGTTTTTAGGAATTACATACTCAGTTTTTGTGACTTAAATACTCAATTTTTGTGAATTGCATACTAATATTTTGTTAATTGCATTTTCAGTTTTTGTGAATTGCATACTCAGTTTTTGTGAATTGCATTCTCAGTTTTTTGTGAATTGCATTCTCAGTTTTTTGTGAATTGCATACTCAGTTTTTGTGAATTGAATAATCAGTTTCTGTGAATTGCATACACAATTTTTGTGAATAGCATACTCAGTTTTTTTTTAATTGCATACTCAGTTTTTGTGAATTGCATACTCTATTATATCTAGGGCATGTCATGTGCTTTTCGTAGACACGTTATGTGCATCTCTCGAGTCACGTCATGGTTTTCTCTAAGTTAAGACACATGCTTTTCTTAGCCACACTACTAGCTATTCGGAGCCACTCCACGTGCTTTTTGTTAATTGCATACTCAGCTTTTGTGAATTGCATACTCATTTATTTGTGATTGCATACTTAGTTTTTTCTAGGGCATGTCACATGCTTTTTTGTAGCCACGTTAAGTGCATCTCCCGAGTCATGAAAAAATGCACTTCATATGCATCTCGTAACACACTATATTTGCATTTCATAATACAAGCTATTTTCCTAAAAAAATTATTCCGAGTAAAATGCACTCTATGTACATACTCAGTTTTTGTGAATTGCATACTCAATTATTTGTTAATTACATACTCAGTTTTTGTGAATTGCATACTTAGTATTTGTGAAATGCATACTCAGTTATTTCTAGGGCGTGTCATGTGCTTTTCATAGCCATGTCATGTGCATCTCCCGAGTCACGTCATGGGCTTCTCCAAGTTAAGACATGAGCTTTTCTTAGCCACACTACTAGCTTTTCGGAGCCACGCCACATGCTTTTACGAGGCACGTCATGTGCTTCTTCCTAGACATGCTATTTTCTTTTCTAGGGCATGTCACGTGCTTTTCGTAGCCACATTATGTGCATCTCCCGAGTCACGTCAGGTGTTTCTCCAAGTCAAGACAAGTGTTTTTCTTAGCCACACGACGAGCTTCTTCGAGCCACATCACGTGCTTTTTCTGAATTGCATACTAATTGAATTATGAAATTCATACTAATTGATTTGCAAATTGCATATCAAGTGTTTCCTGAATTGCATACCAAGTGTTTCCGGATTGCATACTAAGTGATTCTGAATTGCATATCAAGTGTTTCCGGATTGCATACCAAGTGTTTTTCGAATTGCACACTATGTGATTTATGAATTGCATACCAAGTGTTTGTGAATTGCATATCAAGTGTTTGTGAATTGCATACTAAGTGATTTGTAAATTGCATACCAAGTATTTTCTAAATTGCATACTAATTGAACTACGAAATGCGTACATACCAAGTGTTTACTGAATTGCATATTAAGTAAATTGTGAATTGCATACTAAGTGATTTCTGAATTTCATACCAAGTGCTCCATTCGAGTCGTTGCACATGACTTTCTAGTGCACACCACATGCTTTTCGGAGCAACGCCACATGACTTTCTTTTATCCTACTCACGTTTTTCATCGAGCCACCACACGTGCTTTTCTTTAAGCTTCATACGTGCTTTCCCTAAACATGTCATGTTCTTTTCCTAAACACGCTATGTTCATTTCACGAGGCACCCACTTGCTTTTTGGGGGCACAACACGTTCTTTTTCTAATCACGGCTTGTGCTTCTCTTAGCCACACCACGTACTTCTTTGATCCACATCACGTGCTTCATGTGAAGCACCTTAAGTGCTTTTCTTTTAGCTCCATACATGCTATTCTAGTGCACCATACATGAATTGCATTCTTAGTTATTTGTGAATTGCATACCATGTGTTTTTTGAATTGCATACTTAGTTATTGTGAATAGCATACTCATTTATTTGTGAATTGCATACTCAGTTTTTGTAAATTGCATACTTAGTTTTTGTGAATTGCATATTCAGTTTTTGTGAATTGCATACTCACTTATTTGTGTATTGCATACTCACTTATTTGCAACTTATTGTGAATTGCATACTCACTTATTTGTGTATTGCATACTCACTTATTTGTGTATTGCATACTCACTTATTTGTGTATTGCATACTCAGTTTTTTAGAATTGCATACTCAGTTTTTGTGAATTGCATACTCTCCAAGTCAAGTCACATGCTTTTCTTAGCCACACTACGAGCTTCTTCGAGCTACACACGTGCTTTTAGGAGTCATGCCATGTGCATCTCCTAAGGCACGACACATACTTTTTCGAGGCACACATGTGCTTCTTCGGGCCACACAACATGTTTTTATAGGACACACCACGTGCTTTTAGGAGTCACGTCACATACTTTTTCGAGGCACGTAACTAAAAAATTGTCCCAAAAACAAATAAAATGCATTTCATATGCATATCGTAACACATAATATATGCATTTCATAATATATTGTATATTTGCATATGCATTTTTGAAAATTAAATGTAAGTCTCAAACTTGTGTTTTTCTAAAAGCAAGTTATTTGTGAATTGAATACTCGGTTTTTGTGAATTGCATAATGAGTTTTTGTGAATTGCATAATCAATTTTTGTAAATTGCATACTCAATTTTTGTAAATTGCATATTCTGTTTTTTTTAATTGCATACTCAACTATTTGTGAATTGAATATTCAGTTTTTATAAATTACATACTCAAGTTCTGTGAATTGAATATTCATTTTTTTGTGAATTGCATACTCAGTTTTTGTGAATTGCATACTTAGTTATTCGAAATTGCATAATCAGTTATTAGGAATTGCATACTCTTAAAAATAATTTGAGATTACCCTTAAGACAAAACCATTTCTTTGGCATCAATTTAACACCATTTCTTTGCTTCACCTTTTTTTTTATCGGAGATTTACCCTTAAAAAAGGGAATTATTAAAGATTAGCTTAAATTATCACTTGATACACATGACTGAATTCTAAAACTTTGAGAGTCCAAAACTTTCAGAGTAACCGGTGAGGACCGTATCATGTCAAATACAATATCACTGTCAAATACACACACAAAACGGACATGTCCAATAACAACAACAATAACAAAAGAAAAAAGATTACTCTGGACACAAATTGAGGAAAATGGGTCTAATGCAATACAGATACAAATCTTGAAACCAGAATACTACAAGATTAAGATGATCTTAATATGAACATCTGTTTCCTTACCAGAAATTGGATTTCAGAACAAAGACATTCACTACTAAGGCCTACCAATAGACATCCTCAACCAAATAGCACGAATGAACCTTTTCTGTTTTTCTCCATAGACATTCACTACTAGGATCCGTAAACATAGAGTCTCCATCTTCTTCATTAATCTTTCTTCTCCTCAACCTCAGCAACTTCCTTGAAAACTTCTTCCTCTGCAGATTCTGGTGCAGGAATGTCAAGGTCGGGAGTGGGCCCACTAGGACAGGGTTCATCGAGCTTCTTAACGGTCCCGACCTTGACGTATTTTCTCATGAACTTGTACTACCAATCCTGTAACGCGTCCAGCTCAAATGGACCGAGGCCTGAGACGTCTCCCGTTAGATCCCTCTCTCGAACGACATCTTTGCTAGAGCTCTGCTTGCGTCTATCCCTGCAAACAACGCGTAGGGTCCGTCCTGGTGAGAACGTTCTCACTTACTCCCAGGTGAGAACGGATTTGGACCGTTGATAGGTATATTGTACGAAGCGCTCAGATTAAAAGACGAACCGAAGGACGCGGGCCTTCTTCCTCACTGGGATCGATTTCATATGGCACTGGGGTTGCCCCATTTCGTCTCTTCGTCGGCCCTCCACGAAAGCCCCACGTCATCGTCACCACCGCCGATCTCCACCACCACCACCACCACTACAACCTATTCCCCAAGCCTCCGACAAATCCCAAACCCTAGATTTCCTATCTCAGGTACTTCATCTTGTTCAAGTCTCTCTCCTTCCTCCTTTGTCCTCCTTCCTCCTTTGTCCTTCTTCCTCCATCTGGTACCTCAACATCAGACTCCAACTCACCGCCGTCCACATTTACCGTTTCCACACCCTCCTCCCGCCGCTGAATTTCACCCCATGCTTTACCACTCCGACAACCTCGAAGATTTTAGGGAAGGAAGCTACAGCAATGGGTACTGTTGAAATTCAGCAGCAAAGACTAACGCTTCAGCGGCTTATAGCCACGGTAATTCTAATTTCATGGCTGCACTATTAGGTTTTACTCTATTAGGTTTTTCAAGTTTCAGTATGTTAATTGCTTGCAATGCTGTCTTGATTTCTAGATTTTGCTCTATTTAGCGCTAGGAATTTTGCTCCCATTGCTTTTCTGGTTTACATTGTCTGAGATTGCTGCACATTCGGATGGCAAACAGCTCTTCTTTCTTATGTTTCTTCTTTTGTGAGAATCAGCTGGCATTAGGATATTTATGTGGTTTTTGCTTCTTTCTCCTCTTGCGTGGCCATATTTAAAACCTAATTTTCCCTCTTGTTGTTATATGTAATATTAAGTTGTTTTGAAAATTTTCACTGGGTTCTTGTTCTTTAATTTGTTGTATCTGTTGTGTGATGATATTTGTGCAAAAGGTTTTTGTCTGCTTCTTGTTGTATTTTACTAGATTGAAATGTGAGGAATTTGATTCAGTGGAACTTGTTGCAGGTTTTGTTTGATTGTTCTGTATAATAGACTATGAATCAGTGCAATGGACAATATAGCTATTTTCGTTATGAAGAGTAAGGATTCATACTTTAGTGTTTGAAAGTTGGCTATTTGCAAACTGGAAATTTGATTTTTATGCCATTTTTTATGAGTGTCTATGTCTTGTGCTTCCAAGTCGAGTCTTTATAACACCATCTTTCATGTTCATCCTTGAGTAAAATCATTGTTTCTCTTCCTGTGAATGAGTAATCTTTGCAAGGTATAATTTTAAATAAGAGAAGTCGTGGTAATTAACATGGCTTAGTTAGTAGATCGTGTAGATGTGTTGAATTTCCATTTATGTGAGTACTTAATTTGTTCGATGTTGCAGTACTGGATATTTGAGAATGAAGACATTGAGCAAAGCTAGCAGAGATTAAGAAGCAGAGAGAGAAAAAGATCTCTGAAGAGCTCAAGTTCCACTGTTGCACGCCAACCACCTAAGTACAACTTCTTATGGTAGTGTCTCATTTATTATAATTCAGGGCTTTGTAATTCAGGGCTTGTTCAGAGAGCAAGGCTGAGCAGAAAGAAAATAATTTTGGTTGCAATCTCTGTTCTTAGGGTCTGAACAGAAGGACTTCGTGTACTTGTTGGACAACTTCCCTCATGACTACTTCGTGTAATTCAGGACTTGATTTTCATGAGGAGGAGTTGGTGCTCCTTTGTCTATGTTGGAGTTGGCAACTGAGCTTTTGAGCTGTCAAGCAAGTGTTCAGGCTGTTTTTCTTAGCAGGAACTAAGAGATATTCGTGACCTCTCTGCAAGTCCATGGGGGAACTAAGAGATATTCTTGATCCTGGTGAGCATATATATACAGTATAGATCAGCATGTTATTGAGAAACTTTGATTTGTCATAAAATGTGACCTCTGACATTCTTATGTTTCTCCAGAATGTGATGATGGGTTACATGTTCTCGCACTGACTGAAAGGGATATAGAAATGTGGTTGAAGTCGTCTAGTTCGGATGAGTCTCTCGATCAAGAAGGTGTATGTGCTGATGGAGCCATTGGTAATACTACTGAAGCTACTGGTATAGGTAAATTCTGACAATGAACTAACAAGTTGCATCCTTGGCTCAATGAGATTAGATTTTTGGATTTTAGTCTTCCTAGAAATGTTTGGGATGTAGCTCGTTTAGATCATCGATTAATTACATTGAATTATGTCTCTTAAGATTTTGACAAATGGTATTAGACTTTGAAATTTTGTGCAATCAGTTTCATATGCAAAAGGATCCACTATGTTAATCAACAACTAAGAGCAATTTTTTTAAATTGCAGGATGTTCTACGGGCCAGACGGACCCTACGCGTTGTTTGCAGGGATAGACGCAAGCAGAGCTCTAGCAAAGATGTCGTTCGAGAGAGGGATCTAACGGGAGACGTCTCAGGCCTCGGTCCATTTGAGCTGGACGCGTTACAGGATTGGTAGTACAAGTTCATGAGAAAATACCTCAAGGTCGGGACCGTTAAGAAGCTCGATGAACCCTCTCCTAGTGGGCCCACTCCCGACCTTGACATTCCTGCACCAGAATCTGCAGAGGAAGAAGTTTTCAAGGAAGTTGCGGATGAATGAAGATGAATGAAGAAGATGGAGACTCTATGTTTACGGATCCTAGTAGTGAATGTCTATGGAGAAAAACAGAAAAGGTTCATTCGTGCTATTTGGTTGAGGATGTCTATTGGTAGGCCTTAGTAGTGAATGTCTTTGTTCTGAAATCCAATTTCTGGTAAGGAAACAGATGTTCATATTAAGATCATCTTAATCTTGTAGTATTCTGGTTTCAAGATTTGTATCTGTATTGCATTAGACCCATTTTCCTCAATTTGTGTCCAGAGTAATCTTTTTTCTTTTGTTATTGTTGTTGTTATTGGACATGTCCGTTTTGTGTGTGTATTTGACAGTGATATTGTATTTGACATGATACGGTCCTCACCGGTTACTCTGAAAGTTTTGGACTCTCAAAGTTTTAGAATTCAGTCATGTGTATCAAGTGATAATTTAAGCTAATCTTTAATAATTCCCTTTTTTAAGGGTAAATCTCCGATAAAAAAAAAGGTGAAGCAAAGAAATGGTGTTAAATTGATGCCAAAGAAATGGTTTTGTCTTAAGGGTAATCTCAAATTATTTTTAAGAGTATGCAATTCCTAATAACTGATTATGCAATTTCGAATAACTAAGTATGCAATTCACAAAAACTGAGTATGCAATTCACAAAAAAATGAATATTCAATTCACAGAACTTGAGTATGTAATTTATAAAAACTGAATATTCAATTCACAAATAGTTGAGTATGCAATTAAAAAAAACAGAATATGCAATTTACAAAAATTGAGTATGCAATTTACAAAAATTGATTATGCAATTCACAAAAACTCATTATGCAATTCACAAAAACCGAGTATTCAATTCACAAATAACTTGCTTTTAGAAAAACACAAGTTTGAGACTTACATTTAATTTTCAAAAATGCATATGCAAATATACAATATATTATGAAATGCATATATTATGTGTTACGATATGCATATGAAATGCATTTTATTTGTTTTTGGGACAATTTTTTAGTTACGTGCCTCGAAAAAGTATGTGACGTGACTCCTAAAAGCACGTGGTGTGTCCTATAAAAACATGTTGTGTGGCCCGAAGAAGCACATGTGTGCCTCGAAAAAGTATGTGTCGTGCCTTAGGAGATGCACATGGCATGACTCCTAAAAGCACGTGTGTAGCTCGAAGAAGCTCGTAGTGTGGCTAAGAAAAGCATGTGACTTGACTTGGAGAGTATGCAATTCACAAAAACTGAGTATGCAATTCTAAAAAACTGAGTATGCAATACACAAATAAGTGAGTATGCAATACACAAATAAGTGAGTATGCAATACACAAATAAGTGAGTATGCAATTCACAATAAGTTGCAAATAAGTGAGTATGCAATACACAAATAAGTGAGTATGCAATTCACAAAAACTGAATATGCAATTCACAAAAACTAAGTATGCAATTTACAAAAACTGAGTATGCAATTCACAAATAAATGAGTATGCTATTCACAATAACTAAGTATGCAATTCAAAAAACACATGGTATGCAATTCACAAATAACTAAGAATGCAATTCATGTATGGTGCACTAGAATAGCATGTATGGAGCTAAAAGAAAAGCACTTAAGGTGCTTCACATGAAGCACGTGATGTGGATCAAAGAAGTACGTGGTGTGGCTAAGAGAAGCACAAGCCGTGATTAGAAAAAGAACGTGTTGTGCCCCCAAAAAGCAAGTGGGTGCCTCGTGAAATGAACATAGCGTGTTTAGGAAAAGAACATGACATGTTTAGGGAAAGCACGTATGAAGCTTAAAGAAAAGCACGTGTGGTGGCTCGATGAAAAACGTGAGTAGGATAAAAGAAAGTCATGTGGCGTTGCTCCGAAAAGCATGTGGTGTGCACTAGAAAGTCATGTGCAACGACTCGAATGGAGCACTTGGTATGAAATTCAGAAATCACTTAGTATGCAATTCACAATTTACTTAATATGCAATTCAGTAAACACTTGGTATGTACGCATTTCGTAGTTCAATTAGTATGCAATTTAGAAAATACTTGGTATGCAATTTACAAATCACTTAGTATGCAATTCACAAACACTTGATATGCAATTCACAAACACTTGGTATGCAATTCATAAATCACACAGTGTGCAATTCGAAAAACACTTGGTATGCAATCCGGAAACACTTGATATGCAATTCAGAATCACTTAGTATGCAATCCGGAAACACTTGGTATGCAATTCAGGAAACACTTGATATGCAATTTGCAAATCAATTAGTATGAATTTCATAATTCAATTAGTATGCAATTCAGAAAAAGCACGTGATGTGGCTCGAAGAAGCTCGTCGTGTGGCTAAGAAAAACACTTGTCTTGACTTGGAGAAACACCTGACGTGACTCGGGAGATGCACATAATGTGGCTACGAAAAGCACGTGACATGCCCTAGAAAAGAAAATAGCATGTCTAGGAAGAAGCACATGACGTGCCTCGTAAAAGCATGTGGCGTGGCTCCGAAAAGCTAATAGTGTGGCTAAGAAAAGCTCATGTCTTAACTTGGAGAAGCCCATGACGTGACTCGGGAGATGCACATGACATGGCTATGAAAAGCACATGACACGCCCTAGAAATAACTGAGTATGCATTTCACAAAAACTAAGTATGCAATTCACAAAAACTGAGTATGTAATTAACAAATAATTGAGTATGCAATTCACAAAAACTGAGTATGTACATAGAGTGCATTTTACTCGGAATAATTTTTTTAGGAAAATAGCTTGTATTATGAAATGCAAATATAGTGTGTTACGAGATGCATATGAAGTGCATTTTTTCATGACTCGGGAGATGCACTTAACGTGGCTACAAAAAAGCATGTGACATGCCCTAGAAAAAACTAAGTATGCAATTGAAAAAAACTGAGTATGAAATTCACAAAAACTGAGTATGCAATTCACAAATAAATGAGTATGCAATTCACAAAAGCTGAGTATGCAATTCACAAAAAGCACGTAGAGTGGCTCCGAATAGCTAGTAGTGTGGCTAAGAAAAGCATGTGTCTTAACTTAGAGAAAACCATGACGTGACTCGAGAGATGCACATAACGTGTCTACGAAAAGCACATGACATGCCATAGATATAATAGAGTATGCAATTCACAAAAACTGAGTATGCAATTAAAAAAAAACTGAGTATGCTATTCACAAAAATTGTGTATGCAATTCACAAAAACTGATTATTCAATTCACAAAAACTGAGTATGCAATTCACAAAAAACTGAGAATGCAATTCACAAAAACTGAGTATGCAATTCACAAAAACTGAAAATGCAATTAACAAAATAATAGTATGCAATTCACAAAAATTGAGTATTTAAGTCACAAAAACTGAGTATGTAATTCCTAAAAACTGAGTATGCAATTCACATATAGTTGAGTATGCAATTCACAAATAATTGAGTACGCAGTTCACAAATACTTGAGTATGCAATTTACAAATACTTGAGTATGCAATTGACAAAAAACTTATTATGCAATTCACAAATAACTGAATGTGCAATTCACAAATAACTAAATATTGGCAAGAACAAGCCAAATTTACAAATAACTTAATTAAATATTGTCAAGAACAAGCCATGTTGTCAAGAACAAGCCAAGCCATGTTGTCAAGAACGAGCTATGAATCTTCTCTAAAGCTCTTGAGTTTGTGCCGGAATTAATACACAGAACATAACAAGTGTGAGGAGAAAGGAGAAAGAATAAATGTTTTAATCTGAATGTTGTTATAAATATTTCGAAAAATGCTTTAGTAATATAATTTTTACAATCTTATGGGTTACATTTAGCACATACATACATCTTTTACATCTTTCTGATGCTATGTATAATCTAGATCAGTTGTTGATTCCGACATTGGAGGGTCTCTCACACAACATCTCGAGCAAGAAAACCAAATCCTGCACAACTGTTGTCATCAAGAAAGGCATCACAATTGATTTTGATGAAATCATGCGGCAATCTAGTCCAATAAAGTGTTACTCTTGCAAGACGAGGGATGGAGTTTGCTGCACGATCCAACACTAGTCGATCGGTAAAGTGCAGGAATTCAGCGTGGAATCTGCGAGCTTCATGAACAACATCAGCAGTTGTCTGACTTGAATGCACCCCAAAAACACAAATGCGTAAATGGAACAAGTCGCCACACCTCAACAGCGGCATGACATTCGAATAATGCGTGAAAACCTGTTGCATCCTTGGTAACTGATATTCTGAGCCCATGCTTCCGCAAAAAAGACAAGATTTTCACTTGACCGTGATTGCACCAGATCTGAAGGATCCTTGAGGGTTTGGCCGAGCAGCACCTTCCGTCACATTCATTCTTGGAGTTAACATCAAAAGAATAGAGTAAACATATTAAGCAAAATAGTTTGATAACTAAATTCAGCTAAAATATCCATGCTATATCAAATGAAAATCCTAAGACATTAAATTATGATGTGTTTTCTCAGAGGGAAGAGTTAACATCAAACAGGTAAGTGTAACCATATTCAGCAAAACAGTTGATAATAAAATTCAGCAGAAAACCGTGCTATATAAAATGAAATCCTAGGACATGGATCTTAAATTATGATGTAATTTAAGATGAGTTCAGGAGGTGAAATTCTAGGGCTTACATCTGTATCTGACTTGTTGGAGGAGATTTCGAGAGTGGAACGTGGAGGATTCAAGAGTAGCACGTGACATGGTTCGAAAGAAGCAAGTGCGCGGGATCGAAAGAAGCAAGTAGGCGGGATCGAAAGAAGCAAGTGACGTGATTCGGGAGTAGCACAAGGCGTGATTCAGGTTTAGCACGTGGAGGCGTTTAAATGTCAGTTGCTCTCGTCTTCTCTACCTTCTAAAGCTGCATCACTCGTTTCTAAAGTAGGTCTAGCAAATACTGTTGGTCGATTTTGTGCTCCTCCACACACTTGATCACAACCTTCAGACAAATCAGCCCTCGTTCAGTGACATCAACCTGAAAGATATTTCACATTAGATATGAGCTGAACAGGAAATCATTAGGTATTGATAGAACCAGTAGATTCTGAGATTAGAAGAGGTAAAATTCAATGTTCATCCAAGCTACAACCACCCTTAATTATCAATTTTAGTGAATGATTACTAATTTTCCCCTCAAATACAATAGCGAGTGCAATCCGAATGGCACATAAAACCTTTGGAATCTAGAATGCTAGCAATGGAGATGAACAAGAAATAAAAAAATAACCAGAAGCAATAGAAGATCCAACAAAACTCATAATGTCTTCCCCTTACTAAAACAGAAGGAGCCACTGTATGTTTTTTTCCTCAACAAGGGCCGGTAACAGTAAGAGTCCCCCCCCTGCAAAAAACGGAGAAATTCAAAGGGCGACATATCAGCATCCATAAACTCAACATGTTTAAAGAACAAGAACAAGTACCTTTGGTTGATGAGTGAATCTTCAAGACAATTACTAAACTCAGCAGCCCAGTTTGTAGGATTTGGATCATCCCTCTGTAAATCTTCATGATCGAGTGGCAGAATTTTAGATACCAAATGGTAAGCATGATGATATATTGGATGGCCACAAGTCTGTACAATAAAATAGAAATCATCCTTTCTGAATTGTTGGGCATAAAATCAATACAAAAACAACAAAGCAAGAATCAGTAGCCACTAGCCAGGCTTGCACGCCAAAGTCGATTTTCGAGCAAGCAATAGAGAGAAGCAACAAAAGCCCTAGTTATACACTATTTCCAGCAAATTAAAGAAAGTAGGAAGCATGCCACCAATTTACCTCATAATTCCCCTATTCGATTGAGAATGCAAAGACGAAAAGGTTGTGCTCCTAAAGAACTGTAAATAGCAACAACAAAAAAAGAGCAATGGCATGTTAGCATTATGCACCAGAAAGAAGCAGGTAAAATAAATAGAATTTGCACAAATCTAAAAAATTGAATAAATCTCAAGAACTGCACAACATAGTAGACCTCAGGTTATCTGAGAGCTCGAAGTCAATCATGCTGGTTGAAGAGGCTGCAACTCAGCTAGAAACTTACTTTCAAGGCTGAAGTAGGAGAGATGCAATTCATAGATAGAAGCTGCATTTTTATCCAACTTGGGCGTTCGACCTTCCTTTCCATACTTTTCGATCACCAGCTTAATAATTTGGTCCACATTTGACCCCAATTTGGCCATTGTTCGTACAAGACCAGGGCTTCCTTCCACGGCCATTGTAACCACCACTTTTGTGTCCTTCTGATAACCCTAATTAATCACAACCACCGCAATTTAAGAGTTGCTGAAATTTAAAGCGGAAACCCTAAAATTGAATCTCTTTAACTAACCTCATTCGGGCTGAGAATACGATCAGGCGAGAGGAAGACAAAAGAAGGAGAGAAGACATTGACGCAAGTCATTGGACAATAAAGCCAGCCACCGGAGAAGGATATAGGGGATCCATCGCTACTGCCGGAAGTACCAGGAAGCAGAGGCTCGGAGGAGCATTTGGAGGCGATGGAGACGGATCCGAAATTGAGGAGGCGAGAGAGGCAGAAACAGAGAAGGGAGGGGTAGCGGGGGTGGAGGACTGCTTGAAAAGAGTGAAGTAGCGGCGGAGTAAGTCGGCGACGGAGCCAGAGCTGTGAAAGTCGGGAGCGGTGGATGCGTGTTTGAGTTGGGACGAAGAAGACAAAGGAGATGCCACTATGCCAGAGAGCGCATTCAGATGAAGGGTATAAATGGACCGTCCGATTGCATTGCATCTAACGGCTCTAAATGGTTCTCACTTTAACACAGTTCTCTCCTAAGGAAGTGTTCTCACTTGAACCTCTTTCTATATATATATATATTAAAGCAATCCTCCGTTTTCGCTACATGTCACCTCCTCACTAAAACCGTCACGTGTCATTTTTCAACATTCATATTGTCACATGTAATTTTTCAATCATTTTCCTTTTTGATAAGAAATCATATGATAAGAAAATTACAAATATGTGTATATGTTTATTTTAGTATAATTAAGATTTGCAAGATACTATTCTTATTTATTTATATTTTTAAGCTTCTTCAAACCATATTTTATGTACTTTAATATATAAAAAGTAATTTAATAATTATATAAAAAGATTTAATCTCATAATTTATAATTTTTTAAATACTTTAACCTAAATATATATAAATATTTAAACAATGCTTGATTAACACTCTCTTTATTATATATTTTTATCATACTAATTCAAAAACTTTATATTAAAAAATTTATCATCTTTTTTTACTTTAGCTATTTAGGTAATAATTTAAAATAAACAATTAGTTTACAAATTAAACTAAATTTGTATGAAATAAATAAACAATAAAAAATATTTTAACATAAGTTATTTTATATTTAAATTAAATTTATAATTTTATAAAATTCGCGCAAGACACGAAAACTAAAATAGTGGTATATAAATTACGAAACGCCTATATGCACGCGACTTTTTCTCTATATACACGCAATTTAGTGCGCAGATGTTATGCGCATAAGTTAGTGCGCAGTTTTCTTGCGCACAAGGGTATTTTCGGGATAAATGTGAAAATTCTGACGATTTCTGTCAAATGTGTGCGCAGTAACAAAGCGCACATAATATATAATGCGCAAAAGTTCAGCGCACAACGTTTCGGATTCCCGAACGTGTGCGCTGAACTTGTGCGCACATATTAGTGCGCAGAAGAACTGCGCACAGGGTTTATTAAACCCTGCGCGCAGCAGCTTCTTCTTCTTCCTCCTTCTTTCTTTATTTTCTACTGTAGCTCGACGGCGCCGTTACAATTTCCTCCATTTCCGAGCGTTTCCCTCGTCTAAACACAATTTCGTCAATGGATTCTGAACCCCCTCATTCTTCCGGTCCCGACCACACCACTTTCGTCCCAATCCCAACACCTCCGGCGACTTCCGTCCCAACGGAGGCACCTCCGGCGACCTTGTCCGACGATGAAGCGTTGGTGGATGGAGGTGGCCGGCGGTATGCGACTCGAGCCGCGTTGGCAGCGGCAAACGCTCCTCCGGCGACTATTCCGGCGACTATTCCGGCGACTCGGGTTCCGGAGACACCGCATGATCTTTATTCGGTATAAAATTTCTAAACCCGCTTTTTTCAAATATTTATCGTATTTAATTTTGGAAATTTATTCGTAATTTATTTTTGTAATAATTACGATTCAATTTAAGTTTATGAATTAAATATTAGAATTCGTATCTTAATTGTAATTTAATCGTAATTTTTCATAATTACGTTTAAATTTCAGTTTTTTATGAATTAAATTAAATATTAGAATTCGTATTAATTGTAATTTAATCGTAATTTTTCATAATTACGATTAAATTTCAGTTTTGTATGAATTAAATATTAGAATTCTTATTAATCGTATTTTTTTATAATTACGATTAAGTTTCAGATTATTATGCATTAATCGAATGCCTAATCGAATTATTATGAATTCATATTAATTGTAATTTTTTAGTAATAGTATTGATTATTATTTCGTATTAGTTGAGATGTTTATTTTTTAGTAATTATGAATTAAATATTAGAAACTTAACAGTCATAAATAGTTATGGCTTAATTGTTAAATTTCTAACAATTTCTATTAAAAAATGTAAAGACTCGAATTTGATTACGAAGTTGCAAATTATTTCCGAATATTTTAGTATGAATTAGTCATACTAAAAATGTAAAAACATGTAGACTATACAAGCCGTCATGGATCAGACGGGCAACACGATGCCCGCACCAGTAGCGGAACGGCTTCCACGTCGACATGATGTGGCAGCCGGTGTACGATTATCGTTCGAGGCCCTCGAACGATTTTTCGGCACCGGATCACCTGAGCGCCGTGAGCCAGGGAATGAGTACGAGGAGGCACAGCTGCAGCAGCAGGAGATAGATGGTTCGCACATGGAGATGGATGGACAGAGAGCAGATTTCCATGACGACTTAGATTATCCTGGTCGATATGTTACTGCGTTCGACCCTATCGAGCCCACACCAGTACAGGCGCAGGTGACCACGGATGACTATGATATCCAGGACGCACCTCTGTTTCAGGATGATTTACCTCGCAGTTCAGAGCATACAGAGCAGGATTTACCTGCAGTGACAGATGCAGATACGTCGACATCTTCTCCTCCTACGGTCGCATCTGCAGAGCCAGTCGCATCTTCAGAGCCAGTGTCGGGAGATTTAGACGACGATGACCATGCCCCACAGACATATTTTCCTTGGCTCGGGGAGTCGATGCAGGACATTTGTCGTCCACGTGCGCCTCACCTATTGTGTTCTTATGAGACGCATATAGCGAGATGGATATGGTCGCGTGGTCCTCTTCCAGGGCCCGCTCCCGATGTACCATTGGTGCCCCCGGTGCAGGTTAGGAAGCGTGCCCGTGCGGGGGAAGCTGTAGGCCGAGGCAGAGGCCGAGGTGGTGGGAGAGGGAGAGGGAGAGGTAGAGGGAGAGGGAGAGGGAGAGGGAGAGGTCAGGAGGGTGCTGAGGGAGTTGGTGGTGAGGGTGTTGCTGTTGAGGGAGTCGCTGAGGGGGCTGCAGTTGAGGAGGTTGTTGGTGAGGAGGTTGCGGCTCCAGTTAGAGGTGGTCGTCGTCCCAGGCAGAGACGACGAGTAGGAGATATTCAGGCAGAGGATGAGCCAGAGGATGGGGACGGGGATGAGGCCGAGGCTGAGGCGGCTCCGTTAGATCCGGTATGTTCAATAACATTGATCTGAATGCTTATAATAAGTTATACGTTTCTTATTTACTAACCGGACGCAATTTTTTTTCTGTACTTATTTAGGCTAGGAAGCTCCTGAGGGTGATGTACAGATCTGCACAGGTTCATGATTATGAGCATCATATTTCAGCTGAGGAGGGTACATGGTTCAGGCTTGCTGAGCGTTCTTGGCTGACAGAGCTGCGCCGAGTGGGCATAGCGTCTCAGATCGATGCTGCATTGATTTCTGCTTTTGTGGAGAGGTGGCATCCAGAGACCAACACTTTCCACATGCCATTTGCTGAGATGACCATCTGCCTACATGACGTGATGCAGATCCTCAGAGTCCGTATACATGGTCGTAGCTGCAATTCACCTATGACAGATAACCAGATCTATGCGGCGCTTGCGGACGCTATGGGTCAGGAGGCTGATGACATGAAGGCATGTTATAGCTCAGGTGGCATTCATTTCGGTGCCCTCAATGCTCGGTTGGAAGTTTTGTTTGATGCGCCAGTCAGGAATGAGAGTCACATTGCCACTCTGTATCTCCTTTTGCTTCTGGGCTCGACTGTCTTGGTGGACAGGTCGACAAAGGGTGTCAAGGTCCAGTACGCGGCGCTTGTTCTCAACCATGATCGTACAGGGGACATTGCATGGGGAGCCGGCATACTTGCGTTAGTGTATCGCAATTTAGGGTCTGCATCTAGAGTCGAGACGGCAACCATTGGTTCATGTGGGATTCTTCTGAGGGTAAGATCTTGTCGTTAACGTCTTGGTGAATAACTCTTAACTATTCACGTAGTTTTACTAATAATCTGTAATTGTTTATATGTAGTGCTGGATCTGGGCATACTTTCCTCATTTTCGTGATCACTTTGTCACGAACCCTGCATTCGCCCATGGAGATGCTGCTGTAGGATTGTATACACCACTTAGCTCGGATACTGGGCGTTTGGTTGCCATCCGTCGCATGCTCGACAGCATGAGATATGAGCAGGTTTGGATTTAATTTCTTATATTTTTTATTTCATTACCGCAATACGTGTCTAATTTGGCTTGTTATTTGTTTCAGGTTAACTGGCAGCCATGGAGAGATTTGGACTTCAACTCACCAGAGGTTTCTCCTACGAGATTTGAGGGCGTATTGAGCATCTGGAAATTTCATGAGGCCTACAACCCTAGGAGAGTCCTGCGGCAGTTTGGGCGGGCTCAGCCCGTTCCCGACCCACCCATTCAGCCGTTGTCATTTCATCGGCCCATGGGTTGCACGAGGTATGACGTCGTTTATGCACCTGAGCTTCTTCTTGCATGGGACGCAGAGCCGAGGCCTCTGATCGATCTGGATGGGCCGGTTGCAGAGCCAGCATGGAAGATGTCTGATGACTATATGGATTGGCTGGACGAGTTCTCACATCCCGTCGTCGATCCATCCTCTGAGAGACATGATCGCCCGCCTCGCTATGGATATACCCCGGTGCCTATCGATGCATTAGCGGTATGTAAAATTTTATAAAGTTTGTACAAAACTTAGCTTTAGACCTTAACTAATGATTAAATTTATGTTTCGTTTGCAGCGTTGTCAGATCCTTCAAGCCATGATGCACTCTTTTCTAGACTCCCCTATCTCGGATCGACCTTGGGCCACTGAAGATGTGATTCGTGGTTGGCTTGCAATCTTAGAGGCACCTCAGGCACCTTTGGCACCATCTCCCCCACGTGCATCGCGGATGCCACCACCACCACCACCTCCTGTTTTCCGAGATTCTGTTCATGAGAGTGGCCAGGGGAGTGGATGCGGCACTCAGGAGGATGCGCACCAAGATGATATGACTCAGGGTGATGTGCCTCGGGAAGATGCTCTGCCTTATACTCAGGAGACTCAGGATTAGACGCTTGACGTCTGTTTTTGTTTGATGGATGTTTTATGTATGATTGATGTTTTATGTATGCATTTTTCTTGTGTGATGGTTTTAAATTTTATGTTTTGCTTGTTTGAATATTCAAAACGACTCCGAACAATAATGCAAATACAAATCTGAACAACAAGACGTGAAAAACTATATTGATTTGAAAACGAAATACAAATTTCAACAACAACACTACACAAAGAGATGGTGAGGAAGACCAACCTATGAAGATCCCCAAACCGATGATTGGTTTCGATGTTCGGAGTCGGCAATATGTACCAACTAATAACCAGTTCTCAAACTCTTATTAGTTCGTACATTTTGCTAAATCCGAACATCGAAACCAATATCGGTTGGGGATCTTTATAGGTTGTCCCTCCTCAACTTCTCTTTGTCCAGTGCTATGCTTGTTTACTAACGATTACAACAACCACTTAACTAACAATTACAACAACGAACTAACGATTAAAACAACCACTTAACTAACGATTGGAAGCCAGTGTCGCCTTAAGATCGGCGTTTTCCTCCTCCAACGTACGTATCTTCGAGAATAGATCTCTTATTGCAGCTAAGGAGTAACAAGGGTGTGGTGGATCGATCCACTCGCGGAATTCACAAATGTAACCACCAGTACCAGCGCATGTCCAGAACCTTCGAGCGAGGTTTCTTCGAGATTCTGAACTCCTCATTACCGCTGGTCGATCACATTTACAATAAAAAAGGGCAGCGTTGCTTGATGATGAACTGTGCGACATAGCGAGTGTTAAGAGACAAATGGTGAGATTGGTGAGGTTAAGAGAGAGATGGTGAGATTGGTGAATTGAGGTGAGTGCAACCCCCTTTTATACTTCGGTTTTTGTTGGTGAAATATGACCGTTTCGTGCGCAGATGTTATGCGCACGCAACGGTCATATTTTAACGGTCTTCAACCGTGCGCAGATAAAATGCGCAAAGAATCATGTGCGCAGATGTTATGCGCACGAAACGGTCATATTTTAACGGTCTTCAACCGTGCGCAGATATAATGCGCAAAGAATCATGTGCGCAGATGTTATGCGCACGAAACGGTCATATGTATAAGTTTTACATAGGAGGTGTTACTCGAAGAGCTCGAGTTTTCGACTCGAACTTACCGACAAGGTTAAATAGCTATAATATGCATTGAAAACAAGTTTCATTGCATTCCGACGTCGTTTGGGCATCGAAACGCCTATTCTCGACCTTAACAGGCCATCAGGACCGATAAGGCGTTTTTGCGTTTTCGCGTATTTTCGATCAACTTTTTGTGAAGGGGAGACCTTATACACTCTTTATATGCCTGATAACACATAATTGTATAAGTTTTAAAAACATAATCCACATCGATGTGCTAGACCCTTCATATCTCAACTACTTCGACTATTTCGAAGAATGAAAGACTAGTGAAGGTTTACAAAGGAGGTGTTACTCGAAGAGCTCGAGTTTTCGACTCGAACTTACCGACAAGGTTAAATAGCTATAATATGCATTGAAAACAAGTTTCATTGCATTCCGACGTCGTTTGGGCATCGAACCGCCTATTCTCGACCTTAACAGGCCATCAGGACCGATAAAGCGTTTTTGCGTTTTCGAGTATTTTCGATCAACTTTTTGTGAAGGGGAGACCTTATACACTCTTTATATGCCTGATAACACATAATTGTATAAGTTTTAAAAACATAATCCACATCGATGTGCTAGACCCTTCATATCTCAACTACTTCGACTATTTCGAAGAATGAAATACTAGTGAAGGTTTACAAAGGAGGTGTTACTCGAAGAGCTCGAGTTTTCGACTCGAACTTACCGACAAGGTTAAATAGCTATAATATGCATTGAAAACAAGTTTCATTGCATTCCGACGTCGTTTGGGCATCGAACCGCCTATTCTCGACCTTAACAGGCCATCAGGACCGATAAAGCGTTTTTGCGTTTTCGAGTATTTTCGATCAACTTTTTGTGAAGGGGAGACCGTATACACTCTTTATATGCCTAATAACACTATTTTGTATAAGCTTTTCAAACATAATCCACATCGATGTGCTAGACCCTTCATATCGCAACTACTTCGACTATTTCGAAGAATGAAAGACTAGTGAAGGTTTACAAAGGAGGTGTTACTCGAAGAGCTCGAGTTTTCGACTCGAACTTACCGACAAGGTTAAATAGCTATAATATGCATTGAAAACAAGTTTCATTGCATTCCGACGTCGTTTGGGCATCGAACCGCCTATTCTCGACCTTAACAGGCCATCAGGACCGATAAAGCGTTTTTGCGTTTTCGAGTATTTTCGATCAACTTTTTGTGAAGGGGAGACCGTATACACTCTTTATATGCCTAATAACACTATTTTGTATAAGCTTTTCAAACATAATCCACATCGATGTGCTAGACCCTTCATATCGCAACTATTTCGAAGAATGAAGAGTATAGTGCGCAGTGGTAGAACGCACAGAAATTTCATCCATGCGCTAAGGTAAAGCGCACCTATTCTGTAACTTTTTGAATCTGTAACTTTTGGTGCGCAGGTGTAACGCGCACAGAAAATTACCGTTAAAAATTTGTGCGCAGCTACATAGCGCACTTTTAGTTACCGTTATTTTGAATCGGTAACTCCTTGTGCGCAGAAGCAACGCGCACCATATACATAAATTCCTATAAAACCAACGGTTTGAAGGTGGTGATTTCTTCATCCATCTCAACTAGTTCATCCATCTCAACTAGAGCAAAAATCGAAGTTTCCCTACTAACCGGTAAATTTTTCTTTTGTACTCATTTTTGTACATGCTTTGTTTTTTGTATATGCTTTCATGTTTATAACTAAAGTTTTATTATTTACTTATTTCGAAGAACATAACTACGAATATGGCATCATCATCATCCCCAAGACGTGTGAAGCCTGACCCTCCACAGATAATGTGTACTGGTACAAAAAGGTGTCGCCAAATGTGTAATGTTTACGTTAACAATGACGAAGACATGCCTGACCAGTATGGACGAAGGCATTATGCATGCAATTGTTTCTTCGGAATCAGGTTTATTGATCCAGAGCATACCCCTACTGCTTTACGTGCTATCACGAAATTAATCATCAAGAAAAAGAAGAGTGACAATAGAGTGAAGGTCCTGATGGAAAGGTTTAAGATTAAAGAAAAAGAATTGCGGTTGATGGTTTGTAGTATCGTCTATGCTTCCGACTGCTCTTCCTCTTCTGCCGACGACGCCTAAATCGTAGACATCTAATGTTATGAGCATTGTGTACTTTCATTACGTACTTTCATTATGTACTTTCATTATGTATTCAAGGAAAAAGAAGAGTGACAATAGAGTGCAGTTTTCTAATTATTACATGACAATGCAATCTGATCCATTCATTGTTATATAAAGCACAATTACACTACTACCAAAATAACAAATACGAAACATTAAAAACCAAGGCATTACAAACTAAGAAATTCCAATGCGTCTTCTAATTATTACATGACAATCTCACTCAGTCAGATATGTGAACGGGTTCGGTCCCTCCTTTATACATGAATGGATCTGGTGCCCGACCATTTGAAATGCGGTACTCTCGATACATCCTCAAATTGTCCCCAAATGTTTCTTCCCACCATTGAATGTTTGGATCTACGTGTTTCTTCCACGAACCGGGAGTATGCGGTAGTGGCGAACCAACCATCAACGCCACCTATATAAACACAATCGACTTAAGACATTAAACAAAAAACTATGATTACACAAGTATCAAGTACAATTGTCTACTTTACCGGTATGAAGTGGTCACGGTTGCCTACGTGTGCCATGCCGAAAATCTGTCGTGGAGGATCAGCGTTTTCTGTTCTACACCTTAGCGGTAAGCAAAAGGTCGGAGCATCCCAACACAATAACACGAGACCAACTTGGTATAGGGTGGCAAACACTAAGCCCATCAGTGGAAAGTGCAACCAGTACAGTTCTGAACAAGGGCTTCTGCAATGGTTAACTTGGAGAATAAGATCCTCCCAAGTACCCGGACGAAGACGACGACGAATAGGCTCGTACAATTCTCGGTTTTGAAGCAGCTCCGTTACCAGCTCACGCCGAATGTTTCCGTACTCTTGTTCTTTTCTTCCCAGAAGTAAGGCCATCGACCTATAACCACAATGTCCGTCAGAACGTACCTGTCTAACATCTGTGATGTATGGAAGCCAAAAATCATCCAAATTGTCAATGCCGAAGTCAACCCCCCTATGAATGAGAGGAACACCAAGTTCTTCAGGGCACTGATCGAAGTTAGTGTAGTTTGATCCTTCAGGCTGTGATAGGTCGGGCATGGGTTGAGAATGCAACTCCTCGGCCTCAATGACCACGGGAAGTGATGTCGTTGTTTGCTCTCTAGGACGACCTGGTCGTTTTGCTCCTGTATTGTTTGCCTTCTTCTTTCCTTTTGATTTCTGCTTTGCCTCCTCCTTCTCATACTTCTTCAGCTCTTCTTGTTTGTGCTCAAAATAACTCTTCTCTCTCGATTCCTCCTTGTCATTTTCACTGTCATCCTCCTCCTTTTTAGGACGACCTGGCCGTCTTGCTCCTGTACTCTTCTTTCCTTTTGATTTCTGCTTTGCCTCCTCCATCTCATACTGCTCCATATCTTCTTGTTTTATGTCATCCTCCTTGTCATTTTCACTGTCAACCTCCTCCTTATCCTTGTTCTTTGCACCCTTTGGCCTGCCTTTTCTTCTCACATTTGTCGGTTCTTTCAAGGTAGTTAGTTCAGGATGCTCCAAGTCCTGATACAACTCACCTAGCTGGTATGCCGTGCTTTTCTTCAAGGTTCCAAGTTCCAACTTGGTGAACATTTCATGGAGTCGCAACTCTATAATGTTCATTCGGACCTTCAGATTTGGGTCGTCTTCTGTTTCAGGAGTGTCATCCCAATGCAAATCCCTCCAGAACGGGTGAATGTCATCCTCAATCAGGGGTGTGTTTGAAATGATAGCGTGTGCAATTTGATGGACGCACGGCAACCCAAGACAGTTCCTCACCCAATGGTCGGTGCATTGTTCAGGAAATTTCCCCGTCAACATGATCTCATAAGTAGCCAACAAATGATCAAAACACCTGTCTGACACTTTGTAGAATAGTCGGGAAAAAATAGCCCTTCCAAGCGGATGCATGTTTGGATCATCAAAATCAGTTGGTCGTTTGGAGAGAGACATGTTCATGCTCGCCCTAATTGAATCAATCTGAAGGAGTACTGAATGATGGATCCGTACGATCACTCTGTTAAAGCCCCCTCTGCTGGAACCAATAATATCTTTCAAAACCTTGTGCATCCCTTCAACTCTAAAAAACAGTTAAGTTGGTAAGTTAAGAAAGTACGCCGTTATGATATAATCGTCTTTAACTAAAAAATATCAATATTTACCTGTTTGAAGTCCTCGTAAGGAAATGAAGCTTATGATCTGTCCAAGCCCTCACTATACTTGTCTTGTGAGGATTAAGCCATGTTCTCTCGACGTATCCCACAAGGCCGCTCTTCCAAGATCTCTTCAACTGTTCGAGCCGCAGTTCATAGGTCTCTTCAGTAGCTGAGCAAAATAGTCCCCAACATTGTCCTGCAAAGGCTTCCACTTTAATTTGTCTCTTTAGGATGGTCGAAGCATGTGCCTCAATGTTGTGTTTGATATGCACCCAACACAACAGATGTTGAACTTCGCTCCCGAAAACAGTCTTTATCCCTTTTATCAGCGCGTCTTCGCAATCTGTCATTATAGCCGTTGGCATCACTCCCAAATCTATGAATAATGACTTCAATTGAATCATTATCCATGTGTAATGATAAATCCTTTCCGCTTTAGTGAATGCATACGCGATGTTGAACGTCTTGTGTGTACTGGTGAATCCAACGATCTCTACGAGCGGCATTTCATATCTATTGAAACATTAACATATATCACTACAGAACATATATCATTATCCGAACTAAATATCGACCAAGGTGGCGAGACTTACTTGTTTGTCTTGTACGTCGCATCGATAATTACCACGTACGGGTACTTCTTCAACAAACGCAACGACTCTTGGTTAGCAAAGAATAATATTGCAACCTCTCCGTTTGTCGTGTCTCTATGTGGGTGAACTACGTAGTCGTGGTCTCGCAAAAACTTAAGCGACCACTGTGTCACGTTTAGCTCTCCGCGATCTTCGTAATTCACCTTCTGCAAAAAGTTTGCAACTTGTCTCCTTGAAGTAACATTACCAGGGTACTTCTCCCTCAATTTAGAGATAATTTCTTTTGGCGTCTTGCGTCCAGTTCCATCTCCCCACCGCCTAGCACAAAGCTCTTGCTCCTCCGTCATTCGACCCATGAATGCATTCCCATGAAAACTAGCAAGTAGCACATGGTTATGCCGACCTTCTATCACACCTAAAATCCATTTTTCTCCTGCGACCCCGGGAATGTTTTTCTTTCGCACTGCCAGTAGCTGAAATCTACACTCACACTTCTTCGACTTCGACTTTCTAAGCCTAGGAACAGCCAACTCTGGATTCTCTTTGTTCACCTTTGGCCTCCCAGATCTTGGTTTTCCAAATCTATCGCACACAATACTTATTTGGTACGGACTTGAATTACGCGTTACCAAAGCTATCACTAACTCCTTTCCTCTATCTCTCGCCCACTCGTACAATTCTTGCGGAGTATCCCAATATTGTGCGGTTCTAAAATAATCCGAATAATCTTTCCCCTATACGTAATTGTAGAGCGACAATTACACTACTACCAAAATAACAAGGCAAAATACGAATCATTACTTTAAACTAATTAGGATATCATATGAAACTAATTAGGCTATCATATGAAACTAATTAGGCTAGCATATGAAACTAATTATTCTAGCATATGAAACTAATTATTCTAGCATATGAAACTAATTTGAAACTAATTACGCTACCATATGTTTCAAATTATAACATATTATACTAACCACAAATTCACCACTCGGATCCCAGTCGCCGAACTCTTCGTCTTCTAAGAAACCATCCAAACATTCGTCGTCGTTCGGGTCGTCTTCCTCTTCTTGTGATCCGCTATCCCAATCGTGTTCTTCATCACTATCTTCACAACTTTGATTAATCAACTCTAACATACGAGAGTTTTGATTACGACGATACATTTTGAATGAATTTGTTGGAAAACGAAGAGGTGTTGAATGAATTTGTTGGAAACGAAGAGATTGTGGCTTTATATAGGCACATTTATGACCGTTGTGGTCCAAATGAAACTGTAAAGACCCGTGCGCTAACCATCCGCGCACAAACCCAAACCCTAAAGCACCTGTGCGCAGAACCTCAGCGCACAGTTTTACATTTAACGGCTACTTTTTTCAAAAATTTCAACGGCTACTATGTCTGAAGAGTGCGCAGAAACACGGCGCACAGATTCTCAACCTGTGCGCAGTAGTTAGGCGCACAATGTGTTACAGACTCTGAAAATTTACGAAAAGTACCCGTAATACCCCGTAACACATGTATGCGCATAAGAACTGCGCACAGATGCGTGCGCATAAGATGAGCGCACAGAATCGCGTGCATATATGCATCGATTCGCGTGCATATAGCCATTGCCATAAATTATCATCTCTCTTTTAATCTATCATAAAAAACTTTCCAAAAAAAACACACGTACTGGTCCTACTCCGAAATGACTTGTATTCTATTTCATGGGCATAGTTGGTGAATTATTACCTAATTTTAAGATTTCTTGCATTATACGTTGACATGTTGTTTTGAATATTAAAAAATTATGCATGTTTAAATTAAATAAATTTCATAAATGAATTTTTAATCTTACTTCTAACAAAGCGGTTAGATACGTGACTGTGGTTTATAAAATTTGTAAATGGCATTTTTTTATGTTTTGATGTCGTATAGTTTGTTTATAGTTTATAATTAATGGAAAAATGTCATCTAATAATAGTTGTTAAAATAATAAATGAGAATGATTGTGGAGCCTTGGATCAAGAGAGATTCAAGAGCCTATATGATGACACGTGACACCCTTTGTGATCCCTTGTCACCACCGCCGGACAACCTCCGGCCACCGCCGGACCACCTTTGGGTCTTGCCGGAATAAATTTGTCACAAAGATTTATAAAATTATTCACATATATTACAAAGGTATTTATTACTAAATGTTCATCACGTTGTTCATAAATGTTCATCACGTTGTTCATAAATGTTCTTCACAATGTTCATAAATGTTCATTTGCGTATACTCTACTGAATGTTCATCACATTATACTTAAAAGTTCACCAACTGAATATTCATCACATTGAACTTAAATGTTCACCAATTGAATGTTCATCATATTATACTTAATTGTTCCCTAATTGAATGTGCATCACATTATACTTAAATGTTCATTAACTGAATGTTCATCAAATTATATTTAAATGTTCACCAAGTTTATTACACTTAAATGTTTATGTTATTGGGACAAACGACGAACCGCCACTAACCCACCATCAAGCAACCACCGGATCACCACTTATGTGGAACACCACTTTAATATAATTTCTTTTAAAAACACACTTAATTTTCAACAAAAATCACCTAAATGTTCATCATCTCATACATAAATGTTCATCATCTCATACTTCAATGTTCACAAGAATTTAATAAAATGTTCATTACTCAAAGTTCATTACAATCGGCTTAAATGTTCATCACGATGTTCATAAATGTTCATCACGATGTTCATAAATGTTCATCACGATGTTCATAAATGTTCATCACGATGTTCATAAATGTTCATTTGATATACTCTACTGAATGTTCATCACATTATACTTAAATGTTAACCAACTGAATGTTCATCACATTATACTTAAATGTTCATCAACTGAATGTTCATCAAATTATTTTTAAATGTTCACCAAGTTTATTACATTTAAATGGTTATGTTATTTGGACAAACGGCGGACCACCGCCGGACCACCACCAGACCAACACGACCGCACCACCACTAACCCACCATCAAGCCACCGTCAGACCACCACTTATGTGGAACACCACTTTAATATAATCTAATGTAATATAAAATTATAGGTTCCTTCAAAATCCACTTAATGCATTTATTACCTTTGTTTTGATTGGTTAATATTTATCTCATTTATTGGTGTTTGTGAGGGATGTGAGACCTAATCTATAAGTCAATTTGTAACCCATTAACATATAAGCCTAATACGAAACTAATACACACAGTCACAACACAAATCAAATTGTCATTGCCATCGTAATATAACATATTTCCACATAGTAGAAGACTTGAAGGTCGTCAACGACAGTTCAACTCTTTAATGTATGCGAATATACCGCCTGTTGAAAGAAGCAATTATAATCGATTATCCATTCTTTATTAATTATGTTTCGACGATGCAATAAAGCCCGCGCGATCGCCTTCTCCCTAGTTTCGAGTAAAAAAACACTTGATCTTCATCAAAATTACCTAAATGTTCATCATCTCATACTTAAATGTTCATCAAACATCCTTAAATGTTCACAAGTATTTCATAAAATGTTCATTACTCAAAAGTTCATTACAATTAACTTAAAGATTCATCACGTTGTTCATCAAAATGTTGATAAACGTTCATTTTGATATACTCTACTGAATGTTCATCACATTTTACTTACATGTTCACCCACAGAATGTTCATCACATTATAATTAAATGTTCATCAACAGAATGTTCATCACATTGTATTTACATGTTCACTAATTTGAATTAGACTTAAATTTTCATTTATTTTTATACTTTAACTTTTTCATTTATTATTGGACCACCCCTGGACCTCCTCCGGACCACGCCGGACCACCGCCAGACCTCCGCCGGACCGTCGTCGAACCTCCGCCGGACCGTCGTCGAACCTCCGCCGGACAACCATCGGGTGGTCGCTTGGAAGTCGTTAGGTAGTGGCCGGGTGGCCGTATGACCGTCGTCGGACCTCTACCGGACAACCACCGGGTGGTCGCCGGGAAGTCGTCGGGTAGTCGCCGGGAGGCAGCCGGACCACCACAACTATCCCCACTACAAGTGGAGGTAACTAGTTTATTATGGGATTCACACCCATAATTAATTGGATTAGTGTATTACCTAATAAGCACAATTAAGAGGAAAGTTCCGGTGCAAATAACCCTTAACGTAGGAAAAACGAACGGATCACGTTCACAGATTATACGTAAATGTTCATATTTTGGATGATAATGTTCATAATCCGGGCGAAAAAAACTTTTGAACGTTTTTCAGAGAGGACGCGGTGGCATACTTGTAATTACTGCGAACTTTGTTTTTTTTGTTTTTTTTTTCTCAGAATGACCACAAATTTTTTTATCACCCAGATTATGAACATTACCGCTCAAATTATGAATATTAACTAGTTATCTGTGAACGCGAAAATTTTATTTTTCCTACATTAAACCTTATTCTCACTTGAACTTTTCTCGCACGGTTGAGGAAACCACACTACTAATGTGGTAGAAGTATCGTAGTGTCTAGTAACCTCAAGTGTCTTGGGGATTACGTGTATAAAACTAGTTAATACTCTTTCCGTTATTCTATTGTAATAAAATATAAGTCTTTCAAGGCTTTTTATAATATTTTCTTATTATACCCTTAATTTTTATCTAAATATTCTACTTAGTGCAAGTATATAAATTGGGTAAAAAAATGAAGGACAATTTAGTCATAAATTATAATTATTAATTTCTGTCTGGAAAGGCTTCAAGGACTTATATTATTAGACGGAGGGAGTAGTAATTTTGTAATCGATATTCACAAGTTTATTTTATATAATTTATAATATGTATTTATTTTTATACAGTCTTTATTAATAAAGTTAATAGAATATCATATCAGTTATGTAAGAAAGTGAGTTTTTTATTGCAAAATTTATATGTTTGTTCGGTAGTTTACTGTCATCTTTTCAATAGATAGCTAAAACATATTGAATTATTGATATTTATAATTTTATATCTACATTAAATTTTATTATATATAATAATTAATAAATGAATAGATGAATAATAATTGCAAAAATTAGTTTAACGTAAAAAATATTTGGGTTAAGTTCATGTGAGGATAAATCTTAAGGTGAGAAATAAGGACGATGAACACAAACATTGTTACGCATGAACACACACGTTATAATGTATGAACACATTTTCGTCAATGAACACACAATATGACATGAACACACACTATGATATGTACATACTCTGGTATATGAACACAGACGTTATAACTAATGAACACACACATTATAACTCATGAACACAAAAGTGTCCTGATTCTTAACCTAATAACTTATCCTCACCGGATCTTTTTCCAAAATATTTCCACCAAACTTATTTTTATTTTTTATTCTAAATAAGGGTGTCGGTGTAATATAAAATATTCTATTGCGTACTAAATAACATAATCTAAAACAAACATACTGGTCCTACTCTGAAATGACTTGTATTCTACTTAATGGGTATAGTTGGTGGATTATTACCTATTTTCAAGATGTCTTGCATTATATGTTGGTATGTTGTTTTGCATATTAAAAAATTATGCATGTTTAAATCAAGAGAATTTTATAAATGAATTCTTAATCTAACTTCTAAGAAAGCGGTTAGATACTTTGGTGTGGTTTATAAAATTTATAAATGCCACTCTTTTATTTTTGACTAGTTGCACGCCGAAATTTATCTTTGATGTTTTTGTGCAAGATCAATGTTCGACACTTGGATATATTTTCACTGTTCTATAATATAGTTTTTTTTTTCTTATTTGACGATCCAAAACGTTGTGCCTTGGGATTACAATTTCACCCGCATCCACTAGACACTCGATTTTGCCCAAAAAAACGAGTGAAAACACGAAAAATGATGGGTGAAGAGCGGGTATGGGTGAAGGTTTTTCACCCGTCCCCCGACCCAATGCACCCGAAATATGTAAGGTTTTATATACTCGTAACATAAAAATCACAAATATTTAAACTTTATATTTTCTAATTTGCATTGTTATGTTGTTTATGTATTAAAAACATGAGGAGAGTTCGGGTGCAAATAACTCTTAACGTAGGAAAAACGAACAGATCGTGTTCACAGATTACACATCAATGTTCATATTCAAGATCGTAATGTTCATAATCTAGGCCATAAATTTTTTTGAACGTTTTAAGTGAGGGACGCGGTGACATACTTGTAATTACTCCGAACTTTGATTTTTTTTAATTTTTTTTTCAAAGTGACCTTTAAAAAATTTATTGCCTAGCTTATGAACATTACCGCTCAAATTATGAAAATTAACTTGTTATCTGTGAACGCGAAAACTTCGTTTTTTCCTACATTAAGGTTTGTTCTCACCGAAACTTTCCTCTTAAAAACATGCTACCTTTCTTTTATTCTTCTAATATAATTTATAACAATAACATATTTTATAATAGATGTGTAAAATTACATAAAAATAATACTAAAAGTATATTAAATTACATTTTTCAATCACTCATTGGTGCACCCGGCCCACCCAGTCACCCGATGGATGGTGGGTGGGTGCACCCGTAACGGATTAATGGGCGGGTGATGGAAGTACTCCACCCGCTCATCACCCGACCCATTGCCACTTGTGCCTGTTTTTTTACTATCTTGTGTCTTATTATCTACATCACATCTAATTACATTCTCACTTCTCTATTTTACATCGAAACGCACAATAATTTACTTTTAATCTTCTATCTTACATAAAAATTTACACTGACTCACAATCTCTTTCCTTCTCACTTTCTCTTTTTCACTTTCTTATTTTTTCCTCAATAACCGCAAACGAGCACTGTATATTTAGACGGATTCAGTACTTTGTATATCTTCAGTAGTCATCTTTTCATTTCTTAATACAGTGAAGCAATATGTACCTAAAAAATCAATAGTTTTAAGTTGATTACTTGGTCCATAACGTTGGTTTATTGATTGATGATAAGATCACTATGACGTTGTCCCATCCTAATATGGAGGATATTTAGGAGTCTATGTTACCATGACATCTTTCATAGTACTCTAACCATTAAATGCCCGATATAAAATGCATTGTTTTTGTATAAGAAAAAAAACTCTATCATGTTATTTGTATTAGTTGAGTATATAATCATGACCAATATAGAACAACACAATCTACACTCAGAGCCAATTTCACAATCACAAAATATCAAATCAAACTTGAAACATCGAGTTCGCACCGTTTAAAGAAAAATCACAATCACGAAACAACGGAAAACTCAAAGCTTAACCGAAAGTTAAAATGTGGTGAATTACGTCAAATTTAGTTATTCTTGAATCGGTTCGTATACAAATCTTTATTTAAAAATTTCAGATTTAGAATGGAGGTCATGATTCTATATAAGTGGTTGCTCTTTTGGTAAAAAATAGGTAAGGATTGGAATTAAACTAAGTAGTAAAATAATTTAAAACCAGTTAGTTTGTAAGTTTAGTAGGCTACGGTTCACTTTACAACTATAGTTATTTGATAGTGTTTATTTGTTACATAAGTGTAATAGTTTTTTTTTTGTTATTTGTTTTTTAACTCGGCTTAAAAGCCCAATAATACTCCGACCACCCGTGGGCAAAAATTACGAGGTTGATGCGACACTTGTCGTCAATCAAGGAAATTTCGATCAGATGAGTAAAACTTAAGTAGACCTGGCCAAACTAAGGCCGGCCCGCCCGGCCCTCCCAGCCCGCCCTAAAATATGGAAGGATCTGGGTAGGAGATTTAGCCTATAAGGGCCGGCCCTGCCCGGCCCTTTTTTAAAGTGGGAGGATATGGGATCGGAGTAGGGCCCTGGGGGCCGGCCCTACCCGGCCCATATTATATATATAATATAATATTAAGGTTATGAGGATTTAGATGCGAGTACTATTACCACGACATAATTTTTATATTGTGTTTTTGGATTTTTTTTGTTGAATCGGTTATGAGGATTTTTATTTAAGCATGCATTTTGGACCTTTTTAACTTGCGTTTTTGGATGGTGAATTATTTGTAAGCACTAAAAAGGTTTTGAATGTTTTAGTAACACCATTTAGCTCGGTTGTAAGTAGTCGAGGGCCGCCCTGAGGACCGCCCTTAGGGCCCTTATGGGAGGATATGAGTAGAGGAATTGACCCATTTTAAATGGGAGGGCTTGGCCCGGCCTTGGTAAATGGGTAGAATTTGGAATTTGGCCCTGCCCTGGCCCGGCCCAAGCCCTAGTTTGACCAGGTCTAATACGGAGTAAGAAATAAACTTACAAGAACGTGCAAAGACATGCACTATTTCCCTGGAAGCAACATTAACCATTTAAAGTTGAGGTTGTTGACCACCCGTGTCGGCTAATAGTGACAGGGACCTTTCTCGTTTTTATAGCAGTATAGATATAAGAGTTTGTGCGCCATATCACCCCTTATAAATGAATTTGAACCGAATCACCACTTATATTAAATTTTACAACAAACAATCCTTTTATCTTGTTCTGTTAGCTTTGAACCATCCATACCATCCTTGTGTTAGTTTACCCGTTAGTTTTTGTGAAATACTATTTTACCCTTATTTTCTTAAAACTTTCAAGGGCAAAATTGTACTTTGACAGCTCAATGATATGTTATTTGGGCTTTTTCAGGAAACCACCCGTTATTTGTCCCATTTTGCGCAAAACCACCTTTAATATCGTTAATTATATAAAATCACCAACATTGTGTATGTTGTTTACAAATCACCACCCCTTTAACTGTTTCGTCTTAATTTTCGTTAGTGAGTTGATCCATCCTTCTGTTTCCTCCTCTCCATTCCAACTTCATTCCGCCATTTCCACCTGTAATTGAGCTCGATTTCGATCCAGATTTTGTGGTGCAGCTATGGGTGTTTACCCCCATCTATGACATCTTCTTTTTTGTCTTCCTCATTTCGCCTCAACTTAGTTTTTCCGCCAGATGGATAAACTCCAACTCCGTCTTTGTGGTGTTGCTCGATTTGCGGTACACCGAGCCGGCGAAACTTGTCGAGAAGGCTTGAAAATTGCAATTTCACTATATTCACCTTTGCAAGGCTCGTACGGCCTAGCGACATCGTCAAGCGTGATGGAAGCATCCATGGAATTGAGTGGCTCCTCGTTCCTCTTTCAGGACAAAAAGATCAATCTCCGCCAGAGCTTACGGTTGGTCTCCGCTTTGCTTCCTACGTACCGGCGTGCCGGAGGTCGATTCAAGGACATTCTCATTTAGTTGGAATAGAGAGGAGGGAGAAGAAGATTGATTGACCATTATACCATTATATTTGTTATTTTTCTTTTAAAAACAAAAGGGTAAATTAGTCAATTTACTTCACTAACAAAAATGAATACAGAATCAGTAAGGGTGGTGATTTGTAAAAAATATACACAATTAGGGTGATTTATATAATTAACGATATAAAGTGTGGTTTTGTGCAAAGGTCGACAAATAACATGTGGTATCTTGCAAAAAGCTCAAATAAAATACAAGGAAAACCGCGCCCTCAACGTTTTTTCACCGTACACTCAACTGAGGACTAGTTGGCTTAAAGCGGATTTTTTTTGGAAAATAGGCCAACTACACGTCTTGTAGTTGGAATAAACCAGTTCAATAGTAAACCGGTTTACTAATTTATTTCAAACCGGTTCAAAAAATGATTTTAAAATAAATATTATTTTGGAAAACCGGTTCATTATCAATCCAGGATGACATTAGCAGTGACGCCATTTTTTTTCCAGATATTTTTTTTAAATTTTATTTTTTCTCAAATCAAATTTTTTGTTACCGGTTGGCCTCTGGTCCAGCTATACGACGTGTAGTTGGCTTATGGTCTAACTACACGATGTGTAGTTGGCCTACAGTTAACCATTTTAGCCGTTATTGTCCAACTACACAGTGTGTAGTTGACACATCCGGTTCATCACATGGCCCGAACCGGTCCGGACCGATCCGACGCGAACCACTCCAGACCGGTCCGACGCGAACCGGTTTAATTTATTTATTTTATTTAAAATATATATAAATTTTAATTCTGAACTGTTTTCCAGCTACACGGCGTGTAATTCGGGAAAAATGGTGGTTGGTTGCAAAATTTGATATATGCGGTGGTTCGACGCAAATTTGGGCATATAAAAGGGAGAAAAGTTCGGGTGAGAACAAAACTTAACGTAAGAAAAACGAAGTTTTTCACATTCATAGATAACAAGTTAATGTTCATAATTTGGACGGTAATGTTCATAATCTGGGCGATGAAACGTTTTGAGGTCATTTCGAAAAACTGAACAAATTTTTTTTAAGTTCGTAGTAATTACAGGTTTGCCACCGTGTCCCTCACTGGAAACGTTCAAAACATTTCATGGCCAAGATTATGAACATTATTATCCAGAATATGAACATTGACGTGTAATCCGTAAACACGAACTATTCGTTTTTCCTACGTTAAGACTTGTTTGTACCGAAAAGGTGATTTGGAGTAAAAATTTCATAGATATTATAAAGGATTTATAAGCATGATTCACGGATTTTACATCTAAGTTTTCCTATTGTTGCTCTTCAATTAATTAAATGATAATTAGGTGAGGCATCGCTATATGCTTTTTTTCAAAATTTTGAATTAGTATTTTTAAATTATCACGAGGTCCCCTGGAATGGTTGTATTTTTATTGAAACTATCACCAATTCAATAATGCACTATCTATTTTGTTTATTTATTATAGTAAAAAGATCTATGTAGACTTTAATATTGGGCTTATTTTTTGGTGGGCTAAACAAAATCCCAAAATTATGATGAGATATGATAAAAAAAATTTACAAAAATATAATTTGTTTATTTATTATAGTAAAAAAATCTATGGAGACTTTAACATTAGGCTTATTTTTTGATGGGCTAAGCAAAACCCCAAAAGTATGATGAATATCTTTAGTGAATATTTTTGTCATACCCAAAAAATTATATATACTAGTCCCTCCTGCCCGTGCTAAATGAATTTTAATAAATAAAAATTTATTTTTCTATAAATATGAATTAGTTGATTTTAAAACGTCACATACTTTATATCTCGGATTTTACAGAACTGTGGTATAAAGTAAATTTTTAAAAAATCAAAACTTAAACGCCACGTGATAGCGTTTTTTGTTTCGGTGTAAAAACAAAAAAAATTGGTTTAAACAAGACCCCCGATGTTTAACTTATTTTTTACTTTGAATCTTGATTACATTATTTAAATTTATTATTTCTCTCAACTATTTTGTTATATCTTTAAAAGAATTAAATATAATTTGACAAATTAAATAAAAATGTATATAAACATACTAAATGCATACAAGACACGTAAAAAATATAAGCTTCAACTTTAATTGTTTAGGTGGAACCAATAAAAATGTTTTCAGCTTTTACCAGAAAACCAAAATATAGATCAAACGATTTTTTTCATTGAAAATTAAGTTGATTAAATAACAACATGACACATAATAAGAGTTTTATGTATGTTGCAAAACATTCCTCTTTGAATTTAGAAACTATTTAATTGAAAAAGTAATTTTGTTGTTTTTTATTTATAAATTGTAAGTTGGGATTTTTAATTTTTTATTGACTTACAAGTTGAGATTAATTTTATCTAAAGTAAAAATGAAGATTACTTCTTATTATTGTGTATTATATTATGTAAATTTAGGTTACTACTAAAAAATATACCTTTGTAGGATATTTTGTTACCTTTGTAGGATATTTTGTTATTTATTGTCTAATGATATAGTAATCACATAATTTTATTTTACCAAAGGAGAAATATTGAAATACATAAAATTTAATATTTTTTAACGTCAAATCTTTATCGGTGAAGTTCTTTTTAATCATAAATATTTCTAACACGGGAAAAAAATCAAATAATTATATTAAAATATTAAATTTATATTTTATTATATCCTAAGTAGACTTGTCAAAAGCTTACCCAATAGGTTGGGTCGACCCGACCAGGGAATAGCTCGACCCAACCCGGCCCGAAAATTCATGAAATCATGTTTACAAAATATCGTTTTTCTTAATTGGATTCCTTATTGGTTTGATGACTCTTTGGTTTACAATAAATTTCATTTATTGGATATTGTATTTATAAATATCTCACGTAACATTTCCTATTTATATGATTTATTAAAGATATTATTTTATTTATATATTACATTAAATTTGTTAAAAACATCTATGTGGACTTTAAGAAGGAATGGAATAAATTTTTCCAATTGTATGATCCTCAAAATAATTTATTTTATGTAATTTGTTAAAATTTGTTATACATAAAATATTAAGTTTTAAAATTACTATGTACAGTTGGACATAAAATTTGTCTATGTAAATTTTATAAATGAATATGTTTTATATGCATGAAATTTGATTTTTTTTCCAATTTCATTATTATCGTAAATTCGTAACCAATTAAAACAATCACAATGATGGATTTCGAATATAAGTAATCAAAAGAGAATATGTAATCATATATTATCCAATGATAAAATGCTTTTGTATAAATTATGATGCGTAATATGAATAAAAAACTATTCTATATGATGGATTTGGAATACAATTCTATAGTATATGATTTTTATATCATAATATAGTATATATAGAATATTTTACTCTTTATCATTATACTAAAATGACTCTATTATGTGATTGTTATCTAACATATTTTCTTATCATTGATTCAATTATAATATTTTTCATTATTATATCTGTTAGTTTTGTTTTTTAATTATAAAATACAATTTTTTTTGTATTGAACTTTGTTTTTGATGGGTCAAGCAAAAAGCTCAATTCAAGATGAATATATTGATGAATATCTTTGTGAATATAATTAGTGAATATCTTTGTGAATATAATTAGTGAATATCTTTGTGATTATCTTGTGTGAATATTTTTCAACCATCCAAAAATTATTATTCCATATATCTTTTTAGTTTTGATATTTTTTAGTTATAAAAAATAAAATATCTTTAAGAATTTTTTTTTTCAATATTTGTTTTTTCGGTGGCCCAAGCAAAAATGTATTGTTTTTTTTCCTGGTGGTCCAAGCAAAAGCCCAACTCAAAATGAATATATTCATGAATATGTGGTTGAATATTATTCAACCACCCTCTGGTATATAATGAGTAATATGAATATTTTTACAACATATTTAATGTAAATTAGTAAACAAAACGTTTACTTTTAATAAAAATATGTCTTTGGTGTGTGATTTATATCTAACATATATTATTATCTTCTTTTCAATTGTAACATTTTCCATATATCTTTTTAATTTTGATATTTTTCAATCATAAAAAATAATATCTCTGTATGAATTTTTTTTTCAATATTTGTTTTTTCGGTGGCCCAAGTAAAAAGGTTTTTTTTTTCCTGGTGGCCCAAACAAAAGTCCAACCCAAGATGAATATATTAATGAATATCTTGTTGAATATTTTTCAACCACCCCAAAAATTATATATATTATGATGATTATGATATGATATGATTTTGATATGATGATATGATAAAGTCATTATCTATATTATAATTTATAATTTATTTGAATTTATTATCATAAAGAAATTATAAGAATTGGAGTCCCCACCGAAAGCTACATCTAGATATGTTAAGACTCCAAGTTTCACTTAAAATTAGACTATAAGAGGGGATGAATGAATCACTATTACTCAAGAGAAATTTGCATATGTAAAGCAGAAGTTTGAATATAACAAAAAAATACAGAACTTGAAGATGTCGGTGAAAGAGGATAATGAAATTGTAATAGTAGGGGGTGGTATATCGGGGCTTGCTATTGCACTTGCTCTTCATAGGTTTTACACTAAATCACTTGCTTCCCTTTTCTTGTCAATTTATAATCATACTTGTCGTAAGTTTGTGATATCTCTGAAACACATGCTTTTTTAATTGAGGTTCTTCTATTTGATTTCTTAATCTATTTATGATTTCATATTCTCTTTAATTTACTTTCTTTTATTTTTTCACACCCTTTATAACAATAATCAACTTCACTAGCTTTTCACATGAACTTTTTACTACACAGAAAAGGGATAAGGAGTAAAGTTTTAGAGAGAGCTGATTCGTTTCGAGCAACCGGATCAGACATCACCATCTACACAAATGGGTGGCGTGCACTTGACCAGTTGGGCGTGGCTTCTCAGCTTCGATCTACGGCCATGCGGATTCATTCGTAAGTTTGATAAAACTTATTCATACATATATTTTTTAAAAAAATGCTACAATGTAGCGTTTTATATTTCTTCTCAATAATGAAAAAACCGGCTTAAAAATCAACTCTCACTTTTTCCCGTTAAAAAGATAGTAATTGTTGGCGCCACCGTTAAAAATTTATGAAAAATCATTCTTTTCTTTATTCTCTCATAAAATATACTATAGCAATATTTTAATTTACAATTAAAATATAAAGATACAATTGTCCAAAATTTTCATCAATAAATTCCTCTTAAAATTTCTAGAGGGATAACTAATTATTAACGGAGTATTTAGATATAAAACATAAAATGTTATATATAATAGTTCGGAATCGAAATTGATCACGATCAGTTTTGTTGGGTCCGTATTGATCCTAGCTTTCACCAGATATGTCTCTCATCGCGTGATATGGAGGAACGGATTTGTAAATATCCATTTACAGTAGAAGGTACGCACGAGACTTACGCTTGTTCGGGTGGCTCGTGTGGGGTCGTTCGAAATCAGAATCGAGTGAGAGACATATCTGGTGAAAGCTGGGATCAATACGGACCCAACGAAATCGGTCGTGATCGATTCCGATTTCAAACGAGCCCATACGAGCCATCCAAACACGAGTAAGTCATGTATAATAATATATATATAAACTTTGAAAAAAAAATTAACAATTCCTAATTGGATTCCCCATCGGCCCATCCAATCTAATTAACTCTGCCTTGTATAAGGCGCTGGTTACCAGCGCCTTATACAATTTTTTTTTTTTTTAAAAAACATTTTACGTGACCAGCGTCTCTTACACGGGAGAATTAAAAAATATAAATCTGTATAAGAGATGCTGGTTCGACCAGCGTCTCTTATACGTGTTCAAATAAAAAAAAAGATCATTTATATGAGACGCTGGTGTTGTATAAGATCATTTATAAGAGATGTTTTAACGTATAAGAGACGCTACACATAAAAAAAATCTGAAGCTGACATAAGTGTCTATATTGGGAATTTGTTTTGAAAAGAGCCTACGTCGGAAATTTTTTTTGAAAAAAAGCCCATTTCAGAAAAAAAATTCTGGTTTTCTTCGCATTTCCTTTTTATTATATATGATGATATTTATTCTATGGATTTGAATGGTTTTGCTGTTCTTTTTAGGCGATGCGACATATCACTCGATGATCATCACGAGAAAAGGACACTATCTGGGTAATCTTATAGTATTCGTTTGCTCCGTAATTATGTTGCATGATAACTACCCAGTAAGTTTTAATTCCATAACATATCATAACTCACAACCTACGTTCTACACTATTAAATATCAAGTACTCCCTCCGTCCCCTATTATAGATCACACTTTCTATTTTAGGGCATTTCGAAATATAGTTTCTAATTTTCTTTTATATCTTTTGTCTTAGTGTTTCTCGTCCCTCGCGTAACGCGATATTAACATTTTAAAATTACGTTAATTTTGCTAATCTCGCGTACGCGAGATACATGTTTCTCGCGTTACGCGAGGCGCGTAACGCGAGAGGCTGAACGGTGTTTAGTAATTTATGTGGGCTGTATATAGAAACTGTGTATAATTAAGGTGTTGTTTAACAATTAACGTAAAGGCAACATATTATTAGGTAATTATTGGATATACATTTTTCGGGTGTAAATCAGACAACACTCCATTGTGAATTATAACTTGGTCTTATAGTCGAAAATGGTATTTATGTAGGATAGATTTGTGTCTTATATGTCAATTCACTACAACTGCTAAACACATGACTGAATCTGAAATATCGACCTCACCGGCCTGTTTTTAAAATTCGATTTTACTGGACCGAAAATCCGAATACACCAAACTCAAAGTTAATCGGATAATACTTGAACAAAATCCGACAAACTCGCAATCCGACCAATAAATAAATAAATTTCATATATTAGTAAAGTATTATAAAATATATAAGACAAATAATATTTAAATAAGGCTAACATGCTCAAGTATCTTAAAAAATCAATATAGCTGTACATAAGTTGTTTTTGCAATTAAGAAATTCATTAGTTAATATAATGTGAAATTCAAATAATATAAATTTATTATTTTTGATCCATACTACCAATTGCACTTAAAAATTAAAAATTAATATTTTTTAAATTTAGTTTTTGTGTATCATTAATTTTTATTTTTAATAATTTAATAATAAATCAACTATATATAAAATACTGCTATTAAGTATTAGATATTAATCCATTGGTTAACATTAAATGTTTGCTAACAGTCTTATAATAAACCATATAAAGTATGAATCCGGATCAGATGAAAATATATATTGTGCGAATATCTCATTCGCATGCACGTTCTTCAGTAATGACATGCACACACCTTGTGTGCGTGTACTTTTCACATATTATCAATGACATGCAAATCTGTCAATAGTGCATGTCAATGGCTTAAATGTGCATGTCAATGGCTTAAATGTGCATGTCAATGACTTAAATGTGCATTCATTCGCATATTCGCACGTTAATATATATTCGCAGTTGAATCTTTACTAAATTGAAATACTTCATTTCAAAATATGATTCTTGAGCGTTGTAACCAGAGACATCGAATTCGATTTCTATTGGATGCGTGGGAAATTGTTAAACATGGGAGGAGTCTATCGCTAGGTGTGACAAAGAATAACCGGTCTGGGTGTATGTAGAGACTAAAGAGACTAACAAGCAAAGAAAAGAGAAAAAGGAAAACTCCATAGAATAAATCAAATGAAAGAAAGAAAGAAAGCAACAATACGGTTTTGTTGTGAGAAAATAAGGTTTAAATTTGGCTTTTTAGTCTCCTCTTATGCTAGCTAGTTGGTTTTTGGTTTTTTATTTGACAGAAAAGAAGAAATAAGATGCCTGAGAAGGAGGGATCTTGTTGAAACTTTGGCAAATGAATTGCCGCCAGGTACCTTACGCTTTGATAGCCATATCACTGCAATCGAATTGGATCCTAGAACTTCATATCCTGTACTCCATCTTCAGAGTGGGAAATACATTAAGCCTAAGGTACTTAATTAACTAATGTGTTATCCCGGGCTTTACCAATTTGTGCATCTCAGAGTTAGCGTAATTCATATGGTACTTGGATGGTTTTATATGATACTTACATAGTTGAATGTTTATAAAAAAACAGATTGTCATAGGATGTGATGGAGTGAACTCGGTAGTGAGCAAGTATCTCGGCCTGAAACCTCCTGCATTTCATTCTGTTTGTGTGTATAGAAGCTTCACGTATTATGCAAACGGACATGGTTTTGATAGAGAGTTTGTGGAGATGCGGAAAGGCCACAACGTGATCGGACGAGCACCGATCAATGAACACCTCGTCTTTTGGTTCCTAGCTACACTATGGCATCCTGAGGGTACATTAATTCCTAATTTATTTATTTCTAATTCTCTTTAACAAGTAAAAGTTACATTTCCAATGTAAGTGCATGCATATTTCAGATGTGGGATGATTCACAACCGAATCAAAGACGAAACAGCTTTATATTCTTGCATATTTGCAACCAAATTGATCATACTTGACTTGAACAGATGTTGATCTGTACAAAGATCCAACAATGATGCACCTATTGACATTAAAAGCGATCAAGGACTTTCCTCCAGAAATGGTTGAAATGGTAAGCCAATGTGACATGAACTCATTAAGTGTATCGAGAATTCGACACCGCGCACTGAAGGAAGTGGCGCTACATAAGTTCATCAAAGGAAATATAACAGTGGCGGGTGATGCCATGCACGTCATGGGACCCTATTTTGGACAAGGTGGGTGCACGGCGTTAGAAGACGCCATCGTCCTGGCTCGATGCATGTCACGAGAAATGCTTGTGGCGGATCCTGAAGAACTAAACACAACCCAAAGGCAACAACCCATATGGGGAAGAGCTGGTGTTGCATTTGAAAAGTATGTCAAGGAGAGGAGGCCAAGGTTGGTGTCTTTGGGTTTTAGGGCTACTCTCAAAGGAAAGATTGTCGATCCATCAACGTGCTTTGTCGTTCGCCTTTTCTGTGTGTTTTTGATGATTCTGCTTTTTAACGATGTTAATGGACCTGCACAATATGATTGTGGAAACCTTTAATTTATATTATCTAGGAGAAAAAACAAATAAACATCTTCAAAACTCCCAAGGTGTTTGCAGTATGCTTATTTTTTTTATTTTTTTTTTGAGAATAAATATGTGTGGTATTGGAATCAAAAATATTATAAAGTTCTTATGTACTATGGTGAATTCAATTTTAAAATGTTTTATATGAGTTTGAAAAGGTTACTTTAAGCTGATAAAAAAGGTTTATTTTAAGGTTCAACTATGAAAAATCGCTCTTCCAGTAAGGCATATTGTCCAAAACAAAATGGATATCACTCATATATCCATCTCTATAAAACCATAACCACCCACCTTCATAATTCTGTTTGGAAATCCGTCAAAATAATAAAATGACTATTTTGTTACCCCATTATCAGGTATCAAATTTATTAAAAATAAATTAAATCAATAACATAATGGTAAAAATAAGAAAAGTAAAATTTGCAAACAAATATATAAAAAAATGCCAACACCAACTTCTTTTTCCTCCTACCATTTGAATCTCTTAAAATAATCATAATAATCTAATAAAATCCTCAATGTTGTTAAAAAAAAGAGAGTAATTGACAATCTAATTGCTTTAGTTTTAGGGTTTGGATGAGTTGTATGCATCAGCAATTTGGGCCATCATTTTGGGTTGCCTTGTGAGGCCTCTGTCTCTCTTGTAATTGTGTTGCTCTTCACATGTAGACCTTTCATCTCCAATTCCCTTGCTAAATACAGCCCGGGCGTTTCCTAAATAACGCCCGGGCCCTCGCGTTACGCGAGGGAGCGTCACCTCGCAGAACGCGAGGGTGCGTCACCTCGGAGAACGCGAGGGTGTTTTTCCCCTATAAAAGGGGAAAAACCCTACTCGGCCCATTTTTTACATCACACACAATTTTCTACCGCCGCTCTCACCATTTCTCTCGGTTCAAACTACTTCTTCTTCCTCTTTTCACTACAAATCTCCATATAAGGTATGTTTCTTATACTCTTATGCTTTCTAATGTTGTTTCTAGATGAATATATTTTGTTAGTATAGGAAATTGCATATTATATGATGTTTTGATATTGAATGTTGTTTTAGAAATGGTTGTATAATGGTTGAAAGATGATGATTTTGAATTATGGTTGATGAGTGGATGTTGATTTTGAATTATGGTTCATGAATGGTTGTATAATCTCCATATAGGGTTTTTGATTAGGGTTGTTGATGTTTATTTGGTAATTTACTTAAATTGATAGATATTTTAGCTAAAATATTGAATTTTCGCCGGAAACTCATGATAGTGCAAATTCACGCAGAACGCTACACCCCTCGCAGAACGCGAGAGTCATCACACTCGCAGAACGCGAGAGTCATGCTACTCGCAGAACACGAGTGTCATGCTCTCGCAGAACGCGAGTAGTTGCCATAACTGGCAATTCTTTCCTCATCTGCAGATACATATTTATATACTGATTTTACTTTATTTTTTTTTTACTTTATATACTGTTATATTTATATACTGATTTTACTTTATATTTTTTTAGGTAATGAATCGTCCTGGACGTTCAACCCGTCGAAGAAATTGGAACGCTGTGAGAGAAAATCCACCGGTTGAAAATGAAAAAGGGAAAAGGAAAGCAAAGAATACAACACCGGTAGAGCTCTTCCCCGAGGGGCTCCCCGACGTTGATTATCGCCCCATAGAGCGGTACAGTGGTGTCCATAGTTATGTCGGGGAAGACTGTTCTGTGCCTAGTGGGATAGAACGAGCAGATACATATCAAGGGTATCGAAATGATGATTGAGACCTTTATTCTCAAGAGTCAGTTTCATGTGCACAACCGTCAACTCAATGTGCACCACAATCAACTCCATATGAACAATCGGGTAGCACTATTGGTGGCTGGGACAATTTCATTCCTCAGTATGCTGTAGTGGAATTTGGACAAGGGTGGGGTGGACAAAGTTGGGTCGGTGGACAATGTTGGGGAGGTGGATTTGGTGAGGGAAGTGTTCCTGAAGACATGGGTCAAGGAAGTAGACAAGCTTGTTCTTCTTCTTACAATCCTCAACCAGAACCGATGGAACAAGAGAACCAGGATGAAGTTGTTGGGGAAGAACACGAAGAAGAAGGTGATGATGATGATGAAGAAGAAGAAGAAGAAGAAGAAGAAGAAGAAGAAGTGGTCAAGAAACAAAAAAGAAAGAGGAAGTCCAAGAAGGAAGAGCGAAAGTATGATCCTGAGCTCACTCATGACACACCTGGAGGTCCAGAAGATCCCGAGTTGCTTAAGGGATTTGAAGCCCATGTTGCGTTCCAAATCCAGAAAGGGGAGGTAATTTAATTATTTATTTATTTTCTGCATTTTCAATCCATTGCACAAATTCTGCAGAATTATCAGAAAATGAATAATACACAATTCTGCAGAAACTGATAATTCTGCAGAAACCAAATTTCTTGAAAATTTGGTATGCAGAGTCTAATTTTTGTATTTTTCTGCAGTTCAAAGGTCCGATGAAGCCACAACAACGGACAAAGCAGAGCAGTGATTGGCCATTGGACAACAATGACTGGTCAGAGATTCCCGGTGCAGTTGGACTGTCAGATCTATGTTCTTCCTTACATCCCTCAAGTTTCGTCCTCAAGCTCGCCATTCGTCCTCAAGTTTCTTCAAAGTACTCTTGTAATCTTCTTCAGTGGTTTGTTCGAACACGTTATAATAATCATTTAAAATATGAACCCCCAATGCTTGTGTGCCCATAGCTATCTTCGCTCTCGCCTCTATGTTCTTCCTTACATGTCGCCTACATAAGAGAAACTTTGCATTTGGCCATAACTTGTCTGTTGCATTCATAAGAGCCATCTCACGGTCAATGACGAAGCAAGTAGGCGATGCTCCTATTCTCAAATACATCGTCTGCAGCTGCTGCAACGCCCATAAATAACTATCCTCGCTCTCAGCCTCTAACCATACCCCGCACACAACAAAATTCTTCCATGTAGAAGTCAAACCGACTATCTCCAGGAAGGGAACATTGTACCTTAAACCAAAATACAGTAAGATAAATACAACATAAAAACAGAATGATAAATACTTACCTGTTCGTGCTATAAGTCGAGTCCATCAAAAGGACATATGGAAACGCCTTTAAGAGTTTCATTGATTCGGGGCTAGCAAAGAACAAGTCGCCTATTATCGAAGGATTCGTTGCACTTGGCCTATACTCCATGAAGTAGTTGCTCTCTTTGCATTGGTGAAAGAATTCTTGAACCACGGATCTACCTTCCATTTCCTCTTCCCTTATATGTCTTACCAAATTGTACACTTGGTTCTTCTTTGTGCAACTTCCGGGATCCTTGTTTATCTCAGTGTAAATCTGATTTGGAGAACAATGTGAAAGTACCATCTCACGAACCTTTTTCTTTTGATCCGGGGTTGGTCTCCCGGCAAATGCATTCCCGACCAAACTATCTCCAATAGGATGGTTGTGCAAACCACAAACAACCACTAATCTCCAATTCTCTTCAACCCGGTTCTCCATGAGCTTCAACTGAAATTTACACCCCGTTTTCTTGCTCTTTGTGTTTGATCTAACACCGACACCTTTAGGCCTATGGCTTCCCCCTTTCTCACAAATGATTTGAATCTTACCACTTTTCCCCGGTTTAGATGGTACACTCCTTCCAATAGAGATCATAAACTTGTGTTGCTTTGCAACATTCAAAGCCCACAAATGACCAATCTCCTTAGAGGCAAACACTTGCTCCGTAGTGAAATATTCCGAATAATCCCTAGAAACAACCTCTTCCTCACATACGGGACTATCAAACTTTGGTGCAGTGCGTAAAGAGGGAAGAAAACACATCTCCTCTCCTACGTTTGTTGGTGGGTTAGCAAATTGTGAATCAAACGCATCATAGCTTGATGGCACCTCATATGTACATGGCAATTCATAAGTAGATGGCACGGGCAACTCATAAGTAGATGGCACGGGCAACTCATAAGTAGATGGCACATGCAATTCATATGTAGATGGCACATGTTGTTCATATAAAGATGGTTGATGATAATATCCAAAGTGGTCAATCCCTAAATCAAATGACGGTGGCGAACATGGCCTTGTATTCCGGGAGGGGTAGTTGTAGTCATTCAACTGGATTGCATTCAATCCAGTGAACAAAGAAAAATTCACCTATACACAATGCTTCTGTTAATACTCTGTAATGTGCAACTTCTCGCGTTCTGCGAGGGAGGCACATCTCGCGTGACGCGAGGGGCTTCCTCTCGCAGAACGCGAGAAGTTGCTATTTCCTGAAACTAGTCATTCAACGGGATAATTTAACATAACATGAGTTTCTACATTAAAAACCCTAAAAACATGAACACATCTAAGTTTTTGACATTATATGCAAAAGTCATCTCTTCAACACTTACTACTACTAGATTTAACATGAAATACAACATAATAAGTTCATTTTAGCTCTTAATGGTGCAAAACAAATTAAAATTCAAAAATTAAGTAAGAACATTACCTCATTTGAATGGTAACTTGATGAACCATTATCTTCATTCCCTCCTTTGTTGAATTCCTCTTCATCTTCCATTATTTTAGGTGTTTTTAGAGTGTTTTGAAGTTTTAAGGTTTTGAAAATGGGTTTTAATGGAGGGTGAAAGAGGTGAAAGATGATAAAAAGAGGTGTTGGGTAGGGTTAATAGGTGTTACGGATTACTTAAAATAAGGGGGTAGTTATTATAGTTAGGTGGGGACAAGACATGTAGTAATGGCGCACAACAACGTCCATCTGACATGCTAATCTCGCGTTCTGCGAGGGACAGGTCACTCGCGTTCTGCGAGATACGTACACTCGCGGAACGCGAGATTAGCATGCATGGAATTAACCTAATTTTTTGCTAATCTCGCGTAACGCGAGTGTACGTGTTCTCGCAGAACGCGAGTGACCCGACGTTGTTTGAATAAAGCACCGGGCTGTATATAAGAACCGTGTTTTTTTATCCCTCGGGAGTTCCTTCATCTAAAAATCCCCAATGAGTTATGGTTGAATTTCGATCTCCGACCTCTTCATCTCCTTTTTTAATTAATTCTTCATTTGTTTCCTCTATATGCAATAAAATACTCAATGTTGTGACAAAATGGTTTTAGGGTGTGGATGTGTTGTATGCCATTAGCAATTTGGACCATAGTTTTGGGTTGCATTGTGAGGCCTTTGTCTCTTTAATTGTGTTTCTCTTCACACGTATACTCTTCATCCCCAATTTTCCATTACTCATGTATTTTGTGTTTTTTTATCCATTGAGAGTCCCTTCATCTACAATTCACCTAGGAGTTATGGTTGAGTTGTAAGCTCTGACCTCTCCATCTCCTTTACTAGTTAATTATCCGGTCGCTTCCCTCTATATGCGGCCTTATTTATGCTTGCAATGTCTTGGAACATGATTATGCACCATACAAGATTCACTTGGTTTTGGTGATAACAAAAGCCAATAGCACTTGATTAGTGTAATTGTGTATCTCAGTTGTTGTGCAGGGTCAAAGCAAGAGTAGTTAAGAGATGTGAGAAACTCTACACGGGACAGGAGAGTTGATCATACAAGATAAGATCCAGATCAGAGGGTGTGTGTGTGTGAAATAAGGAAGACACTGTTGGAGCCGGTTCTCGATGAGCTCGCGAGGTCCATAGAGAGTTGGGTCAGGCCCATGAATCGCGTGCCGGGTCGGTCCAAGAAGTCAGCCCAGAAGAATAAAGCGGCCCATAAACAGGTGAAGCCCAATAAGAGAATACAACGGGACTAAGTATCGAGGGGCAAAATGGTAATAGACTCGCGTGGGTCCCAGGTGATAGTATAAAAACGCAACCCTATGGATAAGGAAAGGGATCCGGATCATAAGAGAAAAAAGGCTTCACCTCCCTCAAAAGAAGAAAGAAAGCATAAGAGTAAACCCTAACCACAATCTTCCGAAACACTCATCTCCTAGAGGAATTCAAGCATAAAGCACTTGTTGTATCACTGATAGTTACGTTGTAAAGCCTTAGTGTTGTTACGAGTGGTATCTGAGTCACTAGGTTTATTGTAAAGATATAAACGTGAAACGTCTTTGATAATATACTCTTCTTTCACGTTGCTTTTCTTTACCTTTGTGTATACTTGCGTTGTTTCTGTGTGTCCGGTTTTACGTATCTTTCTTATGGGAGCTTAAAAGAGCCGGAGTCGGTTTCCTTCTCGGTTAAGTTACGCAAGTGTCAGGTGTCGAGAGTGAGGTTAATTTTTAGGAAGAAGACGACGAATAGTATTACATAAGTTGATTGTCCAGACGCCCTGTGTCACGCGAAGTGTTGTGTCGCGTGATCGCAATTTCTGGGCTCCAACACTGGCGCCGTCTGTGGGAACCTCCTCGCACAAGTAAGGCTTACTATCTATACTCGCGAAGTGTTTTCTAATACAACTATCTGAGAAGATGAATACTAGTGGCGAAAGAAGCGACAACACCCCTCCCCAGATGAGAACTCAAGACATAAGTAGCACGCGACCACGTTTTTCACATGTACATGAGGACGAAATTGTTCTGGCAGGACCCGCACTGGTACAGTATCGTGCTTTCCTGCAGACGATGGGACAAAGTGCGGGCGGAAGCCGAAACCAGCGGCAACCAAGGACTCGATCACGCGAGCACGAACAGAATCAGAGCGGACGAGAACAGTCGGTCGCGGAAGAGAGTGCTGAACACGTACCTGACGACGGAATTTCAGTGTCGCATGGAACAAGGGTCGATGGACGCGAAAGGCCTTGTCACCCTAGTAGATTCGATTTGAATCAACCCCCTGCGAGCCACGCGGAAGATCAATCTTACAGGGGGAGAACCGAAGGAAGAGGACAGGGGATTCACACCGAACAAAGACCTTCCCGCCGCCGGTACGAGGGGGAACCTTTGTACAATCAGGCCACCCACCCGCGGCAAACCTTTGAGGCCTATCCGTCCGTCAACCCGACACTCTTGTTCGGCCCGACTGCTTTCGCGGGGCATATAGTCAGGTCAGTCCCTCTGCCTAGTTTCAGATTTCCTATCATAAAAGAGTACAATGGTAAAGAAGATCCCAGCGAGCACCTAGCACGCTACAAGTATGCTATGCTCGCGAGGTGCCCTGATGAGGCCACAATGTGCAAGGGTTTCCCAGGCACGCTCGCGGGACCCGCCATGACCTGGATGCTCAACCAACCGTCAGAAAGCATCCATTGTTTCGCCGATCTAGAGAAAAGTTTCTTGTTGCATTTCGGCTCCTCGAGGAAGAGAAAAGTGACAATGCAAGAAGTAGTAGGGGTCAAACAAGGGCCGCATGAATCACTGGAGGATTACGTTAAGAGGTTCGCGGAAAAGATCTTGGAAGCTGAAGATTTCCATGATAAAACCGCTCGGGTCGCGTTCCTTGACGGGCTCAATGATGGAAGCACCTTCAAGCAATACCTATACCGCAAGAGAGATTTAGACTACCAAGGCATGCTCGAGAGAGCATACACAGAAATTAATGTGGAAGCACACTCAGGAGTCGCTTTGAAGGGAAATAATCAGAGCAAGCCCGCTCAGGGTCATAAGAAAGAAAACCCGAACTGGGGGAGTAAGCGTCATCAGGGTAATCAAGGGAAGGAACAGTTTGATTCGCGAGCACCCGGTTTACAGATTCAAGATCAGAATCAGGGTCAAAGACAGTTCAGGGGCCAAAATCACGATCAGAATCAATTTCAATCACAGAATTTTGTGACCGAACAAGACGACCGACGCGATGTTGAGGGGAGAGGTGGTCGCGGTAATAACCGCCAGGGGCCTACCACTTGGTGCGAATACCACAGTGTGAATACTCACTCTACATTGGAGTGTCGGTCGCGACGACATCACCCAAGTGAGCAGGAGGTCCTGACTGCTCAGAGAGGAAGCGTTGATGCAGGTCACGGCGTCACGTACAGAGGAGCGTGGAGTAAAGGGGGAGGCAGTAGAGCGCAAAATGAGACGAGACAGCAAACCCCCGCGAGAAATAACCAGAATCAGGGACCTAATCGCCACCCGTCCCAGAACTTCCCTCGCATGGACGGCCATGTAGGCACGATCGCGGGCCGCCATGAACCCATGCCCCTGAACAAACGAGAGCGAAGACTCGTTAACAACGCACCCAAGCCTCAGGGAAAACCGATCTTTAGTGTCGCGAGATCGAAGTCTGGACCTTACACGCTTGCCTTCAGTGACAAAGAGGTAGATACCTGGGCTGTCGAGGCCGCTGATCCACTGGTCATCCATGCTCAGATAGGAACCAAGCTGGTAAAAAGAATCCTCGTCGACACTGGGAGCTCAGCCGATATATTATACTGGGACGCGTTCGAGAAAATGGGAATTGATCAGTCTACACTCAGGCCCACTAAAACCACGCTGGTAGGTTTCGCGGGTGACAGCGTAAGGGCCTTGGGCGTCGTCACCCTAGATCTCATCTTGGGTGAAGAGGAGGGGTCAAGAAGGTCAGAAAAGATAGATTTTGTGGTGATCCCAATAACATCCTCCTACAACGCGATACTGGGACGCGAGACGCTGTGCAGGTTTGAGGCGGTCGTATCGATCTGCCATTTTTGTTTAAAATTTCCAACATTGACAGGAGTAGGGGTCGCGAGAGGAAACCAAGAGGAGAGCCGTATCTGCTACGTCTCGTCCGAAAAGGGCAGTACCAAGACCTTGCTTGCCAACCAGTTATTTATTCCAGGATTGCCACGCGTCCTGGAAGAAGCTGAGTTAGAAGTTCGCGCCTCACCTAGACCGCGAGATACTGAGGGAGAGGGAGAAGGGCATAAACCGCATTTTGATGGGTTTGAGAAACAGGTAATCACTCCTTTCCCCAACAAAGAGGAGAAACTTTACGTAGGGGGGAGACTGAATCAAAAAGTCGTACAAGAGATCGAGACCTTACTCACCCGCTCCCGAGATGTGTTCGCGTGGACGCCAAAGGATTTAAGAGGGATCCCGGCAAGTGTCATGACCCACTCCCTGAACATTAGTCCAGAGGTTAAGCCGCGTAGGCAGAAAAAAAGAAAACAGGCGGGACCAAAGAACGCGGCAGCTGCGGTAGAGCTCGCGAAGCTGATTAAAGCAGGGTTTGTAAAACCAGTGCAATACCCAACGTGGCTGTCAAACGTTGTAATGGTAGAGAAAAATCCCAAAGGGACGGGGAAGTGGCGCATGTGCGTAGATTTCACTAGTCTCAATAAAGCATGTCCCAAAGACAGCTATCCATTACCCTCGATCGACCAGTTGGTAGACTCCACCGCGGGTCATGAAGCTCTAAGCTTCCTGGACGCGTACTCTGGATATAATCAGGTTATGATGAACCCAGCCGACTCAGGGCACACTGCTTTTATCACAGACAAAGGAACCTTCTGCTATAAAGTAATGCCGTTCGGTTTGAAAAACGCGGGGGCTACATTCCAGAGACTGGTGGACATGATCTTTAGCGACCAAAGAGGTGGCACTGTAGAAGCCTATGTTGACGATATAGTGGTAAAAAGCAAAAAGCAGGCGGATCATACTCGCGACCTGGCAGAGGTCTTTGAAACCCTGAGAAAGTACGGTATGAGCCTCAATCCAGAGAAATGCGTCTTCGGAGTCACCGAAGGCAAGTTCCTAGGCTTTCAGATCAGTGCACGCGGTATCGAAGTCAATCCAGACAAAGTCCAGGCCGTAATAGATCTACAACCACCAAGGTCCATTCACGACGTCCAAAGATTCGTGGGAAAGGTCAACTATTTAGGAAGGTTTTGCGCAAAACTCGCGGAGCGAAACCTTCCCTTTTTCGACATACTAAGGAAACCTAAAAACTTCAAATGGTCTGAGGAATGTGAAAGGGCATTTACGAGTCTTAAAGAACATCTGGCTAAACTCCCAATCCTCGCGTCCCCAATACCTGGTGAAGGCTTGCAGCTGTACCTCGCGGCTGGTACGCGTGCAGTTAGCGCTGTTTTAGTAAAGGAACAGCGAGTCCCCGTCTATTTCGTCAGTAAAGCCCTTTTGTCGGCCGAGACCAGATATTCACCCGTTGAGAAAGCAGTGCTCGCGTTAATAACAGCCGCTCGTAAACTCCGACCTTATTTCCATGCTCATCCCATCGAAGTACTGACGGATTTACCCCTACCGTCTTTCATGAGTAAACCAACAACCTCTGGAAGGCTCGCTAAATGGGTCATTGAAATGACAGAGTTTGACGTAGTCTATAGACCGCGACCCGCCATCAAGGCACAAGCTTTGGCAGATTTCATAGTTGAAACAAGTTTCAGAGAACTAGAAAAAGATATTATAGCTCCCGAACACCCCGCGTGGGTAATGCACATTGATGGATCGGCAAACGTAGATGGTTGCGGGGCGGGAGTCGTCCTGACTTCCCCGGCTGGGGATAAGATAGATCACGCGATTGCGCTAAGATTCAAAGCTACGAACAATGAAGCAGAATATGAAGCACTCATCGCAGGGCTGGAAATTGCCGTTAACGCGGGTATTCATGTGGTAAAGTGCATGAGCGATTCCCAGATCGTCGTGAATCAGATCAATGGGACCTACGAGGCCAGAACAGGCAATCTCCCCAGATATCATGCGAGGGCCACAGCCCTGATTTCGTTGCTCGAGCATTTTGAAATTGAAGCTATATCAAGAGAGGAAAACACGCGAGCTGATGAACTCGCAAAGCGGGGTTCCCAAATTCAGTATACAAATATAGAATGTACTAGCGAGGGTCCCACCGCCATTACTAAAGAAGGAAAGGCCCCATACTTTTGGTTCGTGAAGTCTGAAAGCGCCATAAGCAATCAGGTGGAACTGATGGAGATAAGCGAGCTAATCACTGACTGGCGCACCCCTATAATTCAATATCTTGCTAGCGGAACAGGGCCTTCAGATCCGAAAGAAATGAGAAAGCTTGTCTCCATGGCTGCACGTTTTTACATGTGTCGTGGAGAACTTTACAAAAGGGGATACGGACCACGCGAGCTTAAGTGCTTGACTAAGATAGAAAGTGACGTGCTGATAAAGGAGCTTCACGCGGGATTATGCGGAACTCACGCGGGTTGGAGACCAATGGTCTATAAAGCATTAAGGCAGGGAAGTTTCTGGCCCACCATGAAACAAGACGCACAACGCGAGTCTCAGAGTTGCAAGCCATGCCAGTATTTTGCCCCAGCATGTCATCAACCAGGTGTTGAGTTGCAGATAATGTCGAGCCCTTGCCCCTTCGCGATGTGGGGACTAGATCTATTGGGACCTTTCAAACCAAAAGCGCCAGGTCAACTAGAGTACATCATTGTAGCGGTTGATTATTTCACCAAATGGATCGAAGCCGAATCCCTCGCGAGCACCACCGTCCCGGCAGTTAAAAAGTTCCTTTGGAGAAACATCATCTGCAGGTATGGCCTCCCTCACGAGATCGTAACCGACAGGGGACCACAATTCAATTCGCCGCAATTGTTTGCATGGTGCAGAGACATAGGGATCACTTTAAGGATTGCTTCAGTCGCTCACCCGCATTGCAATGGCCAGGTAGAAGCAGTGAACAAGAGCATTGTCATGGACTTGAAAAGACGGCTAGAAGGCTCCAAAGGCATGTGGGCCGAAGTGTTACCCCTAGTGCTCTGGGCAAACAGGACCACAGTAAAGAAAGCAACTGGAGAAACGCCATTTGCTCTCGCTTATGGAATAGAGGCCACAGTACCAGTCGAGTTCATTGTGCCTACGGACCGCGTGATTCAGTATAGTCCGGACGACAATGACGAAAAAATGCAGCTAGAGTTGCAAATGCGAGAAGAAACTCGCGACCTGGCCACCATCAGAGCAGCCAATCATAAAGCGGGCGTTGCAAAATATTATAATAAGCACGTAAAACTGAGGAGATTTGCCAGGGGAGACCTTGTGCTACGTAGAACAGAGGGGGGAAAGCTCGACCCCAACTGGGAAGGACCTTACATTATAGATCGCGAAGTCGCGCCCGGGGCTTATCGCCTCAAGGACCATTCTGGAAATCACATTGCCAACTCCTGGAACGTGATGCGACTTCGTCGTTTCTACGCCTAGTCCACCCGTAAAACTCAGGTACGTTCACAATACTTATGGTTGTTATAACATGAAAAGCACAGGTAACGCAGTCGGATCGTGTGTCCTGCTTCCAGCTTCCAGGGCTGAGCTAGAAAACTCCCCCTGGTCGCGAAAGCGTAGACGGCTGGGCCGGGTTTGGCTAATAACCCCCCCAGTCGCGTGTCCTCCTTCCAGCTTCCAGGGCTGAGCTAGAAAACTCCCCCTGGTCGCGAAAGAGAGGACTGCTCGTGCTTCCAGCTTCCAGGGCTGAGCTAGAAAACTCCCCCTGGTCGCGAAAGCGTAGACGGCTGGGCCGGGTTTGGCTAATAACCCCCCCCAGTCGCGTGTCCTCCTTCCAGCTTCCAGGGCTGAGCTAGAAAACTCCCCCTGGTCGCGAAAGAGAGGACTGCTCGTGCTTCCAGCTTCCAGGGCTGAGCTAGAAAACTCCCCCTGGTCGCGAAAGCGTAGACGGCTGGGCCGGGTTTGGCTAATAACCCCCCCAGTCGCGTGTCCTCCTTCCAGCTTCCAGGGCTGAGCTAGAAAACTCCCCCTGGTCGCGAAAGAGAGGACTGCTCGTGCTTCCAGCTTCCAGGGCTGAGCTTGAAAACTCCCCCTGGTCGCGAAAGCGTAGACGGCTGGGCTGGGCTAAAAAACCCCCCCGGTCGCGTGTCCAACTTCCAGCTTCCAGGGCTGAGCTTGAAAACTCCCCTTGGTCGCGAAAGTAAGGACGGCTCGTGTTTCCAGCTTCCAGGGCTGAGCTAGAAAACTCCCCCTGGTCGCGAAAGCATGGGCGGGTTTGCATCATGTGCAGTGCTACTACCTAAGGATAAAAACCAAAAGCTAAATGCTCCTCTACATGTGCAGTGCATGGTATCCTACGCGAGAGCAGCACCATGACTAAATGCTTTACAAAGACCAAGAACACTCCGTGACAATCACACCAAGGAAAAGCTATCCTACTGCGCCGCGGCTAACAAAGACTAAAGATGAACCTCGCGAGTATCAACCGTCATTTAGAGATCACGTGTAAAGATCATGTAACGGTTGACAAAAGAATAGTTTGCAATGCTCACTCACAAAATTATGTAACAAGACAGTTTTGCCTTACTATACAGGATGGACCGTAGTTGTGACTTATCTCTTTGCGTTTTCCTTTTTCGCAAAACTTTCTCATTTTTCCGAAGCGAAAAACGGGGGGAACAAGGCGAGATAAGTATGTACGAAACAAGCAAACAAAAGCAAAAACAACAATACAGAAACAGCATAAAGGTCGCGACCATTATACCCGCGACATATATAAAAGTTGATTATACCCGCGACATATATAAAAGTTGATTATACCCGCGACATATATAAAAGTTGATTACAAAATGTCACAATTCCTACACAGAAAACATTGTTCGAGACAAGACATTACTTAGAAACAGTCTTGGCAGCAGTCCCCGCGTCTTCTACACTATCCGCATCCAGATCCACGACGTCGCGAGCACCAGCCACTCGCGAGCCTGAGCCCCCCGCTTGATCTAAACTAGAACGCTTTGAAGGCTGGATGGTGTCGAGAAGGGCATCAGACGCGAATACCTTCCTCTTGCGAGACGAGAGGGATGGAGAAGGAGGGCTCGGAACTGACTTCTCAAGCGAAGGGGGAGCGACCACCTTCGGGAGAGGGGGCCTGAAAACCTGACTCTCTTTGCCCTTAACAATACCCCTCTCAGGCGCAAGACGCGTAATCCCCCATGCCTCGAGTGGAGTCTCCCCGTCATCAATAAAGGTTCCGGGCAATGGGGGCTGGTACTCAGGAAGATCAGTAGAAAGCCCGCACAGGTCCTGAGCATTGAAAGGGAAGTCCTTAACCTTGAACTTCAGCATCTGCATCTTTACCATGCAAAGGAGAAGCGTGCTGGCAGCATTCTTGTAAAAATCAACGCGAGCACGCTGGCGATAACCCCCGCAGCCATGTTCCTCTCGTAAGCGATTCTCTCAGACATCGTCGCGTGGAGCTTCTCGTTTTCCTGTCTAAGGTCGTTCAATTGCGTATTGTACTCAGTGACGATGTTGACATGAGTAGACCTCTCATACGCAAGCTGAGCTTCCAACTCCTTTATCCTCGCGTCTTTCACTGACAGGAACGCGAGCTCACCCTCCATCTCCTTCATCGTCGTCTTGGCCCTCGAAAGCTCCTCCTCCAAGGCTTTCTTTTCTCCCATAAGCTTAGACTTGGCCGCTCTGTGGGCGTCGCGAGTCGACTGATCTTCTTCCCTCAGCTCCTTGAGTTCATCTTCAGCGGCAAGCACCTTTTGAGTCGCGCTCGCGATGAGATTCATCCCCTACAAAAATGAAGAGTTAAAAACACCCCAAGAAAGCAAGAAATAAGTAGAAACAGGAGACTTACGGCGAAAAGAAGTTTGGACAAGCCGCCAGGCCTTTCCGAAATTTCCTCGTAGAGGCTAGGTGCGGGAGGGAAAACGGTCGGTATCGTCTCAACGAACGCACGCGTCGCGGATAAGCTATGGATGAAAGTCGGGTTCGCGACAGGGGTATCAGTAGGCTCCGGGGAGGAGACAAACTCCACTTCCGTCGTCCTCTTGCGTTTTTTCTCGACGACTTTCTGCTTCCCCTTATCGCAAACCGAAAGTACGCGAGACGTCTGGACCGGAGGAGCGTCCTCAGAAACTGTCGTCGCAAGCTCCGTTGGTGTTTCCGAAGCAGCGGCTGGGGGAGTAGGAGTCGGATCAGGGACGGATGAGACCATGCGGGTAGGCGCCTCGGTGGTTGTTAGCGCGCCCGAATCATCAAGGGCCAACCCCCCCAGATCCGGAAGATCGGCAAAAAAGTCAGCATCTGCAAAAGCCACCACAAGTGAGTATAGTGTAAATAATCGTAATAAACGCGAGCGTCGAAACAAAAACAAACAAAAACCTAGGGCATGAGCCTTGAGACTAAGTCCCCTGGCGACCAGTAAAGAGTCCGAGATAGCCATCTCAAAACGTTTTTGAACTGCTTTGTCGGGGTAATCCTTGTAATCACGAATGAATCTGTCGCGAGTCTCCTTGGGGAAAAAGCATGGGGCCCTTCTCGCAGTGGGCTCGCGTACCTGGACGGAAATTTCAGAGCCAGGAGGGGGACAGACTAAAAACCAACAAGTTTTCCACCCCTCGATCTTCGAAGGCAATCGGAAGGCGCTAGGAGTCTTGGCTTGAGCAGTGTAAAACCCATCCTCGCGTGAGTTCTTCTTATACGAATTGATGAGCGCGTAGTGAGGAGTATTAGGAATTATCCCAATGTCCTGACATCGCATGATGTAGACAATCAGAGAGCTCCAGAAGTTTGGATGCATCTGAGAAGGGCTGAAGCCTAGATCTGCCATTACTTCAGTCTGGAAGGACGTCCAAGGGAGACGGAAGCCGGCTTCTAAAGACTGCCTACTCAAAGCAAAGAAAGACCCATACTGGTCGAGAGAAGTGCCTTCGAGATCGGGGAGGGCAAAGACGGTCCCCTCAGGGAAGGGATATCGCGTAGCAAGGCGACGAAGATCATCAAAGGTAAGACTGCTACGTTGGGCGGTGTTGGGAACTAGGGTGCGAGAATGCGTAATTCTCTTTGTAAGGATACTCACGCGTCCGGGACCCGCGAGAAAGGGTTTCTCTATAACTACGTGGGGCAAAGACCCCTTGTGAGAGAAAAAGCTAGCGAATTGACCGTAATTGGTCTCGGCTCGCTCTTGAATGACGCGAGACGGGAGTCTGGTTTTGGATCTTTTGGGCGTCTTCGCTTTGCTCTTCTTAGATTTTCTAGAAACGCGAGATCGTCTACGAGAGGCTGGCTCGCGATCACCAGAACCCCCTTCAGATCCGGATGTGGTACGCCCCGAATACTCAGCCCGAGCTGAGCGTTCATAAAAATCATCGCTACCTGAAAGCATAGGCAAAGTAAGTTTCAGTTTTCCAGGGATGGAAAGAAGGAAAAAAGAACATCAAAATTAGGAGCAACGCGTGTCTAAAAGTAACTAACGCGAGGCTTTAACAAACAAGAAATCCCTGGAAAAGCTGAAACTCAAGAATCAAAAGGGAAGCCAAAACGACATCAGAATGGACCAAGCCCAAGAACACGAAGAACACCACGAAGGTCGAAGATGGCAGAAATTGACCAAAACACGTTTTTTCCCAAACGAACGCACCAAAGAATAAGAGTCAAAATGGGATACAACGCAAAAACACCCAATGAAAAAAGAATGACCTTCAGAAGCCTCGCAATTCTAAAGAACCAAGTGAAATTTCTGCGGGCGAGAAGAAATGGAGCGACGATGGGGGACCTAAAAAATCGAAGAAACGAAGTAGAAAAGAGAAAGGAAAGCGGAAGACTATCCTGCCATGGAGAATCGACTGCGAACGACGGCGAAGATGACGATGGAGAAGGAAGGAAAGCACCGGCGAAGAGTGTTGCAGAGAAAGTGGAGGTTACAGCGGGTTTGAGAAGTTGCAGAGAAAATGGAAGTTATGGCGGAAAAGGGAAAGAGGAAGACGAGAATGGGTATATATAAGAAAAAATCGAGGGAAAGAGGGGTGCAATAATGAGTCAACACGTGGACGACATGCGCTCAGCGCGGGAATTCGTAAAGTTTTCGAATTCAAAACGTCGCCCAGAGAAAACGAAACAGAAATACACGCGACCCAATCACGCGATGGGAACGTGCAAAGTTTAAGAGCCAAGCTTACATCGAGAACGCGACTTCAAGAGGACAGGCCCAAGCCTTCAGCTATTCAGCATGAAAGCTTGGGGGGCTGGATGTTGGAGCCGGTTCTCGATGAGCTCGCGAGGTCCATAGAGAGTTGGGTCAGGCCCATGAATCGCGTGCCGGGTCGGTCCAAGAAGTCAGCCCAGAAGAATAAAGCGGCCCATAAACAGGTGAAGCCCAATAAGAGAATACAACGGGACTAAGTATCGAGGGGCAAAACGGTAATAGACTCGCGTGGGTCCCAGGTGATAGTATAAAAACGCAACCCTATGGATAAGGAAAGGGATCCGGATCATAAGAGAAAAAAGGCTTCACCTCCCTCAAAAGAAGAAAGAAAGCATAAGAGTAAACCCTAACCACAATCTTCCGAAACACTCATCTCCTAGAGGAATTCAAGCATAAAGCACTTGTTGTATCACTGATAGTTACGTTGTAAAGCCTTAGTGTTGTTACGAGTGGTATCTGAGTCACTAGGTTTATTGTAAAGATATAAACGTGAAACGTCTTTGATAATATACTCTTCTTTCACGTTGCTTTTCTTTACCTTTGTGTATACTTGCGTTGTTTCTGTGTGTCCGGTTTTACGTATCTTTCTTATGGGAGCTTAAAAGAGCCGGAGTCGGTTTCCTTCTCGGTTAAGTTACGCAAGTGTCAGGTGTCGAGAGTGAGGTTAATTTTTAGGAAGAAGACGACGAATAGTATTACATAAGTTGATTGTCCAGACGCCCTGTGTCACGCGAAGTGTTGTGTCGCGTGATCGCAATTTCTGGGCTCCAACAGACACAGTCGACAAGTTTTAATGCGTGTGTGGTGCAAGGTTGATGCGATGTATGAAGAAATACAGTTTGAAGAAATGGAAAGATAATTATCTTGGAAAGCTTCAACAAACAAGCAATGTATATAAATAGAATATCTATCTATCTCTATATAAAAATCCATGGGTTTTCAAAAGTAATGTCAATTGGGACCGGGCCCTACAATTAACTACCGGGCCTGAAAGTGTTAATGGGTCATTGCAGGGTAAGGTATTTTCCTTCGTTTCGGCTGATCATTTTCCGCTGTTCGTCTGGATTGAATTTCCTGCTCTATTGATTGATGTCGCCTCCTTCTATATCCCTCATTCATTCTCTTCCGAGTCGTCGAGGTTACGAAGCCTGTTGGGTTGCTCTTCACTGCCTTTACCTTTTCATCTCCCCTATTTATTTTTCCCATTACTCCCCTTTTCATTAGGTCTTGGGTTTGTATAAATTCGTTTCCATGGCTGCAGTATCTCCCAGCTGGTTTCATTGCCTTTCCACATTATCTTCCGTATTCGACCCTTTTCCTTCTTCGATCGACCTTCCAATGGTGTCCAATTCTTCCCTTCAGATCTCTACTGCCGGCAATGCTCTCCGGAGTGGGAATGGAAAACGTGCTCGGGCCAGTTCGTCTTCCATTAAGCATTGTGTCGCTGATGGTTCTGCTGATGTTCACCTCTCTGGTTTGTTTTAGAATTGCATTCAGACGGTGGTTGCAATGGTCGGACGGCGTCTATTGGTAATTTCTCATTGGTCCCAAACAGAGATTCCTTGGAATCTGATGGAGGCCACCTCAGACAGAGTGTTTCCCGATCAAATGGAGGATCTATGTTAAACTCCCTTCTGTTGATGTCTTCACCCAAGCTCTTCGTTGCAGGTGATTATCATCTACATCTTCTTAAATCGAATTGAATTCAGTTTTTATTATTATTCTGAGATATTGTTATGTTCAAGTCTTTCATGGGGAATTGATGAACATGGATTTAGAGATGCCTAGGTTAGTGAAGATGAGCTCTGCATATTTTCATTATAAAAACTATTCCTTAGAATTTCGAAACTTTGTGATCTTACCAATTTCGAAACTATATTGTGAATGTTTTTCCCCCTTAATATGATGTTTACTATAGATGTGATGTTTTGTTTACTGATTAGTTGCATCACCTCCAGGTACCCTTTTTAAGCCTAAATATGCAGACAACTGCTAAAGATCTTACACGAATGAGTGTTGCCTAAAGACTCTTTATTGAGGAAGTATGATTTATGCCTCTGTTTCTCTTCAATTTTAGATCTAGAAGTTTTATTATCTTAAAAGATGTATTCCAACCTCATGTTTTGGCCCAAGAGGATGGTAGTATACATATTTGTGGCACGAAGAGCATTTATTTAGGAATAATGGTCCAAAATGCCTTGGTGTTTAATAATTTAAAGAATGCATGCTTTGAACTTTATGAAGCTACAGCTGAATTCCCTCCATTAATTTGTTGATTTTTCTGAAAATACAAATTATGTTTAAATCAGTAGTTATTGTTTGTGTTGACTGACACATCATCACTGTTGTTATAAGTCCTTCCAATAGAGATCATAAACTTGTGTTGCTTTGCAACATTCAAAGCCCACAAATGACCAATCTCCTTAGAGGCAAACACTTGCTCCGTAGTGAAATATTCCGAATAATCCCTAGAAACAACCTCTTCCTCACATACGGGACTATCAAACTTTGGTGCAGTGCGTAAAGAGGGAAGAAAACACATCTCCTCTCCTACGTTTGTTGGTGGGTTAGCAAATTGTGAATCAAACGCATCATAGCTTGATGGCACCTCATATGTACATGGCAATTCATAAGTAGATGGCACGGGCAACTCATAAGTAGATGGCACGGGCAACTCATAAGTAGATGGCACAGGCAATTCATATGTAGATGGCACATGTTGTTCATATAAAGATGGTTGATGATAATATCCAAAGTGGTCAATCCCTAAATCAAATGACGGTGGCGAACATGGCCTTGTATTCCTGGAGGGGTAGTTGTAGTCATTCAACTGGATTGCATTCACAGTGAACAAAGAAAAATTCACCTATACACAATGCTTCTGTTAATACTCTGTAATGTGCAACTTCTCGCGTTCTGCGAGGGAGGCACATCTCGCGTGACGCGAGGGGCTTCCTCTCGCAGAACGCGAGAAGTTGCTATTTCCTGAAACTAGTCATTCAACGGGATAATTTAACATAACATGAGTTTCTACATTAAAAACCCTAAAAACCCTAAAAACATGAACACATCTAAGTTTTTGACATTATATGCAAAAGTCATCTCTTCAACACTTACTACTACTAGATTTAACATGAAATACAACATAATAAGTTCATTTTAGCTCTTAATGGTGCAAAACAAATTAAAATTCAAAAATTAAGTAAGAACATTACCTCATTTGAATGGTAACTTGATGAACCATCATCTCCATTCCCTCCTTTGTTGAATTCCTCTTCATCTTCCATTATTTTAGGTGTTTTTAGAGTGTTTTGAAGTTTTAAGGTTTTGAAAATGAGTTTTAATGGAGGGTGAAAGAGGTGAAATATGATAAAAAGAGGTGTTAGGGTAGGGTTAATAGGTGTTACGGATTACTTAAAATAAGGGGGTAGTTATTATAGTTAGGTGGGGACAAGACATGTAGTAATGGCGCACAACAACGTCCATCTGACATGCTAATCTCGCGTTCTGCGAGGGACGGGTCACTCGCGTTCTGCGAGATACGTACACTCGCGGAATGCGAGATTAGCATGCATGGAATTAACCTAATTTTTTGCTAATCTCGCGTAACGCGAGTGTACGTGTCCTCGCAGAACGCGAGTGACCCGACGTTGTTTGAATAAAGCACCGGGCTGTATATAAGAACCGTGTTTTTTTATCCCTCGGGAGTTCCTTCATCTAAAAATCCCCAATGAGTTATGGTTGAATTTCGATCTCCGACCTCTTCATCTCCTTTTTTAATTAATTCTTCATTTGTTTCCTCTATATGCAATAAAATACTCAATGTTGTGACAAAATGGTTTTAGGGTGTGGATGTGTTGTATGCCATTAGCAATTTGGACCATAGTTTTGGGTTGCATTGTGAGGCCTTTGTCTCTTTAATTGTGTTTCTCTTCACACGTATACTCTTCATCCCCAATTTTCCATTACTCATGTATTTTGTGTTTTTTTATCCATTGAGAGTCCCTTCATCTACAATTCACCTAGGAGTTATGGTTGAGTTGTAAGCTCTGACCTCTCCATCTCCTTTACTAGTTAATTATCCGGTCGCTTCCCTCTATATGCGGCCTTATTTATGCTTGCAATGTCTTGGAACATGATTATGCACCATACAAGATTCACTTGGTTTTGGTGATAACAAAAGCCAATAGCACTTGATTAGTGTAATTGTGTATCTCAGTTGTTGTGCAGGGTCAAAGCAAGAGTAGTTAAGAGATGTGAGAAACTCTACACGGGACAGGAGAGTTGATCATACAAGATAAGATCCAGATCAGAGGGTGTGTGTGTGTGAAATAAGGAAGACACAGTCGACAAGTTTTAATGCGTGTGTGGTGCAAGGTTGATGCGATGTATGAAGAAATACAGTTTGAAGAAATGGAAAGATAATTATCTTGGAAAGCTTCAACAAACAAGCAATGTATATAAATAGAATATCTATCTATCTCTATATAAAAATCCATGGGTTTTCAAAAGTAATGTCAATTGGGACCGGGCCCTACAATTAACTACCGGGCCTGAAAGTGTTAATGGGTCATTGCAGGGTAAGGTATTTTCCTTCGTTTCGGCTGATCATTTTCCGCTGTTCGTCTGGATTGAATTTCCTGCTCTATTGATTGATGTCGCCTCCTTCTATATCCCTCATTCATTCTCTTCCGAGTCGTCGAGGTTACGAAGCCTGTTGGGTTGCTCTTCACTGCCTTTACCTTTTCATCTCCCCTATTTATTTTTCCCATTACTCCCCTTTTCGTTAGGTCTTGGGTTTGTATAAATTCGTTTCCATGGCTGCAGTATCTCCCAGCTGGTTTCATTGCCTTTCCACATTATCTTCCGTATTCGACCCTTTTCCTTCTTCGATCGACCTTCCAATGGTGTCCAATTCTTCCCTTCAGATCTCTACTGCCGGCAATGCTCTCCGGAGTGGGAATGGAAAACGTGCTCGGGTTAGTTCGTCTTCCATTAAGCATTGTGTCGCTGATGGTTCTGCTGATGTTCACCTCTCTGGTTTGTTTTAGAATTGCATTCAGACGGTGGTTGCAATGGTCGGACGGCGTCTATTGGTAATTTCTCATTGGTCCCAAACAGAGATTCCTTGGAATCTGATGGAGGCCACCTCAGACAGAGTGTTTCCCGATCAAATGGAGGATCTATGTTAAACTCCCTTCTGTTGATGTCTTCACCCAAGCTCTTCGTTGCAGGTGATTATCATCTACATCTTCTTAAATCGAATTGAATTCAGTTTTTATTATTATTCTGAGATATTGTTATGTTCAAGTCTTTCATGGGGAATTGATGAACATGGATTTAGAGATGCCTAGGTTAGTGAAGATGAGCTCTGCATATTTTCATTATAAAAACTATTCCTTAGAATTTCGAAACTTTGTGAGCTTACCAATTTCGAAACTATATTGTGAATGTTTTCCCCCCTTAATATGATGTTTACTATAGATGTGATGTTTTGTTTACTGATTAGTTGCATCACCTCCAGGTACCCTTTTTAAGCCTAAATATGCAGACAACTGCTAAAGATCTTACACGAATGAGTGTTGCCTAAAGACTCTTTATTGAGGAAGTATGATCTATGCCTCTGTTTCTCTTCAATTTTAGATCTAGAAGTTTTATTATCTTAAAAGATGTATTCCAACCTCATGTTTTGGCCCAAGAGGATGGTAGTATACAGATTTGTGGCACGAAGAGCATTTATTTAGGAATAATGGTCCAAAATGCCTTGGTGTTTAATAATTTAAAGAATGCATGCTTTGAACTTTATGAAGCTACTGCTGAATTCCCTCCATTAATTTGTTGATTTTTCTGAAAATACAAATTATGTTTAAATCAGTAGTTATTGTTTGTGTTGACTGACACATCATCACTGTTGTTATAAGTCATTGGATACATCAGATTTTATTACTTACAAGGAGCATTACTTATACAGGATACATCCAAGGGAGTTGGTTGATGGTTTTGAGAGTGAAAAAGGGCTATCCTTCAATCTTTGGAGAAATTTAGAACTCATGTTATCATGTGTGAAGATCATGATAAAGAGATTGTATAAGTCAAATGACATCCTAAAATAAAAAAACTCTAAAGGTGCGTGCTATGCTCTTTCATTTTGAATTTGATGTTGATTTTAGTAGTAATTAAAATTGACAACCAATTGATGGGCTTGAACTTTATAAGTAGTTGGATTTATATATGCAGGCAGAAAGGAAGATTTCAGTTCTTGCAGCCATCTGTATCATTTGATTGGGGTCTGCTGGTTGTTTCGGAACAATGAACTACCTATCCGCTAATCATTCCAGTTTCCTTTATTTCTTTCTCCTGTTATCTAATAAGTCTATCTTGATGTGCAATTATCTGGCTGATAAACCGATAGACCTGGTCTCTAATGTGGTGGGTTATTCTTATCTATCAATATATGCAATTATCATTCATTAATAGCTTTATATGCTCTATATAGTCACTAAGTTTTGAGAGATGAATCTTATTGCCTAAATATAAGATTTTCCTATAAATCTTTGTTTTAGTGTTGTGATCTGAATGATGAGAAAATGATTAAGTAGCAAAGTCAAAAAATTTGTAAAACATTCATTAGAACTATGTTTTGCTTAGGTGGTGGAAATTTAATATATTTGGGGATGAATCATTGATATATTGAACATGTTCTTGATGATCCTTAGTCAGTATTGCTCCAGAAGTTATGTTGCTGCGTTCATTGAAAGTGGAATATTTTCTATTTTGTAACAAAAAAGTCATTATTTTTATTGTGGAGGAACAATTGGTCAACAAAAAACTGCAGCAACATGGCCTTTTTTTATCATAGGATAAACTTATGTATGCTACTTTAAGCTATGTTCGAGCAAGTGTTTCAAACCTCTTAAATACAAGAGACATTCATGCATACAAATAAACATGTGAGATGATTACAATTAATCCGTTGTTATCCTTTAGTTTGATTTCGTTTTATTAACTTTCAATTACATCGCTCTTCTGAAGGCCATTGGTGAATTGAAAAACAAAAATTATTACTTTCCAAGAAGTATAATGAGTTTTCCTTACCATTAAATATTTTTGTATGCATGTTGTTCACATTAATCATAGATCTACAATTTTTTAATTGTTTATTTCCAATTATCATAGAAATTAATATGCAATAATTCAGCTCTAAGGTGAATTACGAACCATCCTTAATTTTTATAATGAATTTTCCTTTAACTTACCTTCTATATAATCGTAGAGTATCCTAGCGTGTCTATTTCTACATAGCAAGCAAGAATTATATACTAAGGTAAGTTTTCATAACCCATCCTGAGCCCCCTGAGGTTATATACTAAGGTAAGTTTTCACAACCCATCCTGAGCCCCCTGAGGTTATATACTTTATTTTACGGTGGAATCTGATTTAATTTCACCTAAGCATGTATTCCACCCTCCATTCACATAAGGTTGTTATTTTAATCCATAAATTTTGTTGTAAAGTGTCTATTATTTTAGTTTTTTAGGTGTTTATTAGTGATATACAAGATTTCTTACTAAATGTGCAAATCCTCCTTGTTTATTGTAGTGTTATCATTGTATTCCATAAGAGTTGTGTCACACGCAAAGATGACAACCTGTCTTTGTTATGCTCACAAGGCTGTTTTGTACAAAAGCTCAAGAAATGTACCTTTCTCTATACAAGTGAAAGTTCTGATGCTACAACAACCATTTGGAACGACGTTGGCAGTGAATATGAATGTGTTTTCAGTTTGGAGGTACTCCTAAATCATAAGCTCCCGTTATTCAAGAGTGTTAATTAAGTTGAATTGAAAAAGAACTTGGATACATGGAGGGCACATGGAGAGTGGTCATTGCTATACTATTGTTTTTCTTAAATATGAATTGGAAGTTTTTGTGCTTCCCATTAGCAAGCACCCATAATAGATTTTAGGTCTCGACATATCTTTCCTTTTTAAGATGGGTGTAATATAGAAGATTGTTTGCAGTTTGATATGGGTCTACTGATACATTAGGGGAGTGTTGTTGACTTTCTTTTGATTTGCCATACTCTAAAGTTGCAAATTTTCTGTATAAATGGCCTTATTCTAAAAAAAAAGCAAAATTCGTTTATGGTGGTGAGTAATTGTCCATACCCATATGTTGTTCTGGTAAACAATTTTACATTTTTGGGTTCATATCTTATTCCCCATTTCCCTGTTTTTTGCATTATTTAGTTGTTAAACTTTTCAATTATTTTCATTTGCAAGCCAATGTAATTAGTTGGCGAATTGTTTACATCGACCGTACACAGCTGAGGGTTTGTTTTAAAGAGTGGTTTCTTAAGGGGAATAAACTTTTAGTCGTAAAAATTTAGTTTTCTACCGACTCAAAGTCCCTGGTTATAAAGTCCAATCCAGGTTAAAATTGAATTCATATCACGGTTCTGTAAAATTTGGATTATAAGGTATACTTTTTACACTGGTTCTGAAAATTCTGAGTTATAAAGTCCCTAGATGGTTTGAAATCCATGTTATAAAGTTGAATTTAAAATACCACGTTGTAGCGTTTTAATACTTTATACCCCGAAATTTTTAGAACCGTAGTGTAAAGTCAATTTTTTTAAAATCAAAAGCTAAACGTCACGTGATAGCGTTTTTAATTTGGTGTAAAAACAAAAAAATTGGGTTCAAATAAGACCCCATTTCTTAATTAAGGGTGCTTAATCTATGCTCTTAGGATGCTTATCATAAATTTGGAGATGTCAAATGAAAAAAATTCTCCTTAATTTTAGTGTACTTTGCTTGAATTGGGTAAAGATAGATGTATCTTTCCTCTTGAGCATCACCATCATATTATGATCCAAATTTTTTTGTTTGTTTAATATCTCAATTATAGCATTGTAGGTCATTCGGATTATAATATAGTTAAGTGGGGGGGATTCTTGCTTAGTTTTTTAATGTTCCTTGCTTAGATCAAATTGTATGACAAATTGAAGGCTTTTGATAACTTTTTCAATAATTACAAAACCGTTCATTCAGAAATTACAAAAACGGCCCAAATCGGATGATAGATTGAAGTAATTATTTTTAAAAACATAGGGTGTATAATCGTCGAGATCAAATAAGAAGAAAACCACATTAAAAAGCAAAAGAGTATGTGATTATTTATATTCCTCTACATTACATGTGTACTTTTTTATATGATCCGCTCCATTTTATATGACAATAAGAGAGAAACACCGTAATTTCCTACACTTCCTCACTCGATACTACGCGGTCTTAGGAGTGCATTTGCATTTATGTTTCTAAAAAAACAATGACCTACACGTATGTGTAAATATAAGTTTTGGTAATTCATTTTTTTTATTATGCCAACCTTATCAATGAAGTTCTTTTTTTTTAGATTATTACTACAAATATGGTATATTCATGTTAGATGAACGATTTCAGGTAGGAAGTCGGGCCTCCATGGAATTCACATCCACAACCGCAGCGACACCACCAATGACTGCACACATAATAAGTGACTTCTTTGTCATTACTATGGTTTATATCCTCTATTCAAAAGTGAGTTCTCTATTGTTGAGGCTACATTGCTGTATTAGAGGTCGAGAACATGATTAGCCCCAATCCGATTTCGAAACGCCTATATAATTAAGTTAAACCAATTAGTTCCGATTCTAGTGGTTAATATAGAGTTACATGGAAAATGGAAAAGGTCGTTTTCAAATTAATGAATAAGATAGAACTAGGATTAGGATTTTACTGGTGACTATATATTGTTGCATTCTTTTCTAGACTAAGTACGGTTTTTAAAGAGAAATAGAAAGAACAAAGGTGTAGAGGAACTACGAGGTATTGATTTATTTGCTTATGAAAGAAGTTCTAGATCTAGGATAGATTATAGAGCTTACATAGGTTGTAAACAAAATCAATAATATAAGTAGACGTTTCAAAGAATTTTACCCCAGATTAACTTGCTGGTTAATCAAAGGTTTTCTCTTTAAACCTAGGGTTCACCTGCCCAGTGAGCCTTGCAATTGGTATCAAAGCTTTGGATCTTTGAATTTTACCCCAGCTATGGGTTCGAGAAGCTTAAAAATAGAAATAAATAAGAATAGTATCTTGCAAATCTTAATTATCCTAAAATGAACATATATACATATTTATTATTTTTTCTGTTATATTATTTTTTTATCAATAAGAAAATGATTGAAAAATGACATGTGACAGAATGAATATTGAAATAACATGTGACGGTTGTAATAAGGAGGTGACATGTGGCGAAAATGGAAAATTTCTTTAATATATATATATAGTAGATTCCCCGTTGGAATAAATCATAACAAAATCAAGAGGCCGGTTCGAAGGAAATTTCCTTAAGATAGATCAACCGTTGTAATTAAAAGCTTAAGTAAATAGGATGAAAAGGGATTGAAGTATGTAATACCAAGGGACAAAAGTGTAAAATATGCGTCCAATTATGGAAGCGTGAAAGTCTGAAAGGGAGTGAAATAGAGAACAACCGCACGATTCAACAAACCTAAAATTGAAATCGAGAGGCTAAATTAAAACGTTTAAACGAAGAAATCAGTAGAACCGAGGGATCGAAGACATGGATAACAAATAAATTACAACAAATGATGATTCATGAGCAGGGAAATAGAAATACTCATATCAAAGGAAGAGAAAAGTTCGAGCAAACACTCTTAACCGAACGAAATTGGTAAGAAACATTAGTTAATTAAATTCATTGATTCTGTTTTCTTTGAAACAACGTCAATTATATTATCAAGCAAAGCTAAATCTTCACTTTGAAGTGGCGAGCTAGAATTTACTTGTTTATTGTAAATGTCAATAATCTGACCGTTATGATATCTAGCAATACATGAAATGAAAGAAATATTGTGAGAAATGAAGGATCCATCAAAATTTATATTAGTCCAATTTGTTGGAGGCTTTTTCCAAGTGAGGTTTATTTTTTTATTTCTTTTCTTTTTGTTTACTAGCTTAGGGACTTTATTTTGTGTCATTGCATTCTCCCATTGTTTAAATTGCATAAACGCACATTGTGCTGGTTCGTTTCTATTGCTCCATGGGTTTCTAAATAAGACGTTTTAGCGATGTAACCAAACTTTGTGCCACAGGAAGATTAAAGCTTCAATCATATTATGTTCTTTTTTATATAAATTGATTGTATTAGCCGAAGATTCTTCAAAAGAGTTCATATAATTAAGTTGATAGGATCTTCCTAAAATACGTGTGAATTCTCTGGTTTGTTCATTTGTATATTGGCATTCAAAAAATATGTGATCTCTTGTCTCAATAGGGTGATTACAAAGAGAGCAATAAGAAGACACCCTATTATAAAATTTGTTTAATCGTTCTGTTGTTGGTAAAATATTTGATACCGCTTTCCTAATAAAATTTTGTAATTTGGGTGGTATCCTCAAATTCTAAATCCAATTATATAATTGGGAATTACTATTTATATCATTATTGGTCATCAAATGTCGAGCTGAGGTTGTGTTAAATTCACCACTAGAGTTAGGAGTCCATATAATTTTGTCTTCCACATTAGTGTTAGGGATATATACATTTACTATATGAGGAACGATATCCGGAGGAAGAATTTCTTGTAGTTTAGTAACATCACATTCCTTGGAAGGATTAATGTAATGATAAATTTTATCATTAATGTTTGCTTTATTTGAATCAAAGTATTGTCGAAGATCTATGTGTTAGATCCATTAATCTGTCCAGAAATTGATTGTGTTTCCATTACCAATCTTCCATCCAACTCCTTTTGTGAAATCCTTACATAAGTGGAGTAGTCTAGCTAGTAAATTGCCAGTATTGTCTTTTTCTTTATAATAAAAAATGGAAAATGACTGGAGATATTTTTGAGTAATTAGTTGTACCCATAAATTAGCCTTATCAGTAGCTAATTTTCATAGTAATTTGTGTGGAAGTGCATTGTTCACGTTTTCTGTTTTATCACTTTATGTAATCCTAAACCACCACATTCCTTTGTCCTACAAATTACATCCCAACTGGTAATGGGTTTGTAACTCAGGTTATTATTATTCTAGAAGAATTTTTTGTTTTTTTGTCCATTTGTTTACAGACCCTTTTGGAAGAGAGAAAAATTGCATTAAATGATTAGCCTTGGATTGGATGTTTGACTGAATAATTATAACTCTACCAACTTGTGATATAATATTAGCTTTCCATTTAGATAATTGTTTTTGCATTCCTTGTAAGGCATACTGAAAGGTATAATTTTTAACTCTTCCTTTTACAATCAAAATACCTAGGTATTTTTCCATCGAATTCGTGAGTTGTAAATTAAGAATGGACGCTGATACGCTGCACTTTGTATGGCGTAACTAGGGATTATTACATTGATTTAGGAGTATTATTATATGTGTTTCGAGTCATTATTATGTTCTGAGATATTTATTAAGAAGTGAAGAAATGAAGATTAGAACCAAAGAAGATTGAAGACTTGAAGAATGAAGAAGCTTCTGCGACGTCAACCGCGATCGCCACTACCATCCAGGCGATCGCCATCATTCAACAGAAGTCATTCGAGAAGACATCAGCGACCGCGATCGCCATAGACGAGGTGGCGATCGCCATGAAGCATGGGAAGTTACTGCTGATTTACAAGGTGGGCCGTACGTGGATCAGAAGCAGGGTGGGCCCAAGTGGAAGAGCAGTACGTGGATTATGAAGCAAGTTTCACCGAATTGTGTTTGTTTTATTTCCTTATTTCTTTATTTCTCTTTCCTTATTTTCCTTAATTAGTTTTAGGATATTTCTTTTACCATATATTTTTAGGGTTAGTCTCTATTTAAGAACCCTAGTTTCTTTCTTTCTATTATCATCTTTTCCATCAGACAATTTAGTTCTGCAACCATGAGCAGGAACTAATCGCCATTGTTTTACCTAGCGGTTGAAACCTTCAGTTATTAAGTTGTGAGATTTCTAAACTCTTGTTCTTTTCCTATGGGTTTGTATTAATTCTCTTGTTCTTCATCTATTGATTTCTATTAGTTTTGCTAGCTTGATCACCTAGTTTGATTGATAGTTTTCTATTGCTAGACTAGGAATATACAGTGGAATTCCTTGTCACTGTAGCATTCATATCTGCATGATCTGGTAGTTGATTGCTTTTATGAAAGAGAATTGATTGCATGTTAATACTTGACGGTTGTAAGTTATTGCATGCATCCTTATAATTCCTGTGCCCTTTGCTGCTATTTCATCTAATCTTGAGAGGTTTCCCTGATTGTTGAATAGTAAGTTTTATCAGGACCGGTTGGCCTGCTGATATATTAAAGATTGGAATAGGAACATTCCCCAGGATTGAATAGAACATATGAGATAAATCTATGATCAACTTGATTGACTGTTGTGTGGATACTTGCTAGGTGAAACCCCTTCTCATCATATTCACAACCAAACCTTCTTTGCTTGATACTTGTTACTTTTGTGTTCCATACAATCAAACCCCCCCCCTTGGTTACTTGTTACTTGTTTGTTAGTTGGTATTTCGCTTGACTGCATAGCGATTGGTGTTTTGATTCCCTTGGGTTCGACCTCTACTTACTTGCTATACTCTAGTTAGTGTTTAGAGTTTATTTCTTTGATTTGGCACTACGACTTTAGCCTCATCAGACGCCAATGCTTGTCGTCCTTCTTGTTGAATATTGGGTGAAGTTTGAAAGGAGCTTTTATGATAGTTTATTGTTAATCCTGCGATATTAGTAAATTTATGAAGAAGGTCTTTAATGAAAATCATGTTCTTCCTAATTGCATTTGCTAAAATTATGGTATCATCAGCCAAACACAAAAAAGGTAAACGCATACCATTACGCATAAGTTGAATACCAACTTTGTGGTTTGTTTTGTCCGACTCTTTTTGAAGAACTCCGACCAAGTATTCCATAGCTATTATAAAGATGAAAGGGGCAATGGGATCCCCTTTTCTTAGACCACATCTTGGTTTGAAAGTAGGGTCTGGTTCATTGTTAACCAGAATAGAAAAAGAAGCTGATTTAATACATGTCATAATTAGCTTAATCCAGTTTGAGTGGAATCCAAATGTTTCTAATACTTTAATTATGAAAGGCCATTGTAACTTATCATATGTCTTTTCCATATCGTGTTTTAACGCCATCCATCCTCATTTTCTTTTCTTCTTATTGTGAAAAGAGTAAAACACCTCGTGCGCAATTAGAATGTTGTCAAAAATGGATCTGTTTTGGACAAAAGGACCTTGACATGGGTGAATTAGTTTGGGGAGTAAGGTTTGTAATCGATTTGCTAATAGTTTGGTAATATTTTATATTTTGTTGTACATAGACTTATGGGTCTAAATTGGTTAATAGTAGTTGATTTGTCACTTTTAGGGAAAAGTGCTATGAAAGATTGAGCATAATCGGCCAACATAATTCCTGAATGAAAAAAGGACTGGACAGTTTTAATTACCAAGGGACCTACTATATTCCAATAAGATTGATAGAATATATTCCACATTATATCCATCTGGTCCATGGGTCTTGTTATGAGGTAGTTGAAATACTACCTTTTTAATTTTTGAAGAGGATGGATTTGAGAAATTTATTGTCATCTTCGGTAACTAGTTTTGGTATAATATTGAGATCTTGGTTCCATATTTCATTGGTGTGTAATGGTTGGTATCTTGTTTGCAGGTCAGTTGTAATGATATTTTTTTATTTCTTCTTGTTTATAGTATTTGATTTTTTGAAGGTACTCGTAGCAGATAATGTTTTGTTTAAAAGTCCTAATTTTAACCGTGGATTGGAAATATTTTGTATTTTTATCCATATCATTTATGTGTTTATTTTTAGCTCTTTGTTTCCAATAAGTGTGTTGAAAATCTAATAGTTTATTATATTTGTTGAGAAGTCTATTGTAGTGTTCAAATTTAATGGAATTATTCTTTTCATAACACTCTGATTGTAATTTAAGAAGACTGAATTCCGTTTTTTTAGTTGTTCAAATAGATTATTATCTCTCGTTTTAAGCCATTCTTTAGTTTCTTTTTAAAGTTGTTTTTGTTTCATGAATAACTTAATACATGATGATCCATTGATATGGTAATTCCAAATTTTATTCACAAGTGTACTATATTCCTGATTTTGTATCCAAGTGTTTTCAAATCTGAAAGGATAATTTTTGGTAAATATTTTCTTTCCTAGTTGAAGCTTAATACAACAATGATCTGAAGTTGTATAGGGTAAATCGTTTGAACTAATACCATTATAGAAATGTAGAATATCAGGATGTAGTGTAACTCTGTCTAATCTTTCTAGTATGTTATCATTTTCATTATTATTATTATTACGAAACGCCTATATGCACGCGACTTTTTCTCTATATGCACGCGATTTGGTGCGCAAATGTTATGCGCATAGGTTGGTGCGCAGTTTTCTTGCGCACAAGGGTATTTTCGGGATAAATGTGAAAATCCTGACGATGTCTGACAAATGTGTGCGCAGTTGTCCTGCGCACAGAATAAATAATGCGCAAAAGTTCAGCGCACGGCGTTTCGGATTCCCGAATGTGTGCGCTGAACTTGTGCGCACAGAATTAGTGCGCAGTTCTTATGCGCACAGGGTCTTTTAAACCCTTCGCAGCTTCTTCTTCTTCCTTCTTTCTCTTCTTTTCTGCGCTTTTTCGCTCGACGGCGCCGACCACCTTTTTTCCATTTCCGAGCGTTTCCCTCGTCTAAACACAATTCCGTCAATGGATTCTGAACCCCCTCATTCTTCCGGTCCCGACCACACCACTTCCGTCCCAATCCCAACACCTCCGGCGACTTCCGTCCCAACGGAGCCACCTCCGGCGACCTTGTCCGACGATGAAGCGTTGGTGGATGGAGGCGGCCGGCGGTATGCGACTCGAGCGGCGTTGGCAGCGGCAAATGCTCCTCCGGCGACTATTCCGGCGAACATTCCGGCGAGGGCTAGGGTTTCGGCGACTCGGGTTCCAGCGACGACGACTACGGATCCGGAGACACCGCACGAGCTTTATTCGGTATAAAATTTCTAAACCCGCTTTTTTCAAATATTTATCGTATTTAATTTTGGAAATTTATTCGTCATTTTTTTTTGTAATAATTACGATTAAATTTAAGTTTTTTATGAATTAAATATTAGAATTCGTATATTAATTGTAATTTAATCGTAATTTTTCATAATTACGTTTAAATTTCAGTTTTTTATGAATTAAATATTAGAATTCGTATTAATTGTAATTTAATCGTAATTATTCTGTATTACGATTAAATTTCAGTTTTTTATGAATTAAATATTAGAATTCTTATTAATCGTAATTTTTTATAATTACGATTAAGTTTCAGATTATTATGCATTAATCGAATTATTATGAATTCGTATTAATTGTAATTTTTTAGTAATAGTAGTGATTATTATTTCGTATTAGTTGAGATGTTTATTTTTTAGTAATTATGAATTAAATATTAGAAACTTAACAGTCATAACTAGTTATGACTTAATTGTTAAATTTCTAACAATTCCTATTAAATAATTTAGTTTTCGTAGATATAAAGACTCGAATTTGATTACGAAGTTGCAAATTATTTCCGAATATTTTAGTATGAATTAGCCATACTAAAAATGTAAAAACATGTAGACTATACAAGCCGTCATGGATCAGACGGGCAACACGATGCCCGCACCAGTAGCGGAACGGCTTCCACGTCGACATGATGTGGCAGCCGGTGTGCGATTAGAGTTTGAGGCCCTCGAACGATTTTTCGGCACCGGATCACCTGAGCGTCGTGAGCCAGAGAATGAGTACGACGAGGCACAGCTGCAGCAGCAGGAGATAGATGGTTCGCATATGGAGATAGATGGACAGACAGGAGATTTCCATGGCGACGTAGATTATCCTGGTCGATATCTTACTGCGTTCGACCCTATCGAACCCACACCAGTACAGGCGCAGGTGACCACAGATGACTATGATATCCACGACGCACCTCTGTTTCAGGATGCTGTACCTCGCAGTTCAGAGCATACAGAGCAGGATTTACCTGCAGTGACAGATGCAGGAACGTCGACATCTCCTCCTCCTACGGTCGCATCTGCAGAGCCAGTCGCATCTTCAGAGCCAGTGTCGGGAGATTTAGACGACGATGACCATGCCGTAGCGACCTATTTTCCTTGGCTCGGGGACTCGATGCAGGACATTTTTCGTCCACGTGCGCCTCACCTACTGTGTTCTTATGAGACGCATATAGCGAGATGGATATGGTCGCGTGGTCCTCTTCCAGGGCCTGCTCCCGATGTACCATTGGTGCCCCCGGTGCAGGTTAGGAAGCGTGCCCGTGCGGGGGAAGCTGTAGGCCGAGGCAGAGGCCGAGGTGGTGGTGAGGGTGCTGTAGGTAGAGGCCGAGGTGGTGGGAGAGGGAGAGGGAAAGGGAGAGGGAGAGGGAGAGGCCAGGAGGGTGCTGAGGGAGTTGGTGGTGAGGGTGTTGCTGCTGAGGGAGTCGCTGAGGGGGCTGCAGTTGAGGAGGTTGTTGTTGAGGAGGTTGCGACTCCAGTTAGAGGTGGTCGTCGTCCCAGGCAGAGACGACGAGTAGGAGATATTCAGCCAGAGGATGAGCCAGAGGATGGGGACGGGGATGAGGCCGAGGCTGATGCGGCTCCGTTAGATCCGGTATGTTCAATAACATTGATCTGAATGCTTATAATAAGTTATACGTTTCATATTTACTAACCGGACGCAATTTATTTTCTGTACTTATTTAGGCTAGGAAGCTCCTGAGAGTGATGTACAGATCTGCACAGGTTCATGATTATGAGCATCATATTTCAGCTGAGGAGGGTACATGGTTCAGGCTTGCTGAGCGTTCTGGGCTGACAGAGCTGCGCCGAGTGGGCATAGCGTCTCAGATCGATGCTGCATTGATTTCTGCTTTTGTGGAGAGGTGGCATCCAGAGACCAACACTTTCCACATGCCATTTGCTGAGATGACCATCTGCCTACATGACGTGATGCAGATCCTCAGAGTCCGTATACATGGTCGTAGCTGCAATTCACCTATGACAGATGACCAGATCTATGCGGCGCTTGCAGACGCTATGGGTCAGGAGGCTGATGACATGAAGGCATGTTATAGCTCAGGTGGCATTCATTTCGGTGCCCTCAATGCTCGGTTGGAAGTTTTGTTTGATGCGCCAGTCAGGAATGAGAGTCACATTGCCACTCTGTATCTCCTTTTGCTTCTGGGCTCGACTGTCTTGGTGGACAGGTCGACAAAGGGTGTCAAGGTCCAGTACGCGGCGCTTGTTCTCAACCATGATCGTACAGGGGACATTGCATGGGGAGCCGGCATACTTGCGTTAGTGTATCGCAATTTAGGGTCTGCATCTAGAGTCGAGACGACAACCATTGGTTCATGTGGGATTCTTCTGAGGGTAAGATCTTGTCTTTAACGTCTTGGTGAATAACTCTTAACTATTCACGTAGTTTTACTAATAATCTGTAATTGTTTATATGTAGTGTTGGATCTGGGCATACTTTCCTCATTTTCGTGATCACTTTGTCACGAACCCTGCATTCGCCCATGGAGATGCTGCTGTAGGATTGTATACACCACTTAGCTCGGATATTGGGCGTTTGGTTGCCATCCGTCGCATGCTCGACAACATGAGATATGAGCAGGTTTGGATTTAATTTCTTATATTTTTTATTTCATTACCGCAATACGTGTCTAATTTGGCTTGTTATTTGTTTCAGGTTAACTGGCAGCCATGGAGAGATTTGGACTTCAACACACCAGAGGTTTCTCCTACGAGATTTGAGGGCGTATTGAGCATCTGGAAATTTCATGAGGCCTACAACCCTAGGAGAGTCTTGCGGCAGTTTGGGCGGGCTCAGCCCGTTCCCGACCCACCCATTCAGCCGTTGTCATTTAATCGGCCCATGGGTTGCACGAGGTATGACGTCGTTTATGCACCTGAGCTTCTTCTTGCATGGGACGCAGAGCCGAGGCCTCTGATCGATCTGGATGGGCCGGTTGCAGAGCCAGCATGGAAGATGTCTGATGACTATATGGATTGGCTGGACGAGTTCTCACATCCCGTCGTCGATCCATCCTCTGAGAGACATGATCGCCCGCCTCGCTATGGATATACCCTGGTGCCTATCGATGCATTAGCGGTATGTAAAATTTTATAAAGTTTGTACAAAACTTAGCTTTAGACCTTAACTAACGATTAAATTTACGTTTTGTTTGCAGCGTTGTCAGATCCTTCAAGCCATGATGCACTCTTTTCTAGACACCCCTATCTCGGATCGACCTTGGGCCACTGAAGATGTGATTCGTGGTTGGCTTGCAATCTTAGAGGCACCTCAGGCACCATCTCCCCCACGTGCATCGCGGATGCCACCACCACCACCTCCTGTTTTCCGAGATTCTGTTCATGAGAGGGGCCAGGGGAGTGGATGCGGCACTCAGGATGATACGACTCAGGAGGATGCGCACCAAGATGATATGACTCAGGGTGATGTGCCTCGGGAAGATGCTCCGCCTTATACTCTGGAGACTCAGGATTAGACGCTCGACTTCTGTTTTTGTTTGATGGATGTTTTATGTACGATTGATGTTTTATGTATGCCTTTTTCTTGTGTGATGGTTTTAAATTTTATGTTTTGCTTGTTTGAATATTCAAAACGACTCCGAACAATAATGCAAATACAAATCTGAACAACAAGACGTGAAAAACTATATTGATTTGAAAACGAAATACAAATTTCAACAACAACACTACACAAAGAGATGGTGAGGAAGACCAACCTATCAAGATCCCCAAACCGATGATTGGTTTCGATGTTCGGAGTCGGCAATATGTACCAACTAATAACCAGTTTCCAAACTCTTATTAGTTCGTACATTTTGCTAAATCCGAACATCGAAACCAATATCAGTTGGGGATCTTTATAGGTTGTCCCTCCTCAACTTCTCTTTGTCTAGTGCTATGCTTGTTTACTAACGATTACAACAATGACTTAAATAACGATTACAACAACCACTTAACTAACAATTACAACAACGAACTAACGATTAAAACAACCACTTAACTAACGATTGGAAGCCAGGGTCGCCTTAAGATCGGCGTTTTCCTCCTCCAACGTACGTATCTTCGAGAATAGATCTCTTATTGCAGCTAAGGAGTAACAAGGATGTGGTGGATCGATCCACTCACGGAATTCACAAATGTAACCACCAGTACCAGCGCATGTCCAGAACCTTCGAGCGAGGTTTCTTCGAGATTCTAAACTCCTCATTACCGCTGGTCGATCACATTTACAATAAAAAAGGGCAGCGTTGCTTGATGATGAACTGTGCGACATAGCAAGTGTTAAGAGACAAATGGTGAGATTGGTGAGGTTAAGAGAGAAATGGTGAGATTGGTGAATTGAGGTGAGTGCAACCCCCCTTTTATAGCTTCGTTTTTTGCTGTTGAAATATGACCGTTTCGTGCGCAGATGTTATGCGCACGCAACGGTCATATTTTAACGGTCTTCAACCGTGCGCAGATCTAATGCACAAAGAATCACGGTCAAAATGCGCAAAGAATCATGTGCGCAGATCTAATGCGCATATAAGGCCTCCAAGGCGTTTTCGCGTATTTTCGATCAACTTTTTGTGACGGGGAGACCGTATACACACTTTATATGCCTAATAACACTAGTTTGTATAAGTTTTTCAAACATAATCCACATCGATGTGCTAGACCCTTCATATCGCAACTATTTCGAAGAATGAAAGACCAGTGAAGGTTTACAAAGGAGGTGTTACTCGAAGAGCTCGAGTTTTTGACTCGAAGTTACCGACAAGGTTAAATAGCTATAATATGCATTGAAAACAAGTTTCATTGCATTCCGACGTCGTTTGGGCATCGAACCGCCTATTCTCGACCTTAACAGGCCATCAGGACCGATAAGGGTTTTTTTGCGTTTTCGCGTATTTTCGATCAACTTTTTGTGACGGGGAGACCGTATACACACTTTATATGCCTAATAACACTAGTTTGTATAAGTTTTTCAAACATAATCAACATCGATGTACTAGACCCTTCATATCGCAACTATTTCGAAGAATGAAAGACTAGTGAAGGTTTACAAAGGAGGTGTTACTCGAAGAGCTCGAGTTTTTGACTCGAAGTTACCGACAAGGTTAAATAGCTATAATATGCATTGAAAACAAGTTTCATTGCATTCCGACGTCGTTTGGGCATCGAACCGTCTATTCTCGACCTTAATAGGCCATCAGGGCCGATAAGGGTTTTTTTGCGTTTTTGCGTATTTTCGATCAACTTTTTGTGACGGGGAGACCGTATACACACTTTATATGCCTAATAACACTAGTTTGTATAAGTTTTTCAAACATAATCCACATCGATGTGCTAGACCCTTCATATCGCAACTATTTCGAAGATTGAAGAGTATAGTGCGCAGTGGTAGAACGCACAGAAATTTCAGCCATGCGCTAAGGTAAAGCGCACCTATTCTGTAACTTTTTGAATCTGTAACTTTTGGTGCGCAGGTGTAACGCGCACAGAAAATTACCGTTAAAAATTTGTGCGCAGCTACATAGCGCACTTTTAGTTACCGTTATTTTGAATCGGTAACTCCTTATGCGCAGAAGCAACGCGCACCATATACATAAATTCCTATAAAACCAACGGTTTGAAGGTGGTGATTTCTTCATCCATCTCAACTAGTTCATCCATCTCAACTAGAGCAAAAATCGAAGTTTCCCTACTTAATCGGTAAATTTTTCTTTTGTTCATTTTTGTATATGCTTTGTTTTTTGTATATGCTTTCATGTTTATAACTAAAGTTTTTTATTATTTACTTATTTGGAAGAACATAACTACGAATATGGCATCATCATCATCATCATCACCAAGACGTGTGAAGCCTGACCCTCCACAGATAATGTGTACTGGTACAAAAAGGTGTCGCCAAATGTGTAATGTTTACGTTAGCAATGACGAAGACATGCCTGACCAGTATGGACGAAGGCATTATGCATGCAATTGTTTCTTCGGAATCAGGTTTATTGATCCAGAGCATACCCCTACTGCTTTACGTGCTATCACGAAATTAATCATCAAGAAAAAGAAGAGTGACAATAGAGTGAAGGTCCTGATGGAAAGGTTTAAGATTAAAGAAAAAGAATTGCGGTTGATGGTTTGTAGTATCGTCTATGCTTCCGACTCCTCTTCCTCTTCTGCCGACGACGCCTAAATCGTAGACATCTAATGTTATGAGCATTGTGTACTTTCGTTGTGTACTTTCATTACGTACTTTCATTATGTACTTTCATTATGTATTTTCATTGTCGCTTCTTTGTCTCTCGAACGTGTTAAGAAATTCCAATGCAATCTGATCCATTCATTGTTATATAAAGCACAATTACACTACTACCAAAATAACAAATACGAAACATTAAAAACCAAGGCATTACAAACTAAGAAATTCCAATGCGTCTTCTAATTATTACATGACAATCTCACTCAGTCAGATATGTGAACGGGTTCGGTCCCTCCTTTATACATGAATGGATCTGGTGCCCGACCATTTGAAATGCGGTACTCTCGATACATCCTCAAATTGTCCCCATATGTTTCTTCCCACCATTGAATGTTTGGATCTACATGTTTCTTCCACGAACCGGGAGTATGCGGTAGTGGCGAACCAACCATCAACGCCACCTATATAAACACAATCGACTTAAGATATTAAACAAAAAACTATGATTACACAAGTATCAAGTACAATTGTCTACTTTACCGGTATGAAGTGGTCACGGTTGCCTACGTGTGCCATGCCGAAAATCTGTCGTGGAGGATCAGCGTTTTCTGTTCTACACCTTAGCGGTAAGCAAAAGGTCGGAGCATCCCAACACAATAACACGAGGCCAACTTGGTATAGGGTGGCAAACACTAAGCCCATCAGTGGAAAGTGCAACCAGTACAGTTCTGAACAAGGGCTTCTGCAATGGTTAACTTGGAGAATAAGATCCTCCCAAGTACCCGGACGAAGACGACGACGAATAGGCTCGTACAATTCTCGGTTCTAAAGCAACTCCGTTACCAGCTCACGCCGAATGTTTCCGTACTCTTGTTCTTTTCTTCCCAGAAGTAAGGCCATCGACCTATAACCACAATGTCCGTCAGAACGTACCTGTCTAACATCTGTGATGTATGGAAGCCAAAAATCATCTAAATTGTCAATGCCGAAGTCAACCCCCCTATGAATGAGAGGAACACCAAGTTCTTCAGGGCACTGATCGAAGCCAGTGTAGTTTGATCCTTCAGGCTGTGATAGGTCGGGCATGGGTTGAGAATGCAACTCCTCGGCCTCAATGACCACGGGAAGTGATGTCCTTGTTTGCTCTCTAGGACGACCTGGTCGTTTTGCTCCTGTATTGTTTGCCTTCTTCTTTCCTTTTTATTTCTGCTTTGCCTCCTCCTTCTCATACTTCTCCAGCTCTTCTTGTTTGTGCTCAAAATAACTCTTCTCTCTCGATTCCTCCTTGTCATTTTCACTGTCATCCTCCTCCTTTTTAGGACGACCTGGCCGTCTTGCTCCTGTACTCTTCTTTCCTTTTGATTTCTGCTTTGCCTCCTCCATCTCATACTGCTCCATATCTTCTTGTTTTATGTCATCCTCCTTGTCATTTTCACTGTCAACCTCCTCCTTATCCTTGTTCTTTGCACCCTTTGGCCTGCCTTTTCTTCTCACATTTGTCGGTTCTTTCAAGCTAGTTAGTTCAGGATGCTCCAAGTCCTTATACAACTCACCTAGCTGGTATGCCGTGCTTTTCTTCAAGGTTACAAGTTCCAACTTGGTGAACATTTCATGGAGTCGCAACTCTATAATGTTCATTCGGACCTTCAGATTTGGGTCGTCTTCTGTTTCAGGAGTGTCATCCCAATGCAAATCCCTCCAGAACAGGTGAATGTCATCCTCAATCAGGGGTGTGTTTGAAATGATAGCGTGTGCAATTTGATGGACGCACGACAACCCAAGACAGTTCCTCACCTAATGGTCGGTGCATTGTTCAGGAAATTTCCCCGTCAACATGATCTCATAAGTAGCCAACAAATGATCAAAACACCTGTATGACACTTTGTAGAATAGTCGGGAAAAAATAGCCCTTCCAAGCGGATGCATGTTTGGATCATCAAAATCAGTTGGTCGTTTGGAGAGAGACATGTTCATGCTCGCCCTAATTGAATCAATCTGAAGGAGTACTGAATGATGGATCCGTACGATCACTCTGTTAAAGCCCCCTCTGCTGGAACCAATAATATCTTTCAAAACCTTGTGCATCCCTTCAACTCTAAAAAACAGTTAAGTTGGTAAGTTCAGAAAGTACGCCGTTATGATATAATCGTCTTTAACTAAAAAATATCAATATTTACCTGTTTGAAGTCCTCGTAAGGAAATGAAGCTTATGATCTGTCCAAGCCCTCACTATACTTGTCTTGTGAGGATTAAGCCATGTTCTCTCGACGTATCCCACAAGGCCGCTCTTCCAAGATCTCTTCAACTGTTCGAGCCGCAGTTCATAGGTCTCTTCAGTAGCTGAGCAAAATAGTCCCCAACATTGTCCTGCAAAGGCTTCCACTTTAATTTGTCTCTTTAGGATGGTCGAAGCATGTGCCTCAATGTTGTGTTTGATATGCACCCAACACAACAGATGTTGAACTTCGCTCCCGAAAACAGTCTTTATCCCTTTTATCAGCGCGTCTTCGCAATCTGTCATTATAGCCGTTGGCATCACTCCCAAATCTATGAATAATGACTTCAATTGAATCATTATCCATGTGTAATGATAAATCCTTTCCGCTTTAGTGAATGCATACACGATGTTGAACGTCTTGTGTGTACTGGTGAATCCAACAATCTCTACGAGCGGCATTTCATATCTATTGAAACATTAACATATATCACTACAGAACATATATCATTATCCGAACTAAATATCGACCAAGGTATTGTAGAGACTTACTTGTTTGTCTTGTATGTCGCATCGATAATTACCACGTACGGGTACTTCTTCAACAAACGCAACGACTCTTGGTTAGCAAAGAATAATATTGCAACCTCTCCGTTTGTCGTGTCTCTATGTGGGTGAACTACGTAGTCGTGGTCTCGCAAAAACTTAAGTGACCACTGTGTCACGTTTAGCTCTCCGCGATCTTTGTAATTCACCTTCTGCAAAAAGTTTGCAACTTGTCTCCTTGAAGTAACATTACTAGGGTACTTCTCCCTCAATTTAGAGATAATTTATTTTGGCGTCTTGCGTCCAGTTCCATCTCCCCACCGCCTAGCACAAAGCTCTTGATCCTCCGTCATTCGACCCATGAATGCATTCCCATGAAAACTAGCAAGTAGCACATGGTTATGCCGACCTTCTATCACACCTAAAATCCATTTTTCTCCTGCGACCCCGGGAATGTTTTTCTTTCGCACTGCCAGTAGCTGAAATATACACTCACACTTCTTCGACTTCGACTTTCTAAGCCTAGGAACAGCCAACTCTGGATTCTCTTTGTTCACCTTTGGCCTCCCAGATCTTGGTTTTCCAAATCTATCGCACACAATACTTATTTGGTACGGACTTAAATTACGCGTTACCAAAGCTATCACTAACGCCTTTCCTCTATCTCTCGCCCACTCATACAATTCTTGCGGAGTATCCCAATATTGTGCGGTTCTAAAATAATCCGAATAATCTTTCCCCTATACGTAATTGTAGAGCGACAATTACACTACTACCAAAATAACAAGGCAAAATACGAATCATTACTTTAAACTAATTAGGATATCATATGAAACTAATTAGGCTATCATATGAAACTAATTAGGCTAGCATATGAAACTAATTATGTTAGCATATGAAACTAATTTGAAACTAATTACGCTACCATATGTTTCAAATTATAACATATTATACTAACCACAAATTCACCACTCGGATCCCAGTCGCCGAACTCTTCGTCTTCTAAGAAACCATCCAACCATTCGTCGTCGTTCGGGTCGTCTTCCTCTTCTTGTGATCCGCTATCCCAATCGTGTTCTTCATCACTATCTTCACAACTTTGATTAATCAACTCTAACATACGAGAGTTTTGATTACGACGAGACATTTTGAATGAATTTGTTGGAAAACGAAGAGGTTTTGAATGAATTTGTTGGAAACGAAGAGATTGTGGCTTTATATAGGCACATTTATGACCGTTGTGGTCCAAATGGATGGATCCTAAACTGTAAAGACCCGTGCGCTAACCATCCGCGCACAAACCCAAACCCTTAAGCACCTGTGCGCAGAACCTAAGCGCACCCTTTTACATTTAACGACTACTTTTTTCAAAGATTTCAACGGCTACTATGTTAGAGTAGTGCGCAGAAACAGGGCGCACAGATTCTCAACCTGTGCCCAGTAGTTAGGCGCACAAGTTGTTACAGACTCTGAAAATTTACGAAAAGTACCCGTAATACCCCGTAAAACACGTATGCGCATAAGAACTGCGCACAGATGCGTGCGCATAAGTTGCGCGCACAGAATCGCGTGCATATACGCCTCGATTCGCGTGCATATAGCCATTGCCTATTATTATTATACTTTTTCCAGGTAATAGGGGAATCCTTGATAATTTTAATCAGTTAAACCATGAGTACAAATGAAATTATTAAGTCTTCTACATTTGGCGGAAGAAACAGGAACTCCTCCTTTTTTTATCGCGAGGCGTAAGAATATCATTACAATCTCCCATAACGATAATTGGTTCATTGTAAGACATGATTATTTGAGAAATGAAATCCCACAATTCCGATTTTTTATCTTCCTTACTTGGAGTATAAAAGCCAGAGAACACCTTCATATTTTAATACAATAATGCAATTATTGTGGTAAATAATGCTTAGACTGTATAAAATTGGTGCGTAAAAGCCATAGACCACCTTTTGTACCGTGTGCAAGAGATATAATAACATTTTTAAATCCTATTTTTGCTAGAAATTGTGTTTATCTTTGAAGTTCATATTTCTCTACTTCTGCATATTTGAAAGAAATGTTTTTCTTTGTGGGGTGAATTGGAAAACATTAACTCCCTTAACAGCAGAACATGTACATACGAAATTGGATACTACCTCTGCTTAAGAGGAATTTATCCGTGAAATTAGCATTTTAGCGCTTGCAAGACTGTTGGGCTAGTTTTCCTAATTAAAATTTTTGAAGGGTCATTGGGGCACACTTTCTCCGCAGGTAACACGCTTGTTATGCGGTGGCTTCATACTCGCCTTCAGCCACGTGATGACCGACATGATCGGAGTCGTCCAATTCGTTACGACCATTAGTGAGTTGGCACGTGGGGCGTACTCCTCATCCGTCCTCCCTGTATGGCAACGCAACCTTCTCAACGCGTACGCATGTGACCGGCCCGTGACTACTGCCTCCACCACACAATTAGATCATCCTCCTCCTAACAATGTCATAGTCGGCAATAGCATAGTATATCACTCGTTCTTCATTGGTGCACATGAGATCGCTATGATCCGTAGCCAGCTCCCGCAACACATCAAGGATTCATGCTCCTCCTTCGACCTAATCGCTGCAGTTGTGGCTCATTGTCGGGTCATTACCCTCCAACACGCGTCTGAAGATCAGCAAGTGTGCCTCATCATCCCCATCAATGTTTGCAACAAGCTCCGCCTTCCTGCTGGCTACTACGGTAACGCAGCCATCCCTGCCATCATTTTGCAGCCCCTCCATGATTTTCACGACCTACCCTTTCTGGCGCAGGAGGTCAACAAAGCAAAGAACGCCGTAAATGAAGATTATGCAAGGTCATTCCTAGATCACCTCCAACTCATACAAACACCTCCCCCCGACACATCCGTCGTCAACACCTTGACAAAGTTTGGGGAAGAAAGGAATTATGTATTGATTGAATGAATCAATTATAGTATAGTGCTCATGTTTATACACTAGAGTCATGCTCTGTTAAGTTTGTTAGATTGAAAGCTAAGCTACATCTAGCGGGCTTGGGTTTACTAGGGTGTGTTGCGGTTGCATCTTGACTCAGTGCATCCTCATATCCAACATCCCCTGCAAGCTAGATAATGGATCAACCATAACTAGCTTGGGAAGAATGGTCCTAAGATTATAACTAGGAACTGGTTTGGTGAAGGCATCAACAAGTTGAAAATGTGTAGGAAAAAGATCGAGAGCAATGAGGCCTTCAAGACGCTTTTCCCGAACGAAGTGGCAATCGAGTTCGATGTGCTTCGTCTGCTCATCGAAAACTGGGTTGCGTGCAATGTATATGGATGACCTGTTGTCACATTTAATCGAGATCGGGACAATATCTGAGACCCCTAAGTCAGAGAGTAAACGACTCAACCATTCCAGCTCAGTGGTGACGCGACAAAGAGATCGGTACGCTGCTTCTGTCGAGGATAAATACATTGTTTGTTGCTTCTTTGACTTCCATGAAATGAGACTGTCGCCAAGGAAGATGACGAAGCCGTTGACAGATCTACTGGTGTTGGGACGAGATGCCCAATCGGCATCGCAGTAAGCGCGAAGTTGGAAAGAAGAGGAAGCACTGAAGAACAGAGATTTGGTAATGGTGCCTTTGAGATAACGAAGAGCATGTATGGCAACATCCATGTGAGAAGTTCAAGGCTTCTGTAAAAACTGGCTCAAAAACTGAACTGTGAATGCCAGGTCAGGTCTGCTATGGACAAGAAAATTTAACTTGCCCACTAATTTCATGTAGTCAAAGACATTAGGTAGAGGTTCTCTAGTGTGTAGCAGTAGTTTGTTGTTCAACTCCATAGGACTAAGAACGGGATTTGCATTTTTGCAATTATACTCATCTATCAAATTAGTGATGAACTTCCGTTGAGATATCAAAATATCTTTTCTTGATATGGAGAATTCAAGACCCAGAAAATAGTTGAGCTCACCTAGATCTTTGATCTTAAATTCATCATGAAGGAAAGCCTTAAGAGACTCGATCTCCTCGGAATCATTGCCCGTGAGGAGTATGTCGTCGACGTAAATGGCCAGATAGATTTGAGAAGTCTCAGTTTTGCAGTAGAACAAGGAATAGTCCTTGGAAGAATGACAATACCCTCGGAGACGAAGGATAAAGGCAAGCTTGGAATACCATTGATGAGAGGCTTGTTTGAGGCCGTATAAGGACTTAAGTAATTTGCAAACCATGTTGGAGACACCATCAGTGCTCACACCTTCAGGCAGCTTCATATACACTTCTTCATGGAGCTCGCCGTGTAAGAAGGGGTTATTAACGTCTAATTGTATTAAGGGCCATTGATTCTTAACGACAACACTGAGTAGACACCGAATAATTGTCATTTTGACAACCGTAGAGAATGTCTCATCGTAGTCGATTCCTTACATTGAGTGAAGCCACGAACCACAAGACGTGCCTTATACCTCTCTACTAAGCTGTCTCATCGATGTTTTATCTTGTATACCCATTTACAACTTATAGCACGCTTGCCCTTTGGAAGAGAACGATGTCCCAAGTCTTATTTGCCTCAAACGCAGTGAATTCAGTCGTTATGGCGTCTTGCTATTCCTGGATTTGGCTAGCAGTTTTGTAGGATGTGGGTTCAGTAATAGGGAAGAGTTTTGAGGAGGAGGTGACGGAAGGGAAAGAAAGAGTGGTGGTAAGGGTGTGACAACAAGTGCCATGAGAAGATGTGGAAACATGACAAACATAGTCATTTAGGTAGGTTGGAGGGTTATGAGATCGAGTAGACCTCCTAGGTTGTGGTTCTTCTGTTACGGAAGAAGGGGTTTGTTGTGTCATTTGTTTTGGAGAAGCAGGGGAATCTGGTTCAGGAATGAAGGGTTGAGTTGGCCAAGCCAGAGAGGGGGGAGAAGGTTTATGGAATGGGAAGACAGTTTCATGGAAGACTGTGTCTCGAGAATTGAAGACTTTCCATGTAGACAAATCCAGGAGCTTGTAGGCTTTCTTCTCGGGTGAGTAACCAAGAAGAACGCAGGTCCTGGCGCGAGCATGAAACTTGTCCCGGTTTTGTTGCAAGGTGGATGCGAAGCATAGCGATCCAAAGACTCGAAGCCTGATGTAGTCAAGGGATTTGTTGAAGAGAACTTCAAAAGGAGCTTTGTTGTGCAAGACAACAGTTGTGAGCCTATTGATAATGTGTACTGCAGTGAGGAAAACTTTTCCCCAGTAAGAAATAGGCAATCTGCAGTGGAAGATAAGTGCACGTGCAACTTCAAGAAGATGCTGATGTTTTCTTTCGGCAACTCCGTTTTGTTGAGGAGTGGTTGTGCAAGAGGTTTGAAGAATGATGCCTTGTGAAGCCAGGTATTCAGAAGCATATCTCCCTGAACCAAGCTCCAGAGCATTGTTTGTGCGAATCATCTTGACCTCGCATTGAAACTGCTTGCTGACCATAGATATGAAGTTCTTGGTAATAGTGAAAGCACTTCCTTTAGAAGTTAATAGGTGAATCCATGTTGCCCTGCTGAAATCATCAACAATGGTGAGAAAGAACTTAAATCCATCATGAGTAGATCTACAATTGGGTCCCCAAACATCCAAGTGAATTAGTTCAAAGATAGAAGAAGTCTTTATTGAACTAGATGCAAAAAAGGAAGCCGTCTATGTCTAGCTTCAGCACAAGAATCACCAGCAGTAATAGATGGAGCATTCATATGTCCATTTACAAATGAAAAACTTTTCAGTTTATAAGGAGGCAAATGGCCAAATCTAGCATGTCATATATCAGCAGAAACTTCATTAACGATTGTATGACTAATAGTAGGCTGAGTGATAAGAGCTTCATGATCATGCTTTAGATGTAGGAAGTACAAACTCTTGCTTGCTTCACAAAGGGTCGTAGTCCTCTTAGACATCACATCCTGTAGAAAGCAGCCCTTGTGTGAGAAAATAACTAATGAATTAAGATCAGTAACAAGCTTGCCAATAGAGATGAGATTGCATTTGAATGCAGGAACAAAGAGAACTCCCTGAATTCGCAGATCTGACAATAGTTGAACAGAACCGACAATAGTGACCTTCTCAACATGGCCATTATGCAATGTAACAGTGAATGAATGTGTCAAGTTGAACACATCTTCAAGACAACTTTTATCACATGTCATGTGATTACTGGCCCCTGTGTCAAGGATCCATTAATGAGAAGATAAATTTGATGTGGTGTTTAGGACCTTACCAGAAAATGCTGCAAAATCACCCTGCTCGAAAGGAGCTCCTTGCTTGGACTGGTCACCAAGAAGGTGGATGAGTTGACTGAATTGTTCCTTGAACAATGACAGATTTGCATTGTCGTCAGTGGAGGCATGTCCAGCAAAGTTCTTGGAACGATCTTCAGAAGAGGAAGACCGATCTTGTCTTTGCTTGCTCTTTGGTGGAAATCCTATGATGAAGAAGCAACGGTCAATCGTATGGCCTGATTTTTGCAGTTCTGACAGAAGAGGCTCTTGTGATCTGGACGATTTCCGCTTCCATTGTTCTGTGAACCACCAGGTCTCCCAGTGTCTGATCGGGGACGATGATCACTGCGAGGAGATGGATCTGGCTGATTTCCATTGTTTGACCCTTTGACATGGAAGGAAGCAACATCAGTGGAGGAAGAGTGAATAGATCGCTGCTTTTCTTCCTGAAGTAGCATGTTGTAAGCATCATTGACTGATGGAAGAGGCTTGATCAACAAGATTTGTCCACGAATGGCCGTGAATTCATCACTGTGCCCCATGAGAAACACCAAAAGTTTCTGGTCTTCGTCATACTTCATAATCTCGTGAAGAGAACCACAGGAACATACAGGAAGGAGACACATATGACTCAGCTCATCCCATATAGACTTAATCTTGGTGAAATAGCTCGAAATTGAAGACGAACCTTGCGAAAGGGACAAGAGATTCTTCTGGACAACATACATCTGAGCTCCATTAATGACGTCATATCTTGCTTCGAGCTCTTCCCAAACGCTTTTGGCGAGGAAGTTGTATATGACGTTGCTGCGTATGTCGCTACTCAGAGTATTCAAGATCCAAGAAAGGATCATGTTGTTGCACCTCCCCCGGGCGTTGAAGAGTGGATCAGAAAGAGAAGGTGGTGGGAGACGGCCAGTCAAGAATCCCATCTTGTTCTTTGAGGACAAAGAAATGATCATATTTCGACGCCATTCTCCATAGTTTTGTCCATCGAACTGTTGTGTGACAAGAAGTAATCCAGGATGATCCAAATTTTGGAGGAAGAGAGGATTATTGGAATCCATGGGAAGAGCCATGACAAGAAGTTTCCAGGGTCGGATTATCTACTGTTGATTTCGGGTGGGGGGAACCCCTTTATTCTAGCACCACTGATAATGCTATCTACCTTCATCTTGTTACTTCCACCAATATAAAAGGAGAGGATGGGAGGCTCATCACCTGCTGCATCTCCCAACACGCCATCAAAACATTTTCCCGTAATCTTCGTGCCTTGCTCGGATCCACTTAATTTTAATGTGAGACTATATATCTCTATCGCCATCGAATCCATGATCGATCTATATATGTTTGATGTTCTTGACTGGCAAGGCTAAATACCTACCTACCCTACCTTGTACCTCACTGCTTCCTATCAATAGCTTCTATGTTAGTGTGTGCATGTCTTCAAATTTTTATATTAAGAGGTGACATGTGACGAAAATGGAGAATTGCTTCAATATATATAGTAGATTCCCCGTTGGAATAAATCATATCAAAACCAAGAGGCCGGTTCGAAGGAAATTTCCTTAAGATAGATCAACCGTTGTAATTAAAAGCTTAAATAAAGAGGAGGTAAAGGGATTGAAGTAACGCAGTAACAAATTTTTAATACCAAGGGACAAAAGTGTAAAAGACGCGTCCAATTCTGAAAGCGTGAAAGTCTAAAAGCGTGAAAGTCTGAAAGGGAGTGAAGTAGAGAACAACCGCACGATTCAAGAAACCTGAAATTGAAATCGAGAGGCTAAATTAAAACATTTAAACGAAGAAATCAGTAGAACCGAGGGATCGAAGACAGGGATAACAAATAAATTCCAACAAAGGATGATTCATGAGCAGGGGAATACAAATACTCAGATATCAAAGAACAAGGAAGAGAAAAGTTCGAGCAAACACTCTTAGTATAACGAAATTGGTAAGAAACATTAGTTATTGAAATTCATTGACTCTGTTTTCTTTGAAACAACGTTAAATACCCGTCATTGAAAGACAATTCAAAGTTAGGGTTTATGTTTCAAGTTAGGATATATTAGCGAGAGCGAGACTATGAAAACTTTGTTTTTTCGTTATTATTAGAATTCATCAGTTTAAGTAGTTCTTTTGGGTGGGGGGGCATCCGTTGAAGTAGTTAAGTTCATAAGATCTTACTAGAAAAAATCTCTAATAATCCTCATTTTTAATAAGGATTTTCGGTAATTTTCAATAAAAAAAATTCTCAATTATATTATTGATTATGATATGAAATAAAAACTTGTTGCATAAAGTTGTACAAAGTGGATGATGTCACACATGACTTTAAACTTATAAATATTAACTTAGAATATTAAAATCAAAATAACAAATTAATGTTAGTTAATTACAAAAATCTAAAAATATAGATTTAGTTATTTACCTAAGTTGACCTTAAGTAACTTCATTTTGGTGTTTAAATTAATTATTATAAGTCATTTATGAAGTTTGAGTAATTTCTTTAATTTATCAAATTTTAATAAGGGCATTTTTGTGAAACTCTATATAGTTAGGGTGGTTTGACTGTATTTTTAGTGGTCAGGAACATCTTTGTGATGTCTCTCAAAGTCAGGGCCGAAATAAAAATCTGCCTTAAAACATTAAAGCAAAAGGTTTATGTAAAAATTTACGCAACTTGAATACTCCACTTTTTCTGACAAGTGGGAATACCTTAGCTTGCAATGACATTTGTACCAATTTATTCAACATTTAATTTTCAGTTTTTCCGATGAAGCAGTTCGCTTCACGTTCCTGTTCCGATTTTCCCTGTGCTTCTCCATCACAATATTTTGTACAATCACGTAACTGTTCAACTGCGCCGGATGGAACTAGAAACCCATAGCTCCATACTGTTTAGACATTTGTTTTTCTTTTCTTTTTCTCAATTTGAAGCTCAATCGAAATTAAACGTCCAAAAAAATTAGGGTTGAAGACTTGGAATCTCCGGTTGTAGAACTTAGGAAGAGGAGGCCCGAAGCCGTTCAATTACATATGGTTGAAAGCTAAACCACTCTTGAAGTTTCATAATACATTAAGCAACTTCAACTTCCTTCTTTGCAACTACTTAAACAGGTCTTTGCTACATCTTTTGATTTATGGAATCGGTGGCGATTCTTCTGCTTCCGTTCAAGACACTGACGTGGGCTGCGACACTGCCGTCTTCCTCCTCGACACTGCGGAGGAGGACACGGTGTTGCGACTCGATGGAAGCTTAATCATTGTCCAATCGATTGAGCGCTAGGGCACTGATCGAATTGCTCGACTGCGATGGGGACTTTGGCGTGTAAGGAGAACATTGTGTATATCGACTTTGTTCATGGGGATGGATATTTGTGCAATTGCTATTGGTTTTTACTGAAATCATGGCTTTGTACTTTACTCCATCACTTTATTTCTGAATCATGTTAATTTTATAGAAGGTTGTAATGCTCTATCTTATTAATCAGAGTGTCATCTATGAAAAGATGAACACCCTGACCATCCACAGCGATGATCCTAAAAAAAGGCCGATATGAAGCAAACGAGCTGGAAGCACAGTATACTGGCCTATGGGTTATGAGTCATCAGATAGACTGCAATCAAAGTTGCAGTTTAAAATTATTTTAATGAAATGCTGGTTTATGTCAAGGTGATCTAGAAAATCAATTGCCATGTTTGCCTCTCTAAAGCAGTGGGCGATTGTGTAATTTGGGATGTTATGTAAGTTTTGTTTTGCGTCAGAAATGAAGTTTTCAATTTGCCAAGGTATTTTCCAGATATTATTGATTAAATTAACAACAGTTAGATTATCTCCTTCAAAAATTACATTAGAAAATTTTAATTTGATTGCTAATTTTAGTGCATAAAGGAAAGCTAAAGCTTCAGTTTGAAGCGGCGAGCTAGAATTTTCTTGTTTATTGTAAATGTCAATAACCTGACCGTTATGATCTCTAGCAATATAGGAAATGAAAGAAATATTGTGAGAAATGAAGGATCCATTAAAATTTATCTTAGTCCAATTCGTTGGAGGCATTTTCCAAGTGAGGTTTATTTTTTTATTTCTTTTCTTTTTGTTTACTAGCTTAGGGCATTTATTTTGTGCCATTGCATTCTCCCATTGTTTAGAATGCATAAACGCACATTGTGCTGGTTCGTTTCTATCGCTTTGTGGGTTTCTAAATATGACGTTTTTGCGATGTAACCAAACTTGGTGCCACAAGAAGGTTAAAGCTTCAATCATATTATGTTCTTTTTTATATAAATTGATTGTATTAGCCGAAGATTATTCAAAAGAGTTCATATAATTAAGTTGATAGATCTTCCTAAAATACGTGTGAATTCTCTGATTTGTTCATTTGTATATTGGCATTCAAAAAATATGTGATCTCTTGTCTCAATAGGGTGATTACAGAGAGAGCAATAAGGAGGCACCCTATTATAAAATATGTTTAATCGTTCCATTGTTGGTAAAATATTTGATATCGCTTTCCAGATAAAATTTTGTAATTTGGGTGGTATCCTCAAATTCTAAATCCAATTATATAATTGGGAATTACTATTTATATCATTATTGGTCATGAAGTGTTTTGGATATGATGTTTTTTGTGGTCTGCACACAAAGTGTTTTTTAATTGCATATTAGTAATTTCTGAATTGCATACCCAGAGTTTTTTGGATTGCATACCATGTGGTTTCCTAATTGCATATCTAATTATTTGAGAATTGCATACAAAGTGTTCTTTGAATTGCATACCAAGTTGTTTTTTAATTGCATACTCAGTTATTTGGGAGTTTCATACTCAGGTATTCCCGGATTGCATCCAAGTATTTTCTTGATTGCATACCAAGTGATTTCTGAATTGCATACGATGTTTTTTGTAGTTTGCACACAAGTTATTTTTTGGATTGCATATTAAGTCATTTCGGAATTGCATTCGATGTTTTTTGTAGTTTGCACACAAGTTATTTTTTGGATTGCATATTAAGTCATTTCTGAATTGCATTCGAAGTAATTTCTGGATTGCGTACCTAGTGATTTTGTGTTTTGCATATGAAGTTTTTTGAGGTTTGCACACAAAGAGTTTTTTCGATTGCATATGAAGTAATTTATTTAGTGATTTGGGAATTGCATATAAACTTTGTTTTGAATTGCATACCAAGTTGTTTTGTAATTGCATACCCAATTATTTAAGAATTGCATACTCTGCTATTCTCAGATTGCATATCAAGTATTTTCTTGATTGCATACCAAGTGATTTCTTAATTGCATAGCAAGTGATTTATTGAAAGAATTAAGCTTGAAAATACTAAGTTGACCGTCAATGAAGAGTTAAGCTTGAAAATAAACATACATAAAAAAGAAAACAGTTTCACTTTGCTTGAACAATTTCTATAAAAAAGTGAAAGTTTGTATTATATAAAGAAAGTTTTATGTTATTACCATACTAAGTTGTATGTTTCTCCATCCTCTTTGATTTTCAGTTTCCGTTGGAAGTTTCAACTTTCTGAAGCATTATATGCTTCTTCTCTAGCATCTCCACAAGGGAAACATCTCCACTTATAATGGACTCCCTAATTGTGTGTTTCAGGGAGTTCTGTGTCTCTCTATTGTCTGCCCACATGAAATATTTTTCCATTAAACATAAAGGCGTAATTCAAATTATTGAAAAAAAAAACATAAATCATATACATACAATTACAATCTCTTAGTTTCCCATTGGCTTTGGCTCATTGGAAATCATGCCACGTCGATCCGCTCATATATTTCAGTCATTGGAGAAAATGCGGAGTTGTTAATGTCAATTTCCTTCTATACTATGACTTTAAAAAATGAGGCATTTCCTTCTATACTATGACATTAAAAAATTAGGCTAGAACAACATTTAACAACGAAGAGTTGTATAAACTTCATGATGTATTTCTGCACTGACTTACATTCATTTTGTAGATCCCACATATTCAATTTCGCTGTTGTTTTTTTTTTCAATTTCAGTTTCACATTTCATAGGTTCTAGACATGCATATGTTCATTTGCCTCATTGCAACCCTAAAATTTCTTATTACTGCCTATATGCAATTCTAATGTTCTAGACATGCAATCCTAGATCTCCTCCTAGATCTCCCCACAAGCAGTTTACAATAATATTTTACAATCAATGAGTTTAAGATTTTTATCAAATTAAACAGGGAAAATGTTACCTTGTTTGCCATGGCTATCTCGTTGAAATGCTTGGACAAACCCTCACAGAGGAGATGAAGAACCCTACGAAATAATTTTGGAAGATATTAGTACTAGAGAAACTAAATAAATGTTAAAAAGATAGCAAGTTCTATAGGAATTGATGGAGAAAGAAGGACGGAGAAAGAGATCCATACAGAGGTGATGAGAGTCTGTAGGTTTTTTTTTCCTGAAGTTGATTGCAAAGGGGGGAGAATGATGTCATGAGGAGTGTATTTATACACCTTCTTGGGGATATCAACCGTCATATAGTAGAAAACCGTCAGATTGTAGAAAATCGTCTAAATTTTAGTTTCCTTTTCCCATTTTGAATTAATCACGTGTCTTTCACGTGTTTTTTGTAAAATATATAAAAAAATGATGATTGTTGGTCTCTAACACTCTATTGCTATGGGTTAACTGCTCTATCCATTGTGCTATGTTGTATTTTTTGTTGTTCAATGAAATTTCTAATAATTATATAATAATAGCCACTTTGAGACTTTAAGAACACTAAAAAAAGTGTTCATTGGGATCGAACACTCAAACAATTCCTTTGTTACTTATTTGTCTTATCCATTACGCTATTTGGTATTTCTTGTTGTTCAATTGAATTTCAAAGTATAGTATTATCCTAAATCTTGTGATTTTTTCAAATAACATGTGGTTCTTTTTATCTAAGTGTTTAATCTTCCTATGTTTTTCTCCTGAATTTGCATTTTTGGGAACTACCAAATTTGCATCTCTAAATTTTTCTTGAAGAACTTATAATGCATCTTTGGATGCACTTAGTGTGCATCTCTTGAAGCACTTTGTGTGCATCTCTCGAAGCACTTTGTGTGCATCTCTCGAAGCACTTTGTGTGCATCTCTCGAAGCACTTTGTGTGCATCTCTCGAAGCACTTTGTGTGCATCTCTCAAAGTACCCACGTGCTTCTCTTGAAGCAGCTAGCGTTCTTCAAGAGTCATCCTTGTTTTAACTTCATATAAAGAAGATCTATCAAATACAAATATATGATTACACAATACTTCAAGGCATATTGAGTTTTCCATCATGGTAATCCCAAAATTTGGAACTCCTAGTCACGTGTTTCTTAGTTGCAATGCAACTACTTCATAGCCATACACAATAAAGTTTTGGATGTTGAACAATCTTTTGCACTTCTTATCCACAAAAACTATAAATCAAAATAACATTTCACCTTGATTCCTACTAGTTATATCCCATTAGACATCCCTTCCATCTTTCACATTAGACATCCCTTCTATCCCAGAGAATCATCACATTGTAGATAGCTTCGTCTTCGTCTGTTAATTCAAATATGCAGATAACATCTACTTGCAAATCATTGTCTTTCACAAAGGTTCTCCAGCCTTTCCCAAGTCTGTATTGCCTGCAACTTCTCTTCAAATCAACCTTTGTTTCTTTGTTACCACACTAGAGTATGATTGCATTGATTTTTTGGAGAGATTAGATAGTCATCACCGTGAGTTTGAGGAACAATCTGCAATTATAGTTATAAAATGAAAAGCTTAATAATCCAATACATTGTATTTTAAAAAGTTAGTATAAAGGAAATTATCGTACGACATTTTCCATGCACATATGAATCATACATCTTAACAACAAATGTCTTGTCAGCAACCATGAATTCATTAATAAATTAATAACCTCTATCCATTAAATCAATTTGTTGTGGTGGTTGTTGTGGCTGTGGAGGTGGTGGTGCCATATCTTCATTTTCTGATTCTTCTCCTCCATCTTCACTGTCTGAACCTCCTCCAATATCTTAACTTTCTTGCATACCATCATTGTCTTCACTATCTTCAAGGTCTACTTGATTCATCTTAGTTCCAGAACTAATGTAAGAGCTTCAATCATCAGTTGAATCACCAGACATGTTATCAATTGAAGATGATTCATCTGAGATCAAATTAATGTAATTCTCTTTAGCCATCTGTGCATTACACATAAATATAAGTTTCTACAACACAATTTCTTACTACTATTTTTTATCCAAAATTACTAGTAACGTTTACCCCAACATTTCTTACTTACATTTTATCTGCATTCAACTATATTTTCTTTTACCGAATATCACTTTCTACCATAGCATTTCTTACTTGAATATTCCCAAATCTAACATGCAATGTTAACATACAAACTAATCACTCGTTCTTTCCCCAAAATTAATTTGTATGTAATTTTTTTAGTTAAATACACTACTTGTATATATTCGATCAAAGCTATGTTCATGAATAATCTTGAAAACAACTGTTATACCCACAATCTTACCTTCAAATGTTGAAACCCTTAATCGATTTGTGTTGACTTACCTTTCTGTTGATCTCCTTTCCTTCGTGCATAACTTAATCTTTGTAGAGTTTGTGGTGTTTCCCACTCGAACACTCTGTTTTTGAAGTGATCGAAAGCATATCTCCAGTTCTATTTTACCCTAGTTTTTTGGTATTTATATCTATTTGGAATCGTGTTTGAGTGTAAGTGGCATATCAAATTATTATTTTTATTGTTTATGGGTTAAATTGTCTTTCTTGCAATTTGGGAACTATCTGGTTGCTTTCTATATTTTTGTATTTTTGTATTTTTTCTACGTAGCAACTTTGTTAATTGCAAACTACTTGTTTTTTGAATTGCATAGTAGTTTATTTGTGAATTGCATACCAAGTGTTTTTTAATACCACACTACTTTATTTATAAATGGCATACTACTTGATTTCTGAACTGCATAACAAGTGTTTTTGAATTGCATATCAACTGTTTTTTGAATTGCATATTACTTGACATATGTATTGCATATCTAATGGTTTTTGAATTGCATACTACTTGAATTGTGAATTCCATACCTTACTTGATTTGTGATTTGGTATGAAGTGTTCTTGAATTGCATACTACTTGAATTGTGACTTGCATATTAGTTGATTTGTGGACTACATACCTAGTGTTTTTTGAATTGCATACTAGTTGAATTGTGAATTGTATTCTTCTTGATTTGTGAATTGGATATTAAGTGTTTGTTGAATTGCATATTAAGTGAATTTTCAAATGCAAACTAAGTAATTTCTAGATTGCATACCAAGTGTCACAAACTATTTGTTTATATCATTTTGATATTTTCTTAAGTTTGTGACTCATTTTGTTACTTTATGACATAATTAACAACTGAGACAAGTTGTAATAAGGTGAAATAGGTATTGTGTCAGGTTTAATATTGGTACAAAGTTATCACAAATAGTTTGTGACATATAATAAAGTGACAAGTTTGTATTAAATCAATAAATGTTTATATACAGTATAAATATAATTATCTTATATGAATTTTTACAAAAAATTGGATAGAAGCCAAACAACTTACTGAGCTTCGACACCCTTGTTCAAAGCAAAAAACAACCTCTGAAAAATGAAAGACCGAATATTAGGATTGGTTTCGTGGCTCTGAGCAACTCGTGTGACTCGAGACAAATAATCAAGAGGGTCACTCCCAAGTTCTCCAAAAGTGGAAATATCAAAAGCGATAAAACTGTACCCATTGTCTAGGCATTTTGATTCGTACTTTTTCCTCTTCCTGGCAACAGTATTAGAAACAACAACACCAGTGGTAAAAGCACTGACCCCGATACCCGTGAAAGGAGAGACACCTGTAACATACAAACAAACATTTTTCCCTTTGTCGATTATAGACAAGGAGGTCCGCGGGTCGAAGATCCTTCCCCTCCTCAAACAAAAATTCAAGGGGGCCTCTTTTTGCACAACAACTCCCGCTTGATTGTAAATATCCCCAACACATCCCGAACCAAGTTATGACGGAATGTTTATATTGTTTTGATTTTTTTGATTTTTTTCTTAAGTTTTTTACTTGTTTTGTTACTTTGTGACATATTTAACAAGTTGTTTCAAAACCTCAAGACAAGTTGTAATAGGGTGAAGTTATCCCAAATAATTTGTGATATATAGTAAAGAAACAAGTTTGTATTAAATCAACTATGTTTATAAATCGTTAGGTAATAATGGTGCAGAACAAATTTAATTATATTGGGAAATGAATCGTTAGGCGATATGCAGAGAAGAAAAAAGGGTGTTTGTTCAATTTCCAATTTTTTGTGTTACAGTCATGTGGACACGAATTCCAACCTCTCATAATGGTGTTAGACGATTGTGTGTTGTCCTTTCATCCCATCACAAAAACATGTCTATGTTCTGCATGTTCATCCAAAATACCATCATAGACTTGTCTAAACCCACTATCGTTTAATTCCTAAGTATAGTTTCTATATAGTGTTGCCTCTCAAACATCAAAGACAACAATAATGTCAAAAAGAAGTAACATTAACATAATGGGGCTGAATCTGATCGAGTCTCTTCCGAGTAATTTGATTGTTGAAGTTGTTTCTAGGGTTGCTTCTTCTTCTGTTAATGATTTGTTTTGTTGCAAATTAAGGTAAATTTTTTTGCATGTTTGGTGTCCTGTTACTTTCTTTGTTTAGAATAAACGCCACCCTTTGTTAGTTTGGTAGGTAACACCTTGATTAGACGTTTTTTTGTTAGAGGTTTATATCTACTAGTTGCAAGACCTTGGAAGAAATCGGGAAGGAAAAGTATGTGATTCTTCAAGTAAACATTGAGGATTTCAGTAATTGGCTCCTTAACAGTTGTCAGCAAAACGCTTTTGCTTACTTCAAACTATGTGCCGAAAACGACAATCCTAGTGCCTTGTTCCTACAAGGAATGGTATGTATTCATCATCTAAAATATTTTGATTTGCAAATATCATCAACCGTAAGAGTTTAATACCATCCACATTGTCTTGTGTAAATTGGGAGAGTATTTTAGGGAAGTGAAAGTAGAACAAGGAATGAAAACCTTAGAGAGAGCTCCAAACCTAGGCCATAAGACAACTGCATATGTATTGGGTCTCATTTTAATGTGTTGTGCTTCTGGGAACGAAGACAAGGGAATGGATCTCCTAAAAAGAGTCAAAGCTTGTAGTGGGAAAAAGATTGTTGATTGTCGTATTAAGTTAACACACTTTATGAACTCGGTCATCAATTCGAGCCTATTATCTTTGACAAGGGTCATGATCAATGTCGAAGGAAGAATCCATGGAAGGTAGATGCGTATTAGTTGGAGGATGATGATGATACACGCTTTTGTGAGGCTTGTACGTGTGAATTCGAATCCAAGTTCTTCTGTTGGTTGTTTTCTTCATTAATTTTTTATAATAATTTTGTTGATGATATATGTATTAGTTCGAAGGAAATAAACTTCTAATAGAGCTTGTTCCCTTGCAAAATTTGAATTTGAATCAAAGATATGCAACAAGACTATTTTTGGGTTTATACATGTTTATCAAATACTTAGTGGCATGATACCAACAAATAATAATTTAATCGATACAAGAAATCTAAATCTACAAATTAATCCTACTTTCTCAGTGTATCAAAAAAAATCTTAAAATTAATCCAACTTGTTGATGCAACTTCATGAATCACCCTTTAAGATTTACAAATTAATCCTACTTTCTAAGTGTATCGAAAACAAAATCTTTAAATTGATCCTACTTGCATACAGAGTGATGTTTGCATTGCATACTTATTGATTTAGTGGTTTGCATATGAGGTTTATCTGGACCCGATATGAAGTTTATCTGGATTGCAAATGAGGTTTATCTAGATTGCATATTTATTAATACACACTCGTACAGAAACAAGCTTTTACCACGACGCTTTTACCACGGTTACAAAACAACTGGGGTGTTTCGGCAACAGTGGAGTTTTTACACCGGTTAATTTACCTGGTAAAAATGTTGACATATTACCCCGGTTGTTTAATTTGTTTATCTTTTTACCCCGGTTTTATATATTTTTCTGTTATTACCCCAGTTATTTTACAACCGGGGTAGTTATTTATGATAATTTACTCCGGTTTTTGAAAATACCGCGGCGATTTTAGGAACTGAGGTAATTATGTCAACCGGGTAATTTTTTTTGACAAAACTACCCCGGTTAATTACCTCATACCATTAAATTTACCCCGGTTGTGAAATAACCGATGTAAATATGTCAATCGGGGTAAATACGTCAGTCGGGGAATTTTTTTTTTACCTAGCCCCTGGAAATCTTAAATTCCTATAGTAGAGGGCTGCTCTACGTCGACGGCTCGACCTAACGAGTTCCCGAAATTGGATCGATCGATTCGTTCCCGGTTTGCGCCTCTGCTCCACTGCGCCACCGCCACTGCTCGACCTCGCTGCTTGACTCCCCTGCTGAAATTGACTCTTCCTTCGACTTGCCCTAAATCCCGAAATCGACTCCTCTACAGGTTTGTTCGATTTCATACAGCAGGATTTGGAATTGTTGTTCGATGTGTTATTGTGCTGATTTGTTTGTTTTGAATGCATCAAATCCCTATTGTGCTGCACTGCTACTGCTGCTGCTCGATTTTGAATGCATCAATTTGTTTTTTTTTTAATGTGAATAACTGAGTCTAAATCCCTATTGTGCTGATTGCTGAACTGCGATGAAGCAGCTGAATTGCTGAACTGATGATTGTTGAACTGTGTGCTTATTGATGTGTTGTTTGATTGCTGAACTGTGCTGGAACACTTGTGCTGATTGCTGAACTGTGTTGTTAGATTTCTTTTTTTGGTTTTGTTGTGCTACTGCTGACTAAACTGTTGTGCTACTGCTGACTGAACGGATGTGATGAACAAATGAAGTTGAACTGGTTCGTTGTGCTGAGTTTTTGTGTGTGTGTGTTTACCAATTTCTGATTTATGATCTGTTCTGCTGATTTATTTGTTGTGCTGAGCTGCTGTGAATCTGTGATAGTGTGATGCATCATTAATGGAATAATGTTACGTTTTGATTATTTTCAGAAGAATGAAGAGATATTTTTCGAGTATCAACGTTTCACCAAATGATAGAGAAAGGGTTATGCGAGCGTATTTGCAAAAAGGGCCTTGTCAACCTAGAAATCATGTTTTTCCCTATGACTTCAATTGGATCTCAAAAGCGAAGATTTGTTTCTACTTGGAATATAGAAATCATTGTAACGAACAGGTGATCCAAATTCGATATAATCAGGGATATATAAATATTTATTAGTGGAGTAGTTTACTGAAACAAGGGATAAGCTTTCTTACTGTTGCTTTCATGTTCTGCATTGGTAGGAGGCATCCTTGCTGGATATTACACATCAAGCATGTCATCTTTTCACTTCTGCTGAGGTGAACCACTGAATTTTCCCTGATAGAACTGTTAAATGTTAGATGCTTGATCTTTAAAACTGAATTTATGTGTTTGACTTATTTCTTCAATTTTCCCCTGTTCTTTACCTTCTTATGTTTTCGAGCAGCATAGAAGTAAATTTTCCTTCTCTTACTGCTTTCATTTTCTTTCGTGGGCTAACATTCTGTAAATGTTCAATGCAGACACATTGAGAACTCTTAAAATCTAAAAAATGTCATTCCAGAATTTGTGGTACTGAATTATTTGGCTCATTCAGACACATTGAGAAATCTTGAAATTTAAAAGTTGGCGGTTTGATTCTGAATTGTTCTTTGTTCCATGTTTAAGATGTCTTCCATTAAGTAGTTTAATATGGAACTTGTTTAGTATGTACTATCCCCAGTCACCTATCACTTATAATCTGATTGATAAAGTTAATAAATGACAAAACTTGAAAAGTTAATACAATACTTCATCTACTAGAGAGAAATCTCATCAACTTTGAAATGTTAAACCGCTGTCGCTGAACATTTTATGTTTCCTTGTTGTTTCAAAGTCCCAATTAGGAAAACCCTTATGTGCTTAGAAATCTTCTTCTTTCTATAAAACTAGCTTATTTTTCTTTACTTTTGTGCCTGTGTATGATTTACAAGAGTTAAAGAAAACGCATCAAATGATTTAGAAGCAGTAAGTTTCTAGTTTGTTATGATAAACCTTATAAGCATATAGGTTCCGTGATGCTTATTTTCCCCAATTTTATAATTTGCTAACTCTTAAAACATGCTATTGTGTAGGTTAAATTGTTGGAGTGAACAGATGATATAGAGTTATTTGTATTAAAAGGCTATGGCAACTCAGTGAACTACGGCATAGGAACTCCTCTGCTTAATGATGTTTTTGAGTCCATGGAATCTGCAATCAACGCTAATGAAGGTAACTTGTAATAGAAGCTCGCTGCACTCTTCATTTCATTTTTGGAAACAAGAAGGGGGGGTGTTTTATCATATATTCATTTACTGTATTTAGTATCTCTTTCAAGTTTGAGATTATGGAAGAGTAGAATACATATTTTAGGCATGCCAACGTGCATTTTTTTAAAAAGAGCAATTAGCTACTCCTATCAACTATGCATTGGTCAAGTAGTGTAGGTCTTGCTGGAACGGCCTACACTGATCGAAAAGGTGCATGAGGGGGGAGAGTGATCTTGTAATTTGCATGTAAAAAACTTTCAAAACAGAAGCTAGCAAAAAAACAAAGAGTAACAACTTACGATTTCAAGAAGCTATAAGTAGAGCAATGCCAAGAAGGAAACTAAGACGGGGTACTGACTCTAAATCAGTTGATGTAGAGAACCAAGATTTTACTGAGGTTCAACCAAATCCTTAGAGACTTCAGCAACAACTTTTAGATGATGAAACTAGGTCTCTTTAGGTATGCATAATTTTTTGTACTGTAGATTTTGCATGGTGACTTGTTACCTGGAGCTATGTTCAAAGGGGATTGGAAAGATAAATTCATGCTTTTATTTGCAGGCTGAACTAACCAGTTTGCTCGAAGGTGCTCAACAAACAAAAACAAAGATGATTGAGATGTGTGCCTTGAATCACCATGTCCACACATGTTCTCCACCAAGCTCAGCAGATTGAGGCTTTGTATGACCAGTTCAACTTATTCTTCTATTCATATCACTTTCTAATTTGTTTGCTTCGCTGGTGGATAAATAAATTACATTTAGGTTGAATCCTGCTTTCTAGCAAGATCCACAAATCAAAATTTTGTTCTGCTTAAATATCCTTGAAATTATGTTTGTAAAGACTACTGAAAACTTTTTAATTTATGAAAAATACATCGTTTTGATATATAATATATCATTTGTATTATAAATATTATAAAGCAGGTGGTGTGGCTTTAAAACGGTTCTTAATAATTCATTCGGATACATTTTACCACGGTTATAAAAAATTACATACCACGTACTAATTACCGCGGTTGTACATTTTTACATCGTCCACATTTACCCCGGTTGTACCATTTTTCCACGGCCACATTTACCCTGGTTCTAATATTACCACGTCCATATTTACCTTGGTTGTGCTATTTTACATCGTCCACATTTACCCCGGTTGTTTAGTTTACCACGGTTTATCTTGACTACAAATTAATTTGTTTTTACCACGGTTGTTTGGTTTACCACGGTTGTTTTTTTTTTACCACGGGGTAAACACGTTTACGCCATGCACTTTAACCCCGGTTCAAAACCGTGGTATTCTTTGCCAAATAACCGGGGTAAAAGGCTATTTCTGTACTAATGTTTCTTCTTCTTTGCAGCTGTTTTAATGCCTAACTCTTTTGCACTAATGATTCGTCCTTTTCTAGTCCCCTTTTTCTTTGCTTGTTTTGGTAGTAACACTTGAACCTCAACTGGAGTTGGTCCTACATATTTCTCAAAATTCACTTTGTAGACTGATCCACTTGAGCTTCCTCCCATCTGTTCTGCCAAATATTCCTTCTTTTTCTTTATTGTGTCCAACAACTCCTTCATGTATTTTGGCTTGCTTTTAATCAAATTGATGCAACTGTGCATTTCTCCCAAGAGATGTATCATTAGCACTTTCTTCTCTTTTGTTTTAGCACTTTCCTTGTAGAGAAAACTATCAATTTTGAACAGTGGATGTAACGATGCTTCCTTTGTCCAACGTCTATCAATATACTTCTCTGGCACTTCCCTAAGTCCTTTGTTCTTTATAACCACAAATATGTGTTGGCAAGGCAAGCCAACACGCATAAATCTGTTGCATGTGCAACATATATTCGAACTATCAAAATCAGTGACTGTAAACCTTTTCCCATTTTCTTGTTCAATCTCATACTTTGCCACATTACCTTCCTCCATCATGCTTGTTACCATGCATTTGTAGATCAAGTTGAATATAGATTGTTGTACCTCATAGAAATGAGATTGTGTACACTTTTGAGCATGCCTTTTCAACAATCATATTTGTCTTTATGTTGGCAAAGCTTGTTGATGATGATGCATTCAATTTGTGTTATTCATGTCTTTGTTGATCTAATGCACTATTAAACAGAGTGTGGAATTGGATTAAAGAATAAGATTGATTTAGGAATTTTCCAAAGAAACTATTTTGGCTCTCTGACCTTGATGTTATTCTGAGCATTCCTCCATCCTTATATCATTGAAGGATGCAGGGATCCAATATCTCCTCAAGTCATACATTCTCTTCAGCCAGTCATTGCCTCTACTTCATATTTTTCCATAAAATCACTCCACCCTTGCTCAAACTGTAGTTTTGTGATATCTTTATTCCATACTAAAACATTGATCGCTTGTTTGAATTCCAATGTGTTGAATATTCTGCTTTCCACTTTGTCTGACAACTTGAACAAGATATGCCACATACAGAACATATGTGTTGCATTGTCAAAAACTTGTTCTACTTCTTGAATTACCGCTGGATCTTGATCAGTAAGTATCACGTATGGCTCTTGCCCCAATGCCCTTTTGAAGTTGTCAAACAACCACACGTAAGATTTTGTGTTCTCTTTCAACATCAAAGCCTCTATGAATGTCACAAATTTCTTGTGATTATCCACTCCAGCAAATGGTATAAATACCATGTCATACCTGTAATTATAATTTTAGAAAAACTATATAAGCCACAACAATTAGATTCTCTATATTAACAACTGAAAAACAAAATTCCCTATATGCAATTTAAAATCTTAATACATTCAATAGCCAAGTTCCCTATATGCAATTCAGAAATACCAAGTCACATGACTCCTTCAAATGAAGAGTTCCCTATATGTAATTCAAAATCTCATTATATGTAAAAGCCAAGTTCCCTATATGTAATTTAGAATCTCAATTCCCTTGATTCTCTCATAAGAAACGTTTCTTATATGCAATTCAAAAAATTATATAAGCCACAACAATTAGATTGTCTAAGTTAAAAACCGACTAAATTTTGCTTTCAGAAATTTACCTGTTTTTGTTGTATGTTGCATCCGCTGAAACTACATCTCCAAAGAATGAGAAACTCTTTCTACTGATAGGATCTTCCCAAAATAGCCTTTCTAGTTGATATTCATTGTCAACAAAATAATTAAAATAAAATGCTTTGCAAATCTCTTTCTTCTTCTTTAGTTTGTCTATGATCATTTGTCCATCATAGCCTTCCATACAAGAATTCAGATCCCTCTTTAGATTTTTAAAATTTGTTACGCTAGACCCTATATCACCGTATGTCCCAACTAATTATTTATAGATTTGGTACCCTTTCGTTGTTCTTACATTGCATTTCCATAGTTGAGAATGAATTCAGCTTCAAAAGCACCTATATTTCTGTTTGATTTTGCAAACTGCTTTTCTCTATTTGTCATCATCGGGTGCGTGTGACGTTCTACGAATCCATGAATCTTGCCTCCTCATTCCCTTTCAATGGTAGCTTGCTAATTTCATGTAGTGCTCTGTCCCAACCTTTTATGCATAGAGGCGCCTGATTTTTGGATATGTTACTTTTAATGCTGACTTGATTTCTAGAGATATTTTATTTGAGTAGATTATATAATTTTTACCTGTAGAGATCCAATATCTTTCATTTAGCTTGGTGGCATCATATCATGAACGCTGGTTAACTACTTCGGTTATTTTTGTTCTAAGAAGAGGATGGACCAAATGTTTCCTTCCAAGTGAAGTGCGCAAGAGTATTGTTAAAGTTAGGAACCACATATCTAGACAATCCTACACCTAACAATATCAAGGCTTTGATGGAAACCTGAAACAATCATAATGAACAGACCATGTATATGGAAAAAATGGACAACTTATTTCAATAAATAGTTTTTTGTAAAGCTGCAGCCAACAACGCCTAGCTGCAATTACATTAGATAAACCAAAGGTATTACTGACAAATGAACTAACCAATTAGCTATCCGAAGTTTCGAACAATCAAGGCACTTAGTTATCTGCAAAAGAATTGGTGTAATGGTGTGAATATAAAGATGACCTCATAAGCTGCAATCGGATCTCCATTTGTTGAATATGTTGGCAGAAATGATCAACAATTGATCAACAACAATGTGCAGCAACAAGAAGAACCAATGACAGCAAAAGATAGAGAAGAGAGTGAATGAAAACAATAGACTGTTCTGCTGGGAACAATATCAGATTCATTAACATTTGAGTACAACACAATACAGATATTTAAACATACACTACATCTATTCTTACACTCCAACTACTGCAATAAGCATGGCACACACACAAGGCCATACCTCTGCATTACTCATTACAATAACTTAGACACACAAGTACAGCACAAAAGTCAGCTCAACTTTGCTGAATTTCCTCTTCAAAAGTAATCATGCTTAACATGGCTTAATCTTGTTCAAGAAGGTTGAATCACATTTCAACAGAATACCCATTAACCAGTGTGCAAACAGTAACAATTTAAGGGCTAATGCCACTATGTTCCATTTCATCAATCAGATTCGATGCTTCATGGATTTTCCGACTCTTTCACATGGTGTCTATTAGTATATTATAGGTAACTACGTCGGGAGAACACCCTTTCTCTATGAAGGTTTCCATCACAACCTAAAATTTTGCAGCCTTGCAAAGTCCAACAAGTACGGTAATGTAGGTAATCACATACTCCCTCCGATCCAAATTACAGTTCGTTCTAGCCCACTACACAAGAATCTTATCTATATAAAAGTTGGTTGTCCATTGCCAAAATTGAATGAAATTGATATCAATTTAATGTATTACTCATTTCTTAATCACCTGACTTTTGGGCATGTATTTAAATATTTTTCTTATATCCCTATGTTATATTTATTTATAGTCTACTTGATTAAGTCACAAATTAAATTAATGTGTGAGCTTCTCTTATGACAATGCAAACTTATTCTAATATTATGTTTTAAAACTACTTCAAACATAAATATAAGAAAATAATGTATTAATAAATTTCATAACAACAACAACATATTAACAAATAATGTATAACTATATTAAATCACATACGAAAATCCGTAATCTAGTTAAGAAAATAGGGGTATGAGATTTCAAGGCAATAAGTGCTGTTTTTTTCTTAATCATTCATTAGGCCAATTAATGCAATATTAAATTTTTTCCCAGCGTGCCATAGAGCACCGTACCACTATAACTGTCATTCACTTAATTCATTCATTCAAATTAAGATTACCCATAGCAAAATCATTTTAAAAAATCAAATTAAGAGTAAATTTGTAAGTCAAAGATCAACAAGGTTTTCTTAACCTTACAACTGTGCATGAAGGAAATCATCAGAGTGGAAGGGTCGAATCGATATTCGATACCGCATATTAATAAGGACGGGTTAGAAAGGAACAGAATTCTTCCTATACAAATCCATTGTGAAAGTATGTTAGTCGAAAACGCCATGAATTTTGTAGCAACAAGAAATGAGTAGTGGGTGCAGTTTGGTTAAGCTCAGCAAAAGAATTGTCAAAGAATTCTTTAGAAATTTGTCGTGTTTCACCTAAATTATGCATCACACTGTGCAGGATAATGTTATAATGCAACTATCATACAGTTTACTGTTCCAGGGCAACAAAATTACAAGCATCCAAACAAGTCGTTATAATGCAACTATCATACAATATGAACTGAGCAAAAGAGAGATTCAATCCTTCACTCTTAAAAACCAAGTCTTTGTTCAATTTGACATTCAACGAATAAACAATCGAGCATCTCAACTTAAAAGTTACACTATAAATATTATTTAGACTTAAGATCACCAAAATACAAGAGATGACACTCCTTCCAGCTCTTCATCAAACCTCGCATGTGCGTCTTCTTATAGTGTCTTTGATTCACAGTTTCCCTTTTGGTTTTTCAACCGGAGTTCTTCCCTCACAATGTCTCGGTTTCTCCGACGAGTTGAACGACCAGGACGATACATTACCTAAAACAATAAAAAGTAAAATCAATAAATAAACGAATGCAGAAAAAAACATAGAAAACAAAATGTGCAGAATACACATGTTATGCAGAAGGGGAAATTTCCATAACTGGCAATTTCTCGCGTTCTGCGAGGACATGCCACTCGCGTTCTGCGAGGTGTGACGTTACGCGTGACGCGTGATTTTACACTTTCTTCTCCGGTCATCTCACACATTCCGGTTAGTTTCCGGCGACATTTCAACAGAAATTCAACATAAATTCAATATTTTAACTAAATAACCTATCAATTTAAGTAAATTACCAAATAAACATCAAAACCCTAAATAAAATGTAAACCCTAATAAAAAAAACCCTAACCCTAATGAATTTCATCTTATTCAACATAAAAAAAACATCCACTCACCAACCATAATACAAAATCATCATCTTTCATCCAATCCAAACAACCTAATACTATATACAACCATTTCTAAATCAACATTCAATATCAAAACATCATATAATATGCAATTTTCTATACTAACAACTTATATTCATCTAGAATCAACATTAGAAAGCATAAGGGAAGAAGAAACATACCTTAATAGAAGATTTGTGTTGAAAAGAGGAAGAAGAAGTAGGTTTTTTGAGAGAGATGGTAAAATAGCGGCGGTAGAATGCTGTAAAAATGGACCGAATAGGGTTTTTCTCCTTTTATAGGAAAAAAACCCTCGCGTTACGCGAGGTGCCGGTCGTTATTTAGTAAAACGCCTGGGCTCGGCTGTATTTAGTAAGGGCCTATACAAAGCCTGTAATATTTTTGTTACAATCATCTTGCAAAGCAATGTTTCAGTTTGTGAGAATTTTTTTTTATCTGAGTGAAATTTATCTTTTGTGTGATTGAATTGATGAATCAACATGCACATATGACTTATCTAACCACATATGATAAGGAGGATCCAAAAAAATTGTAGTAATTAACAGATCACGTAAATGCTTTTTCATGAGAAATTGTATAGAAGTGGAATTTTATTAGAGGTTTTTGCGGGAAATCACCCGTTATTTGTCGCTATTTGCACGGAACCACCCGTTATAACAAAATTTATTTAAAACCACCCAGATGTTATACTTTTTTTGCAAGAAGCCACCCCCACCTTCTCATCTGTTAGTTTTTCCGTTAGATGTGATGCATTTACTATTGTACCCTTACTTTGTTATAAAATTTAAGGGCAAATGTGTACATTACCAAAGATAGACTAAAAAAGGAGATGATAATTTGATGAGATTTTGAGAATTTGACGAAATTAAAGGCAAACCTTCTTCAACCTCTACTACGCTCACCCACCAATATTGTCTGCAATTAAGCTTTCTCTCTCCCCTCAAATTGTCCAACACAATTAACCATAGTCATATACAAGACTCCTCGAAATCCCGTCAAGACAAACTTGCTCAGATCATTGATAAAGCTTAAATCAAAATGCTAATGTATTTAAAACAAAATTAAATTGGAACCCGAAACCTGAATCCATTAGAAATTTGAGATTTATTTCGTCGGTCTTCTCCGGCAACCACAACCACCGTCCGTTCGTTCCTGCCATTGAAGACACCAGAGAGCTGATCGGAATCTTTTCACCCCTTTGCAACGAGCAAAAGGAGCTCATCGCCTGCATTCAGTACCTAGTTCTCGACCTCGGATATGCTCTCAATTTTTCGATCGAGTTCATCTTCGCCTTCAATCGGAATTTTTTCACCCCTGTCGCACCTGTAACAAACCGTAATACAAACACCTATCGTCGTCGGTTTGCCCTCGCGACATCGGGTGCAGAAGCGGATGCAAATCGCCGAATTATCTGATGATGACGGTGTAGTCGGGGAAGACGGGAGTCCGTTGTCGAGAATTTCATGTGGAATTAAAGCAGCAGCAATGTCAATTTCCAAAGGAGAAACAGGAAAAAACCCTCCCGAGTAGAGGAAGACAATAGAGGAGTTGTTTAGGTGCTTCTCCCCGATCTTCCAAGATAATGTAGCCTGCTTATAATTTGGGGCTTTTTTTGGATTCCAATTTGTTTTCCTTCTTGTTACGATTGATTTGAATTTGGTGTTCTTCAGGTGTACAAGGCATGAATGCAGAAGAAGCATTGTCGATCAAAATCTCGTCAAATAATCATCTCCTTTTTTCGTGTTTGGCAATGTACACATTTGCCCTTAATTTTTATGACAAAGTTGTAACAAATCTCCCATTAAGGAGAGATTCTCTCCACTACTCAGCATCAGTAGTGTATATATAAATACAATGATTGTTCAATAAAAGTTAAGCATTCATTTAACATCTTATATGGTATCAGCTTGAAAGCTCCTTGGACCTTCTACAAAAAAATTTCTTCCGCCTCAACAATCATGTCTGACACTGCTCATAATACCCTACCCAATCCATACGAAACCTCCAAACCCTTCATTGTTGTCCAGCTTTCTCACATAATCAAATTGGCCCCCTCATACTATTTGACTTGGAAAATTCATATCCAAGCAACATTGGAAGGATATGAGTTATTTGGATTCCTTGATGGCTCATCTCCAGTCCCACCACAAAAGGTCCTCTCCAGCGCCACACCTCCCACTTCATTGCCAAATCCGGCGTACATGACTTGGCGCCGTCATGATCGGCTTTCTTTACGGAGCATTCCTTGGCACTCTCACCGCTCCTGTCGCCTCCCTGGTCACTCAGACGGAAGGCTCTGCAGAGTTATGGTCCACACTGCAACAAACATTTGCCAAGGCCTCACGGGGTCACATGAAGCAACTGAAGCACAAACTGAGATCGTCGGAAAAAGGCTCCCAGTCCATTACGGAGTATATGCAGTTGATGAAGGTGACTTCGGATCTTCTCGCCTCCATCGGCTCCCCGATCCATGCCGTAGATCTCACCGATCACATTCTTCGTGGTCTTGACGAAACTTATCATCCCGTCATTGATGGAATCAACGCTCGAGACACGCCAATCTCGTTCGAAGAGCTTCACAAGAAGTTAATCCAGCGGGAAATCATGGTGCAAGCAGGCTCGATATGCAAGACGGGTCCAGCAACGGCTCTTAATGCGCAGACTCGTCCAACCCGACATCGCCCTCGCCCCGGCCCTGGCTCATCCTACAACAAACCTACCTCGTCCAACACACCAAAACCATTCTTAGGTCGTTGTCAATGGTGCAAGCTTCAAGGTCATGTCATCACCCATTGTCCTGTTTTCCGCTCACAACATCCGCACCTTACCCCACCCTCCTCTGCTCGATTCCCAGCTGCACCACCTCCGACTCAACCCTCACACCCTCAAGCCAACCCGCTCACCTCAGCACCACCCAACCAAACTCCATGGCTCGTTGATTCCGGCGCCTCACACCACGTGACATCCGACCTCAACAACATGGCACTACATTATCCATATAATGGACCCGACTCCCTCTTTATGGGTAACGGTATGGGTTTATCAATTAAGCACACTGGTACTCTTAAACTTGGTAGTTTCAATTTCACCAATGTCCTATGTGTACCATCCATGAACACAAATATCCTATCTGTCTCAAAATTTACAAAGTCCGATAAATATTGCATTTTGTTCTTATCTCATTGCTTTCATGTGAAGGAACTCCAAACGGGCAAGACAGTACTTAGTGGTCCTTGTATCGATGGTGTGTACGTTTGGCCATCCACATCTCCTCCAACCGCCAACAATCTCCACGTCTCTCCTTCAATAACATGGCATCACAAACTTGGACACCCATCTCCTCAAATTTTTCAGCTTATTCGCAAACAATTTCATTTACAAATTTCAGATTCTTCTTATTCCCATTGTAATTCTTGTTTGATTAATAAAAGCACAAAATTGCCATTTCATACGTCTACTGTATCTTCCACATATCCACTAGAAATAATCTTCACTGATGTTTGGTCTTCACCCGTCACCTCCTCAGATGGCTTGAGATACTATATTATTTTTGTGGACCACTTTACAAGATACATGTGGTTTTACCCCATGAAAAGAAAATCAGACACAAAACCAATCTTTATCAAATACAAATCAATGGTTGAAAATTTCTTCCATCACAAAATTAAAATCCTCTATTCTGACAATGGTGGAGAGTATATTGGCCTCCGCCCCTTCCTATGTTCGGTCGGCATCAGCCACTTCTCCACTCCACCACACACACCCGAACATAACGGTCTCTCCGAACGACGTCACCGTCATATAGTCAAAACCAGACTCTCTCTTCTTACTCACTCCGGCATGCCTACAACCTTTTGGCCTCTCGCTTTTACCACCGCCGTTTATCTAATCAATCGTCTTCCCACCCCTATCCTACAAAATGCATCTCCCTACTCAAAAACTTCTACAAAAAGAACCAAATTACCAATCATTTAAGAGTTTCGGTTGCTTATGCTTTCCTTGGTTACGCCCATACTCTAACCATAAATTGGATGCTCGTTCTATTATGTGTATTTTTGTAGGTTATGCTTCTGATCAACACTCGTACCAATGTCTTGATCCGAAAACAGGCCGAATTTACACGTCCCGCCATGTTCGGTTTTTAGAAACCGAATACCCATATACAAAATTAACCAAATCCACACAAACAACCACCTCCCATGTTAATGAGTGGACCTCCCTCACACTACCCCACCTTCTACCACCACTAGACCTGGCAATCGGGTCGGGTCGGTCGGGTTCGGGTTAAGGGTGCTCCGAGTCGGGTATTTTTCGGGTCGGGTCATTTCGGGTCTAAAATTACCGGGTCAAAACAGGTCGGGTTGTTACGGGTTTATGGGCGGGTCGGGTCGGGTTCGGGTCTAAAATTACCGGGTCAAAACAGGTCGGGTTGTTACGGGTTTATAGGCGGGTCGGGTTCGGGTTCGGGTCTAAAATTACCGGGTCAAACAGGTCGGGTTGTTACGGGTTTATAGGCGGGTCGGGTCGGGTTCGGGTCTAAAATTACCGTCAAACAGGTCGGGTTGTTACGGGTTTATAGGCGGGTCGGGTTTGGGTCGAAAATTTTGGAGTCAAACAAGTCGTTTGTTACGGATTTATTGTCAGATCGAGTCGCTTTGAGTAAAAACTTACCGAGACATAACAAGTTGAGTCGTTACGAAATATTGATGTTAAATTTGGGTCAATCTTAATTGCAAATTTTAATGTATGCTTCGATAGCAACACCACTACATTACCTTCTTTTCATTTATTTGAATAAGTTTGGCATAGTAACTTTTAGTAGATTAGCTAATATTTGAAAAAAAAATGAATGAAAACATTTATAAATTACAATTTACAACCTATGGACAAGTCAATAACCATCGACTAAATAAAACACGGTAGGTTCAATGCGACGGCAAATAAAGACCTGATATGTTGCTCAAAATCAAAACACATCTTCACAACCATAATCAATCCATCGTTTAATGCAACTCAAGATAGATAGAGTATTAAAATGAAAACAATCTGTCAACTTAGTCACATAATTCAAACTGCAAAAAAATAACAATCTCATAACTTAGAAAGTAAAACATGTTCTTCATATTCTTGTCAATCTTCCATGTCCATTGACATTGGACTATCTTCACTGTCATTGTTGATGTCCATTCTTGTAAATTGGATTTCTAATCCTTCTTCTAAATCATCTTCGGGAGCTGTATAATTAAAACTGTGAATTAAACTCATATATATAAGATCTAAAATATCATAATAATGTGAAACAAACTAATAAAGACCTGTTATTTGAAATGTTAGAAGTTGTGATTGGAAGTTACCCACATGTTTAAATATCTCTAATAAGCATTGAAACCAAGTTTCATTCCATTCCGACATCGTTTGGGCGTCGTTTTTCCAAATTGGCCTTAAGTCCATTTAAGGCCTTTTAAGGTCTTTTAGCTTTTACGCATAGTTTCAAGCCTCGTTTAGTGTAAGCGAGACCTTAATGGGACTTTATATGCCTAATAAGACTAAGTTGTATAATTTTTTCAATCATAATAATACATCGATGTTGTTGACCATACATATTGCCACAAGTTAGAGAGTGATGACTAGTTTGATGTTTAGAAAAGGAGGTGTTACTTGAACATGAAGAAGTTTTGATTGAGAGTTACCCACATGGTCAAATATCTCTAATAAGCATTGAAACCAAGTTTCATTCCATTCCGACATCGTTTGGGCGTCGTTTTTCCAAATTGGCCTTAAGCCCATTTAAGGCCTTTAAAGGTCTTTGAGCGTTTACGCATAGTTTCAAGCCTCGTTTAGTGTAAGCGAGACCTTAATGGGACTTTATATGCCTAATAAGACTAAGTTGTATAATTTTTTCAATCAGAATAATACATCGATGTTGTTGACCACACATATTGCCACAAGTTAGAGAGTGATGACTAGTTTGATGTTTAGAAAAGGAGGTGTTACTTGAACATGAAGAAGTTTTGATTGAGAGTTACCCACATGGTCAAATATCTCTAATAAGCATTGAAACCAAGTTTCATTCCATTCCGACATCGTTTGGGCGTCGTTTTTCCAAATTGGCCTTAAGCCCATTTAAGGCCTTTAAAGGTCTTTGAGCGTTTACGCATAGTTTCAAGCCTCGTTTAGTGTAAGCGAGACCTTAATGGGACTTTATATGCCTAATAAGACTAAGTTGTATAATTTTTTCAATCATAATAATACATCGATGTTGTTGACCATACATATTGCCACAAGTTAGAGAGTGATGACTAGTTTGATGTTTAGAAAATGAGGTGTTACTTGAACATGAAGAAGTTTTGATTGAGAGTTACCCACATGGTCAAATATCTCTAATAGACATTGAAATCAAGTTTCAATCCATTCAGACATCGTTTTGCCAAATTGGACCTTAATCTCATTTAAGGCCTTTTAGTGTTTACACATAGTTTCGAGCCTCGTTTTGTATAATAAGACTAAGTTGTACATTATTGGTACTTTATATGCCTAATAAGCGAGACCTTACTTTATATGCCTAATAAGACTAAGTTGTACATTAATGGTATTGGCACTTCATTTTAGTAGTGTTATTGATAGATTATTAGTGTTGTTGACAAAGTATGAATGATGTTGACAATTTAGTTAGCCGTGTTGACAACTTAACTAGCCATGTTGGCAGTCTATTGGTCTCGTTGACAGTTTAATTAGTCGTGTTGACAATTTAACCAGTCCTGTTGACAGTTTATTTAGTCTTGTTGACAATTTAATTAGCCATGTTGACAGTTTACTTTACTAGTTCTCTAAAAGTTTAATTATCCATATTGACAGTTGATTAGTCTTAGTGACAGTTTATTTAATTGTGTTGACTAATTAATTAGTCATGTTTGCAATTTATTATCTAGTGTGTTGACAATTTGTCCAACGTGTTGACAGTTTATTAATGTTGTTGACAACAGTTATCTAGTGTGTTGACAATTTTTTGGGTAAAATTTACAATTTCCGCTTCTTTATTACTTTTATCTTTTTGGGCAAATTTTCGGGTCAAAAACGGGTTGGGGCGGGTCAACCCATTTTTGACCCAAAAAAAATCGGGTCAATCGGGTTGGGTCGAAAACGGGTCACGGGTTCAATTTGACGGGTTATGACCCAGAAAAATCGGGTTGGGTCGGGTCGGGTTTGCGGGTCGGGTTAATTTCTGCCGGGTCTAAGTGGTAGTAGTAGAACGTGGAGAATTGGCCAGAGAGGCCGAGTCAAGTGGAGAGCTAATTGGGAGAGTTGTTGATGGTGACGTGGAAATGGGTGGTGCCAACAACCTCACAAACAAATATTAACCCAAGCTCACAATTCTCGGCCCATACAAATATCAACCCACAACAAATTCAACCCACTAATCCTAATCTTCCTCAGACTCTCTCTCATCCCACCCATTCGGTAACCCCATCACCGAATTCCCAGGCCCACTCCACTAATCCAAACCAAGCTCCACAAATTCCTTTGACTCAATCTTCCATCATCCCAACAACCCAAAATTCCAGCCCTCCACTTCCATTATCTACATCAGCCGTCATCCCCACAACAGAACCTCCTACCACCACTGCACCGTTTAAACGACAACGCACCACACTTCACCCTCCCGGAATGGTCACTCGCTCACAAAACAATATCACTAAACCTCAACACCGCCTTAATCTCCATGTCTCCACAGTTCCCACACTTGAGCCTCGCACCATCTCTCAGGCTCTCAAACAAAGTGAATGGCGCCAAGCAATGCAAGAGGAATTTGACGCCTTGGCTCGCAACAACACTTGGGAACTCGTTCCGGCCTCCACTGATCAGAATCTCGTGGGTTGCAAATGGGTTTTCTGGGTTAAGTACAAACCCGATGGTGGCATCGAAAGGTACAAAGCTCGACTCGTCGCCAAGGGATTTCATCAAAGTCCCGGTTACGATTTCAATGAGACGTTCAGCCCTGTTGTGAAACCAGTAACAGTCAGAATTGTCCTTGCTCTTGCGGTAAATAGAGGATGGCCCCTCAAACAATTGGATGTCAACAATGCCTTCCTTCAAGGCACTCTGAGTGAGGAAGTTTTTATGGCTCAACCTCCCGGTTTTGTGGACTCCACCTTCCCTGAACATGTGTGTCGTCTCAGAAAGGCGTTGTACGGCCTGAAACAAGCACCGAGGGCGTGGTATCACGAACTTCGTGGCTTCTTGCTATCCATCGGCTTCAACAACTCCGTTGTTGATGCGTCCTTGTTCATCCTTCACCATGGTCAGTCCACTCTGTTTCTCCTTGTTTATGTCGACGATATTATCGTCACAGGCAACACAATCTCTGCAGTCGACAATCTGATCAAGGTACTCTCTGCACGTTTCTCCTTGAAGGATTTGGGATACCTCAGCTATTTCTTAGGTGTTGAAGTCCTGCCCTCGCCTCATGGGAAGTTTCTCAGCCAGAGACGATACATTACAGAGTTCCTCCACAAAGCGGGTATGTCCGACACTAAACCAGCCACAACACCTCTTGCTGCCTCTACTCCCCTTGTTCGTCACGGTGGCAATCTGCTTCCATTCCAACAGATTACAGGATGTTAGTTGGCAGTCTTCAGTATCTAAGTTTAACAAGGCCCGATGTTGCGTTCAGTGTCAATCGTTTGGCACAATTTATGCAACAACCCACGACACATCACTAGGCTGCCCTCAAGAGGTTGCTCCGATACCTCGCAGGTACACTGAACAGGGGCATCACAATCTCATCTTCAAGTTCTCTGCCTCTTCATGCCTTTTCAGACGCCGACTGGGCCGGCGACAAGGATGATTTCGTGTCTACTACTGGATATATTATATATCTTGGAAAAACTCCAATCTCATGGAGCTCCCGAAAACAAAAGTCAGTCGCCCGATCGTCCACGGAATCTGAATACAAAGCGCTAGCAGATACAGCGGCTGAACTCATGTGGATTCTTTCACTATTTGGTGAGCTCAGATACAAACTCCAGCATGCTCTTGTCGTTTACTGTGACAACATGGGTGCAACTAGCCTCAGCTCTAATCCAGTATTCCATTCACGCATGAAACACATTGCTCTAGCTTACCATTTCCTCCGTGAACAAGTGCAGAAAGGGGTATTTCGGGTGTCCTATGTCTCCACCGATGATCAACTAGCAGACATCCTCACCAAGGCTTTTCATCGCCCGCGGTTCGATACTCTGGTTAACAAGCTGAATCTATCTCGTCGGTAGTTCATCTTGTGGGGGCATATTAAAAATAAATCATTTGAATTATTATTGTTTTATCTTTCTATTATTTAGTATTTGAATCAGTCATGTTGGTTGTAACAAATCTCCCATTAAGGAGAGATTCTCTCCACTACTCAACATCATTCGTGTATATATAAACACACTGATTGTTCAATAAAAGTTAAGCATTCATTTAACATCTTATAAGGGTAGAATAGTAATTGCATAACATCTAACGAAAAACTAGCAGATGAGAAGGTGGGGGGTGACTTCTTGCAAAAAAAAATATAACATCCGGGTGGTTTTAAATAAATTTTATTTTATTAATAACACGAGATAACAAAACACTTGTACAATTTGAGTAAGTTCCAAAAAATGCAAAGTTGGAACTCAAAACACTTAACACCAAATAACAACAAACAGAGGCATAATAGTAACAGATCACAAAAGTTCAACATATAGTGGTTTGATCTCCCAAGAGCTGGGCAATCAATCGGTCAACAGAATCGAAAGACGAACCGCCTACCATCAAACTCACCTTACAAATCTCCATCATCTCCTTCACCTTACATCTAGCCGGATTATCGTCATCCATAACTGACCTAACCGCCCTTTCGACTTCACTGGCCAACACAAGACTACCCAAGTGAAGCCTATAGTCCAAAGTAAGCTCAACGGCAATCCCTAACTCTTTAACAACATCAAAAGCATTCAACTGTTGCTCTGCATATAAAGGCCACGTCACTATTGGCTTACCGAACCACAAGCTCTCAAGTGTGGAGTTCCATCCACAATGAGAAACAAATGCACCGACTGCTTTATGTGCTAAGATCTCAACTTGGGGGACCCACCCACAAACCAGGCCTCTCTCGTCCAACAACGACCGAAACTCATCACTTAAAATATTGGTTAGCTCAGAGTTGGTGTATTCAGTTGGTTTGACTAAACCCGCGGTTGGAGGCTTGCGTATTGACCACAAGAATCTTTGACCACTCTCGCTTAATCCTTTGGAAATCTCAGTGGTTTGGTCTTGACTAAACGACCCTCCACTTCCAAAGCAGAGGAAAATCACCGACGAGTCGGGCTGCTTGTCAAGCCACTTCATCATCCTCTCTCGCTCCGCTGCATCACACGCCTTGTGGAACTCACTATCCAGGTCTAGAACCGGCCCCACAGTGTAGATCGGCACTGAGCATCCACAATTAAGATTTAATTAAGAGCTGGTGATTGGTGAGTATATACAATCAATAATGCATGTAGATATGAGATATCTATATATATTTAATTAATTTAACACCGAACCCAATATAAGATTGATACTAAATCCATGATATTAAGAGAAAAGTTCCGGTCATAACAAAGCTTAACGTAGGAAAAACGAAGTTTTCGTGTTCACATATAATAAGCTAATGTTAATAATATGAGCGATAATGTTCATAATCTGAGCGATAAAATTTTTAGAGGTCATTTTGAGAAAAAAATAAATTTTGCGGTGATTACAAATATGTCACCGCGTCCCTTACTGAAAAAAGTTTAAAATTTTTTAAGGCCGAGATTATGAACATTACCATCTAGAATATGAACATTGACATGTAATCTGCAAACGCGATCTGTTTGTTTTTCTTACGTTAAGAGAGTTATTTGTGCCAGAACTTTTAGTGGTGATATTAATACCAAATAGTGCCGGAAAAAAAGCTCACCATCTCTTAATCGGGGATGCTCTGACAAGGACTTGAGTGCAAAGGGCTCGAGCTCAGCAAACGTGTTGATAACAATACCGTTTGTTTCTCGAAATCTGTTAGCATGATCGAGAAACGCTTTGTAGCCTAGGTTGTTAAATCTGAAACCGGGTAGAACCCGGGTGGGAACCGGGTTCTTGAAACAGGGAATGAGCTCGTCAGGGCCGCGGGATTCATCAAAACCGCGGTGGAGATAAACCGGGAGATGGAGTAGGAAACCGAGGAAGCCGGCGGATGAGCAGAAGAATATATAAGAAGGAAGGCCGAGTTCGTTTGCCACGTCGATCATTGAGGTGCAGAACATATCAAGGAACAAACCTGCGACGTGGGACTCGGTTTGTAAGGCGGTAATGGCGGCTCTGACGTGGGCCCTGTACGAGGCTACGTAGGACGAGAACGCGTGCTCCATCGACTCTTTCATGACGTCCGGTGACATGTCGAGTTCCGGAAGGGTGACGTAACGTATTCCTGGTGTGGGATCGGTTCGAGTTCCACGGGAGAAAGGGGAGTTGATGACGATGATTGTGATGGAAAGACGAGCGTCGTTGGCGATGAGTCTTTTTGAAAACTCCACGGTAGGAACAAGGTGCCCGGGAACAGTTATCGGGAGAAACACCAGCTCCGTTTTCTTCATTGACTATTTTGTGAGGGTTACTTTATGCCAGTGTACGAATATTAATTCTGGCCAGGGGCGTGTTGTTTTTATACATACATGGATGCTTTGGATTCTAAATTCATGTTGCTCTTGATTACAAAAGTAAGATTATTAGAGGACCTACAGCATGTGGAATGGTGGTTGAGATTAAAACATGCAACCTTACTTATTAATTCACCTATTACTAGTCACATTTAGGTTCACCAAAAACATAAAGTTAGAGTGAAACCGCATTACAAACTGAATTTTATTTGAACGAAGAAACCCTAAATTATGGTGCCGACTTGCTAATTCATAATAAAATAAATCGAGAATAATACAAAAACTAACATTAAAAATACCTCATTAGAAGATGATGATCAAATGAGAATGAAGAATGAAGAATGAAGAGAGAAGATGATATGAGGAGAAGAATGGATGTTGATATCTCTCTATTTTTTGGTAATTGACATTATTTTTAATAAATTTTTTTATGTCATTATAACCTATGCCCTTAGAGCATAGGTTAAGCTTATCGAAACAAGAAATTGTAATCCCAAGAAGGAAAATATAAACCCATCACAATAAATGATTTAATGAAATTGGAGAGTGAGTCTTACACCGGCTTCTTTAATAGTTCAGCTGGTAAATTAAAGCGCCACTCCACAGCGTTTTACAATTTGTGAGGGGAATTTGAGATCGCTACATAGTAGCGCTCACCATTACCGGCTCAAAAACAAAATCTTCCGGCCCAAACATGTTACCCGATAAAATTTAGCATAAATCTACCAAATCTTTCTATATTTGGACTCTTATCCTATGCCCTAAGGGCATAGGTTAGAAAATCCGTTTTTTTCTTAGATATCTATTTAGTATCTTTTTAAAATTGATCTTGTGCATTCATCCAACCGTCCATCACATCTAATATAACGACTCTTATTGATACACACGTTTCATCCTAATTCTTGTTTTACTTCAACCTTCCTCTTACTAATCATCATATAGTTAGTGTAGTGAAAAATGACAGAAATACGGAGTTGATAACTTGCCTCAATGTTTTTACACTAAAACATAGGTGATGCTATATACATTCATTTTTCTTCTTATATACACTAATAGGGTCACGCACATAACAAGCATGGGTGTGAGTTTAATGTACGCATATAGATAGCGTGGGCGTGGATAGTTGACGAATACCGGGTTTTAAAAATAAAATTGGGCACGCATGCGCTCTTGGGGAGCGTAGGTAGATAACAAAAATAAATGAACAACGCGCCGGAAGAGAAATTGGGCTTGGGCCTATAAATTCAGAAGCCACTGTAAATGAATTATTTGTGCCCAATACACCTTCCTTCATTTTACTGTATGCTTATACAACTCCCCAATTAAACCCTAGCAAAATACCCTGCGACCTCAACCTCCGCTTTTGTCTGCTTCCCATCTTCATCTTCCACAAACTTCATATCTCAGTTTATCCCTTTACAAATCCTCAAGCTCCTCAACCTCTCTATCACTCCTCCTTCATTATCCACCGCCTTTGTTCTCTCTTCATCTACAGGTATGAGATTTCAGGCGAATCGAATCCTCTCTCAGATCCGCACACGCACCTCCTCCACTCTTCGGAATCGACGCCTCTCTCGCCTCCACCCTCGTCCTCGCCTCCGACAGATTCTTTTCCGCCTTCGAGGATGACCAAGGATCTGTCTGGATGGTGGCGACAGTGTATTTCTCGATGTTAGATATTTCAATTTGCAACGATTTCGGACATTAGAAGGCGTTAATGGTGGCAACACTGTACGCAACACCGAGTCTGAAGCCGGCAGTGCAAATGAAGTGACCTCATCTTCTTCTTCTCCTTCCACGATTTCGAATTCTTCGGATCTTACAGTGTGGCCGTGTGCTACACCGACTATGTCCAGAAAGGCGGTAAATCCTACTCCGGCTTTTCCACTTTGATGTCATAACGGTACCAAGTGATCATTCATGCTTGAATTATAGTTGTGTGCACTTTGATGTCATTATACATTTGACAAATAGTGAAACCAAATGATTATGGAAAAAGGAAATTTACTTTTCTTCCTTGTACTGCTTGGATGATTTGGATCCAACAGGAGGGAGAGATAGATGAGGGGCAGAATGAATATGGTTTTGTAACAGATGGATTTGGGGAACTTGAGAACATACTCAAGCATTAGACATTCACAAGGCAAGTGTGGAATTTAATTCATGATTGTTGTGGAATTTAATTTGTCCAAGCTGCGGCTGTGTGTTGCTGGAATTTATGCAAGAGAAATAGTTGATAGATAGGAAATTGAGGGAGTATAATTCTATAATAAGAGATGCATGATTTGCTTAACAGATTAACATCTACACTTCTTGAGAGAGTATAATGTGTGTTGCTGTACTATGCAATTCATCACACAATTGTTGTTTTTTCTGTCACTACATGTGCATTTTACTCGAAGTGCTTCTTCATTTTTACCTTTCAGAGTTTGATATTGATTGCAACGTAAACGCAGATGCTTTGTATGATGACGTAAACGCAGATGTTCGCGTTGACATTTTAATTACTCGTGTTGTATGTTGTTGACCGTTTATTAGTCGTGTAAACAATTTATTTAGTTGGGTTGGAAACTTATTTAGTCATGTTGACAACTTATTCGTAGTGTTGAAACTCATTTGTTGTTTTGTTGACAAGGTATTAGTGGTGCTTGACAGATTATTTTTTGTGTTGACAAATTATTATTCATGTTGACAGTTTAATTACTCGTGTTGGCAAATTATTATTATTCGTGCTGATAGTTTAGTTATATCGTGTTGACAATTTAATTACTCGTGCTGACAGTTTTGTTATGTTGTTGACAAGTTATTAGTGGTGTTGACAAATTATTATTCGTGTTGACAATTTAATTTAATTTTGTTGATAATTTTAATAACTCTTGTTTGTTTCATTACTCTCGTTGACAGTTTAATCGTGTTGACAAATTATTATTCGTGTTGACAGTCTAGTTTAATTTTGTTGACAAATTATTATTGCCACATCAGCAAAGGGGTATTTCTAGGGATGGAATGGATCGGGTGGCGGGTGGATTTACCCATACCACCATCCAACTCGTATAAATTTTTACCATCCAACCAATCCGTCATCCGCGAAACCCTCAATCCACATCCAATCCATCTTAATCTATCGGGTTCATGGATGCATCAGGTTTGATATGCGGGTTGTCTTATTTTGTATTCTAAAATGTATATAGCATATAAAAAAACAAAAATATAAGCATACAAAAGAGGCACGATGAATTGAACATAGAGTCGAGGACCAGAGGAGAAGAATTGATCAAGAGAGGAGAGGAGATAACTCAGAACTAAAATCACCTAGTGTGTATGGCGTTGGAGAAAACTAAGAGAACATGAGATAAAACATTATTGTTACAATTAAGTTACAACTTAGAAGAATTTTTTTATTTTTTTATCCTATAAATTATATATTATAAAATTTAATGAAATATAAAATATTTTATATATGTTAAAAATTATATGGGTTATGCGGGTAGGATCGGATCGTGGGTCATGGGTCGGATCGTGGGTTGGATGAACCTCAATCCATATTTACTCCATGACCCATCCATCAATTCGTTGATCCATCAACATCCGTCTATCTTAGGATTTTAATCCGTATATTCGGATCAGGTTCGTGGATGGACCGGACATCCGTGGATAATTTCCATCCCAAGGTATTTCCATAAAACTTAAAAAATTGATGCAAAAACCTAAAAAAACATTTTACTTTTGGTGTATTGACCCAAAAACTGGAGTCGTGCAAATAAGGAGGAGAATATTCTTATCAATCTCTAACTCTAGTTCTTTCTCTACCCCCCTCTTTCTCTCTGTTTGTCTTATTTTGCTCAGAATTGTCGTTCGTCACAACTCACTTATGTTTCAATCACTTCTCCTCCACACCACCATTCCACCACACGTAGCCAGCCAATAACCATCGGCAAAACAGCCAGTAATACGCCTGATGCTTGGCTGGAGGCGTCGTCTGCGACCCACCCTGCAACACTGAACAACAAGCAAGAGGCTCCATCCACGTCTGTTTTCTTAATCATCTACTATCTTGACTTCGATTAGATTGACAAAACAATAGGGTTTTGATGCGCCCCTGCCTTGCCTAGAACCAAGCCATGGCTCGCTTCAACGAGCACCTCCTGTCTCTACTCTTTATCAAGATCATTTTGAGGTTAAGCACCGTTGGCGCTTCATTTCCAGTCTCGTCGGCCGCCCCGCACCTTCACGCACCAAGATTAGTGCAAAGACAGGCACCACAGGCGCCACTCCAAGTCCACTGGCGCTCTCGTCGGTTCTACGAGCGCCTCCTCCATGGACGACCAACCACTTGATGTGCGCCGGAAGCAACCTCTTCGACACCGACGACGCTCTCTCTAGCAGCTTGCCCAGCATATTGGCGATCCAGTGCACCGTGCCCAAGTCTCGTCCTTGGCGACCTCCTTGGCTTGGCACTATGGCGCCTCATCAAAAGCCTTGGTCAACTTGGTATGATCAAGTCATGGTTTTTCCATGCCTATCTTTAATTATCATCTTTTATATTTGAGACTCTTTTTACGCACACTCAGGAAACCTGCCATTTTTAGCAGTTACTATTTTTAGCAGATTGCTATTTTTAGTAAGTGCTATTTTTAGTTCTCGTTTCCCGAGATAGATTTGCATTGCCGAAATTTATATAATTAGTAACTTTCCATTATTAGCAAGTTTCTATTTTAGGGAAGCCTAGTTTCGGTTTTTGCTAGAGTTTTAGAACTTTCTACTTTTAGAAGGTTTCTAAATTTAGGAGGGTCCAACTTTGCATGGTTTGGTCCGTCTCAAATGAACTCTTAGCCATTAAGACCAAAGAGGTCCATCTCTAGCCCAAACCTAACCCCAGCCGTCACTAATCTAGGGTTTCCTAGCCGTCACTAATCTAGGGTTTTCTAGCCGTCACCTCTTTGCTTCTAGATTATATTGTTGAACCAAGACTTTGTTGAGACGTATTTCCTCCTCTCTTGGTCTGGGCGTCACCTTCCTACGGGCTTTGTCTTCTCATCTCATTCACCATAGGCTTCTAACCCCTTCTTCTACATCCCTAGCCAAAATTTCCCATATCTTCTAGTCCCTATCTTCTACATCTCGTCCCCTTTTCCCTTTGTTTGAGCAAACCGCAATCACCATAGCCGACCCCCTCACCCAAAACTAGTTTGTTGAAAGCCCCCTCAACACTCATATCCCAATTCGGCAAGCCTCTTTCCGTCTATATCAAATCTTCCGCTGCCATCTCGGCACTCGATCCACAAAAGACGACCCCAAACCACTTACTTGATTGTCAACCGAAGATCCTTCGAGCACCATTGGCCTTCCAGGAGACCAAGGGCGTATCAGGTTTTCATTTGTGGGTAATTGATGGAATATTTGACAAAATGGATCGAATTTGACTATTCAATTGATTCGTGAATGAAGAAGATATTGCAATGAGTACCTCAATTAAGTTGATTTTTCTTTGTTTGAAGCTAATTTCAGAAACCTCCATTAGAGATTTGAAAATGAGTTGGTGGTCGGTGTATGGATATTGATAAAATTTGACAATATGACGATCCTGTTTGAAAACTATTACGCACATCAGATGGAAGCGTGGACAATTTGTTGAGCGTCGTGTATCTATTTATTTTTAATTGGACTAGGATGTTGATTCCCGCGCTACGCGCGGGTCCTTATGCTTGTAAAATTTTGTTTAAATTTGAAATAAATAATATTGATATCTTTATATTATTAAGAGAGACTTGAATTCAGTTGCTGACAGGGGCTTGAATCCAGTTTTCAATTGCGACTGGAATCGTTTGATCAATCATCCACACTCAGTAGAGAGACAATGTTTGTTTGGGATAGTAGACTGGAGGGGGAAATAAGGTTAGAAAAGATTAGAGTTTTTAATTTTTTAAAAATAAAACACATAAAATGATTAATAAAAGTATTGAATAGAAGAAAATGAAACCTTCTACTTTCTCCCATATTTTCTCTTAGTTTGTCTCAATTTTTTTAATTTATTAGCCATTTAGTATATTATATTTGCTGACTTTGAAATCTCACTTTTTTAGCTTTTGAGAGAACTAAGGAATCACATAACATTGGACCATACCTTAATTAAGCAATAAATAATGGCCCTAATTTTGAATAACGTTCTGTATAAACACATGAGGAACATTATCTTTTATGGGAGAACAAATCATCGATATTTGCAGTTCTCAACACCAACAAAAAATTCAGAAGAATACAACTTAAACAAAGTAAAACTAAAAGTGCACACAATACAAATCCAAGAAAAGAGAATTCACAATGTGGTCTTCATTACAATCTGAAGCAACTCAGGCCTCTAACAATATGCCTGAAGCAACTCAGGTTCTGTCGTCTCAACCGCGGGCGCGGTTTTTGCTCCGTAGCTGCTGCGCTTTAGCCTTCTTTGCCACTTGCTTCTTGCTTCTTGGCCTTTTTTTTCTCCTCTCAATTTTGATGTCCAAGTGTAGCAATTCTGTCATGGAGGAATAGCGATACAAATATACTTTGTTAGCTAAATAAGAGTTAAGTATACGAAGTAACTTAGCCATAGTAGTCTCCTCATTTTCAAGCACATTAGCTCAAACCATAGAAGCTTGCTTTGCATTGTATGTCTTCTCTGCTAACATGGTTCCTTGCCTAAAATTTTCCAACCTCTACCTTAGCTCACGTGTGAGATGTGGAGGCACAAAGCGAGCTCTCATCATGGTCTTCATTTGCTTCCAATTACTCACAACTGGATCAAGTGTTCTTGTCCTTTCTTTCTCAAGGTTATCCCACCATTTTAGTGCATAGTTGGTAAATTCACGGGCAACAAGTCGTACCTTTTTGTATTCCATGAAGTTATGACAACTCCAAATCTGCTAAATCTTTGGTTTCCCATTCCATATACTTAGCTGCATCGCAACTTCTTCAAAGCTTGGGAATTTCACCTTGATCTTGGCAAGGCTATTTTTCTCTTGCTCACGTCCTCTTCTTCCTTGGACGTCTCTATATGGTTTTCATTTTTCAATCGCATGGCGTCGTCGACACTCAATGGTTCTTCTTGGATAGCTCGATGTCCTAGACACGATCAAAGAGAAGACTAACACATAACAATGTTAAATTAGTGAAAATAACAACTCACAAGTGTTTACTCTCGTGTGTTTCCCACTTCACTCTCTCTCAATTGTTGTTGTAACAGGCTTTCTTTGTTGGATTGCCTTATATTGACCAATAAACCCAACAGATTGAAACTAACAATCTCCTAGCACTAAGATGAGTGGTGGTAGTAATGGAGATGGCTAGTTTAGAGGCGGGGTTTCAACTCAAGGTTCATACTAAAAAAAAAACGACTCAAAGAGGGTGAAATCGCGGTTGCAGTTAAGGGGACGCGGTCGCGGTTTCTTTACAAAGCTACTATGGAGAATTCGCACTAAACCGCGCTCGCGGCCGATCGCGGTTTTGTAGCCGACTGAATACTTCTTCGTCTTCGTTACGGGCTCGTAACAATCCCGTTTCCTCACGTCTCTTGAATACAGACTCAAATAATACTGAACTTCACTTGACTCAACAAAACAGTAAAATAAATTATGAAATAATGAGAGTTTTCTTTTCTTTCCTTTTTTTTTTCTTTTTCTATTTTTTTTTTGAATTTCTCTGATTTTTTTGACTTATCAAAATGAAAATACATACTCTTAGAGATATTAATCTCATCAAAATTGAAAAACTAATATAAAATAAAAATAACTTGATTTCCCTTGGAAATAAGATTTCCTTGGTGAAAATAAGATTTTCCTTATTTGAAAGATCTTGTATTGGGGTGCAAGGAATGAATTTTCAGCAACTCTAGGATTTTTCTGATGGCGGTATAAAGATGCAAGAGACCGATTATGATGATGGTGGTGGTAGGACGGTTCGTTAGTGACGGAAGTTATTGGTGGAAGGTGGTGGTTTGGCCTAGCTGTGATGGTTTGAGTGGATTTTGGAAATGAAGGTGCTCCAAACTCCAATTGTTCGATCTCTACAAATGCTAAACAACCCAAGCTTCTTGTAGACAACCTGAAACAGACTCAACAAAAAGATCAAAGCACTAAAAGACTTAAAATCAATTTCTGATAGAAACTGAAAGACAAGAAACTAAAACAAACTTTTTTTTTTCTTTTTGATATTGGTGGACTCGTGGTGTTCTTGTGAAGACGGTGATTGTTTCAACCCAGCTCCGATAACAACTTGATGTAGGGACAACCCACTGATTACGATCTAGACACCACAACTCAAACAGAAACCCGAGACAAAGAGATATGCGGAATTAGATATGAAATGGACGAAAGATAAGACGAATGATAGGCAAAACACCCTTGAACTTAAGAACAAGAACCTTACCGAATGATAAAGAGACCCCAAAGGATTACAACCAAACACAATGGCAATGGAAGGCTAATGCACCTGGAGGATTCGCTATGGAGACTCGATAACACCAACCTTATGGTGAAGATTGATAAATACGAGAACAACTAGGCGAGTCCAACAAGAATACTCTCAAGCACTCTTCTCATAAAATCAATCTTTTGGAGCACAAAAAACAACGTTTCTCAATTCATATTAATCATTTTGGGTTCTCTAAAACAATCCCTAATGTAAGCCTTATATAAGGGTCCAAATTAAAGGCTGCCAAAATAAAGGAACGCTACTAAAGTATGCAAAAATAAAGGAATGTTCCTCCTCTTTTGTTTCACTGGAGTATGCTTGGGATCGACGTTTAACTTATATAGGATCACGTCAAGCGATATTCATGCCATGTCTTCATGACTCCAGACGAAGCATTTTAATTTAGACTGCAAGAACGCTACTAGGTCTCCTCTTACAGACTCGGGTAGGTCGACTCCTATCTTCGCGACATGCTCTGTCTTGGACGCGTCAATCACAACATCTTCAAGTTCAGGGAGTTTTAGTTTCACGTACCTCGTTGGCGTCTCACAGTCTTTTAATTGTTATGCCTTCTCTTTCTTTTCTATGGATGGGTGGATGGTTCTCTTCATTCCTACTTTGTAGCACTCTCTTGCTACAACTGGCTCTCCCTTGGTTTCTTGTATCCCCCATGGCTTTGGAAACTTCAGAGACTGGTGGTAGGTGGATAGGACCGCCTTCATGTCATGCAACTAGACCTGGCCAAATGCGGGCCCGAGCCGGGCCAGGGCCGGTTGAGGTCGTTTTTTCGGCCCATTTTCACGGGCCGAGCTAGCCTGAGGCCCGGATGTAGGGCCTAACACCTTGTCCATACCCTGCCCTCTATCCGGGCCGGGCTACCCAACCCGGTTTTTTAAATGAAATTTAAAGAAAAGCTAATTAAAAATGTTTAAAAACAATGTAATAAACTTGTCCAAAATATTGTATTGAGAGTGAAGCGAAAGAGGCGGAAGGAAAGTGATTCAATTAAGTTAGACTCACATGGCGCCTGTACTAAATTTTTATTTTTTTAATTAGACTTTTGGTATATATATATTTTTAATTAATTTTTATTTCATATATATAATACGGGCCGGGCCTACCGGCCCTACAGCGCTTGAGGTCCATACAATACCCGGCCCTCGTACCCTTACGGGCCGGGCCTATCGGCCCGAAATGGCTTTATCTAGTGTCCAAGCCCGCAAAGTTAGAGGGCCGGGCGGGCCAGCCCTTGTTTGCCAAGGTCTACATGCAACCATGGCCTCCCTAGGATGATGTTATATGGCCACTTAGCCTCCATTACCAGGAACTTCGTCTGCATGTTGACGCCTTGGGCCAACGTGTTCAGGGTAATCTCTCCCAACATATCTGCAACTTCTCCACTGAAACCTACTAAAGGTATGTACTTCTTGACCACATCGTCGATAGATAACCCAAGATCTTTCACCGTGGACAGCGTCATAATGTTGGCGAAACTCCCATTATCAATCAAGATCCTCTTCACTTTGCAGTTCCCAATGGTTAAGGAAATGACAAAACCGTCATGGTGATCAACAACCTTGTTCGGCTCCTCGAACGTTATTGGGTGATCCCGCCTTATCGCTCCTACATATGGTACATTGGCATCGCGTTGCCTTCTCTCTTGGAGGCTCTGGCATGCCTTTAGGCGGCGGAGATCATGTAGATCATGCGGGCATGGCCCGGGGGTGGAAGTGGAGAACGAGAACTTTTATCCCCGTTTCCTATGTTGAACGCTACTCTTACTTCTTCGTCTAGAAGATCCTTCAACTCTCCTTTCTCCAAGGGTCTCACTACCTATTTTTTGTAGGGTGAAACAATCGTCATTGTTATGGCCGCTATCGTTGTGATACTCACACAATCCTTTCCCGGTGCCTGGCCTTCTCTGGTAGGACGACTTTTTTGGCCATCTAGCACCTTCGAGTTTTTCCATGGCGCTCATGACTTGTAGCACTCCTACTTTCATGCACACATCATCCTCCACCACGTACTTACTTCCGGACTTGCGTACGTTGTTCAGTGCTTGGTAGTTCCTCTGATATGACTTATGCCTCTTCTCACTTTGACCAACTGTTCAGATCTATCATGGCCTTTACTAAATGAGTAGTGGTGCATCTTCTTTGGAGCTTTTGTGTCTTGCTCTAGGCGAATAAAGCCTAAAGTTTTGGCATGTACGTCCTCGAAGTTGTGACATGGGTACATGGTCATGGTCTTGTACAACTCGCTATCTTGAGGTAGAGCGCGTCGAAACGCCTCTATTGCCTTATGAGTATCACATCCCAGGATGGACAACTTCTCTTCGTTGAAACGGTAAAGGAACTTACTTAAAGATTCTCCAGACTTTTGGACCACCCTATACTCCTATAGAGATCGACGGACCGTTTCTGTAGGCATCAACTGCTAAAAAATTGCACCTTGAATGCGTTGATAAGTTGCGCGAAGGTAGTTTGGATGCCCACTTGCTTTCTATCAGGGATGCTATCTCTTCCGTGGACATATCGTTGGGTGACTTTGCTTCCCGTCTTATTTCCATTGGATGGTAGTTTGTCTAGGGCCTCCTTGGTATCGTCGTGGTAGGATTTTCGCTTTCGACGACCGCGTCCATGTCCAACCTTTGCGCGACGCCTTGCTATTTGAGGTACGTGAACCTCGAAGTTGAAGGTGCCTTTTGTGGTCCTCTGGAAGCGCAAAGGGCTTCATTTTCCTAGGAAAGTTTCACCATTCGTTTTTCGGCATTGCTCCTCTGCTGGTTCCAAGTTTCCTCGAACATCTTGAATTTACTACGTAACTCCTCCAAGATAAGGACTTCTTCTTCAATTTATTTTTCTTTCTCCAACTCAGAGACTTTAGGGGTCTCTGGATCTTTTTGCTGATTTTCTTCGTTGTCGACATTGGTCATAATTGGGCGCTTCTCGACGTGGTCCATTGCACTCTTCTCGGTGGATTTCTTGTGATCAACTCCTAGGTTAGTCATGGTTTATGGGTGAAAAAGGTGGTCTTTTTAGTGGAAATGTAGTCTTTTTGTTGATTTAATTGCATGCACTTTGGCAATTGCGTCGTGCAAACGTTATATGACACGATGTCGTTTAGAGTGAATAATGAAAATAATTTTGCGGCATGTGAATGCATTGGACGCATTAGTGGATAAAAGCAAGTTCATATTGCTTGCTTTTCCCATGCGTAGCATCATACATAGTGTTGCATTGGAAGGAGCGGTATCATTTGACGTGAATATTGCAAACAATTTTAGAGTATAATAACGCTTTCATTTGTTTTGTGGCGTGCCACTGATAGATCAAAAATAAAATCACGTTACTCGATAAAAGAGGCGTGATATCATTTAGAGTGAATATTGGAAAAAAAATGCTTTGTGTGAATGCTTTGGACGAGTTTTCTTATTATGCTTTTCCTAAGTACGTAGCATGTTGTGCACCGCCTATCCCATTCAACAACCTCTATAAAAATCTTTTATGCGCTTTGGAAAAATGTGTCCCGGAATATTAGAGGACGCGGTATCATTTAGCATGATTTGAAATATTTTTACGATATGATCACGCTTGCATTCGTTTTGCATCGCCCCTCTCCTAAATCGAAAGTAACATTACCTTTGTATTTTTTTTTATATATATACGTTCCTTTTCCTTGATCACGGAGGTTACATCTAATTTTTGCTATTGCTGCTACAGTGCTACTGAATTAATTAAATGATAATTACGTGAGGCATCTCTACATGCTTTTGTTTCAAAATTTGAATTAGATTTTTAAAATATCATGAGGACCCGTGGAATGGTTGAAACTTAATGGAAATTATCACCAGTTATACATTATCCGATTTCTTTGTAGACCAGCTGTAAATGGGCAATCCCTCCAATTCACCACCCCCTAGTACATCTAATTTTTGTTATGACAGGACCTTCGTATCTTGCCCCATTAAATGAACAAAAAATAGCTATGACAAAATATTGTGTATTATATTGTATTAGTGTAGGCCCCGTGAATATCACGAGATTAATATTTATAAAATGTTTATAATTTTTCTACAAATATTATTAAAATAATAAATAAGTTATAGTTATATTTGTGAAAGATAAATAATAATAAAAATGTTAAAACATTGTAAAATATATGTATGTAAAAACAAAGTGAAAAACACTGAATGATCAACCTCCAATATAAAATATACACCAACTTATCGTATATTCAATCTAAACTCAATAAGATAGTCATATCTAAGCATAAAATAATGATCAAGCTATCAACAAAATAATACTGTAAACATAATCGTTCTACATCATACTCTCTGAAACTTGAACTTTTGAGTTCAATTACCAGCTTTTCTAATCTAGGGCATATGATAAGCATACTTAAATAAAAAACTATCCTACAAGTAAATGGATAAATCCATTACAAAAAAAACACTAAAATGACAACACCTAATCACTAAAATATGTTAACACTTATTCATAAAACTGTAAAATTAACCTCTTATTTAATGAGGTTAATTTTAGAAATGATCAAATCTTATTGTATGCTCTTTAAGTCTTTATTGTATGCTCCTGCTAAAATGGTTTATAAATGACCAAAGTTTTTGAATATGTGACTTGATTTGCATATTTGTAGGAGATCATGAAGGAGGTGGAAGATTATGGGAAAATAATTTTTTTATTTAAAAATTTGATTAATTAAATATTTTATTTTTTATTTTTTTAGAAATTGTGACGTGGCGCAATCTTTTGTGAAGACCTGACTTCTCCTTATATTGTAGTTAGGTAGATGTTATTAACGTGAAAGAAATTTCATGTGCAAATAACTCTCGATGTAGGGAAAAAGAAGAGATTGTGTTAACATATTACTCATCAATGATTATATTCTGAATGATAATGTTCATAATTTGGACCATAAAATATTTTAAACGTTTTCAGTGAGGGACGCGGTGACATATTTGTAATTACTGTAAAACTTTGACTTTTTTTTTTCTCAAAATGACCTCAGAAATTTTATCGTACTGATTATGAACATTACCGCTTAAATTATAAACATTAATTTGTTATCTATAAACGTAAAAAAATATTGTTTTTTCCTAAATTAAACCTTACTCTCACCGGAAATTTTCTATCTTATCAATCTCAAAAATCACTAAACTCTTAATAAGGGTCAACTAATATAAGTAAACATCAAAGTCTTCGTATCTTTAGGAGAATCGTGTGGACAAATAAAACTGAAAAAGATAACTGATGCGTGTGAATATGGTTAAAATGTACATTTCACCATATAAAAAAATCGTTAAAATATACATTGATTGCGTGCATTTTACCTGCTTCTATAGACTATAGAGAGAAAAAGTTTTTTTTTATAACAAGCCAATAAAAGTTACTTACAAATAGTAGGTTACACCTAAATCATTAAGCTTAAAATGTCTAGAACATTTAGAGTGCAATTCTATGCGTATGTTTTGGACTTCAATATCTGTTGCATCACCATTAAGCCTAATTAGCGTTGAGTTTAGATCTTGAATATGGATGTCTCTATTGACCAAGAAGTCTGTCACTACATTTGCTTCCCTGAAACAGTGAGAAACCTTGAAACAATTAAAGGACGAGGCAAGATGTTGGATTTCCAGAATAAAAGTACGAATCTCTCAAGGTACTTTCCAAGTATTTCTTATAAAATTTATGAGAGTCAAATTATCACCTTCCAGAACAACATTCCTAATACCTAAGCGAAGAGCAGTCCGAAGACCCTCAAGACCTGCTAAGACTTCAGTTAACAAGATAGAAGAATTAGGTATTTGTTTACTTTCAACCATAACAGCTTTCCAAAATTCATTCCGAATAATAAAACCAATATAAGAAGACAAGTCTCCCTTTTTTGCACCATCGAAATTAATTTTAAAAAAGGAAGTAGGCGGTTTAGTCCAAGTAGTATGACAAATAGTTCTTTTCCTGTTTTTTTGAATATTCACACGGTCGTCTTTTAAAGTTTTAGATTATGCATTCCAAGTGGCAAGTTGGGTTAGAACACAAGAACCAATTTTTTCAAAATTAATAAAATCATCATTTGAAGGTCTAAAAATAAAGTTATTTCGACATCCTCAAAGATTCCACCAGGTAAAGAATGCAAGATTTAATTCAGTATTATCTTGAATAAACTTAGCAAAATTACTCTCAAAATCCAAAGAATAATTAATCTTAAATGACGTATTAGCAAAGGTTTCATGACAATGAAAGAAGAAGTGGTTACGATCATCATCTGCATCATCGCATAGAGAGCATCTACCAGGAACTCTATTGAAGAATCTATTAAGAGGAGAGGTAGTAGGTAAACAATCAATTGAAGTTTTCCAAAGGAAACTCTTAATTTTAGGAGGAATTTTCCGATTCCAAAAAAGAGAAGGGTCAACCCGAAGATGGCGCAACGAAGGTAACATTGTTTTGAATGCAGATTTCACAGAAAAGACACCATCAGCAGAAGGCATCCAGATCAGAGTATCAGGAACATCAACAGTGGGAATGTGGATATCCATAATTTGCACAATAATATGAGAGGGAAAGAGGTTAGCAAGTTTACTATAGTTCTAGGTTTTATTTTCGTTAAATAGATCACAGACAAAAGGGCCTAAATCATCATTCCGGTAGGGCATGAGATCACAATCTTTCAACCAATGATTATTCCAAATATTAATACTTTGACCATTGCCAATTTGCCAAAATAATTGTTTCTTAAAATCTTGAATAAGACTAAGGAGTCTATTGAAATGCCAAGAGAAAGAAGAGTGTTTTTGGAGATCAAGCAGATTAGCATTGCGAAGATATTTATCATGAATGATTTGAGACCAAATATTAGAACGATCAGTGAGAAGTCTCCAGAGAAGTTTTTTGTTGAAGAGCACGGTTGTTATCCCATGCTTTACGCATGCCAAGGCCACCACTCACTTTAGGTTTGCAAATGTTCTCCCAACTAATAAGAGGATTATGATTTGGCTCATAGTTATTCCAATAGAAGCATTTGTTAATATCATCAATATCTTCACAAACCCCTTTTTGGGAGAAGGAAACTTTGCATAAGATAGTTAACTTTAGAGGTGAGGTTAGTCTGGATCAATAAAGCCGTTCCTGCTTGAGACAGAGAGTTCGCTTTCCATTTTGACCTTTGTTTCTTAAGGTCCAATAAAACATCATTGAAGACTTTATTGCAGACACGACCTTGAAGGATCGGAATACCTAGATATTTTTCTAATTTAGAGGTATGAGGAATGTTGAGAGTACTAGCCAACGCAAGAGCAAAATCTCTAGACACATTATCATCTCGTTGATAATTTCGCTACAAACAATTGGCGCCCACTGTGGGGCAAGATCAAAAGAGTGCCATCTCTCCATACGAAAAGAACTTTTTTGCAGGAAATAATGACGAATCCGACCAACAACCCACGTTAAGGCGAAAAGAGGTCTGAGGAAGAAGACCCTGCGACGTTCCCTCTCGTTCCAGTGGACGAAGACGCGGGGAAAGATCTCGAGAATACTCCCAATACTCCAAAGAGAAACGCTCTCGTAGAAAAGCAGGGGGTAGACGGCGAAGTAACTGACGTAGCCTCCGTCAAAGCACAATTCAACTCCTTCGAGAAGGTCCAGGCAGAAGCTCTGCACGCAGGCGAAAAGACGGAGCTAGAGCTTACTAAAGAGAACGAGAGGCTGAATTCAATAATCAAGGAACTCAAGGCGGGATTAGCAGGACCACGCACCTATGTCCGTGGTCAGAACGTCGTTCGACGCCTTGACCTAGACTCCGATGTCGAAGAGGACGACATATACAGACCCCAAGAGCACCATGATTACGTTCCTCGTAGAGAAACGATTCAAAGGAAGAAACCTGAGGAAAATATGACTCCAAGCGCCTTCGCCACGATCGTAGCACAACAGGTCGGAGCTCTAAGGAAAGAGATGATGTTAATGCCCGGAGCCCCTAAGTCCATAGTCCCTGAGCATGAGTTCGGTTATGAGGAAAGTCCCTTCGTCGCCGCTATCGCTGCTCAGAAGATAGCCAAGAAATTCACCATCGCCGATCTCCCCGTCTATGACGGGTCCGACGACCCAGAGGAGCACATCCTACTCTACAAAGCCAAGCTCTCTACAAGCCCAATCGAGCCAGAGCTAAGGGAGGCAATGATGTGCAAATTCTTTAGCTCAACGTTGAAAGGCCCAGCCTTGACGTGGTTTATCCACTTACCCAAGGGGAGTATCTCTTCCTATGCCGAGCTCTCCAACATATTCCGCCTACAATTCGCCAGCAGTAAGATGTTCGCAAAGCAACCCTCAGATCTCCATAACATGCGCATGAACAGGGGCGAAACCATAAGAGCCTTCATGAAGCGTTTCAATGACGAGAAGATCACCATCCCAGATTGTAGCGAGTCTACCGCCGCCGACGCGTTCAGACGTGCCCTCCCCCGAGATAGTGACCTATACAAGGAGTTGACAAAGACTCACCCTTATTTATTCGTCGCGACGAGGGAAAGGGCCATGGAAGCTATGCGCTTAGAGGAAGATTGACGAGGCGAATTGTCGTATGCCAAGTCAAGTAATCCTAACAAGCTCACTAACAAGTATAGTAGGCAAGCAAGGATCGAATCCCAAGGGAATCAGGTTATCGATTCTTAAAGTTATAATAATGATTAACGAGTGTAAGTAACCAAAGGGGGGGGGGGGTTGTATGTTTTAAGAACAAAGTAACGAAGGTTGATTTGGTTTGTAAATATATCAATGGAAGGTGTTTCACTTGACAATTATCCACTAACAGATTAACAAGTTGATAATAAACTCCTTTTAATCCTATATCGAATTACTCATATGATCGTTCTAATCCCTGTTCTAATGTAGTTATTAGTCCAACTAGTCCTAATAATCCTTACTCAACTATAACCTTGAAACTATCAAGATTCAATAATAAAGAAGCTTTAAGTTCAGGAATGGATAGATACATGCAATACCATAGACAACTAGTCAGATACTCGACATGTACTCAATTCTCTTCACAATTGACATTCACAACTAGTTCATGCAAATTGTGTGTGCTACAAACAAGTATGATATTTCAACTAGAAATAACCAAATAATAGCAATATGAATGAGATGAAACTACTTAGATGGCCAATCTAAATGAGCAAATCTAATTCAATAACAATACACACAAGAGAATAGAGACAATCAATATGAATAGAACAAAGGAAAGGAATCTCACAACTTAATCAATCCGAAAGCTTCAAATGTCAAGCAAAACAATGGAAACTTAGCAACTCATGAAGTTCTTGAGGAAAAATCTCAAAACTTGGAAATGGAATGTGTAAGATGATGGAAGATCATTAACACCTCAAACCTATAAGTCTTCTCTGGCAGATTTCCGCGATCGCGGTTTGGGACCCGCGATCGTGGATTTTCTTCTGTGATCTGGCTTCTTCAGGTGGCATTTCCGCGATCGCGGTTTGGGACCCGCGGTCGCGGAATTTCTTCTGTGATCTTGGCTGGTCCAGTAGGTTTTCCGCGATCGCGGTTTGGTACCCGCGATCGCGGATTTGGCTTCTGTGGCTTCCTTGGCTTCGTCTTCAGCTGCTTCCAATGCTACCTGTGGTCTTCTTCAGCTTCGACTCCTCTTCTTATGCTTCAATGCTCCGCATCATCTTCTGTAATCTCATGTGTAACTCAACTCTCCAAAAATCCATGATTACAGAATACATCATAACATCTAGCATAATCCTATACAAAATGAGCTAATAACCTATAGTAGCGCTATGTAAAATACCGCTTATCAAACTCCCCCATACTTAGACCTTGCTCGTCCCCGAGTAAGCTAAATGAAACATACCCTTACCATCAGCACACAAAGATCTCAGGAAGTATAGAGAAAGAATGAACTACAAATTACAAACACACTTCGCCTCCAAACACCATAGTGAGTACAAAAGATAAATCTAATCCTAGCTCCTTATCCCTCCATAGTGGCCTACCCTTTCCTCCTTATATCACCACCTTCTTATGACACCTCGCCAACAGCAATAAATGGTCCTAAGACACTCATTTCACTCATTCTGCCTAGGCGCCCCGAAGGGTTTTCACCTAGCCACTCATTTCATTTTGCTAGATAACTCACAATTGGCTCACATCTCTCAAGTCCACTTTTGCCTCAGCCTAATGCCGACCAGACTACATCCTTATTGCATGGAACCGCCCTTTCGGGTTTTCAGCCCATCCCAGGATTTTCATTTGCCTTTTTAAACATTTTTGTGGCTTTTTCTGTTTACTTTGTTTTTTTTTTAAAAGAAATACGAACTAAATTCAAACAACCGAATGGAAACTACTCTAAAGATAAGCAGTAAACTAAATCCCTCTCCCCCATACTTGAAGTACACAATGTCCTTAGTGTGAAAGACATCAAAAATAAATGAGGAAGAGAAGAAAGTAGCTCACTGATCCGGGTTACCCGGTGGGGTGGGGGTTGACGACTGGCGAGCGCGGTGTGACTGGGCTCCGGTGAGGTGGTGAGAATCCGGTGGGAGATGAGAGGAGAAATTGATATTTGGGGAGAAATTTGGGATAGGAGAAATTGAAGAGATTTTGGTGAGAAATGGTAGAGATGATGGGAAATTGGTTTGGTGGGGGAGAAATTTGAGGGATGATGAGATGGGAGAAATTGGGAGATGATGGGTTTTTGAATTTCTCTTTTTTTTTCTTTTTCGATTTTCTGCTCTTTTTTTTTCTTCTTTTTTTTCAAAACACGAAAGGGAACAACCGTCAATTCCTTTAGTAACAGCGAGACGCTAGGCGTCCAAATAATACCGACAATTCCCGTGCTTTATTCCTACAGGTTAGTAAACAAAAGAAAACAAAACAAGCAAAAAGAAATAAAATAAAATAAAGTCGAAAAGAAATACCTTGGGTTGCCTCCCAAGCAACGCCTTATTTTATGTCGTGGCTCGACATGAAACTCAAGAGATTTTAACTAACGCCATTCGGCTTTGTAAAAACCGTCTCTTTTATGAATTCTCTTCTAAACCACTCATGGAACGCCTTAAACCTTGTCCCTTTTACCTTGACCACCTTGTCTTTAGCAATGAAGGTGGTTTCATTTACTTTCTCCTTCTTGATCGTATCAGGTGGCTGTTTTAGCTCAATGTCAAGTGCATGCACACTAGACATCAATGGTATCTCGCCTGGCGAGGTCAATAATGTGGGGTAACTGCCCAAAGGATGTGGAGAAAGCTTACCTTCAGGCTCTGGCTTAGCCTGGAACTCTTGCATGTTAGTAGACAAAACGATACCTACTTGTGGGTCTCCTAAGACATTCTCTAAAATAAGTTGCAATTCATCCAAGCCAAAGATATTAAAAGTATCTTGAACTATAGGATCAATCACATCAATAGAACAAATAGAAGCAGCATCTTCAATGGGGTGCTTCATAGCATCAAAAATATTGAATTGTACAACTTCCCCATCGAACTCTAAAGTAAGAGACCCACTAGCTAGATCAATCTTTGTGTTAGCGGTTCTCATAAAAGGCCTTCCTAACAAAATAGGTGCAGCCTGACCATCATGTTCCATGTCTAACACAAAGAAGTCAGCAGGAAAGAACAAATTATCAACCATTACCAAAACATTCTCAACTACACCTTTAGGATAAACAGTAGACCTATCAGCTAGTTGAATAATTATTCTGGTTTCATGAAGAGGACCTAAACCAAGCATCTTATACAACGAGTAAGGCAAAACATTTATAGATGCACCAAGATCAAGCAAAGCTCCCTCAACGTGAGTATCACCTATACGATAAGGAATGCTTACCATGCCCGGATCGCTGCACTTCTTAGGCATTCGCCTTTGGAATACAGCGGAGACACGCTAGCTTACCGTCACCTTCTGCTGTCCCTTCAATTTTTGATTCCTCTTGATGGTGCAGAGTTCCTTCAAGAACTTAGCATATCTAGGAATACTTTTAATGAGTTTGAGTAAAGGGATATTTACCTCACATTTGCTGAAGTTTTCGAACAACTCCTTGTCATTCTCCGGCCTTCTCGTATCCTTTAGAGCATCGGGAAAAGGAGCGGGAGGTTTGGTTGAGCTAAGTGGTGGGAAGTCGGGGCGAACATAGTTGTCTTGTCTCAACCGGAAGTCGCCCCGGTCCTCGACCTCAGCTCCAGCATCTTTTGAACACTCCCCCAAAACTGATTCGCCACGAGCATATCCGCGATCGCGGATTTTCATCGGTTTCCCCAGAAGATATTCCGCGATCGTAGATCTCATCCCGCGGTCGCGGAATTCCCACTGTTTCTCCAGAACAACTTCCGCGATCGCGGTTCTGGTCCCGCGGTCGCGGATTCTCACCTGTTTCAGATCCTGCCTTTTCAGCAGCAGCATTTTCCAACACTTTTCCACTCCTTGTTGTCACAGCACTAACATTTCTGGTCGGATTCACTACCGTTTGAGATGGTAGAGAATTGGATTTTTGCTGTGCAAGAGTGGTCACAGCTTCAGCCAACTGCCCTATCTGTTTCTCCATGTTCTTGATACTAGACTCAGTAGTTTGGACATGGGTTGTGAAATGCTGAGTCAATGATCTCAACATATATATCTGCAGTTGAAGGTCCAGAATTGGGTCGTGGGGCTTGAGATGAGGTTGGGGTTCATTCTGATCACGCCATCTGAAATTTGGATGATCTCTATACCTCGAATTGTAGTTGTTTTGCTGATCATTTCGAGGTCGTGGAGGTCCATATCCACCAGCAGCATTAACTTCAGCAACATCCACTAGTAGAAAAAACACCTGTTGCAGCCCCCCTGTTGAGACGGTCACCTTAAAAACCGACGCAAAAAGTCTTATTCTACTATCTATTGAGGCGGTCAGTCGTTTAGTTCGCTGCAACAGGTACTTTAGAGGCGGGCAAATATCCGTTCGCCTCAAATAATATTTGTGTTTTTGACTTGTTGAGACGGTCAGTAAGGCGCCCGCCTCAACAGAACCCAAAATTAGAGGCGGGCAGTAAGGCGCCCGCCTCAAAATAACACAAACATTAGAGGTGGGCAGTCATGCGCCCGCCTCAACAAATGCTTCAAAAAACTCTGATTCGTCAAAAACTCTAAGTTGCATTCTCGACTTTTTCATATGCGCGCTCTTAAAACTGTCGACTGCGCCTCCTCCTTGCTGCCTCCTCCTCGCCGCTTCCTCCACGCCTCACCGCCTCCTCCTCGTCTCGCCGCCTCCTCCAACTCACCGCCTCCTCCTCGCCTCGCTGCCTCCTCCAATTCTACTTTTGGGTTCTGCCACCTCCAGCTGATTTGCTCTGGAAGCTGCCACCTCCAACTCGCCGCCTCCTCCAACTCGCCGCTTCCTCCATGCCTCACTGTCGAACTCGTCGACTGCTCCTCCTCGTCTCCTCCTCCTCCTCCAGCTGTCGTCCTTGGAGTCATCGAGGTAGGTGAAACTTCCTCCTTCGCAAATTGTTTTCGAATTTTGATGTGCAGGAGTTGATTCCTTTTGTGGTATGAATGGTTGATTTTTGTTGTTGTGGGTGATTAGTCCCTTATTTGGTGGAATTTTGATTGATTATGTTGTTTTGGTTCTTTAGGAAATTTTGATGCACTCCAAGTGTTTGGTAAAATGCCTAGTAGAAAATTTACATGCACTCCAATAGATTATGACTATTGGAACATATAGTACTTGGTAGTTTTACTAGTTCTTGTTAATACCTTTCATGTATGTTTAGGACTATACTCTACCTCTTGTCTATATAGTCAATTCATATAACTAAACTTAATCTTGTGACTTTTTAGCATGACTTGATAAAAATTGTAGGAAAACAAATGAAATATGTCGATGAGTGATTTTAATGAGTTTTGCATGAGATATTGTTTTGTTAGCTAGATATCCAAATAATTTTATTTTATTTCAATGAGTGTTTTCAATGTTATGTATGTATTGGTCTTTCTACAGTTTTCTTCTGTTATTAGAAATGAGTCGTCGTTTGATGTACGGTGATCATACTACAGCTGAATATTTGAGTGGGGTTGGGGAGTTTATTAGATGTGCTTTAGCCAACCAACAGAGTACAAAAGCCGAAAAAATCTATTGTCCCTGTCGTGATTGTAACAATGTAAGGAGGTTAGCAGACATTGATGAGATTGAGGATCATTTATTTCGTCGTGGGTTTAAGCAAGATTATCATGTTTGGTTTTGGCATGGAGAGAAAATACCTGATCGTCCAAGTTCTAGTGTAAACGAATTTGATCTTCAGGTAGACAGTGATGAGAGTGATGATAAAATTTCTGAGAATTATGAGATGGATGATGATGATGATGATGAGCAAGAGGATGAAATGAATGAGATGATGGATGGGGTGAGAGATCGCTTGGATGAACGACCTAAGGTGTTAGAACAACTAACAAAGGCTGCTGAGACGCCTTTGTATCCTGGGTGTACAAAATTTACCAAGTTAGAAGCTTTGTCAGTGCTATACAACTTGAAATCGAAGAGTGGCTGGACTGATTCGAGTTTCACGACCTTATTGGAGTGGTTAAGTGAAGTTTTGCCGGAAGGCAATGAGTTGCCCACCTCTACCTATTATGCCAGGAAAGTGATGTGTCCCTTTGGCTTAGAGGTTGTCAAAATAGATGCTTGTCCAAATGGTTGTGTTCTTTACAGAAAAGACCATGAAAATTTGGATGAGTGTCCAAAGTGCGGTGTATCTCGTTACAAGCGTAAAGGGGTAAATTCCGCTAAGAAGGGGCCGACGGCTAAAGTTATGTGGTATCTTCCAATCATAGATAGATTTAAGCGTTTGTTTTCATTAAAGAAACAAGCAAAAAATCTGAGATGGCATGCAAAAGGGAGGAAGAAAGATGGACTCCTTAGACATCCTGTTGATTCTCCTCAATGGAGAAATATCGATAAGAAATATCCTGAATTTGGCAAGGAGGTTAGAAATCTGAGACTTGCTCTGTGTACAGATGGTGTGAATCCTTATGGCACTCTAAGCACTCAGCACAGCACATGGCCGGTTCTTCTTGCGATTTATAATCTTCCTCCATGGTTGTGTATGAAGCGCAAGAATATCATGTTATCACTCCTCATCTCGGGGCCTAAGCAACCTGGAAATGACATAGATGTGTATCTAGCGCCACTCATAGAGGATTTGAAATTATTGTGGAATGAAGGTGTTTCAATGTACGATGCACACACCAACTCAGACTTCACACTACGAGCTATGGTTTTTTGTACCATAAATGATTTTCCAGCATATGGAAACTTGTCTGGGTATGAAACCAAAGGAGAACAAGCATGCCCAATATGTGTAGAAGACATGGAACCCACATACTTGAAACATTACAAGAAAAATGTGTTTGTAAAGTACAGGAAGTTCCTTAGTCGGTATCACCCTTATCATAAGAAGAAGAAAGAGTTCAATGGTCACACCGAGGAAGGAGTGGCTCGTGCACCTTTAACGGGATCGCAGGTTTATGAACGTATTAAAAATGTTGAAACCAAATATGGCAAGTTCATCAAGCCCAAGTCTAAAAAGGGTGTTTTATGGAAGAAAGTATCTTCACTATGGGATCTTCCTTATTGGAAAGATTTGTCAGTTCGTCATTGTCTCGATGTGATGCACATTGAAAAAAATGTGTGTGATGCTATTATTGGGACTTTGCTACACATTCCCGGAAGGACTAAGGACAATAAGAAAGTTTGGAAAGATATGAAAGAGAGGAATATGCGTCCAGATTTGTGGCCCGTGAAAAAAAAGGATGGTAAAAGGACTTTTCTTCCTCCGGCGTGTTACACAATGTCAAGAAAGGAGAAAAAGACGTTTTGCGAGTGCTTACATGGCATTAAGGTGCCATCGGGATATTCATCTAATGTAAAACGTCTAGTTTCTCTCTCAGACCTGAGGTTGATCGGTATGAAGTCTCATGATTGTCATGTACTGCTTAATGTTTTCTTGCCAATTGCACTTCGTGGGATATTGCCGAAACACGTGAGGCATGTTATAACAAAACTATGTGTGTTTTTCAGTTCGATATGTGCTAAGGTGATTGATCCAGAAAAACTGGATAGTCTGCAAGATGATATCGTTGAAACTTTGTGTCGATTTGAAATGTACTTTCCGCCCTCTTTCTTTGATATAATGGTGCATTTAATTGTCCATTTAGTGCGAGAAATCAAGTTATGTGGCCCGGTGTTCTTAAGATGGATGTATCCCTTTGAGAGATATTTTGGGTCTTTAAAAGACAAAGCAAAGAATCCGGCAAATCCAGAGGGTAGTATAATTCGGGGAATCTTTCATGAAGAGATATGTGAATACGTAGCTGAATTTTTGTCGAGGCTTGAACCAATAGGCCTTCCGAAATCTCGTCATGTAGGGAGGCTTGAAGGGGTGGGAGTAATTGGTAAAAAAGTGATCTCGCCTCCTTCTGAAAGGAAGAATAAGGCACATCTTTGTGTGTTGCAGCATCTTACAGAGGTCAGTCCTTACGTAGATAAGCATGTGCTTGAATTGCAACATAATAATCCTAAATTTAATGAAAGGGCATTGATGCGGGAATATAATCGCTCATTCGTTGATTGGTTTAAGAAGGAAGTAGCTGAGGAACTAAAGAAAGGGCATGATGTTTCTGATACAGTCAAGTGGTTAGCTTGAGGTCCTCGTCTATGTGTTCGGTCTTATGAAGGGTATGATATCAATGGGTTCACATTCTACACGTCAAGACAAGATGAAAAGAGTGTGGTGCAGAATAGTGGAGTGAAGGTTGTTGCATCATCTAGGGTCTATGCAAGCGCTAAGGATAAAAGACCGGTTGATGCAACACAATCGTATTACGGTGTAATCGAAGAAATATGGGAGCTTGATTACAACAGTTTTGTGATTCCTGTCACAAGCTAAGCAAATTTTCTATACCATAGACAATGTTGATCCTAGATGGCGTGCAGTTGCACAAGGGAAAAGGCATATTCTCGGTATTGATGATGTTCTGGATGAAGATGAGTATGACAACTACGATGACTCACCCCTGTTATCAACTGTTGTTCAACCATTACCAGAGGAGGAAGATGCAAATAATACTAATCACATGCGCACAGATCATAGGGAAGGAATATGGGTTTCAAAGCGCAAATGAATAAGATGACTCTGCTTCTGATCTGATTCCGGTTTGCTTCAGTTTTTCTTCGGAAAATGCCCTTGATTATGATCTGATTCTGATTTGCTTCTGATATGCTTCTGGCGTTTTTCAGTTTTTCTTCGGTTCTGATCTGATTCTGATTTGCTTCTGGCGTGCTTCAGTTTTTCTTCGGTGCTGATCTGATTTTGATATGATTTTGATATGATTCTGATATGATTCTGGTATGATTCTGATTTGCTTCTGATTTGCTTCTGGCGTGCTTCAGTTTTTCTTCGGTTCTTCCCTTGATTCTGGTTTGTTTCCCATCTTATCTATCATTGAAATATGTTGTGCTGCTAGAATCTTTAATGTATATTTAGTATCTTTAATCTTTATGTATACTCATTGTTTTCTTGCTTATGATGCAGGAGTGTATTTGTCAGTGTTAAAATGAATAACCAAATTGTTGCTGGAAATGATTCGGAAGGTGACAGTGATCCAGTTATTCCTCCTACAACAGGTGACGAATCACTGGATGCTAGCACGATTACAAAGATTGTCCGTGGTCGATCAAAAGGAGTCAAGGCAAAAAAATCTATGTTCCTTGAGTATAATGAGCTTAATATCCCTGATGGAAAGTGGTCGGCGGAATACGGGAAGCAAGTTGGAACTTGTGCTGCTAGAATTAATATTAATGAGAAAGAATACCGAAAGATAGATGAGCAAACAAGGAAGGGGTTTTGGGAGGAGACCAAGGTAAAACGTTGGATATGATTTCACATGTTTTTAATACTATGTTCATAATTTAACAGTTTCTAAAAATTGGCAGCTTTTGTTCCACATTTATGATGATTCGAGTAATTCAAGGGAAAAATATTTTCACCATGGTGTGACAAAACGATTTCGAGATTTCAAGAGTAAGTTGGTGCGTCGATGGATCACTAAAAAAGAAAAGATGCTGAAGACACAGTCATCCAAGATGCCTTGGGAAGTCTATGACCACATCACAGAGGAAGATTGGAACACATTTGTTCAACAATACTTCATGCCGGAGTCATTGGTAAGTTATTGTTTTTTATACAAATGGTTTCTTATGCATCATGTACAAATCTGTTTTTGGTGTTGAATTTGGTTTTGAATGGTAATTGAGTTAAATTTTCTTTCAGAAATCATCTTTAACATCCTTTTTGACAGGCTCGTAGTGAAAAGGCAAGGAACAGTGCGTCATTCAACAAAAGCCATCATCGCACTGGCCAGAAGGGTTATATCAGAAAACGACATGAATGGATAGACGATGGACGACTTCCACCAGAAGCAACATTAACTTTCTCAAGTAGTTCCTCGGTGAACTCTTCTGTCACCTCAACGCTAGCTAGAGTTAAGAAATTTAGATCAAAGGAGTGGATATTGGCTCATCAAGTTCTAAATAAAGATGGAGAGTGGGAAATTGACCCAAATGATAAGGAAATTGCAGAAATTGCCAAAAAAACTGTAAGAAGTGATATCTAAGTAATGTTTATTTTCTTTGATTATAAATTATGAACTAATTCTTACTTTTCTAATTGACATAGATGGAGTACATTGAAGAAGAAGAAAAAGGTAATCTTGTTTTTGAAGATCAAGAGGATGCCCTCACCAAAGCTATGGGGAAAAAAGATCATCGTGGGCGTGTCAAGGCAATGGGTGGAAATGTTTGTCATACAGTTGCTTTTGGTCCGAGAAAGAGACAAAATAAATTTGATCATAGTGAAGCTTCTTCAGATGTAATTGAATCAATTAGAGCTTCAATGAGAAAGGAGTTTGAAGACGACCTAGATAAAATAGTGGAGAAAAGAGTGCAAGAGGCCCTCCAAAAGCAACTAGCCGCCATGGGACATATGGGCCAGTATGCCTCCACTTCCAACCCTGTAGATGATCTCCATGGACATGCTGAACATGATTCTGCCCCTCAACCACGCGAGCTAAAGGTACAATTTAGTCTCATGTTGGCTAAAAATAATATATTACATTCTTTTACTTGTAATCAAGTAAATCTTGTTAGAATAATTCACATTAGCTTCATTATATGAAGAGTAGCTAGGAAAGGGTTCCATGTCTATTAAAAAACTGAATCTTGTTAGAGTAATCAAGTGAATCTTGTTATAATCTATTAAATAGAGTATATTTGCATCAATTTCATTATTTATGCAGGAAAGGGTTCCATGTCATCTTGCCCTTGAGGATGAAGTTTCCGGTAACAAAGTCATTGTGGCGGATGGTATGGTACAACCCTCAGATGGTGCATTGACCCAACATTTTAGATTAATGAAGCCTGGTCACTATAAAGTCCAAATTGATTTTTGTTTACGAAGGGCATGCTGATGATATTCTTCCGGTACCTACTGGAGATGGTTTAACTAACTTAGGCGGTGCTCAGGGTAGTTTTGTACAATGGCCAATCCACTTAGTGATTTTCGAAGACGACGAGGTATGAATGTTTTGAACGAATATGATCATGCAAGCATTTGCTACATCTAATTGTCTACTCAATCTTGCTCATGTAATATTTTTTTAGGAGTTCACTCCACGCCTGATAAAGAAGTCTAAGTCTAAGTCACTCCAGGTATATGATTAGCTAGAACTTGTATTTTTTATTCATGACATATGTTCTATTTGCAATTTTTCTTGTTTATTAGTTATGGTAATGCACTGCTGAATGTTGTTCTTATTTTTCTGCATTGTTGTTACAGTTATTCACTTTTTGTGTTGTAATATTTTTGTTCTTATATTTTGTTATTATTTTCATATGCAATGAAGTCTAAGTCAAACAAAGAGGTGGTGGGTAGTTGTGATCGTAAAACTCAAGAGTCAGCCGCCAAAAGCAAGAAAGCGAATTTTGCAAACGATGCAATTCAAGGTCTTGGCCCGCAATGCAAATATTTGCATTTTTTCATCTCTTCAGCTCCCGGCGAAATATATGATAGTACTCCCATCAAGTTAGATGCTTCGATTTGGCATTATTCGCAAGATCAAGATACATACGTAACTGAGTCCGATGTTGAAGAGTTCCTTAGAGGGGCGTGCTTAAACATTTCAGTGATCCAAGTCTACATATTGTAAACAATTTCATCAATCTTTATGTTTTAGTTGTTAATTATTCTTTCTGTGAGATTTTTACTTTACAGATACTAATAGTGTAATCTTGCATATTTTGTAGGTATTTATTGCATGATCACAACTGGGCATTTGAAAGGTCGTCTCAGATTGGATTCTTATGTCCTGAGACAATGTCAAGCACTAGAATCAAGGTTGATCCTAAAGTCCAAACAGAGTATTTAAAAAAGATTTTCGTTGCTGAAATTCAAAAGGAGAAGATGAATGATCCTAGCATAACCAAATGGTTTTTGCTTCCATAAAATCAAGAGTAAGTGTGATATAGCAATCCTTGTTTCTTGTTCTGACTACATCTTTTGACTTGTTTTCTGATGTTATACAATATCTTTTATAAATGACGCAGAAATCATTGGATTCTATATGTACTAGACCTACGTAAAGCCATTGTGTATATTTTCGATCCTCTCAAAGAAGCACGCAAAGAGTATGATGTATGGGGCATCTTGAGTTTGTAAGTTTTTTACTTAAAAATTGTCTTTTCAAATATTTACAAAATCAGAATTTTTGACTTGTATGTTGTTTATTTTACAGGACATACCAAGTGTATAAGTTTAATGGTGGGGTGCGTCCGAGTAAAACGACTAATTTCAAGTCTTGGAGACCCATTCATATAGAGGTATACCATCATAAATTACCTTTTTCTTTATTTTTTATATCTATTGATCTTAAAACTAAGACGATGTATTATATTGTTATTTTAGTGCGCTCAACAAAGTGGCGGAACCGAGTGTGGATATTACGTTATGAAGTTCATGTTGGAGATTGTCATGACATATCAAGAGTCTAATGAGCGACTAGATAAGGTAGTTACTTTACCTAGTCCTTTCATTTCATATATGTAAAATCTAATTTTTTTCATGTTAATTACATCACTAAGACGATGTACTATATGTTTTTGAAGGTCTATGTTCAGAGGAGTGCGCCTTATACAAGTGAGGAACTCGATGTTGTTCGTGAGCAATGGGCTAAGTTCTTTACAACCAAATATCTATTAGTTTAAGCGTATGTTTTGGATATTTGAATAATAGGTTTTGTATTTGCATATATTCTGTTGAAACTGAACACATATTGTATGTGAAATGTATCTGCAAGTGGAACTAGACGTTCAGAATGATTGAAACAGGTTGCTTATTCTGTTTCGTACAGGCTGGTTACTGTAAATTCAAACCGAATATTTTAAAAAAAAAAACACTTGTTGAGGCGGGCGGAAGAATGACCGCCTCAACAGATTCATCATTTGTCCCATCTGTTGAGGCGGGCGGAAGATTGGACGCTTCAACAGAACACGCTGTTGAGGCGGTCACCCTTCTGCCCGCCTCAACAGAGGTAGAAAACGTTGCACCTGTTGAGGCGGTCACCCGCCCGACCGCCTCAACAGCTCATGACCTGTTGCAGCCCCCCCTGTTGCAGCGACCCCTGACCGCCTCAACAGGTGTTTTTTCTACTAGTGATCATCATCTTGAAGCTCAGGGCATTTGTCTGTAAAATGAGAAGGGTCAGAACAAATACAACATGCTTTCACCTGCTGTTGTCCTTTGTGCAGCTGAGAGATCATCTTCTTTAGCTCAACGAGATCGGTCATAAGAGCGGGGTCTCCTGAGCTTGTGGAATTCACTCCTTTCCTAGTGTATGTCCTACCAAAACTCCTAGTGCTCTCAGCCATGTCTTGCAACTTTTCCATGGCATCTTCTGGTGTCATGTTGAGAATACTCCCACCACAAGCAGCGTCTACCATTCTCCTTTCATGATTAAGGAGACCATTGCAAACATGTAGGACCAGGTCCTCGGTATCATACCCATGAAAAGGGCAACTAGCACACAACCCCTTGAAACGCTCAAGGTAATCATAGAGAGTCTCATCTTCACCTTGCTCTACATGGGCAATTTCCTTCTTCAGAGCATTTGCCTTCTTAACTGGAAAATACTTACCCAAGAACACCTTGTGCAACTTCTCCCAGCTATCTACCGAACCGGTAGGCAAATGATAGTACCAGGACCTAGCACCATCTTTCAAAGTGAACCCGAAGGCTCTCATCTTGATCTGCTCCTCAGTGACATTTGGTGGTTTGGTTGTCATGCAAGTGTCATGGAATTGGTTCAAATGCATGATTGGATCCTCACCAGGCAAACCATGGAATGTGGGAAGCAGATTGATCACCCCTGACTTGAGCTCAAAAGTCACCCCATGAGCAAGGGGTGGAAGAACCAAAGCTTGAGGTTGCTGTGTCAGATTGGGAGTAGTACGCTCCCTCAATGTGCGGACGACACCGCCGCCTCTTAGAGCATTCGCATCTTGCCTTGCCTCAAGCAATTCCCGTTGGGCATTAACAACTAACTGAATTTCAACCAATTGACGTTGGGTGTCAGCAAGAGCTCTTTGCTCGGGAGTCAACAACTGGTCGTCTTCCATTGCACCTGTATCAGTCTCAACTCTATTCTCTCTCTGATTTCGATGGAAAGTCCTCTCGATTTCTGGATCAAGAATAAAAAGAGACTGATTAGTAGAACGGGTGTTGACCATTCACTAGTCAACACTAAGGTTAATCAAAACAAGAACTTTAAAGAAAAGAAAATTTGATTCCCCGGCAACGGCGCCAAATTTGACGAGGCGAATTGTCGTATGCCAAGTCAAGTAATCCTAACAAGCTCACTAACAAGTATAGTAGGCAAGCAAGGGTCGAATCCCAAGGGAATCAGGTTATCGATTCTTAAAGTTATAATAATGATTAACGAGTGTAAGTAACCAAAGGGGGGGGTGTATTTTTTAAGAACAAAGTAACGAAGGTTGATTTGGTTTGTAAATATATCAATGGAAGGTGTTTCACTTGACAATTATCCACTAACAGATTAACAAGTTGATAATAAACTCCTTTTAATCCTATGTCGAATTACTCATATTATCGTTTTAATCCCTGTTCTAATGTAGTTATTAGTCCAACTAGTCCTAATAACCCTTACTCAACTATAACCTTGAAACTATCAAGATTCAATAATAAAGCAGCTTTAAGTTCAGGAATGGATAGATACATGCAATACCATAGACAACTAGTCAGATACTCGACATGTACTCAATTCTCTTCACAATTGACATTCACAACTAGTTCATGCAAATTGTGTGTGCTACAAACAAGTATGATATTTCAACTAGAAATAACCAAACAATAGCAATATGAATGAGATGAAACTACTTAGATGGCCAATCTAAATGAGCAAATCTAATTCAATAACAATACACACAAGAGAATAGAGACAATCAATATGAATAGAGCAAAGGAAAGGAATCTCACAACTTAATCAATCCGAAAGCTTCAAATGTCAAGCAAAACAATGGAAACTTAGCAACTCATGAAGTTCTTGAGGAAAAATCTCAAAACTTGGAAATGGAATGTGTAAGATGATGGAAGATCATCAACACCTCAAACCTATAAGTCTCTGCAGAATTTAACTGACAAATTGAAGGTAAAAACGTTATAAAAACGTTACAAAACTTAACACAACATACTAAATCAGGCAAATGAAGAAAGTCTTCTCTGGCGGATTTCCGCGATCGCGGTTTGGGACCCGCGATCGCGGATTTTCTTCTGTGATCTGGCTTCTTCAGGTGGCATTTCCGCGATCTCGGTTTGGGACCCGCGGTCGCGGAATTTCTTCTGTGATCTTGGCTGGTCCAGTAGGTTTTCCGTGATCGCGGTTTGGTACCCGCGATCGTGGATTTGGCTTCTGTGGCTTCCTTGGCTTCGTCTTCAGCTGCTTCCAATGCTACCTGTGGTCTTCTTCAGCTTCGACTCTTCTTCTTATGCTTCAATGCTCCGCATCATCTTCTGTAATCTCATGTGTAACTCAACTCTCCAAAACTCCATGATTACAGAATACATCATAACATCTAGCATAATCCTATACAAAATGAGCTAATAACCTATAGTAGCGCTATGTAAAATACCGCTTATCAAAGATCTCCAAAGGCACGCCAAAGAAAATTCTCGATCTCCGCGTAGGCAAACTCCTCCGCGTAAGAGCTCTCCTCAGCGTCGACATAACGACCGCCATCAAGAACGAGGAGAACACCATGATAGGAGAAACAAGTCGTTCCAAAGAGAACCGCCAATGGTGCATAATGTGAGTGAAGTTGATAGCGTCTATATGGTCGACATAAATATCCCCATGAAGACTGATGCATTGCGAGTTATGAGCGCAATGGAAGGGCTACGTGACGTGCAATGGCCTAAGAAGCCGAACCCGGGAAGAAGACCCGGAACAGGGATGGGGTATTGCGAATTCCATAATGACACAGGTCACACTACAGATGGTTGTTACACTCTGAGGAAAGAGGTATTAAGGCTGCTAAAGAGGGGAGATTTGAGGGATCTACTCTCCAGAGAAGGAAGGAACGCGTTCGAAGGAGTGAAGAAAGAAAGGAAATCTCCTACCCCTCCTCCACCTCCATCAAGTCATACCCGAACCATACACACCATCCTCGGAGGTTCCTCCGTGAGCGGTTACACCGTGAGCGGTTACACCGTGAGCGATATGACGCGAGTCTATCAAGTCCGTTCCACCAGAAGAAATTACCCGATCACGTTCGAAGAGCCAAACGAGATGGTAGAGCATCACGACGGGTTAGTCATCTCCCTCACCGTCAGCAATTGCCTGGTCAAGAGGATCCTAGTAGACAACGGGAGTTCCGCTAATATCATCACCACATCTGCTATAAAAGAGCTCGGATTATCTAACGACGATGTCGTGAAGAAGTACGTTCCCTTGGTAGGTTTCAGTGGCGATGTGGCAAGCATGTTAGGAGAGATTACGTTGGCAACCTATGCCAGAGGTATCAATATACAAGCAAAGTTTGCAGTGATGGAGATCGAATCGCCTTACAACATTATCCTAGGAAGACCTTGGCTGCACGACATGAAAGTTGTACCCTCAACGTACCACCAGTCCCTGAAATTCCCGTCTCCATGGGGAATCCAAGAGATCAAAGGCGAGCTTCAAGTCGCGAGAGAATGCTATAATATTGGAGTAAGAAACGCCACTAAGGTATCGATGAGTAAAGAAAAGAAAGCGTAGCAATCAAGGGATCGCAAGGAAAAGGCTAGGGGTGGAAAATCAACCCCCGACGCGATGAGAAAAACCGAATTTGCCAAGCCAAAAGATACCAATCTACCAAGTAAGTACGAGCAAAAAATCCAAGCAAAGAGCGACAACTTAAGCTGCATGTTCCTAAAGCACCATCTGCCATAAGTCAAGTCTAACAAAAGTGATAAGAATTTCTGAATTTCCTAGCATTATTTTCTTTGTGTTCTTTCTCGCATGAGTAGGATTAGTTTCTTTCAAGAATTCCAATAAATTAGCGTTGTTATCTTAGCGTCGGAACGACAAGGGGTCGTAACGACTAGGGGTAGGCGTCAGCGTCAAAGTTTGTTAGTCCATGAAGCGTCTTTCTATTAATATATGAGTACACCTTTTTTCTCCGACGTGTTAAAGTATGCCGAATTGTTCTATTTCCAAATTACTTGCTCTGTGTCTATGACGTAACACTAAGCTTAATAAGGCCGCGGCAAAAATCCGCGCCGGGGAGGAATTTCGTTAGCCTATGCGTTCAAGGCTCCATCTACGCGTAGGCAACGTTAGCCGAACCGCCGACCCCGAGTCGAAGCTCCCCATGATTGTTAGCGACGTGTGGAAATGGTCATGGGGAATGAAGCCCGACACCTCACGAAATCGGCACGGCCCTCTGAGCGAAGAAGGGAAACCTATCGCCACGACCACTCTCCAGGAATGCGTACTCGCGCCTTCCACGGCCCCTCAGAGAGTCATGAATCCACGGGCAAAACGCCAAACCGGCCGGGATGCGTCCACCGGCATCGTAAGTCCTAACAATCAAGAAATCAGACGCTACACGATGAATAGGCCCTTCGATTAAAAGAGTTCGACGTCGACCTAGCGCTCGCGTGAGGCAAAGGACCCACCTTAAAAGTAAGGGGTAACGTCACAAGCTGATAAAATCACACCCTGACCTACGTCCGCCACTCGCTTCGGGTTCGGAGGAAATGTTGGACTCAACCTTCATGTAAGCCGGCAACGTAACAAAAGCAGCCGCAATGACCATATCATCTTATCAAGTAAGTAAAACTCTTTAAACGAGTTCATTACGAGCAAAGTGCCATACCAGGGGTAGAAAACCACACCCTAAAGATAAAGTAGCAAAAGCAAAAGCCAAGGACCAAACCTACGCACTCACAAACGAGCTATGCGTAAGGGGTCACAGAAGTTAAAGTCAAAAAGAAAAAAGATCTACACGTACGCAGAGCAAGATACACTTATCAAAGCATAGCACATAAAACATCAAAACCAAAGAAAGAGCAAGCTCCCAAGACGTCTCCGACGCGAAGAATAACGCGCACGACACAAGTACAAGATATAATAAGTAAATCAAGCACAAGGGTCTTTGGTAGCTCTAACCTAGTCTACGGGGAGCCTAAGCCAAACCTACCAAAAGGGGTAGAACCACTCAAGGAAACATGCAAACATACCCAAAACCAAGGAACGTATAGGATACACGTCAAGCAAGTCCAAGACCACCTACCTGTAAGAAAAGGATAAGGAAGCCAGAAAGCACCTCCGAAGTGAGAAAACTAGAAAGATAGAAAATTTGTCAAGACGATCACGACGTTGAAGAGTTACTCGTTCAACCTATAGACAGATACGCCATCGCCAAGAAGAACACGTCTAGACGCAACGACATGTATGGAGAAAGGATAAAAGACCAAGGAATCAAAACGTTATATTATAGAAACCCATCAAGAAGGGAAAGAACAAAAGTACTTACAAGGAACCGCCCCGAAGTACGGCGACGCGTAAACAAAAGAAAAATAAATTTACAAAGAGCCCAAGGGAAGAATGACCCCGGAAAATCACAAAGATTCACTCTCAGACTCATAAGAGCTCGACGATGAACCATCCGCGTCTTCGTATTCGTGCTCATCATCGTCCTCATCTTTAGAGTCCTTTACAACGACCTCTTTGTCAACATCCTCGTCATCTTCGACGCCTTCGTTAGGATCGACTTCGTTAAGATGAGGAACATCCTCCTCCATGACGTAAGGATTCGTTGGAGGATTCAAGGGTGAAGGCCCTTCCTCGACGCCTTCAGGAAGCTCCGCGAACGCTTCCTGGAACTCCCTCCGCTCCTTTACCGGGTCCCAACCATGATGTTGACCAGCACCATATTGCTCAATGACTTCCACGCGAGAAAGCCAAGACCAATAAAGTTTCACCTCCTTGAGCTCTGAGGCATGCTTCTTCTCCGCCTTAGCTATCTCGTCCTCCAAAGCAGCAATTCTTGCCTTCGAGTCCTCGACTTGTTTGGCAAGTTCATCGTGAAGTTTGAGCGTCGCCGCGACCTTTTCTCGAGCTTCACTCTCCGCTTTACGCGACGTCTCGACCGTCGCATTAAGCTCTTGGATCTTCACCTCGTCGGCCGACTGCTTGGCCTCCATAGCCTTCATCCGATCAACGAAATCGGAGAAGTGTCCCTAGATGCATAACGAAGACTGAAAAGCCTAAGAAAGAAAAGGTAAAGGAGTCAGAATCAAATCAAAGATAAAGAACTTGGCATAAAAAGTGAGAAAAACCTACCCGCCATTGCGTAGCAAGAGCCTCTCCCATCACATCCTCTGTTTCCATCGACAAGTAATAGTCAAGCGATGGAGGATTTTGAAGCACCTTCATGGCAGGCAAAAACGTCCTCCCCGACGCGACGACACGAGAGATAACTCCCGGAAAGTCGTCAACAGTCTCGAAGTCAAAGTTCAATTTCTCGACAATCTTCTCCTTGCCCTAGCGTGACTTCTTCGCCGGGATTGAAGAAGGAGATGGGGATGAAACGAGTGAAATCATAGGCGTGATGTGGATAGGAGCCTCAGAAGCAGCTCCCTCTCCGATACGACTCCTCTTCCGCGACGCGATAAGAGAAGATGCAAATTTCCCTCCACTACGAACGCGAGAAATATCCGCAGATACTAAAGAACGAAGAAGAAAGAAAAGGCTAAGACTCTGAAAGCAAAAGAAAAAAGGGAACAAGATAGAGGAACGTGAACACGTTACCTGTTAGAGCCGTAGAAACGATGCGATGACCCTCCCCGTCGTGTCCATGAAAAGTTCGATCACTCTAAAAAAACTCCCAAGGAAACACTCCCAAGGGAAACCAAAAACCATTCGGCCTTTGGTGGTGTTTACTCCGGCCACCTCCGGCCACCTCTTCCCTTCACTCTTTTCACCTCCTTTCTCTTCTCTTCCACACCAAGATCCTTCCTCTCGAGTTCTTGGTCCATGTAGGTGGCATCCTCACGAGCCATCTCATAGTCCCGACCTCTTTCTTCCTCGTCTTCAATGAGGAAAGGGAAGAACAAACATGGAGGCTCTCCTTCAAACCTCCAAGCAAGTTATTACAAGATGGGTCCGAAGCTAGATGTTGTGGGTGGAAGTGCCAAGGTAAGCAAAAACGATTTCAAGATGTCCATGGCTAAGGGCAACAAAGCTTCTAAGTCATTCATGGATACTACCAAAGTGATGGCGTCCAAGAAGATGGTGGAGAAGCAAGCTTTGGAGGAAACTAGTGATGAGGAAGTGGCAACCCTTAATGGAGACGACCTTTCCGACCAAGACTCCGGTGAGAATGAAGCTTACTCCTTGGCGGTGAAGGCTTCCATGGCAGCCAAGACGGTTCAATATTCCAAGGGAGAAGAAAGCAATGAGCTAGGGACCACCTCCCAAAATGGCAAAGGCTCAAAACAGCCGGCCATTGCTCTTGGGACCACACTTGGAAAGGACAAGGTGTCCACATCCTTGGAAGCTCCTTCTAGGACCACAAATCAGCCGGCCATTGCTCATCCTCATCCTTTTGTGGCTGCTTGTCCTTCTCCCGGGACCACGCCATGCTACAATGGAAGCCTTAGCCATTTGGGGAAAGAAGACAAGGTGCCCGGGACCACTTTTCTAACGGCTCCATGCCATAGTGTCTTTGCGCCCGGGACCACGTCTTCTAAGAGTGATAATCCGGATGGGGAAGGTGCCAAGCAAGCGGTGCCTAAGGAAGCGGACCCGGAGAAGAAGGGCACAAAGGCCTCGGGAATCATGGAACCGAACCCGGAGCCTCCTCGACAAAACGCTTGGGCTAATAAATCCAAGCGTGTCTTCATGAATACCGGCATCGGAGGTAAGCTTTCTTTTTCCCCTCCTTCGCCCGAAGGGCTTACTATTAAAATTTCCGAGGCTCTATCTATGCATGATGTGTGGGGATGGAGTCTTTTAGGGCAATATGTAGGTTATCACCCGGGTCATTTCATGATTAACACCATGGTTAGGGCGTGGGGGGTTAAGGCGACTTATAAGGAAGAGGGCGGGTGGATGATATTTTATTTTCAAACCGAAGAAGATAAAGATAACGTACTTAAAAATGGACCTTATTTTATTCATGATCGACCTATGATTCTAAAAAACATACCGGATAAATTTGCTTTCAACCGTAAGGATATAGCCACCATACCCCTTTGGGTTCGTATTAATGGCCTAGCTAGGAATTTTTGGACGTCCAATATATTGAGTCGCATTAGTTCTTACATTGGTACCCCCCTATTCATGGATCCGGTAACGGACTATAGGAAAAGGGGCGCTTATGCGCGTGTTCTTGTTGAATTAAATTTTGCTATGCCATTCCCGAGGGAATTATGTGTGACTTTTGACGACGGTGACAAGGTCAACTTAACGTTCGTTATTGAGAACGAACCTAAGTTTTGTCATGGATGTTGCTCTTTCGGTCACAATGTGGAGGAGTGCAAGTTTAGGGAGAAGAAAGAGGGCGTCGGGGTGAAGGCGGTTAGGACTAAGAGGGTGAGTGTAGCCGGTGTTAAGGACGGTGGAATCAATACCATTGGGGAGGCCGTTCGACCTAGGGTGGCTGAGGGTGGTGGAGTCTCGGGAGCCCGAGGGTCTAAGGAGCAACCAATGGTGGGTGTTGAGGGAGTGGTAGGTGAGGGGAAGGAGGGATTAGGGGTTGGTTCCGGGAATGGTGGGATTAGCTCGGAGGGTGAGGGAGTGGACGGTGATGATGAGGTTGGGCTTGGGGGTGACCCCGGGGTTGGTGAGGAGAGTTCCGAGGGTGGTGCTGAGGAGGTGGGTTCTGATGAGAGTGAGCGGAAGGAGTCGGAGGGTGAGGGTTTGGTTGGGGATGGGGAGGCTAGTGAGGACTCCTTAGATGGTGGGGAGATGGAAGAGGGAGAGATAGAGACCAAGGATCATATGAGTGCTACCGAGGAGGACGTGGGTGTGGAAGAGGATTTTTTGGAGTTCCACTCTAGATCCCAATTGAGGAAGGCGAAGGCTCTCGCTAAGGTAAGCAACCAGCTTCGTAGACACGTGGTGTGTGCTATACAAGCGCAGAAGAAGTGGAGTAAGACGACTGCTCCTTCCCGCTACTCTGAGAGGACCCGGGGACACAAGCCCAAGGTGTCCCAATGATTGTCGTCTCCTGGAATGTGCGAGGGCTTTGCCAAGCCCTGAAACAAAATGGCGTTGGAGGTGTCATTCGTGAGGTTGATGCTAAGGTGTGTGGGCTTTTTGAGACCAAGTGTGGGGGTGTCCGCATTGAGAGTGTGGCTAGCCGGGTTGCTCCGGGATGGGACTTTGTGGACAATTTTGCCCTGGACCCACGGGCTCGTATCTTGGTTATGTGGGATCCGTTGTGTGTTGATTTGAGTGTCATTACCATGTCTGTTCAGCACATTGGGTGTGCTATGACATGCAAGACGACTGGTGAGAAGTTTGGGGTCTGCTTTGTCTACGGGCTTCATAGTGTGGTGGCGCGCCGGGGCATTTGGGACAGTGTTGCTGAGTTGGTTGAGGTGCATGATTTGCCGTGGCTGATTATGGGGGACTTCAATTGTGTCATGGCTGAGTATGAGAGGGTTAACGGGCATCTGGTTTCGCACTATGAGTGCAAGGATATGATTGATGCGTGTAGGAGACATGGGCTTGTGGACGCGCCGAGCGCTAGTTCTAGTCCTTTCACTTGGACGAACAACACAGTGTGGAGCCGTATTGATCGTGTTCTGACTAGCTCGTCTTGGGTTAACTCTGGATTTCATTGCCGCTCCAGCTTCCTTGAGAAGTGGCACATCTCGGACCACAAGGTGGGTGTTGTGTCTTTGTTGAGGGATTTGGGGAAAGGGAAGAAATACTTCAAGTTCTTCAATATGTGGGCTGATCACCCTAGGTTTTCTGAGGTGGTTGAGGAGGGTTGGACTACGGTTGAGAGAGGCACTTTCCAGTTCAGGTTGGCCAAGCTTCTGCAGGGGTTGAAGAGACCTCTAAAGGGGCTCAACAACAAGGAGTTTGGCCACATTTCCAGGCAGGCTGCTGATGCCAATAGGGAGCTTGCTCGGGTCATTGCTTGTTTGAGTGAGTCTCCGGATTCTGTGGATGGCAGGAGAGAGGTTGAGGAGGCCAAGGCCAAAGCCAAGAGGCTTAACAAGGCTGAGGCTTCCTTCCTTGGCCAGCAGGCCAAGGCCAAGTATACCCTCCATGGGGATCGGTGTACTAGGTACTTCCACTCGCTTATGAAAGCGAATGGCAAGAGGAACCACATTGCTTCTATTTGCAAGGCTGATGGGACCAGAACCAAGTCCTCTAAGGAAGTTCATGACGAGTTCATTGGCTTCTTCAAGAGTCTTTTTGGTTCTGAGATTGGGGTGGTGCTTCCCAGTGCCACTGATTTTGCCCAGGGACCGTTGGTCAGTGCTGAGGAGGCTTCTATGCTGGTTGGGGCTGTGTCCAATGCTGAGATCAAGGAGGCTATTTGGGCTATTGGGGTGGACAAGGCACCGGGGCCCGATGGCTTCAATGCCAAGTTCTTCAAGACCACTTGGGACATCACTGGGGCTGAGGTCTGTGCGGCGATCAAGGAGTTCTTTGCTTCGGGGAAGCTTCTGAAGTCGTTCAATCACACCATCGTTTCTTTGATTCCTAAGGTGGAGGAGCCGGATCGTGTGGAGAATTTTAGGCCCATTTCCTGCTGTAATGTGGTCTATAAGATCATCTCCAAGATTATGACTTCCCGCCTTAGTATGATTTTAGGGACTTTGGTGGATCAGGACTTTGGAGGGTCTGTGTACCCTTCCATATACACCTGGTTTGGTTTTTGTGTAGCTTGGACGGCTTGTTTGCCTCTCCATATGCACTTTATCTTGGTTTGTGTAGATTGGATGGCTTGTTTGCCTACCCATATGCACCTTGCACACAGTTTGGAAGGCCTACGTGTCTCTCCAAGTGTGTTTTGTTTATTGCTTTGAACTGATTTGTGTACTGTTTCGTTACCCTCTTTTGTAGGGTCATATTTATAAAATTTAACCGAGGGTACCGTCCCTCTTTAAACCAAAAAAAAAAGTTCGATCACTCTCAGGAATCTCGAGGAGCCTGTCAATAACCTTCTTGGTCTCTCGCCTCGCCACGATAACGTCAAAGTTGACTGCAAAATAGCCCAAAACAAGATCCAACATAAGCAAAGCATCGATGACTAAGAACATACATAGTAAAGATTCAGAAAGAAGGCGAACTCACTCGCAGGATTCCAGCATTCGATGAGCCAGGAGCACTCTTCGCCTAGAGTCGATTTCTTCACAAAGTAGAAGAAGTTGGCCCAGAAACGGACAGCCTGACTTCCTTCAATGGAAATTTTAGCCGCTTTAGGTCTTGATTTAAGACCTACTCTCCCGAACATCCTAGTTTGGACGTTCAAGGAATAGGCGAGATCATCAACGGCGATCTCGACGCCATGCTTCGCCGCCACATCATCCAGAGCGCCAAAAATCCTCCAGACGCTCGGCAGAAGTTGTCCAACTGCCACTCCTAGCGTGAGCATGAACGCCTTCGTCAACGGCGAGAAAGGAAACCGATGACCAGTGAGAAACAGATATTCATATACCGCTATCCATCTCGGGCGGTACGCGTCGGCAGACACCCCTTGAGGAGGGATCTCAATCTCCACTTCAGGGCCGAGATTCGCCAACGATCTTAGTCTCTCGACGCTACGCGCCTCCGAAGACTTACAGTCGGAACCCTTCAAGATGTTCTTTGGCACGTAGAAAGAAGACATTTCAAGAATCAAAGGATAAAGTGAAGAAGAAATTTGGAAAAGAGAGGAGGAGCAAATAATTTGTTGAGCGTGAATAGATGAGAGAGCAAAGGGTATTCTGAATAAGCAAGTTGCAGAAGAGGTAGGAAGAAAGTAAATCCTCTCCTTATATAGCCGAAGAGATTGCGAGAAACTCGGAAGGAATTCAAACGGCATTATAGCCATTGGGAAAACTAGCCGTTACGGGCAAGCGTTTCCGGCACGAATAACGAAGCCCCTCATCGGTTGCATGGAAATGATTGAAGAGAAATGACGATCAAAGCTCTAGAACGGTATTAAAAATTCGAGTGACGTAATCATCAACGCGTTCCTGGTATAAAGAAGAAGTATTCCTTGAAGAAAGAAGGCGTCTCCCAGCTCTACTAGACGTTAAGCCCTGTAAGACGCCTTAGGGGTATTGTTTGTGCCTAAAAATACGACGAGAAAAGAACGCGTGGTAAGCTACGCGTAGAAGGATGACGTCGACGCGACGAGAAGCAATGAAGATGTCGTCGACGTGACGAGACGTGGCAAAAATCTCGTTCTCCTTAAAGATTAGGTCGGCCGAGTTTATTTTATCTTATTCCCTTGAATATTATTGTAATTGGTAAAAGATGCGATAAAGAATATCTTTTACCTTATTTATTATATCGTTATTAGATAGAAGGAAGAGATGAGATCTCGTTTCCTTAAAGATATTATTAGGGTTAGCCTATAAAAAGAGGCTAACGCCTGCTTTGTAATCATTCAGCCACCATTCGAGTAATACCAAGTTCAAGCTTCAACCCTAAATTCTTATCTCGTCTTATGTTGAGATTATACCATATTCTTTGATCTTTGCCCTACAATTGCTTAGTTATTATCTCGTTGATAATTTCGCTACAAATAGATGCCAACTCTATTATGAATATTTGAAGACTCGTGAACCATTTTCCTAGCTAAGAATTCCATAGCAATAATAAATATAAAAGGTGCAATAGGATCACCTTGTCGGATACCACACGCTGGTCTAAATTCAGGGCCAGGTTGATTGTTAACGAGCACAGAACAAGCCGGAAGGCAGATGCATTTAAGAATCATTTGAATCCATTTAGGATGAAAACCAAATTTAGTTAGTACCTTGTAATGAAATCCCAATCTAGCTTGTCGTAAGATTTCTCCATATCAATTTAAAATGCCATACATTTATCGCCCGTTTTCTTACTTTTGTGAAAACAACTAAAAATTTCATGAGCAGCCCTGGATGAGCCGTCCCGCTACAAAGGCACCTTGAAGAAGGAGAGATGATTCGTGGCAGAATCTTCATGATTCGGTTAGCTAAGAGTTTTGAAATAACATTATAAGAGGAGTTGCAAAGGCTAATAGGCCTGAAATGGTTCATATTGATAGGGTTGTCTACTTTAGGAATAAGTGCAATGAAGGAGCGATTCCAATTGGTTAACATTTGTCCAGAGTGAAAGAAAGCTTTGACAGCTGAGTGAAGAGAGGGAGCAATAAGCTTCTAATACCTTTGATAGAAATCAATAGGAAAACCATCTGGTCCAGGGGTTTTGTCTGGAGGTTGATCAAAAACAGCTTCCTTGAGTTCTCCTAGGGAAGGTTTCTTAAGAAGATCAATGTTATCCTGATGGGTAATGAGCGAAGGAATAAGAGAGAGATCGTCACTCGAAATAGATGTTGAAAGTGATTTTATTATATGTATAGAGAACTAAAGCTTTATTCGCACTTACAACTTTTTTCCTACATTGATTGTGCCTTACAATGTTGAAAGGCCGCAAGTTCGCCAAAGCGTATGATACTATCACACTGACGCTACGTTTTCGACGCCAATGGAATACACAAAGGGGTGCGATGCATCCCAGCGACATGTGTGAAGCATTGACCGGTCGGTTATACCCATGAGGAAGGGCATTATATAGCTCTTAGACGAAGACACTTTTATCTATAAAGGCAGTGCTATGTTCGTTTTGCTAGAGGCCCGACTCAAAATTAGCAAAAGCATAATAAAAAAACGTGTTCAATGCGTTTACATGTTGTAAAATTAATTTAAATATTCACTTTAAACTATATCACGCCTTACAAGTATTGACATGACGCAAGTTCACCTGAGCGCATGACGCTGTCACACTGACACTACATGTTCGGCGCACTGAAACTTGTACATGTCAGTTATATGCATGAGGAAGATCAGACAATATATAGTGCTGAGACCAAGGCACTTTTATCTACAAAGGCGGTGTTATGTCTGTTTTTCTAAAGGCATGCTACAAAATTTGTTAAAGAGCGACCAGGAAAAAGGAGACGCATTTGTTTGTTAGTAAGGAGTGTTGAACAGGTTTCCAAACAAAGCAAATCAAGCAGCGCACAATATTATTCTTCGAATCTCGAAGCGCCATCTTAGATAATAAAGCATTCACATTTATTAGCAAAGCAATTGCATTGCTGTGTATGCAATCTAAACAAAAATATATACACTCTCCGATCAGTTAGACCTACCGCTTTGGTATGTTGGATGTCCGAGATGCACAAATTGGAGAAATTGTGATCAGGCAAAATCTGAAGATATTTGTTTGCAGCCACGCAGCGCGGAATGGGTTGACAAACAAAGCAACTTGATTTATTGTTATCCAAAATTTTGTCATGATATAAAAGACGAAACACAAATAAAACAACGTGCATTATCATACTAAAATTCTAAACGCAATAAATCAAGAAGATAAAGCGGTCACATTGGTTAGAAAATGATCGAATCGTTGTGTATGCAATCGAAACAAAAATATATAAACCCTATTTGTAGCGAAATTACCTACGAGAAGATAACTAATCAATTGTAGGGCAAAGATCAAATAATATAATCTCAACACTCAAGAACAAGGCAGAAAATTAGGGTTGAAACTTTAGCTTGGTATTACTCGAATGACGGCTCAGATGATTACAAAACAAGTGTTAGCCTTTATTTATAGGCTAACCCTAACAATATCTTTAAGGAAACGAGATCTTATCTTTTCCCTCTGTCTAAATAACGATATAATAAACAAGGTAAAAGATATTATCTACCGTATCTTTTACCATTTACAATAATATAATATAGAATAAGATAGAATACACTCGGCCGACCTAATCCTTGAGAAGAACGAGACCTTTTCCACATCTCGTTACGTCGACGATATCTTCCTTTCACCTCGTTGCGGCGATGATGTCCTTCTACGCGTAGCTTCCACGCGTTTCGCACTCATCGTATTTTTAGGCACAAACAATACCCCTAAGGCGTCTTACAGGGCTTGACGTCTAGTAGAGCTGGGAGACGCCTTCTTTCTTCATGGAATACGTCTTCATTACACCAGGAACGCGTTGATGATTACGTCACTTGAATTTTTATTATCGTCGCAGAGCTTTGATCGTCCTTCTTCTTCAATCATTTACATGTGGCAGGCGAGGAGCTTTGTTATCTGTGCCAATAACGTTCAATCGCAACGGCTAGTTTTCCAACGGCTATAATGCCGTTAAACTTTCTCTCGTACTCTTCGCGATCTCTCGGGCTATATAAAGGGGAGATCTTCATTCTCTTCCTACTCCTTCTACAATTCATCTATTCTGATTATTTTTTGCTTTCTCGTTTACTTACGATCAAAAAAGATCATCTGCTTCTCTTGTCTTCAGATCTCTTCTTCTAACTCTTAAAAAATGGCATCTTTCTACGTACCCAAGTTTATCTTGAAGGATTCCGACTGTAAGTCAACGGAGGCACGCGACGTCGAGAGATTGAGATCGTTGGCGAATCTCGGTCCCGAGGTGGAGATTGAGATACCTCCTCAAGGGGTATTTGCTGATGCACATCGGCCAGGGTGGATTGCGGTATACGAATACCCTTTCCTTACTGGTCACCGATTTCCTTTCTCTCCGTTGACGAAGGCGTTCATGCTCGCTCTAGGAGTGGCCGTAGGGTAGCTTTTGCCGAGCGTTTGGAGGATTTTGGGCGCTTTGGACAACGTGAAGGAGAAACATGGTGTTGACCTTGTCGTCGACGATCTTGCTCATTCTTTTAACGTTCACACCATAACGTTCGGGAGGGTAGGTCGTAGATCAAGACCCAAAGCAGCCAAGATTGCTATTGAGGGGAGCCAGGCTGATCGTCATTGGGTCGACTTCTTTTATTATGTAAATAAATCGACTCTTGGTGAGGAATGCGCTTGGTTAATCGAGTGTTTGAATCCTTCGAGTGAGTTCGCCTTTTCTCTCTTTTGAATCTTTACTATACGCATCATTGCCGACGTCTTACTTTATCTTGTTCTTCTTTGTAGTTAATGCAGACGCTATCGTGGTGAGGTGAGAGAACAAGAAAGTAATCGCTAAACTTCTCGAGATTCCGGAGAGCGAACGAACCTTCCATGGTCACGATGGAGAAGGTCACCGCATTGCTTCTACGGCCTTGACAGGTAACGCATTCACGCTCTCGTACTTAGTTTTCCTCTTGCTTCTGTTATGAGGGTTCTAACCCCTTTCTCTGTTGATCTTTTAGTGTCCGCGGATCTTTCTCGCGTTCGTAGTGGGGGGAAATTTGCATCCGCTCTTATTGCGTCGCAGAAGAGGAGTCGTACTGGAGAGGGAACTGCTTCCGCGGTCCCTATTCATATTACGCCGATGATTTCTCTCATCTCGTCTCCATCTCCTTCTTCAACTCCGGTGAAAAATTCACGTAAGGGTAAGGAGAAGGTGGTTGAGAAGTTAAACTTCGACTACGAGACCGTGGACGACATCCCAGGAGTTATTTCTCGTGTCGTCGCGTCTGGAAGGTCATTTTTGCCCGCCATGAAGCGTCTTCATAATCCTCCGTCGCTTGATTATTATTTGCTGATTGAGACGGAAGACGTGATAGGAGAGGCGCTTGCTACGCAATGGCAGGTAGGTTTCCTTTGCTTTTTATGTTGAATCTTCTGTCTTTGATTTTATTCTTACCTTTTTGTCTTCTTTCCTTTAGGCTTTTCAATCTTCGATGTGCGTCTATGGGCGCTTCTCCGATTTTGTTAATCGGGTGAAAGCTATGGAGGTCAAGCAATCGGCCGACAAGGCGAAGATTAAGGAGCTTGAGTCGACAGTTGAGGCGTCGCGTAAGGCGGAGGGCGAGGCTCAAGAGAAGGTTACGGCGGCGCTTAAACTTCACGTTGATCTTGCCAAACAGGTCGAGGACTCGAAGGCAAGGATCGCTACCCTGGAGGACGAGAAGGCTAAGGTGGAGGAGAAGCTTGCATCTGAGCTCAAGGAGGTGAAGTTTTATTGGTCCTGGCTTTCTCGTGTGGAAGTCATCGAACAGTATGCCGCTGGTAAATATCGCGGTTGGAATCCGGTGAAGGAACGGAAGGAGTTTGAGGAGAGCTTCCTGAAGGTGTCGACGCGGGACCTACGCCTATGAATCCTCCGGCGAGTCCTCATGTTATGGAGGATGACGTCCCTCATCTCGACGAGGTCGACCCTAACGATGGCGTCGAAGATGATGGAGATGTTGGTGAAGAAGACGTCGTGGAAGATACTGAAGACGAGGAAGGGGATGAACGCGAGTATGAGGACGGGGATGGTTCTTCATCGAGTTCTTCTGAGTCTGACAACGACTCTTCTTGATTTTCTGGGGTCGTTCTTCCCTTGGAGTTCTTTGTAAATTCCTTTTTCTTTCCTTTTTTTACGCGTCGCCGTTCTTCGGGGCGTTTACTTGTAGATATCTCCATTCTCTCCCTTCATAATGGGCTTCTTATAATATAGTTACTTTATTTTGGAATTACTTACTTGTTGGTGAAGACGTCTTCATGATCTTCTGTGACTCAAATATGTCGTTGTATCTAGTCTTCCTTTTGTTGGTGACGGCGTACTCGTCCATACGTTACTCGAGTGACTTTTGGATCCTTTTTTCGAATCGATCTTTTATCTCGGGGGTGCTTCTTGATTTCTCGAGTACTCCCACCCCTTTTGGTAGGTTTGACCTTGGCTTCTTGTAGACTAGGTTAGAGCTATCAAAGACTCGTGGATTCTTCTTTACTTATTGTATGTCGTATTTTATTTCTTGCATCTTACGCGTCAATCTTCACGTTGCGGACATCTTAGGAGTTTACCCCTTATCTGGTCTTCATCTCTTATGTACTTTGTTTTGGTGCACGTGTCTTGTTTCGCGTGTGTGCAAAACCTTTGGCTTTTGACCTTCGTGATCTTCTACGCGTAGCTTATTTATGAGTACGTAGGGTTGGTTCTTTGGATCCTACTTTATCTTTGTAGGGTGTGGTTTTCCCACCCCTGGTACGATACTTCGCTCATAGTGAACGTGTTAGAAGATTTCGTTTACTTAATAAGATGGTATGGTCATTGCGGCTGCTTTAGTTACGTTGCCGGCTTACATGAAGGTTGGGTCCAGCATTTCCTCTAAACCCTAAAGCGAGTGGCGGACATAGGTCAGCGTGTGATTTTTATCAGCTTGTGACGTTACCCCTTACTTTTAAGGTGGGTCCGTTGCCTCACGCTAGCGTTTAGGTCGACGTCGAACTCTTTTAATCGACGGGCCTATGCCGGTGGACGCATCCCTGCCGGTTTGGAGTTTTGCCCGTGGATTCATGACTCTCATAGGGGTCGTGGAAGGCGCGAGTACGCGTTCCTAGAGAGTGGTCGTGGCGATAGGTTTCCCTTCTTCGCTCAGAGGGCCGTGCCGGTTTCGTGAGGTGTCGGGCTTCATTCCCCATGACCATTGCCACACGTCGCTAACAATCATGGGGAGTTTCGACTCGGGGTCGGCGGTTCGGCTAGCGTTGTCTACGCGTAGATGGAGCCTCGAACGCGTAGGCTAACGAAATTCCTCCCCGACGCGGATTTTCGCCGCGGCCTTATTAAGCTTGATGTTACGTCATAGACAGAGAGCAAGTAATTTGGAAATTGAACAACTCAACATACTTTAACATGTCGGAGAAAAAGAGTGTATTCATATATTAATAAAGAAAATGCATCACGAACTGACAGACTTCGACTTCTACGCTTACCCCTAGTCGTCGCGACCCCTTGTCGCTCCGACGCTAAGATAACAATGCTAAATTTATTGAGACTCTTGAAAGAAACTAATCCTACTCATGCAAGAAAGAACATAAAGGAAATAACGCTAGGAAACTCGGAAGCTCTTATTACTTCTTTAGGCTTATGGCGGATGGTGTTTCAGAAACATGTAGCTTGGGTTGTTGCTCTTTGTTTGGATCTTTTGCTTGTACTTACTTGGCGTATTAGTATTCCTTTGCTTGTTCAACTCTGTTCTTCCCATTGCGTCGGGGATTGACTTTCTACCCCTAGCTTTTTCTTTGCGATTCCTTGATTGCTATGCTTTCTTTTCTTTATCCACCGATGCCTTAGTGGCTTTTTTCATCCCAATGTTGTAGCACTCTCTCGCGACTTGAAGCTCGCCTTTGATTTCTTGGATCCCCCATGGAGACGGGAATTTCAAGGATTGGTGATACGTTGAGGGTATAGCTTTCATGTCGTGCAGCCAAGGTCTTCCCAGGATAATATTGTAGGGTGACTCGATCTCCATTACTGCAAACTTGGCTTGCATATTAATACCTCTTGCGTATGTTGCCAACGTGATCTCTCCCAACATGCTTGCCACTTCGCCACTGAACCCCACTAGAGGGACATGCTTCTTTATGACGTCGTCGTTGGATAGTCCGAGTTCCTTTATGGCGGGCGCAGTGATGATGTTGGCGGAGCTCCCGTTGTCTATGAGAATCCTCTTGACTAGGCAATTGTTGACGGTGAGGGAGATGACTAACCCGTCGTGATGCTCCACCGTCTCGTTTGGCTCTTCGAACGTGATTGGGTAATTCCTTCTGATAGGGCGAATTTGGTAAACCCTTGTCATGTCGTTGTCATCGCATAGGCTCTTGATATTCCTTCTGGCGGCGGACGCGGTATGGCCACTCGTGGAAGAGCCTCCGATGATGGTGTGTATAGTCCGGGTATGACTTGACGAAGGTGGAGGTGGAGTAGGGGACTTCCTTTCTCTCTTCACACCTTCAAACGTGTTCCTTCCCTCTTTGGAGAGTAGGTCTTTCAGATCTCCTCTTTTCAGCAACCTTAACACTTCTTTTTCAGGGTGTAACAACCATCCATCGTGTGACCTGTATCGTTATGAAACTCGCAGTACCCCTTCCCTGTTCCGGGTCTCCTTCCGGGATTCGGCTTTCTCGGCCATTGTACGTCACGTAATCCTTCCATCGCGCTCATGACTCGCAACGCGTCGGTCTTCATAGAGATACCTTTGTCTATCATGTAGACGCTATCGACCTCGCTCACAGCATGCACCGTCTGCGGTTCTCTTTGGAATGGCTTGTTTCTCCTGTCATGACGTTCCCCTCGCTCTTGATGTCGGTCGTTGTGTCGACGTTGAGGAGAGTTTCTGCGCGGAGGAGTTCGCCTACGTGGAGATCGAGAATTTTCTTCGTTTTACCTTAGGAGATCTTCTTTCAATCGTATGGCTGAAGAACTTGCACATCATTGATTCCTTTAATTCTGGTTCGATCGGACTTGTGGAGAGCTTAGCTTTGTAGAGCAAGACGTGTTCTTCCTGGTCGTCTGACCCATCATAGACGGGGAGGTCCGCGACGGTGAATTTCTTGGCGATCTTCTTGACGGCGATAGCGGCAACAAATGGGCTTTCCTCGAATCTGAATTCGTCTTCAGGGATTATGGATTTGGGGGCCCCGGGCATCAACATCATCTCTTTCCTCAAGGCTCCGACTTGTTGTGCTACGAGCGCAACGACGGTGTCTGAGGTTAAGGTCTCTTCAGATTTCTTTTTCTGGGTTTGTTCCTTGGGGAAGTAGTAACCATGGTGTTCTTGGGGATGGTATACGTCGTCTTCTTCGATGGCTGCGTCCATATCGAGGCGTCGAACGATGCTCTGGCCGCGGACGTAGGTATGTTGCCCCATGGAACCTGCCTTGAGTTCCTTGATTATGGAATTCAACCTCTCGTTCTCCTTGGTGAGTTCCGATGCCGTCTTCTCGCTTGCCTGCAGGGCTTCAGCTTGAGTTTTTTCGAAGGACTCGATCTGCGCTCGGACGGTGGCCACATTGGTTACTTCACCATCTATCCCTTGTTTTTCTGTGGGGGCGCTTTCTTTTGGGGTGTTGGGCGTGATTTCGAGAGCTTTTCTTGCGTCTTCGGGGAGCCAGAGGAAACGTTGTGTGATCCTCTTCTTCGGACCTCTCTTCACCATTGCGCGGGCTGTTGGTCGGACTAGTCATGATTCCCTGCAAAAAAGAAGCTCTTTTCGTATGGAAAGACTATACCTTTTTGATCTTGCCCCACGGTGGGCACCAATTGTTTGTAGCGAAATTACCTACGAGAAGATAACTAAGCAATTGTAGGGCAAAGATCAAAGAATACGGTATAATCTCAACACTCAAGAACAAGGCAGGAAATTAGGGTTGAAACTTTAGCTTGATATTACTCGAATGACGGCTCAGATGATTACAAAGCAGGCGTTAACCTTTATTTATATGTTAACCCTAACAATATCTTTAAGGAAACTAGATCTTATCTTTTCCTTCTATCTAAATAACGATATAATAAACAAGGTAAAAGATATTATCTACCGTATTTTTTACCATTTACAATAATATAATATAGAATAAGATAAAATACACTCGGCCGACCTAATCTTTGAGAAGAACGAGACCTTTGCCACGTTTCGTTACGTCGACGATATCTTCCTTTCACCTCGTCGCGTCGATGATGTCCTTCTACGCGTAACTTCCACGCGTTCCACACTCGTCGTATTTTTAGGCACAAACAAACCCTCTTATCAATTAGGTGTGCCTTTTCTAGAGAACTAGGACCTGAGATAAGTGTTTTTTCAATAAAACATCTGACGTTGAAACTAATATTGCGCATGAAGTTACTATGCGCAACCACGCCGCACTTTTGTTAACACACTTTCATATAAGTTTGTTATTCTTGGTACTTGTTGGGTGACTTGATAAAATGTTCACTCAGTTTCATACTAAGCATCGTTTCTTGCCTTTTACCAAAATATACTTGGCGAAATCTACATATTCAAAGAAAATATAACATGATTCATGTAATGTAGTTTAGACAAAACAAAAGCTTAATAATTGTTTGGTCTAGGAAGAGCTGAAAGGGATGTGTAACATATGCAAAAACCCAAACATTAACAAGAACGTCAATGAGCTGAAACGGTTTTAAGTGTATGAGGAGGAATCATATCGGTTTACCTCTGCCATCTACCCGGACAAGGTCCAATGTTAGACGAGAAGAACATAAAATACTTCTGGAGAAGTTGCCGAATTTATATAGAGGTTAAAAAATCTTCTTAAGGATACCAAGTTATGAACTATAAGACAATCTTAAGATAGGTAAATTGGAAAAAGTTGGATAGAGTTATAAGGGTTGAGCAAGGTGGGGTTTTCCGCATGACTAAACCCTTATGACCCAACCCTAATTCTTCCAATGCCTTAATATTTTCTTATAGTCCATAAGCTTGGTATATATCCTTAGGCTTTTTTTATAACTCTTTACCAACTAAAACACTTTTCCGAAAGGATTTTGTGTACTTCTAGTCTGGCGTTTGAGCTTGTCCGGGTAAATGGGAGAGCTAAACAGATATGATTCCTTCTCACTTATAGACACCAAAAACCATTTCAGCTTACGTTTTGGAAAATATTTCAGTTGTATGTACGCTTGAAGGTTCATATGACGGAAAATAGTTGTATTCTTTGCACCATCTTAACTGTGTTCCGCCATATGAAGCTCTCAAGAAAATGTAAAGTGAAAAAACAATCATCACCGAAAATTATTAGAATATTAGTTCAGTATTTTTCCTTGTCTTGAAATTCATATTCAGACGCTCGACATCTTCGTCTTTTCAACCTTCGATATAATTTAACTCTTGTGCCTTTGTCTGTGGTCTCCGTCTTGTGCTTTTCGTCTTCCATGTGTTACAACACCACACCATTCATAGTCATCATGCTAACATAGAGAGAACGCACTATATTATTGCCTGATATAGGCCGTGTTCGGATCTAGAGATTGTTTTCCTGCAAGCTCAACGCATGAATGAATAAGCACAATACCACTAACATGACTCCGGAAAAAAAAAAGAGTCAAAGCGACAACAATATAAACTTAACCTCTATTTGGCCACACCTTCTCGATCTCAATCACAAACTATACAATTAGCACAATACTTCATGAAGAGTAATATTGTCTTTCTTAATCAAGCTGTAAAAAAGGGAGTAAATAATTAGTAAATGAAACATATTACTTACTTTGCCTATACATTTGCAATTAAACGTGAATTAAATTCAATAAGGATTACTTTTTCGTCGAACCTATGATTGAAGGCCTCAGATGATGGAACGTTGTTCAATTCTTTGAACTTTAGGACAAACAACACTATGGATGTCCATAAAGTATGTGTAATTTGAGCAGCACAAACCTTTTTATCATATAAATGAATTGTTCTGTTAAACCATGATATAAAGCCTTGTCATGCCCAAGTTACAACTACTTCATACAGGGAGGCAATACTACCGTTTGTACTTGATCGAGTTCAAAGTACTGAACGGAGTTAAGTCATATGATGCCTACAAACACACGAACAACAAAAAAGTACTCCTTACTGAAATCCTAGATCTAGACACCCAACATCTCTGTCTTTTATTTCTTCAATAGACTTCAATTCCGTTGTCTTTGACTACGACTTCCTCATCGTTCTCTTCGTGTTCTTAGAGGGTTGTATTACGCTTAATAGAAGATATCTTTGTACGGTGGGCCGTTGTGCAATAACAAAGATAGGCGGTCCAATAAAAGATGAAACCACGAAAAAAGAAACACTTTATTAAATTGTATTACAGAAAACAAAACAGTAGACTCTCCATGAGACTCAAACGTCTGTAAAATTTACACGGACACATTAAATGCGACGCGCCCATAAAAAATCGCATCAGTCTTGCACACATCTACACGTTTCATTTCAATCGCAAATTTACTAGTATAATTGAGTTAAACGCATGTAGAGACCAGACATTACATAGCATTGAAACGAACACACTTATATCCACAACCGCGAAATTATGTTTGTTTAGCGAGAAACAAAGTGCTTGATCGGTAAAAACGCGACCATGCAATTTCCGACACTATTTATTTAAAGATACGAAGTGTGGAACCGGATGGCAAACAAAGAAACTTGATTTATTCTCATCCAAAATCAAGGCGAGCGAGCGAAAGGGAAGAAAATGAAATTAAGCAGCGCTCGTAATAATACTTAAAATTCGAATGCGGTCTATTAGAAAAATAAAACGCTAACATTCATAATAAAATGAATCACATCCTTTTGTATGCAATATCAATACAAATACATAAACATGAATGTCAATTAGGCGTGCGATAACTTATTTTTACATTAAAAATAGGCCCTTACTATTTAACGCCCACCCTTTTTGCTATTTACCGCCCAGGTCATCCGTGCGTCACGCATGGATTAAATCCGTGCGTGACGCATGGTTTTAATCCACACGCCACGCACGGAACAAAACCATGCGTGACGCATGGACACAAACCATGCGTCACGCATGGACACAAACCATGCGTCACGCATGGATTTTTTCCCTATAAAAGCCCAAAAACATCAAACCCTACCATTTTGTCATATTCTTCAACAACAACAACGGCGGCTGCAATCCATAACGCACCATTTTACCCCAAAATCCATCTTTCTCATCATCTTTTTTGCATATAAGGTATGTAAACATTAAGATTTCATTGTTATGGTATGGTATTGATGTATATATGAGGTTTTCATGTTGTTTTGATGATATTTACTTCAAAATCCAATGTGTATGTTAATTAGTTGATTAGAAATGATTAAACTTGTAATATATGAATGGATTGTGTACTTTGTTGATAATTTATTGACAAATTTGATATTTTCATGTGTATATAGTTTATTAGGGTTTTGATATTGAATTAGGGTTTTGTGAATTAGGGTTATGAATTAGATTGTTGAAATTTGGTATGGTTTTAATGAAATTATTGAAAAACTGTTATAATTTTGGAAAAAGTGTTGAGATTAGGGTTTGAAAGCCATGGAAAAACTGCAGAACACAAATTATGGAATGTGCAATTCCATGCGTCACGCATGGCTGGAAACCATGCGTCACGCATGGATGGAAGCCATGCGTGACGCATGGAATTGCACATTCCAGAATTGTGTTCTGCAGTTTCAGATTGTATTTGATGATATGCTGATTGAGTTTTTGATGATATGCTGATTAAATTCAGTAAACTGATTAATTTTGTGGAATTGCACATTTTATGATGTAGATATGGATGGTGGTCGTCGACCTGGACGGGATACTCGTCAAAGAAACAGAGATCTGAAGAAAAAAGATCCCATAGTTCCAAAACAAAGGAAGAAGAAGAATAGACAAGAATCGCCTCCTCGTCGTTTAGAGTTTTCTGATGAGATACAACAGCAACAACAACAACAACAACAACAACAACAACAACAACAACAACAACAACAACAACAACAACAGCAACAGCTAGCTTTGTCTGCTGCAGGTTTCGATCCCCAGGGTTCCCCTCATTACTTTCCTGGCACCCCCATTCTGATCCCACATCAAACTATGTTTCCACAACAAACACAGTTTTCAGGCTATCCGGGCTATCCACAACATGACCAATCATTTGTGGAGATGATGAGGCAAGCTACTGGTTCTCATCAGTTTCAGAACCCTCAGACGGGTGATGACCAGTACGCACTGGTTGCTTGTAGCAGTGCAGGGCCATCAGCTGGGGGTGCCAATGCTGATTCTGATTCTGATTATGACCAGGAGCATGAGCATGAGGAACAGGGTCAGGAAGAGGATCGGACCTATGAGAATGTTCATGAAGAACATGAAGAAGCGGAAGAGCAAGAGGAGCAGGAGGAACAACCCAGAAGACGACGACGACGACAACCTCCGGTCAAAAACATATACGTCCCTCAGTTAGAGGGGGGTACTCCTGGAGGTCCATAAATTCCGGAGCTGCTCATAAGCTTTGAAGCTCATACAGCCTTTTTTGTGCAAAGAGGAAAGGTATGTAATTAGAATTTGGTTTATAGATTCAATACTTATCATAACTAATTTGGTTTATAGAATTTGTGATAATAAATTTGTTAATGTATGAATTGATTTGATTAACCAAATGGATTATTTGTTGAAATATTTGTAGTTTTGTTGAAAATTTGGTTAAGGTGTGCTGTACAGAATGCATAAACTGCTCTCTGCATTCTGTACATTGCAGCTTAACCAAATTTATGCAGTTTCTGTATTCTGCAGTTTCTGGAAAAAATCTATGCGTTATTAAAATTATTTGTGTTACGTAATCAATTTACAGGATAGAGGCGTACTCCCTTACCAGACAAGACAATCCCAGCTGAAAGATTGGGAACTTAATTCTGACTTGTCATGGGGTAATCACGCAATTGCAACGGAGCTGACTCATCTCAGGGTATTGATGTACGATGTGATTGATTATCCGCTCATCTGCGCCTTTATAGAAAGGTGGCATCCTGAAACAAATAGCTTCCACATGCCATTTGGTGAGATGACAGTGACGTTGCTCGACATCAAGAAGCTGATGTTGCTTCCTATTCACGGGAAAGCTATGGTGACCGACCCCACCGCTTCAGTCGGGAGAACTACGAACAAGAACTTTTTCGGTGAAAAGGGACGGCAAAATTTTCATCTTCAAAATGAACAGCTCGATAGTTATTGGATGAGCGCGAAAAAGTTTAAGGCGCACATTGAGGGCCTAAATGATCCCGTAGTTCATGGAATGGGATATATATTCCACTTGCTGGCTTCCACAGTCTTCACTGACAAGTCACAACATAAGCTCCCGATGAGATTTGGTGCATTTCTAGGGAGTGTTGAAGAGGCAAGAAGTATTTCTTGGGGATCTGCGGCGCTAGCATATTTCTATCGCCAAATGGGCATCGCTACACACCAAAATTGTGGTTTGATCTCATTTTGTTTCACTCTCCTTCAAGTAAGTTTTTAATTATTTAGGAACTACATTTTTTAGCAATCATAACTTATTTCTATGGTTTTAATGCTAACTATATTTTTTAAATGGTAGGGTTGGATATACACATACTTCCCATCCTTAGCAGCTGGTGTTCGGCGTAATCCTGGTTGGTCAGTTGATCATCCTTATGCGTTTCGGTTTCTACCAGAGGAAGCGTTGCCGAACTACGACCCTGAAGCACGAAACTACAGAGCTGAACTAGATGCAATGAGGGCGGATCAGGTATTTGTGTTGCATTTTGTTGACATTTTTAAGCCTCAGTTTTTTTTGCAATTCCATGCGTCACGCATGGATCTGTGTCATGCGTCACGCACGAATCAGATCCATGCGTCACGCATGGAATGTGCAAAAAAAACTGAGGACTTTTTTTCATCATCTTTGCTTGGACCTTTAATGAAATTACTGTTTGAGTAATGGAAGACGTTGATATTGTTTTTAGGTTAATTGGAACCCGTATGGTGAAATCGACTTCAGTGATCCTGCTTATGCTCCTGCTCTTTTTTTCGGGGTGCTGAGCTGCATGGACATAACCGAGCCCCACCATCCCGATAGGTCGCCTAGGCAGTTTGGTAGGGTACAGATGATTCCCAGGCCTCCAATTTCACCCCTTAGAGCCCATAGGCTCATCAGCCCTAGGTCATATGTGGTGAATTATGATAGAATGGCGTGGAGTTGGGAGGGGATGGATATCCACAGGGCGACCCTGGAGCAAATGGGACCACCTGCGCTGACAGGTTTTGAAGAAGCTCCGGAGTATCTTATGTGGTACATCCCCCGCACTCATCGATTTCTGATACCCGGCAGACACGCTAGCTTGGAAGCACAGCAGGTATTACATTTATCTCATGTAACTTGAGATCTTGATTTTTCTTTAAGTTTGATTTAAGGTAAACATTATGCAAATAGCTGATTTCAATATTTAATTTTATTTGTAGGTTTTTGACAGGGTCTATGATCACTTGTCACCATATGCAACCTTGCCTGATCCGTATGATGTTTCTGCAATGCATGGAGCCATAACCGAGGTCCTTCAAGATATTGAGCCGTGGACAACTATGTATCAACAACATCGGTGGTGATCTTGTTGGATTGGGTTCGATTGTTTTTTATGAACTGTTTGTTTTCAGATTTTCAGGATTGTCCGTTTTTTGTAAGGATTGTTTGTTATGACGTTGTTGAACTTTTCATTTCTGGTTAGCGTTGTTGAATTTGTTGGATTATTTGTTTAGGGTGCACAAGACATAAATCTGCATTCTGTTAGTCAAAAGTCGAACCATGCGTCACGCACAGATTAGTTCCATGCGTCACGCACGGTTTGCTTCCATGCGTGACACATGGAATTGTTAACCTACGCCTATAAATTGACTCCCTCAGCATACCATTTCCACTCATTAATCTCTCCTTTTCACTCCCTCAGCCTGTAAGTTGATTTTTGAAGTTCTTCTTTGAAGCTCCATATTCCACATCTTATTCCTTACTTTCTCACTTGTTTTCTTACATTGTATTACAGATTGGAAACCAACATGGCATCATCCTCATCATCATCTTCAATACCACAAGAAGGCAACACCATTCAGTGTCCAAATAAGAGGTGTAGGAAGTCTATCACGGTTTTCAGCGCTAATGACAAGATGAGACCAGACCAGTATGGCCGAAGGTTTTTTACATGCCAATGTAACTTCAGGTGGGTGTTTCTTGATCCTGAGTATGACCGTCATCATCTCCGTGTTATGACGAAATTGTTGGAGGAAAATCGGACTATGGCAGCGAAGCTGGGAATCTTTAACGAAGAGAAAGATTTGGAAACGGCTAAATGGTGGGTGAAGGAGCTCTATGAGGATTTTGAAGAGAAACCAGCCGATTCTGACGATGCGTAGTGGTCTTAGTATTTCGTTCCTTTTAAGATGTAATGTGAAGTGTCTTGGTGTTTTGTCTTTGTTATGTTCGTTTTAATTTACGTTTCAAGAATGAGTCTTTTTTATGCTGTAATGAATCTGTTTTATTTTGTAATGTATCGGTTTTTTGTTGAAACGTATCTGTTTTATGTTGTAATATATCTGTTTTATGTTGTAATTCTGATGTCTCCTTTTCATAAGACTACTCATATGTCTCCTTTTGACAAGACAACTCATATGTCTCCTATTGACAAGACAACTCATATGTCTCCTTTTGACAAGAAAACTCACATGTCTCCTTTTGACAAGACAACTCATATGTCTCCTTTTGAGAAAACAATTCGGAAGTGTTGCTTTTGACAAGTAAAGCTGAAATGGAATTTCTGCATTCTGTAGGAAAAATGCAATTCCATGCGTGACGCATGGACACGAACCATGCGTGACGCATGGAATTGCATTTTTCCTACATAATGCAGAAATTCCATTTCAGATGCAAAGCACCTGTTTCACGTGAAATGTAACCCAGAAATACCACATAAAGACTGAAATGTGCATCAAAAGATACAACCTTACAACATTAGAAGGTCATTCGAAGCTCGAAAAAAAATACACATTACAACATTGTCCTGACTGACAATAACTCTTGAACTAGTAATCGTTTTCATCATCGTCTGGAATTGTGATGCTTTGTTTGGACGATTGATGTCCTCCTCTTTTCGGGGGGGTGTAAGCCCCACATCTTTGCCACACTTCGTCATACAAGGCCGCAGCAGATTCTTCACAATTACGCTCCCAAAGATTATAAACAGGTGGTAGTGGACATCCATCCTTCAGGCGAATCTGAGATAGATTTTACGGAATTGCATAATTAAATTTACATGTAATGCACTAGGTAAATAGCAATTGAAAAACACATACCGGGATGAAATGTTCTTCCTGTGTGAGTAGTAATAGGCAAACAACTTGCATCTTGGCTCCAGGTTGACCATACCAAGTCGGAAGTCTAAGAGGTAGGAATGTCTGTTTAATTTGCTCGCCTAGACACACAAAGACACAATTACATGCCGAAGCCACCAAACATGCCATTTCTGGTACGGTAAGCCACTTATCCCTTGGAGCTGGGTAGTAATCGCTTTCCCATGTAAGTTGATGTATAGCGGACTCCAATGTTGGATTTACTTCTCCACCAATCCACGTGCCTTTAAGTAAATGCCAAATCTCTTTAGCCTTTCTTATCATCTCTTCTCGTATGAACTTCCAATGCTCTTGGGTCCCACCTGTTACATGACTCTCAAAAACAGATTGAGTGACGGAATATTTTGGATAAAGTGTACATTAGAGTGAAGATAATATCGGTCACCTGTTTCCATAGAAATAGATCTAAACCCGCAGTTTCCATCGGCTCTGATGTCAAACCAACCCTCCACATATGGTCGCATGCACATTGGTATCTTTCTAATGTACTTAGAAGGCGCATACATTTTTTGTGGAGCGGGAGGTGCACCAAAGGGCTTAGGAACCCTTTGCTTCTTGGGAGGTGTTTCTTCCAAAGCTCTAGACCTCATCTCTTGGTCGGTGTATTCCCATGCTGACTTCTTTCTTTGTGTAGATCTAGGCACTTTGTTAGGAGCTCCTTGGGGACGACCACCGGTGTGTTTCGAAATAGGCGGCTCTTTGAGAGGTGTATCCACTTTAGCTATCTTTCTGACAGATTCAATACACTTCTCTTGATCATGTGGTGACAAGGTGTTCCATGTTTCTTCATAAAATTCATCAAATAAACGTCTTGCCACGTTTTTCTTAGTTTCAAGATGACACTGTGTATCCACTTCTTCCAAAAACAACGTACTCCAAAAAGGATGCAAAGACACGGGCTGAATTGGCATTTGTTTCTTCACACAAGTAGCAAGGTCATGGACACACAGCATCCCGTCTCTGACCTTGGTTGCACAATCGCAATATTGTGCATTGTACATGCCTTGTACACCTTTGTCGTATTCTTTAATCAAGAGCTCCATTGCCTTGTACGAAACTTTGCACTTCAAATGTACAAACAAAGATGTTTGGTGAACAAGTCTAAACGTCTTTGTTAGACTCTCGTTAAATGAACCCAATATCTCTTTCAGCTGGTTTCGTGCCATGTCACTGTATTCCTCAAACACTGTGTCGAGCCTACCTTGTCCACCACTCAAATATGACTTCAAACAGGAATGCGCTCCTTCCACTCTGCATTTTCATTAAGGTGTTCAAACAGGAATGTGCTTCTGCAGTTTCTGTAAAATGCACATCCATGCGTGACGCATGGAACACATCCGTGCGTGACGCATGGAACAAATCTGTGCGTGACGCATGGAACAAATCCGTGCGTGACGTATAAATGTGCAGTTTACAGAAACTGTTTAAATTCACAGAAAACTGAATATAGTTGTGTAAGTGCAATTATAGATAAATTACCTGTTTGTCGTGTTGCTTCCAAGAGTAAACACGTCATCCGTCCATGCCGACACACATCTTTCTTTGAAAGGACCAAGCCAACTGTCTCTAACATATTGCAGTACGGGAATATGCGCGTTCCAATCTCTCTCTATAGTATCCAACTTTTTTTCATATCCTTCTACGGTGGTTTCCTCGAACAAGTTGTAGTAGTCGTTGGATAAGTTTTTTCCCTTTAGTTTCGATCTCATTTCGAGGGAAGCTTTGGCCTCTATGTTTTTCCTTATATGTCGTCTACATAGAAGAAACTTTGCAGTTGGAAAAAGAAGATCCGTTGCACTCATTAAAGCTTGTTCACGGTCGGTGACAATGCAAGTGGGCGTTGCTCCAATTCTTCTATACATCTCTTGAAGTTGTTGCATTGCCCACAAATAATGCTCTTTAGTCTCGCCCTCAAGAAATGCCCCACAAACAACAAAGTTCCTCCATGTAGACGTGATTCCAACAATCTCGAAAAATGGCATTTTGTACCTGTAAATAAATAATTTGAAATAATATTATTGCAATGTTATGGAAAATCATATGTAATGGTCAATAATCACACAAAACTTACTTGATTGTGGCATATGTGGAGTCCATTATAAGTACATAGGGAAATGATTTCAAGAGCTTCATTGATTCAGGGGACGCAAAGAACATATCACCAATCATAGATGCATCATCTTTGCTTGTCCTATACTCCATGAAATAGTCGCTCTGTTTGCATTTGTAGAAAAACTCTTGGATAACAGTTCTTCCTTCCCTGTTTTCAATCCTCGTCTTGGCCATCAAATTGTATACTTGTTTTTTTTTTGTAAGGTTCTTGGGAGACTTGTTGAGCATAGTGTAAATCTCATTTGGTTTACAATGAGCCCTGGTCATTTCAACTACTGTACACACTTCATCAGGCGTCAATCTGCCTGCAAACGCATTCCCAAACAAGCTACTACCAATAGGATGGTTGTGGGTACCTAACATTACAGTAAGTTTCCAAGCCCCTCTATGCTCCTCTAGAAGCTTTAATTCGAACCAACATCTACATTTTTTCGTCTTGATGTTTTTCCTCACTCCCTTAGCTTTTGAGTAATTCACTCGTCCTCTATCACAGATAAGCTGAAGTTTTCCAGATTTTGTTTCGGTAGGTGCTCTACTCCTTCCATTGACTATGCAAAAGTTGTTGGCTTGTGCAATGTTAACGGCCCAATCCACTCCCTGTTGTCTAGAGGCGAATACCAAGTCATTTGCAAACAACTCTGAGTAATCAACAGAGACATATTGTTCTTCTTGAACTTCAATATCAAATTCTGGTGCAGTACGCAAAGGACGAAACACATTTAAGCTACTTGTGTCTGAAAGTGGCCTCATCAAATGCGAAGGCCATTGCGACAAACCGTAACCGGTTCCAAAAGATCCAGTGTTGATATCACCAAACTGTGATTGCGGTTGCTCCCATGTTGTCAAATCAATGCCCAAATCAAACGAAGGTATGTAGTCGAGGTATGACGGAGGTGGGCAGTCATTAAGAGTAATCTTGTCTAATCCAGTAAACAGGCCCAACATCAAAACCCTACCATTTTGTTCTCTTCCTCATTCTCTTGACGGCGGCTGAAGCTCTATCACGCACGGATTTACCCCATTTTCAACAATTTTCATCATCTTTCTACATATAAGGTATGTAAACATTAAGATTTCATTGTTATGGTATGGTATTGATGTATATATGAGGTTTTGATGTTGTTTTGAAAATATTTACATATGTAGATCCAATGTGTATGTTATACTTTGATTAGAAGAGATTAAACTTGTAATATATGAATGGATTGTGTACTTTGTTGATAGTTTCTTGTTGATATTTCCATGCGTGACGCATGGGTTATAACCATGTGTCACGCATGGTTAGTGACCATGCGTCACGCATGGAATTGCCACATTCAGAACAAGACTATGCAGAAGTTAATTGAGTATGTAACTATAATTTGGTTATGTTTGTGACTATACAGATGTCCTATTCCGATCAAGAATCTGATATTTCCGATATTAGTACGGCGTCTAGCATGGCAGACAACTTTGATATGCTTGAACGGGAGAGACGTGAACGGGAGAGACAAGAACGTGAGCGACGTGAACGGGAGAGACAAGAACGTCAAAGGGAGAGAGGGGAACCATCCACTAGACCAAGGATGACCGCACGAGAATACAGGAACCTCTTCAAGCCGTTCAACCCTCGTCGTTAGATCTACTTATTATGTTGAACCTTATTATGTTGAACCTTATTGTGTTGCACCTTTGAAGATTGAACCTTATTATGTTGAACCTTATTGTGTTGCACCTTTGAACCTTATTGTGTTGCAAGAACTACTTGTTTTTCTTAAGAGTGTCTATTTTGTTGGTATTTTAAAACATGTCGACTCGTTTCACTTTCAAACTAGGTTTCACATTTCAAATATCATAAATCAACATAAATTCACAAATCAACATGTTTTTCTTAAGAGTGTCTATTTTGTTGTTATGTTGACGAATGTTCAACCTTATTATATTTCAAATTGTATATGGTACGCCATACATATTGCGACCTCGTTCGGTTTTCAAACTATGTTTCACTTACAAAGGTCTAAATTTGATTTTCAAGTTACACACATGATCAAATAGACATTATAAGGATTGAAACAAAGTTTCATTCCATTTCGATAAAGTTTCGATGACGTTTTTGTCGAATTGGGATTTATCGCCTTAAAAAAGACACTAAAATGTGTTTCTTTGCACAATTAACTAGAAATACATTGAATAACCCTAGATTCATATATGCAAATACGTGCGTCACGCATGGATTAAATCCGTGCGTCACGCATGGATTGTATCCGTGCGTGACGCATGGATTTAATCCGTGCGTGACGCATGGATACAATCCATGCGTTTTGTGGAATGTGCAATCCGTGCGTCACGCACGGAATAAATCCATGCGTGACGCACGGATGACCTGGGCGGTAAATAGAAAAAAGGGTGGGCGTCAAATAGAAACTATGTAAAAATATGATGGTGAAAAGAATACTCTGTATGAATGCATGAAAACATTTCCTAATTATTCTTTTGCAAAATTTAAGCCTTGCCTCTCACTAAAAAATAATAGCTCCGCGTCAAAGTTTTTTGCGCTATGACGCTTTCATTCATTTTGTGTCGCGCCATTGATAAATCCAAAATAACATCCCGTCTTTATTTTATAATGCTTGTGGATGAAAAAGGAAACAATTTAGAAAAGTAAAAGCAACACTAATCGCATCCGTTCAAAACGACTTGGTGCCCACGGAAAATACAATCATCACCATCAACAAAATGCAGAAAAGCCTACGACCACCCCACTCGATGAGAAGCTTACACAACACTCTACTCGCTGAGAAGCTTACACGTGATACTACAAACGTTTTCGGGGTGTAATACTTTTGTTCGTTTTGTGCCGCGCCACTGAGAAATAAAAAACAACACCACGTTTGTATATTCTTATATTGTGTTAACTTTCCCTGGTTTTAGCGTGCATAGCACATCAAAAAGTGAATTTCATCCCTATGTATGCAATCTAAATGCAATATATAAACCCTTCGATCAATTAGGTGTGCGGAAACTGTTTTTCACATTAAACATCCGACGGTGAAACAAATACTTCGTAGGATGTTATTATGCGTGTGAGAGAGGCACACCACAATTTTTTACAAGCCCGCCCTGGCAAAGCGTCTAGGTGTTATGTAATTGTGCAGTCATTTATTGGTTTTATTCTCAGGCTTACTTTTTTTTCAATTTTTAAATTTGTGAAATCTGGACTGCCTGATTTCCGTCCACGTTTCAACTTCAGTTATGTGACTGTCTCTCTTTATTTAGTGTGTTTCCCTTCTTCTTCTTTTTCCTTCGCTATGACTTGCAAATATCTTTTAATCAGGGGCCGCCACATTCACCCTCATATGGGATAACAACATATTGTTGTACATTTCTTCTTTCAATTGGATGTTCACTTGTTTGGGTTAATTTGTTGAATTTGTTGTTATTTTTTAACCGCCGCACGCGTAGATTGATTCCACGCGTAAATGGGGGGATCACGGCGATCGATCTTATTTGTTGTTTCTTACAATGTTTTAGATTCTTACAAATACAAACAATAAGTATCAACGATACAAAAGTTCGGGTTCAGCTCATTTCTTGTTAGTAAAATAAGTCTACAAGTGCTCAAGCTATCATGATTCTACTAATTAAGTAAAACTGATGACGATCATTATGAAGAATGGTTAAGGAGGTTTCACAGCTGGATCACCACCAATAAAAAATGACAAAAGAAAGTTGATAATGCCCTGACAATTGACGATGATACGAAAGAAGAAGCGGTCCAACAACTAAGGTTGTAGAAAACGCAACAAACAAAGGAAGCAATCAGAAATCAACAGGTGTGAGATGGTAGAGGAACTAAAACATTGTAAGAAATTTGTATTTCTCATGGGTTTTGTGATAAACCCCCTCGCGTGTCACCATCTTACACGAGTTTTATTTGACTCTTATAAACATTTCCCCAAGAACTGTAGTTTTTTTTACTAGTGATTGACTCTCTTGTTCTTTCGTCTCATAATCCAGGTTATCTATATTATCCATATTGTTAGGATTGGCTTGTTGCATGGATCTTGTTTGAGTATGACTACTTCCTTTCATATATTATTACAACTATCTTTGCTTTGCTTGTTACTTGGTTACTTTTGTTCGAATTTGCATACACCCCCCCTTTTGGTTACATGTTGGTTACTCTAAAGATACACAGATTGATAATCTGATTCCCTGGGATTCGACCCCGACTTATCTATTATATTTATTTTCGTTGATGGATTACTACTAGAGTGGGAAAAGGGACGTGCTGTTGTGCACTGTTTGATTGATTCTGAAAGTTATTACAAGAGGCATATATATAGCATGAGGCTTACAATGGGAGAGTGACAACTGTACACTCTATAGAAGGATCCAGAATTCTATGTATATATCCTTCTATACTTTACCATCCCCCCTCGATCCAAGCGGGCAAAGCTGGAGTTTGGATCGAAGCCATTCAAAACGAGCACTAGGAAGCGGTTTGGTGAGGATGTCGGCAAGTTGATCCTTGGTAGATACAAATGCAACCTGCAGGGATTTGGACTGTACACGCTCACGGACAAAATGATAATCAAGTTCCACGTGTTTGATGCGGTGATGTAGAACCGGATTTGCGGAAATGTATGTAGCACCAATGTTGTCACACCATAGTACCGGAGGAGAGCTCAAGGGAATGCCAATCTCAGCAAGAAGGTGTTGTATCCAAATAACTTCACACGTGGTGATTGCAACAGAGCGGTATTCGGCTTCCGTGGTCGAGCGGGAAACGGTCGGTTGCTTTTTGCTTGACCATGAGATGAGATTGGTACCAAGGTAGACGCAATAGGCACCGGTGGATCGCCGATCTGGTTTGAAACCCCCCCAGTCCGCATCAGAGAAGGCAGCCAAAGTGCTCGGAGAATCTTTGTTGATTTTGAAGGAGAGGTCTCTTGTGCTGTTGAGATACCGTAAGATGCGTTTCACCGCTTGCCAATGAGTGGTGGTAGGGTGATGCATAAACTGGCACACTCGGTTGACCGGGAATGAGACGTCCGGTCGAGTGAGAGACAGGTATTGCAAGCTTCCGACGATGCTGCGGTAAAGTTGAGGATCATGAAAGGAGGCAGCAGAGGGATCCAAAAGATCAATGTTGAGTGCCATAGGAGTAGCAATGGGCTTGCTGTTATCCATGTGAGTGCGCTTGAGAAGATCAGATATATATTTGGATTGATTCAGCAGGAGACCTGTGCTACTGTGATGGACCTCCACTCCCAGGAAATAATGTAAAGGGCCGAGGTCTTTGACAGGGAAAAGGTTGGACAGTTTTGTGACAAATTTTTCGGCTAAGGAGGAATGGGACGTGAGCAGGATAATATCATCCACGTAAACGAGGACATAGGCTTTAAGTTCTCCAGACAAGAAAATGAATAAAGATGAGTCAGACTGAGAAGGAGTAAAACCAAGATTAATGAGAGACTCACTGAGTTTGGAGAACCACGCACGAGGCGCTTGTTTGAGACCGTAGAGAGAGCGGCGAAGTTTGCAAATGTGGTGGGGAAATTGAGGATGAGTGAAGCCTGGTGGTTGGATGGTGTAGACGTCTTCCTCCAGGTCACCGTGAAGGAACGCATTCTGTATATCAAGCTGCCTGATTTGCCAGTTGAGGGTGGTGGCAAGGGTAAGGAGTAACCGGATGGTGCAGGGTTTTATGACAGGGCTGAAGGTTTCAGAGAAGTCAAGTCCCTCTAATTGATGGTAGCCCTTGGCTACGAGGCGAGCCTTGCGACGTTCGATGGTGCCATCGGGACGGAACTTGGTTTTAAAGATCCATTTGACTCCAAGGACGTTGGTGGAGGCAGTGGATGGCACAAGGTCCCAAGTTTGTGTTGCCAAGAGTGCTGAGAATTCATGATTCATTGCTGCGCGCCAACACTCATGTTTGGCTGCCTCTGTATAACAGGAAGGCTCGTCTGGCACAAGTTTAGTGGAATTGGCGGAGGGTGGCCAAGGAACGGTGCCATCAGTGCGGACCAGGGGTCGGAAGATGTGATTTGAGGAGCGAGTGGCCATAGAGTGGTGTGGAGGTGAAGGAGATGTGTCTGGGGAGGTTGGCGGCGTGGATGGTTGAGCAGGGACGAGGGATGTGTCTGAAGCGGGTTCTGTTGAAGAGGAGGAGTGTGTTGGGGTGGACTCGGATGAGTTGGGCTCAGGAGTATGGGGCAAAGTGGAGGATGTGGGAAGGTAAGGAATGGGCCCAAGTAACGGTAGGGTGGAGTGAGTGGACTGGGAAGGAGATGGGCCATTTGGGTGGACAGAATTTGATGGGAAATCAGACTCGTGGAAAAGCACATCCCGACTAACATAAATCCGCTTGGATTCAAGGTGCTCACATATATATCCCTTGTGTTGAAGACTGTATCCCAAAAATAAGCAAGGGTGAGAACGGTAGTCAAATTTATGAGAGTTGTATGGGCGTAAATGTGGGAAGCAAAGACACCCGAAAACTTTAAGGAAACGGTAATCCGGTTCTTTTGTGTGAAGTTGGAAGTACGGGGTTTGATTTTGGAGAGTGGGGGTGGGAGTGCGGTTAATGAGATAAACCGCCGTTTCAAAGGCATAGTCCCAATACGTGAGAGGCAAGGAGGCATGGGAAAGAAGGGCTAAGCCGTTGTCGACAATGCGTCGATGTCGACTCTCAATGCTACCATTTTGTGGATGAGAGTAGGGACATGTGAGTCTATGATGAATACCCAGAGTAGTAAAAAGCGATTTGAGTGGGAAAAATTCGGACCCCCCGTCTGTCTGGATTTGTTTGATTTGGGTGGAGAATTGTGTTTGCACATAGGAAATAAAGGCAGTGACAATATTTGTAACAAGGGATTTTGACGGAAGAGGAAAAATCCATAGATATTTAGTGCAATCATCCAAAATTGACAAATAGAAACGGTTCCCTTTAGTAGATAGAGTATGGGATGGACCCCAAATGTCCATAAAGATTAAATCAAAAGGATGGGCTGAACTAGAGGGAGAGTGTGGATGGGCCAAACAATGGGCCTTGGCTTTAGAGCAAGCAACACATTTAAACTCACTAAAAGAAGCTGGACAATTTATTGACAAAGAGGACAAAACGAGTCTGGTGGTGCGCACATTGGGATGACCGAGACGAGCGTGCCAGAGAGCAGGGACAGTGGTTGAGGTGTGGTTGGCTTGGGGTGTAGGTGGCGGCTCAGCAGGCAGCTTGTACAGGCCTTCATCAACTGGACCGTGGAGGAGGACGCCATTGGTTGTCAGGTCCTTCACAAGAAAGAAATTTGAGTGGAATTCAAAATAACAAGAATTATCTATGCAAAATTGACGAACAGATAGTAGGTTTTTGGATATGGAAGGAACATGTAAGAGATTAGAGAGAATGAAATTGCGTTTAGAGGAAGGAAGAAGGGCTGAACCAATGTTTTGGATAGGGAGTGTCGAACCATCACCAATAGCCACAGTCTCGGTGCCTTGATATGGGAGCATCTGATGTTGTTGAAGGTGACTCAAGTCTGGAGAGAAGTGGTGTGTGGCTGCCGTGTCAGGAAACCAGGACGCTGCTGACGTGTTGTGTGCCTGAAGTGAGGTCGGAGAGGGGGCTTGAAAAGATTGATTAAATCTGTTGTAACACACAAGAGCCGTGTGACCCATTTTACCACACACTTGACATTTGGGCCTTGAGTCTGGAAGCCCAGCAAAATTCTGAGGAGGCCCACGTGGTCCAAGAATGCCTCTGCCCCCAAAATTTCCACGATGTGAGCCCCTGTTTGATGATCCACGAAAGAAACGACCGCCTCTTCCTCCCCTTTGTTGGGTGTGAGTGAAATCAACGGATGGTGAGGGAATCATGCCCTGAGTTTGTTGAGTTTGATGGGTCAGACGGGATTCGTGATTGAGGAGGAAGGAGAGAACCTGATGTGGAGACGGAAACGCTAACTGTGTGGTGATGGACGTGACGATCGACTCATAGTCGGAGCCGAGTCCGGCCAGCAAGTACACGATGAACTCGTCGTCGGTCACTGGTTGTCCGGCAGCAGCAAGAACAGAGCAGAGGGCACGCGACTTGGTGAAGTAGTTGGTGATGTTGTCGCCGCCTTTGCGGAGTGAGGCAAGTTGGAGCCTCGTCTGAACGACATGAGCGCAGGACTTGGCGGCGTAGAGGTCTTTGAGAAGACTCCAGATCTGGAATGAGGTTGCACACTCTGTAACCTGAGCTAGCACTTGCTCAGATAGGGAAGACGTGAGTATGGCGACAACGAGATTATCCTTGGAAATCCAGTCTTCATAGCCAGGGTCGGTGGACGGCGGAGCCGGGCGGGAGCCGTCGATGAAAGAGTGAAGAGAATGTGCTCGGAGGTATGGGAACACTTGAGCTTTCCAGAGAGGATAGTTGTCTATGGTGAGTTTGAGGGTGATGAAAGCAGAGAAAGAGGTGAGAGGCGCCGGTGAGGACGCTGGAGTTGGGTTTCCGGTCTCCGGTTGAGGAGCCATGGAAGAAGAGAAGAGGAACGGGACAAAATTCAGAAAATGGACAGTGGTCCAGAGAGGCGCTCTGATACCATACTAGAGTGGGAAAAGGGACGTGCTGTTGTGCACTGTTTGATTGATTCTGAAAGTTATTACAAGAGGCATATATATAGCATGAGGCTTACAATGGGAGAGTGACAACTGTACACTCTATAGAAGGATCCAGAATTCTATGTATATATCCTTCTATACTTTACCAATTACGTTTTTACTTTGATTAATAAAACGACTTTTAGCCACGTCAAATTTGGCGTCGTTGTCGGGGAATCCAAATTTCTCATTTGTGTGTCTTTGTGGTTACCAATTTTTGTGTAGACCTATCTTACGGCTTACACCAGTGCTAGTGATATTTGCCCTTTTAGTTGTTATTTCTGAGTTCAACAAGACTTTGCTATGGCTGAGCCTACACTTCGGGAGTACATGTTGCTGCATGGAGATCATCGAACTTATAGACACAGAATGACAACTTGTGCCTTGTGTCTAAATTGCTTCCACCCAAATGATCACTGTCTTCAACTTGTTATTGATTGAAAAAAAACACTTGGATGCTCGCACCAAGGAATTGTAGGAAATATTGGATGCTCGCACAAAGGAATTGCGGGAACAGATGAGCCAATTGATTGAATTAATTTCGGCTAAGAATTCATCTGAAAACACCAGTGTCGTTACACTCAAAAGTGAAGAGAATCAATAAGTCGATCCTATTGATGAAGAGGACGACTGTGAGGAGAATGAATCATTGGAACAATCACCGCACTTTGAGCCACACACATGGCGCACCCGCTGTGGTAAAATTCTCGGTAAATCTAAAGAAGAATCTGAACTCTGGACTGCATTCGTGGTGAGCACAACCGCCCCCGCGGAAGACCAAGACCACATTCACGGTGATCGTTATTCAATTTCGGAAACCATTTATGGAGATCAAAACCGGGACCAACCGCGAACCGTGCCTAACCAAGCTTGTGGTTTCCCATGACAGCATCAACGAGAACTTTTGAGAGCATCTATGCCGATTTCTTTGGATACATCAAAGGGCCTTATATTGATTACTCCCTACGTTCCCATTTCTAATCTCTCGGTTCTAAGAACCCAACCATCCTTTTTCCAGAGGCACATAAAGAGAGGTTGATCATAGACGACGAAGATCTCTTCTAGAAGTTTAGCAAGTACGAGGTAAACATCCTTTTACCGAAACTTGTTAAAGACATTCCTAAATATGCTCGTCTCTTGAAGGAGATTCTCAACATCAATAGGAGACACAATACAAAGCTCTGGGAAGTCAATCCAGGTCTTATTACACGAGAAGGGCAATGTATGTTCCCCTTTCGTTATGCAAGATGCACATTCGAGCGATGCTCCACCCCCGGATTGATCTAAGTATGGGAGAAAGCCGACTAAAAGATTCAAGGTAGAAAAGGTCATTAAAAAGAACAATGTTCCAAGGTCTAAGACTTATCATAAATGGTTTGTATGAGTGATACGCTGCACTTTGTATAGCGTAACTAGGGATTATTACATTGTATTAGGAGTATATTCATATGAGTTTAGGGATATTTCTATGTTATGGATCATTGGAGTTATTATGAAGACTTAGAAGATATAAAGTGAAGATATGGAGTGAAGCAGAGAAGAGTTGAAGACGCATTCGAAGTATGGCTACTGGAGCGGAACCGCGATCGCCATCCAAGCTTGGCGATCTCCATGTCACAGCAGAAGAGAAGACTCTGAAGAATTGCCGACCGCGATCGCCATATACCAGGTGGTGATCGCTAGGAGTCAACAGAAGGTACGGCATTGGATTTAATGAAGGTGGTGATCGCCAGATTCTTGTAGCGATCACCATGTTGCGCTGAAGACGTGTTTCCGGATTTTCCATGTTTGTTTTATTTATTTCTTTTCCTTTTATATTATTATTTTCGTTTAGGATATTATTCTAGGGTTAGACTCTCTTTTAAGAACCCTAGCAACTTTCATTGTTTTTATCTATCATCTTTTCCATCAACAACGCTTAGTTCTGCAACCATGAGCAGGAACTAATTCCATTGTTTTACTTAGCAGTTGAAACCTTCAGTTATTAAGTTGTGAGATTTCTAAACTCTTGTTCTTTTCCTTTGGGTTTGTATTAATTCTCTTGTTCTTCATCTATATGATTTCTATTGGTTTTGCTAGATTGATCACCTAGTTTGATTAGTAGTCTTCTATTGCTAGACTAGGAATAGACGGTGGAATTCCTTGTCATTGTAGCATCCATATATGCATGATCTGGTAGTTGATTGCTTATATGAAAGAGAATTGATTGCATGTTAATACTTGACGGTTGTAAGTTATTGCATGCATCCTTATGATTCTTGTGCCCTTTGCTGCTATTTCATCTAATCTTGAGAGGTTTCCCTGATTGCTGAATAATAAGTATTATCACGACCGGTTGGCCTGCTGATATACTAAACATTAGAATAGGAACATTCCCTAGGATTGATAAGAACTTGAGATAATCTATGATCAACTTGATTGACTGTTGTGTGGATACTTGCTAGGTGAAACCCCTTCGCATATTATTCTCACCAATCGTTTCTCTGCTTGCTACTTGTTACTTTTGTGCTTTGTATAATCAAAACCCCCCCTGGTTACTTGTTACTTGTTCGTTAGTTGATATTTCGCTTGACTGCATAGTCATTGGTATTTTGATTCCCTTGGGTTCGATCTCTACTTGCTTGCTATACTCTAGTTAGTATTTTAGGGTTTCTTTGATTTAGCAATCACGACAATTGCTCTATCAAATTTGGCGCCATTGTCGGGGAATTGAATTATTCTATTTCTGTGCTAATTGTGAAATTATCAACTGTTTGGTGTGAACCTTTATGGTTCAGACCCGTGCTACTGATTCATCTCTTGTTGCCTTTGATCCAGAGATTGAAAGGACGTTCCGTCAGAACCGAAGAGCAGCTTTGAACCAAGACGACGAGATGGGTGAACATGGACCGCCATTGCCTACTATGAGGCAACTCACTGCCCCAGACTTAGACCAACAACCTTTGGCAATGAGGTTTCCTGTGATTGCTGAAGGTGTGAATTTTGAGTTGAAAGCTGGTTTAATTAATGAGCTACCACACTTTCATGGCTTAGCAGGAGAAGATCCCAACAAATACTTGGCTCAATTCCATGCCATATGTTCTAGTATGAAGCCAAGAGGTATTATTGAGGAGCAAGTCATGTTGAGAGGTTTTGGATTTACTCTAAAAGAAGTTGCGAATGATTGGCTCTATTATCAAGCCCCAGGGAGTATTGATACATGGGCTAAGATGAAGAAGGTTTTCTTGGAAAAGTGCTTCCCAACCACAAAACTGAGTAGCTTGAAGAAGGACATCACGACCATTCAACATCATTCAACTGAGAGTCTATATGAGTACTATGAGAGATTCAAGAAGTTGTGCTCAAGTTGTCCATTCCATAGTTACACTGACCAGGATCTTCTTATGTACTTGTTTAGTGGCCTGATTGATGAGGATCGTAGAATGGTAAACGCATCATGTGGAGGTAATTTCCTGAAATTGACTATACCTCAAGCTACTGAAATGTTTGAAGAGTTGGCTGAGAGTTCAAGGCAGTTCGGTAATAGACAGGGCTCCCACTCAGTGAAATCAATTGATTCAGATCGAATGCAGACTGACATGAATGAGTTGAAATAGATGGTAAAGCTTTTGATGCTGAAAAGTGATGCCCAACATGAAGTGAAAGTCATTCATGATCCTAATGCTGCGGTAAACGCTGCTGGTGGATGGCAACCAAGGCCAAGGTATGATCCTCATGTGAATAATTACCAGCAACCTAGACCTCAGAATTCTATGACTGCTGAAGATATGATCAAGTCATTAGCTCAGACTGTGATGCAACAAAGCGTTGAGACGAAATCAAGCATCCAAAATCTCGAAAATCAGATAGGACAGATTGCTCAAGTTGTGAGTAAATTAGAGGCCAAGGACTTGGCAAGAAACCTTAGAGAGAATGTCAGTGCAGTATTCCTAAGAAGCGGCAAAGTGTTGGATGATAATTCTGTGTAAAAACCGCGATCGCCATCCCCATATGGTGATCGCCATCTTATTTATGGGGAATCTAGAGTTTCTGCATAGCGACCGCGATCGCCATCTGTTGCCTGACGAATTTGAGGCCCTTGCTTTGAAACCGCGATCGCCAGATTCTGGTAGCGATCGCGGGAAGGTGACTGAGTTCAAAGACGATTATGCTCGCCCAAATTTCCCTCCTCTGTTTTCACAGAATCCTGTAGCCCCTTTCCCTGAAGCATTGAAGAATACTCGAAGACCTAACAATGACAAAGTGATCTTCGAAACCTTTAGTAGGTGTGAGGTAAACATTCCTTTGCTTAAACTTGTTAAGAGTATTCCTAGATTTGCTAAGTTTTTGAAAGAAGTTTGCACTATTAAAAGAAATCAAAAACTGAAGGGAAAGCAAAAAGTGAAAGTGAGTGAACAAGTTTCTGCTGTGTTTAAAAAGCGTATGCCTAAAAAGTGTGGTGATCCTGGCATGTTTAGTATTCCATGTGTTATTGGGGATATGAAATTTGAGAAAGCCATGCGTGATTTAGGTGCTTCGATTAATGTTTTGCCCTATTCCTTGTATAAATCACTAGGATTAGGACCTTTGCATGAAACATGAACTGTTATTCAACTTGCTGATAGATCTACTGTGTACCCGAAAGGGGTTGTTGAGGATGTGCTTGTTATGGTTGGTAATCTGATTTTTCCTGCTGATTTCTTTGTGTTGGATATGGAGCATGCTAATAATGTCACACCTATACTATTAGGTAGACCTTTCATGAAAACAGCACAAACGAAAATTGATGTGAATAGTGGGACTCTCTCTATGGAATTTGATGGGGATAAGGTGGAATATAATATATATGACATGGATCCCATTGATAAGAATTCTCTATGTGCTATTGATGTGATTACTCCTACTTGTATGGATGAATTGAAACCTATTTTAGAGAATGTCTTAGGAGACCCACAAGTAGATACAGTTTTGTCTACTAACATGCAGGAGTTTCAGGCTAAGCTAGATCCCGAAGGTAAGCTTTCTCCACATCCTTTGGGCAGTCGCCCCAAATTACTGACCTCGCCAGGCGAGATACCATTCATGTCTAGTGTGCAGGCACTTGATATTGAGCTGAAACAGCCACCTGATACGATCAAGGAGGAGAAAGTGAATGAAACCACTTTCATTGCTAAAGACAAAGTGGTCAAGCTCAAAGGGACGAGGTTCAAGGCGTTCCATGAGTGGTTTAGGAGAGAATTCAGACAAGAGACGGTTTTCACGAAGCCAAATGGCGTTAGTTAAATCTCTTGAGTTTCATGTCGAGCCACGACAAAAAATAAGGCGCTGCTCGGGAGGTAACCCGAGGTTTGAGATTGTTTTTATTTGTTTTTGTGTGTTTTGTTCGGTTTAATTTTCTTTTTAGTATTTTTATGGACAGGAGGAAAGCACCGAAGCATAGGTTCAGCTACAGTCCGTAGCCAAACCGCGATCGCCATCCTTGGGACGCGATCGCGGTTTCCTCGCTGTAAGTCTTCTCTCCCGTCTAGCAAAAACAAAAAAAAAACAAAAACAATTAATCCGAAATTCATTCCGAGAAAAAAAAAATATATCGGATTTAAAAAAAATAGAGTGCAGAAAAAAATGAGAGAATAGAAAGTAAGGAAGTGTATTTCATCAAGTTTTGTTTTCATCGTTTCATCATTCATATCATCTATGGATCTACATTTGTTGGAGTGCGGCTTGTTGGTGACCATGTTCTTTGCAAGGAATTGATTTTGAATCACCATCTACTTTGGAGGTATTCTTTCTTTTGTCTTGGATGAGCTGTGCATTGTTGGATTACATTTGGTGCTCATCTCGTTTCTCATTCTACCACACCTTGTGTTTCATTGGAGGAAGGTCATTCGACCTTGTATGTGAGTCTTCTGTCTCCTTCCCTGGGTTCGTTATTATGCCTTCCATTTCATTGAGGACAATGCAATGTTTAAGTATGGGGGAGGAGAATGTATTCACATGTCTTTATTTGGTGTTGGTTGTATCTGCATGAAGTTATTGAATAAATTGTTTGAAAAAGCCACAAAAATTGAAAAAAGGCATACAAAATCCTTGGATAGCAAGTTCTATGCAATAAGAAGGTGGCTTGGCCGGCACTAGGCGGAGGCAACAATAAGTCTGAAGTGATGTGAGTTTGTGAGCCTGGAACAATTATTGAGTGGTTGGGATGAAAACCTAAAAGGCGCCTAAGCAAGATGAGTGTATAAAAAAAATTGAGTGTTTTAGGATTTTTATCATCTTGGCGTATGGAGACATAAGAAGAATAGGAGGATTCGAGTAGGCCACTTGGAGGAATAAGGTGTAGTTTTGGGTTTATGCTTATTGTATCACATTGTTCTTGATGTTGTGTTTTGTATGTTTGGAGGAGCTTATTGGTTATGTAATCACTAGTAGATATCTTTGTATTTCCTGAGGCCTTGAGCATTTTATTGTAAGGGTAGCTTTTCTTTAAGTTACTCGGGACGAGTAAAGGTCTAAGTATGGGGATATTTGATACGCTGCACTTTGTATAGCGTAACTAGGGATTATTACATTGTATTAGGAGTATATTCATATGAGTTTAGGGACATTTCTATGTTATGGATCATTGGAGTTATTATGAAGACTTAGAAGATATAAAGTGAAGATATGGAGTGAAGCTGAGAAGAATTGAAGACGCAGTCGAAGTATGGCTACTGGAGCGGAACCGCGATCGCCATCAAAGCTTGGCGATCTCCATGTCACAGCAGAAGAGAAGACTCTGAAGAATTGCCGACCGCGATCGCCATATACCAGGTGGTGATCGCTAGGAGTCAACAGAAGGTACGGCATTGGATTTAATGAAGGTGGTGATCGCCAGATTCTTGTAGCGATCACCATGTTGCGCTGAAGACGTGTTTCCGGATTTTCCATGTTTGTTTTATTTATTTCTTTTCCTTTTATATTATTATTTTCGTTTAGGATATTATTCTAGGGTTAGACTCTCTTTTAAGAACCCTAGCAACTTTCATTGTTTTTATCTATCATCTTTTCCATCAACAACGCTTAGTTCTGCAACCATGAGCAGGAACTAATTCTATTGTTTTACTTAGCAGTTGAAACCTTCAGTTATTAAGTTGTGAGATTTCTAAACTCTTGTTCCTTTCCTTTGGGTTTGTATTAATTCTCTTGTTCTTCATCTATATGATTTCTATTGGTTTTGCTAGATTGATCACCTAGTTTGATTAGTAGTCTTCTATTGCTAGACTAGGAATAGACGGTGGAATTCCTTGTCATTGTAGCATCCATATATGCATGATCTTGTAGTTGATTGCTTATATGAAAGAGAATTGATTGCATGTTAATACTTGACGGTTGTAAGTTATTGCATGCATCCTTATGATTCTTGTGCCCTTTGCTGCTATTTCATCTAATCTTGAGAGGTTTCCCTGATTGCTGAATAATAAGTATTATCACGACCGGTTGGCCTGCTGATATACTAAAGATTAGAATAGGAACATTCCCTAGGATTGATAAGAACTTGAGATAATCTATGATCAACTTGATTGACTGTTGTGTGGATACTTGCTAGGTGAAACCCCTTCGCATATTATTCTCACCAATCGTTTCTCTGCTTGCTACTTGTTACTTTTGTGCTTCGTATAATAAAAAAAAACTTGGTTACTTGTTACTTGTTCGTTAGGTGATATTTCGCTTGACTGCATAGTCATTGGTGTTTTGATTCCCTTGGGTTCGACCTCTACTTGCTTGCTATACTCTAGTTAGTATTTTAGGGTTTCTTTTATTTAGCAATCACGACAATTGCTCTATCAATGAGTGGGTTCTTCAAAACCCCAAATATTGAGATGAGTTTGATGTCGTGCCAACGGCGTAAACTAAGACGCTGCTTGGGAAGAAACCCATGTCAGGTAAGTTAGGTTTTTGTTTTTGTTAGTTCATTTTAATGTCTTTTTAATTTGTTTTCGGGGGTTCAAGATGGAGTGCCCAACCACCTCCACTGCACCCGCGATGAATAGTGTTGCGGTGCATCGTGGTGTAAGTCCTTCTCGTTTATCTAAAAACAATTATTATAAAATAGAAAATAAATCCCCCAAAAAAAAAGATCAGATTTAAATTATAGATAGATAAAAAGAAAAAGTTGAATAAAAAAAGAAAAAGAAAAAGTTGAATGGAAAGAGAAAAGAAAGTTAGGAAATTGACCGTATTCGAGTTTGCATTTTAGTAATTGTTCCATTAGAGGAAATCACAATCTCGGGATTGCAAACCGTGGTTGCGGGTATGTGCTTAGAAACCTTCTTGATATTTGGGAGTTTGTTTATGGGTTAGTATCACTTTTATTGAGTTTTTTTTGTACTTTCTGATATTTGAGAGTTTGATTGGATAGTAGGTTTATCTTATCTTACTTGAGACAAGTAAAGGTCTAAGTATGGGGAAAATTTAATAAGCGGTATTTTGTATTCCGTAACTTGGATATAATAGCATGATTTAGATCGAGTTGTTGAGGGGGAGCCCCTAAGAGTATACTTGAAGCGCAAACGATAGATTAGCATGATTTCAAAAGTAATGTGAAATCTAATTCCACCGTTGTTGCACTTGAACATTTAAAGCGCAACAAATATCGTTTGTTAGATATCTATCTAAATTATTTCCCATCAAGTTGGATTTACTCTCTTGTTCTTAATTGAATTACGTGAATCTTATTGGTTTCTCTAGTCTGATCAACTAGGTTATCAATATTATCCATATTACTAGGATTATTGGTAGAGATTAAACAATTGACTTGCTACGTGAATCTTGTTTGAGTGTGACAACTTCATTTAACTCATTTAACACCCTCTTCAACTGTGAATCTCCGAGCATTATTTCATTCACAAGGTGAAATTTGCACGCTCTTTCCGTACGGTCTTCTAATATATCCACCGAAAAAGTGTAAATAATAAATCTATGGTTGAAAATGAATATCTATACAGAGAAAACAATAGTCTAAATTAACCACCTTAGGACGCTCCTTCTTAATCTTAATCAACAAGAGATCCTTGTATCCAAATCGGCTATCTATCCTTTTGTAGCCAAGAAACCCTAAATTGCTTAAGCGCAGGCAGCCAAAACGAATCAATAAACCGTATTTTCTTGACTAGGTACTAAAAAAACAAAGTTCTAGACTTTATATAAGAAAACTAAGAAAAATGAGCCATTATATAACAACCGAGAAGAGCGGCCCAACCCAAAAATGAAATCTCAAAGAAAGTCGTTTTATTTAATTTTATTACAAAAAACGAAACACCATACTCTCAGTAAGACTAAGCGTCTGTAAGATTCATGGGGATACGTAAAACTAAAGGTGTTCAAATTTCAGTTTTGATCCGAACCGAACCAAAACTGAACTGAAGTTAGTCCAGTTCGATTTTTGGTTCTCTTTTAGGAGAAGTTCGATTTTTGGTTCGGTTGGTTTTAGTTTTGGTCGGTTAAAGTCTTTTAACATCATTTTCTTCAAATCTTCAAAGGACGTCTTCAATCTCATAACTCTTCATGGTTCTACACTTCTTCTCCTTAGCTCATAGTTATGTAACATTGTAACAAGAATCAACAGTATGACTGATAGATGAAACCACAACCAACAGTCAACAATAAACAATCAACCATGGGCTCCTTCAGTCTTAGAAAGCAAGGAGACATAAAAACTTCTTCAGCATCTTTCCATGATGACTTTATTTCATTTGTCCGTTGGTTTTTGGCAGCTGATGGATGCATCTGCATCCTCGGAATCCTCGGAATCTGATGGGAGGGCATTTCCTTTGTTTTCTGGAGAATGATCTTTGTAAATGAGTTTTCCCTTCAAGAGTTAAACCTGAAGTTGATCCTTGTGTTTTGACTTGTTCCATATGGGTTTGTTGTTGCCATTAATAGGTGATCCTAGAAAGGTTTAGAGTGAGCTAGAGTTCTATACTTAATTCATACAACTTCAATCATTTCTAGCAATAAATCTTTTAAACAAATACATTATTTTCATCTTGAAGGATTGTGATAATCCCAAACACCATATTTAATGAAGTTCCTTTCTCTTTCGTACAAAATATCCGGTTAACACATGACTAAAAAGCTCAAAGGGGAAAAGAGATGCAACTGAATTTGTAGAATGAACACTTTATAAAAATTGTTGTAAAAATACTTCTTTAGTTACTGTTTGTGTCTAAAAATACGACGAGTGTGGAACGCGTGGAAGCTACGCGTAGAAGGACATCATCTTATTCTATATTATATTATTGTAAATGGTAAAAGATACGGTAGAGAATATTTTTTACCTTGTTTATTATATCGTTATTTAGATAGAAGTAAAAGATAAGATCTCGTTTCCATAAAGATATTGTTAGGGTTAGCCTATAAATAAAGGTTAACGCCTGCTTTGTAATCATCTGAGCCGTCATTCGAGTAATACCAAGCTAAAGTTTCAACCCTAATTTCCTGCCTTGTTCTTGAGTGTTGAGATTATACCGTATTCTTTGATCTTTGCCCTACAATTGCTTAGTTATCTTCTCGTAGGTAATTTCGCTACAAACAATTGGCACCCACCGTGGGGCAAGATCAAAAAGGTATCGTCTTTCCATACGAAAAGAGCTTCTTTTTTGCAGGGAATCATGACTAGTCCGACCAACAGCCCGCGCAATGGTGAAGAGAGGTCCGAAGAAGAGGATCACACAACGTTTCCTCTGGCTCCGGTGAATGAAGACGCAAGAAAAGGTCTCGAAATCACCCCCAGCACCCCAAAAGAAAGCGCCCCCACAGAAAAACAAGGGATAGATGGTGAAGTAACCAATGTGGCCACCGTCCGAGCGCAGATCGAGTCCTTCAAAAAACTCAAGCCGAAGCCCTGCAAGCAAGCGAGAAGACGGTGTCGGAACTCACCAAGGAGAACGAGAGGTTGAATTCCATAATCAAGGAACTCAAGGCAGGTTCCACGGGGCAACATACCTACGTCCGCGGCCAGAGCATTGTTCGACGCCTCGATATGGACGCAGCCATCGAAGAAGACGACGTATATCATCCCCAAGAACACCATGGTTACGTCTTCCCCAAGGAACATACCCAGAAAAAGAAATCTGAAGAGACCTTAACCTCAGACACCGTCGCTGCGCTCGTAGCACAACAAGTCGGAGCCTTGAGGAAAGAGATGATGTTGATGCCCGGGGCCCCCAAATCCATAATCCCTGAAGACGAATTCGGATTCGAGGAAAGCCCGTTTGTTGCCGCTATCGCCTTCAAGAAGATCGCCAAGAAATTCACCGTCGCGGACCTCCCCGTCTATGATGGGTCAGACGACCCGGAAGAACACGTCTTGCTCTACAAAGCTAAGCTCTCCACATGTCCGATCGAACCAGAATTAAAGGAAGCAATGATGTGCAAGTTCTTCAGCTCAACGCTAAAAGGTCCAGCCTTGACGTGGTTCATCCACTTGCCCAAGGGAAGTATCTCCTCCTACGCCGAGCTCTCCAACCAATTCCGGCTGCAATTCGCCAGCAGTAAGTTGTTCGCAAAACAACCTTCAGATCTCCATAACATGCGTATGAACAAGGGCGAGACCATAAGGGCCTTCTTGAAACGCTTCAATGATGAAAAGATTACGATCCCAGATTGTACTGAAGCCACCGCCGCCGACGCGTTCAGGCGAGCACTCCCCCGAGATAGTGATTTGTATAAAGAACTGACGAAGACTCGTCCCGAGTCATTTGTCTCGACTAGGGAAAGAGCCATGGAAGCCATACGATTGGAAGAAGATCTCCTAAGGTACGAAGAAAATTCTCGATTTCCACGTAGGCGAACTCCTCCGCGCAGAAACTCACCTCAACGTCGACACAACGACCGGCATCAAGAGCGAGGGGAACGTCATGACAGGAGAAACAAGCGATTCCAAAGAGAACCGCAGACGGTGCATGCTGTGAGCGAGGTCCATAGCGTCTACATGGTAGACAAAGGTATCTCTATGAAGACCGACGCGTTGCGAGTCATGAGCGCGATGGATGGATTACGTGACGTACAATGGCCGAGAAAGCCGAATCCCAGAAGGAGACCCAGAACAGGGAAGGGGTACTGCGAGTTTCATAACGATACGGGTCATACGACGGATGGTTGTTACACCCTGAGAAAAGAAGTGTTAAGGTTGCTGAAAAGAGGAGATCTGAAAGACCTACTCTCCAAAGAAGGAAGGAACGCGTTTGAAGGGGTGAAGAGAGAAAGGAAGTCCCCTACTCCACCTCCACCTCCGTCAAGTCATACCCGGACTATACACACCATCATCGGAGGCTCTTCCACGAGTGGCCATACCGCGTCCGCCGCCAGAAGGAATATCAAGATCCTACGCGACGACAGCGACATGACAAGGGTTTACCAAATTCGCCATATCAGAAGGAATTACCCAATCACGTTCGAAGAGCCAAACGAGACGGTGGAGCATCACGACGGGTTAGTCATCTCCCTCACCGTCAACAATTGCCTAGTCAAGAGGATTCTCATAGACAACGGGAGCTCCGCCAACATCATCACTGCGTCCGCCATAAAGGAACCCAGACTATCCAACGACGACGTCATAAAGAAGCATGTCCCTCTAGTGGGGTTCAGTGGCGAAGTGGCAAGCATGTTGGGAGAGATCACTTTGGCAACATACGCAAGAGGTATTAATATGCAAGCCAAGTTTGCAGTAATGGAGATCGAGTCACCCTACAATATTATCCTGGGAAGACCTTGGCTGCACGACATGAAAGCTATACCCTCAACGTATCACCAATCCTTGAAATTCCCGTCTCCATGGGGGATCCAAGAAATCAAAGGCGAGCTTCAAGTCGCGAGAGAGTGCTACAGCATTGGGATGAAAAAAGCCACTAAGGCATCGGTGGATAAAGAAAAAAAAGCATAGCAATCAAGGAATCGCAAAGAAAAAGCTAGGGGTGGAAAGTCAATCCCCGACGCAATGGGAAGAACAGAGTTGAACAAGCAAAGGAATACTAATATGCCAAGTAAGTACGAGCAAAAGATCCAAACAAAGAGCAACAACCCAAGCTACATGTTTCTGAAACACCATCCGCCATAAGCCTAAAGAAGTAATAAGAGCTTCCGAGTTTCCTAGCGTTATTTCCTTTATGTTCTTTCTTGCATGATTAGGATTAGTTTCTTTCAAGAGTCTCAATAAATTTAGCATCGTTATCTTAGTGTCGGAGTGACAAGGGGTCGCGACGACTAGGGGTAAGCGTAGAAGTCGAAGTCTGTCAGTTCGTGATGCATTTTCTTTATTAATATATGAATACACTCTTTTTCTCCGACATGTTAAAGTATGCTGAGTTGTTCAATTCCAAATTACTTGCTCTTTGTCTATGACGTAACATCAAGCTTAATAAGGCCGCGGCGAAAATCCGCGTCGGGGAGGAATTTCGTTAGCCTACGCGTTCGAGGCTCCATCTACGCGTAGACAACGTTAGCCGAACCGCCAACCCCGAGTCGAAGCTCCCCATGATTGTTAGCGACGTGTGGCAATGGTCATGGGGAATGAAGCCCGGCACCTCACGAAATCGGCACGGCCCTCTGAGCGAAGAAGGGAAACCTATCGCCACGACCACTCTCCAGGAACGCGTACTCGCGCCTTCCACGGCCCCTCTGAGAGTAATGAATCCACGGGCAAAACGCCAAACCGGCAGGGATGCGTCCACCGGCATCGTAAGTCCTAACAATCTAGAAATCGGACGCCACACGATGAATAGGTCCGTCGATTAAAAGAGTTCGACGTCGACCTAAACGCTAGCGTGAGGCAACGGACCCACCTTACAAGTAAGGGGTAACGTCACAAGCTGATAAAAATCACACGCTGACCTATGTCCGCCACTCGCTTTAGGGTTCGGAGGAAATGCTGGACCCAACCTTCATGTAAGCCGGCAACGTAACTAAAGCAGCCGCAATGGACATACCATCTTATTAAGTAAACGAAATCTTCTAACACGTTCACTACGAGCGAAGTATCGTACCAGGGGTGGGAAAACCACACCCTACAAAGATAAAGTAGGAGCCAAAGAACCAACCCTACGTACTCATAAATAAGCTACGCGTAGAAGATCACGAAGGTCAAAAGCCAAAGTTTCTGCACACACGCGAAACAAGACACGCGCACAAAAACAAAGTACATAAGAGATGAAGACCAGATAAGGGGTAAATTCCTAAGATGTCCGCAACGTGAAGATTGACGCGTAAGATGCAAAAAATAAAATACGACATACAATAAGTAAAGAAGAATCCACGAGTCTTTGATAGCTCTAACCTAGTCTACAAGAAGCCTAGGTCAAACCTACCAAAAGGGGTGGGAGTACTCGAGAAATCAAGAAGCACCCCCGAGATAAAAGATCGATTCGAAAAAAGGATCCAAAAGTCACTCGAGTAACGTATGGACGAGTACGCCGTCACCAACAAAAGGAAGACTAGATACAACGACATATTCGAGTCACAGAAGATCTTGAAGACGTCTTCACCAACAAGTAAGTAATTCCAAAATAAAGTAACTATATTATAAGAAGCCCATTATGAAGGGCGAGAATGGAGATATCTACAAGTAAACGCCCCGAAGAACGGCGACGCGTAAAAAAAGGAAAGAAAAAGGAATTTACAAAGAACTCCAAGGGAAGAACGACCCCGGAAAATCAAGAAGAGTCGTTGTCAGACTCAGAAGAACTTGATGAAGAACCATCCCCGTCCTCATACTCGCGTTCATCCCCTTCCTCGTCTTCAGTATCTTCCACGACGTCTTCTTCACCAGCATCTCTGTCATCTTCGACGCCATCGTTAGGGTCGACCTCGTTGAGATGAGGGACGTCATCCTCCATAACATGAGGACTCGCCGGAGGATTCATAGGCGTAGGTCCCGCGTCGACACCTTCAGGAAGCTCCGGGAACGCCTCCTCAAACTCCTTCCGCTCCTTTACCGGATTCCAACCGCGATATTTACCAGCGGCATACTGTTCGATGACTTCCACACAAGAAAGCCAAGACCAATAAAGCTTCACCTCCTTGAGCTCAGAAGCAAGCTTCTCCTCCACCTTAGCCTTCTCGTCCTCCAGAGTAGCGATCCTTGCCTTCGAGTCCTCGACCTGTTTGGCAAGATCAACGTGAAGTTTAAGCGCCGCCGTAACCTTCTCTTGAGCCTCGCCCTCCGCCTTACGCAACGCCTCAACTGTCGACTCAAGCTCCTTAATCTTCGCCTTGTCGGCCGATTGCTTGACCTCCATAGCTTTCACCCGATTGAAAAAATCGGAGAAGCGCCCATAGACGCACATCGAAGATTGAAAAGCCTAAAGGAAAGAAGACAAAAAGGTAAGAATAAAATCAAAGACAGAAGATTCAACATAAAAAGCAAAGGAAACCTACCTGCCATTGCGTAGCAAGCGCCTCTCCTATCACGTCTTCCGTCTCCATCGGCAAATAATAATCAAGCGACGGAGGATTCTGAAGATGCTTCATGGCGGGCAAAAATGACCTTCCAGACACGACGACACGGGAAATAACTCCTGGGAAGTCGTCGATGGTCTCGTAGTCGAAGTTTAACTTCTCAACCACCTTCTCCTTACCCTTACGTGACTTTTTCACCGGAGTTGAAGAAGGAGATGGAGACGAGATGAGAGAAATCATCGGCGTAATATGAATAGGGACCGCGGAAGCAGTTCCCTCTCTAGTACGACTCCTCTTCTGCGACGCAATAAGAGCGGACGCAGATTTCCCCCCGCTACGAACGCGAGAAAGATCCACGGACACTAAATGATCAACAGAGAAAGGGGTTAGAACCCTCATAACAGAAGAAAGAGGAAAACTAAGTAAGAGAGCGTGAATGTGTTACCTGTCAAGGCCGTAGAAGCAATGCGGTGCCTTCTCCATCGTGACCATGGAAGGTTCGTTCGCTCTCCGGAATCTCGAGAAGTTTAGCGATGACTTTCTTGGTCTCTCGCCTCACCACGATAGCGTCTGCATTAACTACAAAGAAGAACAAGATAAAGTAAGACGTCGGCAATGATGCGTATAGTAAAGATTCAAAAGAGAGAAAAGGCGAACTCACTCGAAGGATTCCAACACTCGATTAACCAAGCGCATTCCTCACCATGAGTCGATTTATTTACATAATAAAAGAAGTCGACCCAATGACGATCAGCCTGGCTCCCCTCAATAGCAATCTTGGCTGCTTTGGGTCTTGATCTACGACCTACCCTCCCGAACGTTATGGTGTGAACGTTAAAAGAATGAGCAAGATCGTCGACGACAAGGTCAACACCATGTTTCTCCTTCACGTTGTCCAAAGCGCCCAAAATCCTCCAAACGCTCGGCAAAAGCTACCCTACGGCCACTCCTAGAGCGAGCATGAACGCCTTCGTCAAAGGAGAGAAAGGAAATCGGTGACCAGTAAGGAAAGGGTATTCGTATACCGCAATCCACCCTGGCCGATGTGCATCAGCAAATACCCCTTGAGGAGGTATCTCAATCTCCACCTCGGGAGGGAGATTCGCCAACGATCTCAATCTCACGACGTCGCGTGCCTCCGTTGACTTACAGTCGAAATCCTTCAAGATAAACTTGGGTACGTAGAAAGAAGCCATTTTTTAAGAGTTAGAAGAAGAGATCTGAAGAAAGGAGAAGCAAATGATCTTTTTTGAGAGTAAGTAAACGAGAAAGCAAAAGATAATCAGAATAGATGAATTGTAGAAGGAGTAGGAAGAGAATGAAGATCTCCCCTTTATATAGCCCGAGAGATCGCGAAGAGTACGGGAGAAAGTTTAACGGCATTATAGTCGTTGGAAAACTAGCCGTTGCGAGTGAACGTTATCGGCACAGATATCAAAGCTCCTCACCTGCCACATGTAAATGATTGAAGAAGAAGGACGATCAAAGCTCTGCGACGATAATAAAAATTCAAGTGACGTAATCATCCACGCGTTCCTGGTGTGTAATGAAGACGTATTCCATGAAGAAAGAAGGCGTCTCCCAGCTCTACTAGACGTCAAGCCCTGTAAGACGCCTTAGGGGTATTGTTTGTGCCTAAAAATACGACGAGTGTGGAACGCGTGGAAGCTACGCGTAAAAGGACATCATCGCCACGACGAGGTGAAAGGAAGATATCGTCGACGTAACGAGACGTGGCAAAGGTCTCGTTCTTCTCAAGGATTAGGTCGGCCGAGTGTATTTTATCTTATTCTATATTATATTATTGTAAATGGTAAAAGATACGGTAGAGAATATCTTTTACCTTGTTTATTATATCGTTATTTAGATATTGTTAGGGTTAGCCTATAAATAAAGGCTAACGCCTGCTTTGTAATCATCTGAGTCGTCATTCGAGTAATACCAAGCTAAAGTTTCAACCCTAATTTCCTGCCTTGTTCTTGAGTGTTGAGATTATACCGTATTCTTTGCTCTTTGCCCTACAATTGCTTAGTTATCTTCTCGTAGGTAATTTCGCTACAAACAGTTACCAAATTGCAAGACATGTCTTTTGGGGTATTATTTGCATTAGTTAGGTATTATTTTTTCTTCTCTTAAACCAATAATATTTTTTTAATAAAACGAAAATATAAAATATTTATTTCCTTGATTTATTAATTATAAAAAATGATTTTGTGAAATAGTTGAAAAGATTTATTAAAAAACAAAAATATTACACAATTTTTTTAGGCTCCCTCTAAATGCACACTATTTTGTGCGGTAAAATTAGTAGTTAACTTTGGTGCGGTAACATTTAACGCACGAGATGTTTCCGCGATATAGTCGGAATTTTTTCGGAAACCTATACGAAGCCTGTGCGGTAAGAATTAACGCACAGATCTGTGCGTTAAGATTTACCGCACAAGCTTAATCACAGATTAACTAAAAAAAATTAAGATTTACCGCACAGGAATTATATTTTTTAAAAGAAATTAATTTTAAAAAATAAATTAAAATATACCGCACGGGAATTTATTTTTATTTTTTTTAAAATAAACCGGTGCGGTAAACATTACCGCCCCAGTTTAGATATTTTTTTAAAAACAATTCTCTCTCCCCGACCCCTTCTTCAAGCTACCCCGACCAAGGTGCTTCTTCGGGGCCCCAAATTCCGGCCGGAGCCGTCCCCACGACTATGGAGCTTCCGCCGACTGTGGAGCTTCCGCCGACGGCGGCTTGGGTTGCTATGGAGGAAGAAGAAGAGGAGGAAGACGAGGTTCCCCTGAGGTACAGTGGTGGTGCTCGGAACCGCCCCGATACCCGACCAAGAACCGCCTCGATACCAGATCCGGTTTCAATCGGATGCGATCCGATTCAACCTCAGCCCGCCCCGATTCCCACACAAACCGTCCCGATACCCGCAGCCCAACCCGCCCCGAGAGTTATCCGAAGAAATCGAAAGTGACCCGCCCAAAACCCCGGTCCCCGCCCCACTACTCGAGCAAGTAGAAGGTTAAACACACAAATCGAGGCGCAACCGGAAGCTTTTGAGACTCCAGTAGATCTACAACAAGTATGTATGCATTATTAAATATTTTTTAACATTTGTAATGCTATTAAATTATTTAATTTGGTAGCGTTATGAAATTATTTAATTTCTTAACTTTATGAAATTATTTAATTTCGTAACGTTATGAAATTAATTATTTTATTTCGTAACGTTAATTAATTATTATATTTCGTAACATTATGAAATTAATTATTTTATTTCGTAACGTTGTGAAATTATTTTATTTCATAACGTTATGAAATTAATTATATTATTTCGTAACTTTATGAAATTATTTTATTTCATAACGTAATGAAATTAATTATTTTATTTCGTAACGTTATGAAATTAATTATTTTATTTCATTACGTTATGAAATTATTTTATTTCATTACGTTATGAAATTATTTTATTTCATAACGTTATGAAATTAATTATTTTATTTTGTAACGTTATGAAATAAAATAAATAATTTCATAACGTTATGAAATTAATTATTTTATTTTGTAACGTTATGAAATTAATTATTTTATTTTGTAACGTTATGAAATTATTTTATTTCATGGCGTTATGAATCTAATTATTTTATTTCATAACGTTATGAAATTAATTATTTTATTTAGTAATGTTATGAAATTAGTTTATTTCATAAAGTTATGAAATATAAGTATATAAAGTAGATGTAAGTATTGAAATTATGGCGATTAAAGTAATTCTTAAAGTAGATGTAAGTTTTTGAATGAGATGTGGTTGAATAACGTTATTTTTGAAATTAGAGATGATTTTGATTAGGATTGACGTTACGGAACCTTTATGTAACGTTATGATGTCATTAAAAAAGACGTTTTGAAATTCGACGTTTTTTGGTAACTCTATGAAAATAAAGTTACACTATAAGAACAACATTAGGGTGTGCGAGATGCGATGGCTTCTAGTGGATTAGTCTCGGGGGCTCTTGTTGCTACAGAGCGTGTTAGGAGGACGCATATTACGGCCGGTATACGTTAGAGATTTGCTAGTGTGCGAGAGCAGCTGATAGCTTCTAGTCCGACACCCGTTGTTGTTACTGGGGAAGTTACAAATATTGGGGAAGTTGGGGATTTTGGTCTAGATGTTGATACGTCGGCTGATGATGAAGATTAGAGTGATAGTGAGGAGGAGGATATGGACATCGATGATACAGCTGTTGATTTGGATGATGATATGTTGGGAGACGATGAGGGTTTAGGTACAGATTATATTGTATCTTTTCCCGATATACCGACAGATCAGCTTAGGAGAGGCCACTCTCCTATTATTTCGGATGACCATGCTGGTGTGGGCCCTTCATCACCAGTTTTTACTGATTTAGCTCCTCCAGTAGTTAAAGATCCTACGCCAGACGCAGAGGCTCCCACGACTGATGATGTACCGCATTCGGCTCCTAGCTACCAATGCTGCTACACCTCATGTACCACCTCCCGCTGCACCTTGGATGAGAGGAGGTCCTGTAACAAATTAGTTGCTGAGGAGTTACGAGACGCACATCGCGAGGGCTATTTATGAGCTTACAATTGTTGATCCTCCCGCACCAGAGATTCCACTTAGCCCCCGTCCTCTTCCCCCATTTAGACGGATCCGTCGCCTAAAGTGAAATTTTCGTAGCCAAAAACCTTTTGCGACAAACAATATTTCGTCACAAGTTCGTCGCCATAGGCCCGTCGCCCAAAGATCCATTGACAAAATCCACTTTTGTCCCTAAGTAACCATTTGTGAAAAACAATATTTTGTCGCCCTATGTTTTCTACGACGAAATTCGATTTTGTCGCCCTATGTTTCAGCGACGAAAGCTATGTTTTGTCTCCCTATGTTTCAGCGACGAAAGCTATGTTTTGTCGGCCTTTGTTTTAGTGATGAAATGAAAGTTCGTCGCAATAGTTTTTTGTGACGAAATTTATTTTGTCACTGTTTATTTTGTGACAAATGTTGTTTTTGTCGCCCAAGTTGGAACAAAGATTCACATTATTTTACTGCCATTTGCTTCTATTTGTATTGATTTGTTAAAATAGAATACTTTTTATTAATATAAATACTAAAATTGCTAATTGTCTCTAGAATCTCATATTATATTACTTTAACAACCATCAGTACAAAGCTATGTTTTGAGCGAGTGAGGGAGAACGAGTTAGCTCGGAGCAGGCGCCGCCGGAGACGAAGCTTTTGCAGCAACATGTGAGAATGGACAAGGATAAGTAGGAGACCATAGAGAATGGCACATCTATGAAAATTTGACATATTTAGAAGGATATTTTGGTCATTTTATCCCTTTTACGGAGAAACTAACCGAAAATGTATATAGGTGGTGTTTTGTTAACGGAGATAAGAAAATGGGTGGTTAATTATAATTATCGATATAACGGGTGGTTTCGTGCAAATGGTGACAAATAACGGGTGGTTTTATGCAAAACCCCCTATGTTTTGCATAAGTTTTGTCTAAGCGTACTAATCTAAACGTGCCACAATTTTTTATTTTTATTTTTATTTTTGATAAAGGCTAGGACCGGAGTCTCACCTTCGAGCAGGCGACAACTCCTAACCATCCTTACGGATGATCCTGAAAAAGTCGGAGTGAGAATGATACACACCCGACTGTAAATAGATAGATGTCATTGTTCTGATATATAAATCAGATAATAATCCATCTTGATTACAGGAATGAACGGTTTTAAGAAAATGCATGTTCATTTCTGCTTTAGACAGAAAATCAGCTGCTTTGTTTGCTTCTCCTAAGCAATGAAATATTTGAACATTATCAGATGATTTCAATATATGTTTAATATCCAGAACTATGTTCCAAATTTTCCAAGTTAGTTTCCAAATATCTTTTATAGAATTTATCACCGTAATATTGTCACCTTCTAAAATAATATTTTTACATTTCATCTTTAATGCTAACTGAACTGCATATAAAGCGCCTAATGCTTCAGTGAATAAAGGTGAGGACGAAGACACTTTTTTATTATAATGATCAATAACAGTACCCGTATTATTCTTTGCAATACATCCAATGTACGAGTTATCATTCAATTGGAAGGATCCATCAAAGTTGAATTTTATCTAATCAATTGGTGGTTTATTCCATCTTATATTATGTACTTTGTTTCTGATTTTCTGATTCTTCAATCTTAGACCTTTAATACTATTATGAGAAGCTTTCCAGAATTTAAATTGTTCAAAGGCAAGTCTAGATGGATCTTTTGATGTATTTGTGAATTTACGAAACACTACTGCATTGTCAATAGTTATACATGCGTCTGGATTTTGGTTTACTACAGGTGTTGTATCTTTTTCATTCCCTTTTCCATGACAAAAGAAAACTTATTTAATGCATAAAGTGATGAACATTGTAATGATACTGATGCACATATAGAATAATATTGATGCACATTCAGAATAAAATTGATGCACATTTAGAATAATATTGATGCACATACAAAATTATATTAATGCACTTTGAAACTAAAATACTTGACGCATTGATGCGCATATTACAATGAAATTGATGCGCATTCTACGGAAGTTGCACATTCTACAAAAATTGATGCATATTCCTACAAATTTCTGGTGAAGCAATGTTTTGACTCAGTGAGAACTCGCACATAATGTAAAATCATCATCATCAAGCAGGATCATCATCATCATGTAATGTTTTGGTGAACACAAAACAACATAATCATATTCCTCTATCAAAGCGCTTGAAATATATGATTACACTACTATTAAACAACAACAATCAAAAGTGCAATTAATAACTATAAAATTCGTCTATATATTGCAAAATTGAGCATATGACGGTGCGAGAAAACAAGCGATTAGGAGTTTTATATCTTTAGATTGAGTTGTATCTGAAGCGATATCAAGAGGACGACCTAGCAACGACATCACCGTTGAGTCCTAGGCCTTGGCGCCCCCCATGGATAATGAGATTAGAGAAATCCAGCAGCAGCAGCCGCGACCGTGGGTGGTCAGCCGCGATTGCGGTCGCCTATCCTGCAGTGTTTCCGTATTTTTCCTTTTTTGACGTTTTCTTTAATTGTTTTGCGTTTAATTTGGTTTAGGGCTAGCTGCAAAATTAGGTTTAATGTTAGTAACAACCTCTCTTATAAGTTGAACATTTTTCTATTGTTGTTTTTCACGTTGAATTTTATAGCAGAGCTTAAGTTTGAGTTTTATCTCCATCCTTTGCTTCGACGTCATACTACTGATTGGATCCGGAGTTGTTCTCGTTAGGGAACTGTCATCAAGCCAACCGATTGAATTCGTTCATATCTTGAGTGGACTCTCAAGACATCGAGTTCTTGGCGAATCGAAAGATTCGTTACTTATCAAACCCTAGACGAGTTGAAGAACGACGGCTTCCCTTTCTACCACGATCCCCCCGAGGCATACGAGTCACCCAGATTCGTATCAGTATCCTTGTTTGAGGCATCCATGTTCTCCGATCTAGCGAGGATGAGAGTCGATTTTCGCTCTGAGCGTAGACCTATGGTTTTTACTATCGTCTTTTCACTAAAAAAAGTTTTTCATCTCGAGAAGGGATGAAGATGAAATGACGATTGGTAAACCGCCTTTTTCATATTTATGTGCGTGCTTCGCACGTGCGGGTGTTGCGCACGTAGTGAGTTAGTGGGCACGTGGTGTGATAAAGTATTAGTTTGGATGCTTTTATCAACTTTGATCTAATGAACGATGTACGTTCGTTATTCTCACTAAGGGAGCCCATTCCCACCCGAACTGGCCTCTTTTTTTAAACGTACTAATGAAAGTCATATCTATCATGTAGAAGATATGTTTTTCAAAAAGTTTTTTATTATTATATTAAGCTTTATTTGAAAAATCCTATATTCAATTTGTGATTAAAAAAATATACGAATTTATATTTTAATTCATAATTGCATTGATATTAGACTTTTTTTCCCAATGGACTAAGCAAAAGCCTAAATTTAGACTGAATATATTGATGAATATCTTTGTGAATATATTGGGTGAATATTCTTCTCCTTATTATGATTGTTAGTATAAATGATTTTAGAATTGTATGATCACAACAATTTTACATATACACACTTACCTGAAGTACAAGCACATGTACATTGCAGAATCCACTCTTGTTCTTGTTCTTCCATTCAACTATACTCAGCTTCAAAGTGTCCACAATAAACTGAGACCAATTTATGATCTCAACATCTCAACCATCAAAGGCTGCATTACAATGCCTTTCTGGGATATATCCATCAGTGTACTGATCATAAGACGAGAATGCATTTAGATGAACCAGGGTTCATCTTTGCATGTTTTCATTGAAGAAGCAACACAACATGTACATATTTCCACATTTTTGAAGAATGATTTCCATTTTCTTCTTGTCTATTTCTTCTTCACCTTCTCTAACAAAGAGTACACTACTTTTTGGTACATTCAAAATTCTTTGAATCTCCTTGTCTTCGACCTTGATTTCGAGAGAGTGTGTCCCAATGACCTCTTCAAAGTTTTTAATTAGGAAAACTAGCCCCAACTAGTTTTTATTAGTTTTTGTTAAAGAAAACTAATCCCTTGAGTTTCTCTTTTCCCCTTGGGGTAGGGGGTTAGTTTCTAAATGAGTTAGTTTCTAAATGGGTTATTTTCCTAATAAAAACGTACAAAAAAATTATTTACCCAACTTACCGTAATATTTCAAACTGTTCTACATCAAAACGATCCACAAGCCATCTTAGAAGTTATTTTTGTTTTGTTTTTTCAATTTCAATTCAAGAATGCTCTCAAACCCAATTCTCTTTGTTAGTTCTTTCTTCTCCTTGCTTAAATAGTTAAATCCATTAGTTATACCACTAATAACTTAGGTACAGGTCTTGTTTTAAAATTAGTTGAATCATTTTCATCTTTCTTCAAGGTCTTCATGTCTTCACTTTTTGGGTTGTTTTCTCTAGTTTCTTTTGCTGATTTCATGGTGCAATTACTTGTATTATCCCCTTTCCTTTCCAACTTAGCTCTGGCATTGGTTTCTTTTTTCTTTGGGTTTGTTTGGTGAGCAGGTTATAACCTGTTTTTTTTGGATAAACTGTTTTTTTCTCGAAAACTGCTACCCTCGTACATAAAAAGACTTGAAAAAAAAAAAGTTTATAAACTATTTACCAAACAAACCCTTTCTTGTTCTGCTTTGTCTGCTCTGATTCAGTCTCTTTCCTCTTAAAAAATTCTTCTTTTTTTTGGTTGAATCTCTTCTTTTCTCTCCTGCGCATGTTTGCTCCATGTTGTCCGCCTCTCCCTTTGTTTTTGTCATTGATCTCACTTTCCTTTACTTAGTTCCATATGATGAACATTGTTCTTCAACCTTTTTCTCATCGTCATTTCTTTCTTCTATATCGTTTGAAGTTTGTTTATCTGATATTGTTGTTTCCTAACATTCTTCTTTCTCCTAATCGATGTCTTTAGGTTGCTTCCTCTTGCATGGGCTTGTTCGAGTAGAAACCGTTTGTTTTGTCTTCTGAGTAAGTTTGAATCTAACCACAATATTTTTTGTCTTGGTACCTCTATTTGTAGCAATATATATAATAAAAACACAAGTAATTTTCATATTTATTTCATCAGCATTTCATATGTACTTTTATGTATAAATTAATGAACCTTAATTAGACCAACCATGAACTTAAAACACATTATTAAGCTCTTACACAACAATATGAATTTAAAAAGAACAAAAAATAACTTCTTTGAGAGGCTTATATATGAACCTAAGGCATTTTGTCAGTACACATTTATGCATCTTATCAACCTTTATACTCTGTAGTTAACAACACGTATAACCCAAAAACAAATTAGTTTTTCTTCAAAAAATCCTTAACCTTATGTATTATCCTCATTCAAATACCTTGAGGTGGCATTTGTTACACCACTCCGGAAAGGGAAAGGGAGTCAAAATGAATGTAGACAACATTTATTATTGTGGTTCATGGATTAAATTATGTAAGTTTGCAAGAGTGATGATGATTGTCATAAAAAAAAGTCTCTAAATACAAGAGGGAGAGTGGTGTTTTATGGTTTTTAAAACCCACCTCATAGTTGAGGAGTCAAAAGGAAGTGATTCACTTCCTTCACCCCTTCTCTTCCCCTCTTGAACGTGTTATTGTCATTTTTCTTAATAAAATATTATTATTTTATTTTTGAATCATTATAGTAAATATTGTCTAGATACATTTTGATTCTCTTTGTGTTTCCGAGGTGTGGTAATAAACCCTATCTTAATTTGATATAATGAACCCGAGTCAGCCCCTTGAGTTCTTTTGGTGGTAGTATCTGTATTTTGTTTTTCATGAACAAAATACTTAAGGAAACTAGACATAAAAAAATAGTACGTCATCAACCTCTCTAATAGTCATGAACGTTTTAGTTGAATTATTTTAAACTAACGCTTAAATATATGCATGTCAGAAACATTATAAAAATCTTATGAACTCAACCTTATCCGTAAATGAATTCGTGCTTTACGTTACCCACACATTAACCTACTTTAGATGCACAATGACCTCATACTTTGATGTCCATGTCACGTAAGGTTTTACTGTATGCCTCAAAAATACAAAAAAGTAAATGAAATGAAATTATACTAATTAAATCTCATAGTATTACAAACGCAGAAGCGTCAAAAATGGAAAATGAATAACAAAGTTATTATAGAATGTAAATCAGAAAACTTGAATAAGATTTTAAATTACAAAATAGGTTTTATAACCCTATTATTAACTTCACGATCTTAACCTTATTATACACTAAATGAAACACCAACGGTCCTAAACGTCGGGGACTTCCTTCTTCACGCCTCAGAAATACCATCTTATATTATTTTAAAACATATTTTAACGTTATAAGCTTTAAACCCACATATAATCCTTCAGAATATCTCATTGAGTTTGGAGCTTCGTCAACGAACTCGATCTTCAAGACTTCTAATCAAATATGATACTCAATCACACGACTAAAATAATTTATTTGATATAACTATCTTCTTAAATCTTCTATCTATATATATAAAAATTGTTGGGTTTAATGAAGTAATGACAATTTGTATCTAATAAATGCTAATATTTTAAATTTTTATCCTATTTATCTATTCTCTTAAATGCTAATATCATCTTCCTCTACCACAACATCCAAACTCATTCTCATCTAATCTCGTTCGTCAATCCTTTCGTTTTATCCTGACGCCCCTCCTTCTTCGGTTAAAAATTAATATGGGTTAATTAGATATTTTAATCTATCTATATATTATATATCTGTATATATATCTATATTTATATAAAAATTGATGGATTTGTTAAAGTAATGTCAATCCGTATCGGGCCACCGTAATTAATCCATCGGGTTTAATTGGGTTACTGGGTTAAATTTGATTTATCGATTACGCTTTATTTCTTCCATTGATATTTAACCCTTCTTCTTCCCTTTAGCCTTTCATCTTCCCACTTGATTGATGAAGTGAAAGATGATTTTAGATTTTTTTGGTATAAATGTGTCTTGTCTATTGCAGTATCGAAACGTCTTCTCGAGTTTTCCATTCTTGATTTCGGTTGTAACCAACGTTCACTACTAGAAATACGGGTCATTCTCGACGCTTTTTTGCACCATTTTCGAAGCTTTAAAGCGTCGACAAACGTGTCCTCGACGCTTCGGAAAAGCATCGAAAATGTCAATGCCATTTATTTTCGACGCTTTTAGTCGCCGATAATTTTCGACGCTTTTAGTCGCCGATAATTTTCGACATTACCGACCAGTAAAAGCGTCGAATGAGGACAGTAAGGCGTCGAAAAAGACAGATTAAAGGCAAAAAAGGCAAAAAATGTAAAATTACTTTAATACATGAACCAAACTAGTTGTTACACACTTACTTTAAAACTACAAATCATATTTCTACAATGGTGAATAACAAGAAAAACTAATCAGTGACACATTCGTGCAACACTAACCTATTTTCTCAGTGGCAGATAACTATGACTACGTGGCTAAAAGGCAAAAAAGGCATTTCTGAGACAATTGCTTAATGAACTGAACAAATCCACACATTTTAATCATAAGCCATCCCCCATGCAGAAAATGTATAATTTCTGAGTTAATCATAAGCCACCCCCTTACAATTCTATAAGGCTTCTATAAAGATACATTTCAAATACAAAATTTATGTCTTAAACTTACAATTGCAGCCCTTGTATTTGCAAAACTTTTACAACCAGTTGTATTTGCAAAGCTTGTGTGTTAATCTCAACCTCAGATGTTGCTTGTGTCTTTTGTCTAGGATGAGATCTCATCGAGGCTGCATTCACAAAAACAGGAAACTGGCTTTATGAGATAACTGAGAATATTTAGTTTTAAATGGAAAGATAACTGAGAAGTTAACGAACCTCGATTAACATTCATTTCATGTGGATCAATTCCAGGCATTGTTTGTGATGGCAGAGTCAATATTTGTGACTCTTTTCTAGGATGAGATCCCATCGAGGCTGCATTCACAAAAAAATAGATAGCTAAAAATTCGTAGACAAATATATGTTGCACACTTTCATGGCTTTAGTAGAATTTGTAGATGGCTAAAAACTAGGTGGAGATAACCTGTCCATTGTTTATAAATTGTAGTTCTCTAATTTAAAATATAGTGGAGTAAGATATTAAGACATACTTTTCTTTCAAACTAATGAAAAGACCCTGAGTACGTTTGAAGATGCTTCAATATTTTTGGCATGCCTCCCCAACAGTTGGAGTGTATACAACAGGAAGTAGCTCTTCCACATGATCCATGAGAAGCTTGTAGAAAAGCTTTTCATTTCTTTCCTACAAAATAATCATAGAATATAATTAATCCTACTTCACAAGGAGGACATAACAATAGAAAAGACAACATTGAAGGAAAATTCTTTGATAATGCATTTCTTGAGGCCTATACAGTTGCATCTACTTGGCAATAGATCAGAACATAAAAAGAAAAATCAGTTTCTCATTGCAAATTTGCAATCTAGTCTACTGATAGCACACATATGGGGTAGTAAAATATGCAGTTTAGGGTTAAACAGATAAAGCATTTCATCATACTATACAATTTAATTCAAAAAATGGGAAGAAAAAAACAGGACACACTCTGTTGATAGACATTTAAGTGAATGGAAATGGACTGCACAATGTCACTGATAAGAATTTGTTTATGATGGTAAGATTAACATTAGAGTTCAAATTTACCTCCAAATCAGACATAGCCATATACTTCTGCAAAGGAACCTGATACTGGCGGATATTGTGTATCATCTTCCTCACCTATCATAAACAACAGTTGGGGGTAGAAGACCACGCAAGTAATGAGCATCTCTTTCTTTCTCAGTAAAGGACAGGCCTTTATTATGGTGTGGATCCCGCAACAAGGTATAGCCGCTACATCATAGAAGCATCTCATTACATAAGTTCTACAGAGCTTCAGCATCTAAATATTCATCTCAATAAAAGCTGAACATCTGATGTACAGACTAAAGCACAAATAAGTTTTAAAACACACAATACAACAAACTATTATAAAAAACAAACCATCAATTGAAGAGTGTGAGTAATACAATACTTGTAATAAATCTTTTGCAACAATATTCTTCAACATACAGGGAACAAAATAGCAAAGTAGTAGTTGAAAACTTCAATTTGACACCCCAAACACTGAATGTGACACCCTAAAATGACAGAGCAGAAACTAACTTAGTGTTTACGCTTATAATTGGTCAAAAATGCCCCTGGATAACAATCGTTATACAGACAGAGGGACTACTCTTGATCCAATCCAAAATGATATCAGCAATGTTAGGCATCTAGGAAAAAGACGTATTCACCGAATAAGTAAATACCTAATTTTAAAACAAATAAACCGGAAAATTAGGCGAGTACAAAATGATTCAGAATGAAGGAAAGCAGATATACGTGGAAATTGTCAATGAATCTCTCTCTGTCTCTCACCTCGCAACGGTGAGGGCCCAAGGAGTGACGCTGTGCTCCTCGGTGGCAGTATCCTCTCCATAGACGTCTTGAACCCCGCCGATAGCAGCTGTCTACTTAGCGTTCATTTCATCGGAAATAGCACCTCCTAAATCCCTAGTGTTCTCCGTTAAAACGACGCCGTTCGGATCCACTGATCGGTCGCTCGATCCCAACACTACCTTCACAAAAACAGCTCCTCTCCTGCTCGAATTCGACGATCCTATCGCCGAATATCTCCCAGGAACACTCTAATCCTATAGGAAAAGAAGGAACAATTAATGAAAGTTGCCTTAAACTTACATGTATTGCAAATTTGGAAGCTGACCAATGAGTAATCATAAATAATCTCCAAAATGTCTTTTTTATGAGCATCACAACAGGTATAGATAGATGGAAAGAACTTACAGTTGTTCCAAACCAACTATATTACCAATCTCAGATGGAATAGAGCCAGAGAAATTATTCGTTGAAAAACTCCTGCAGGATGAGTTCAAGAACTCAAAAACAGTTTAAATTCAGCCATCCCTTAGAGCTACACTACTGAATATGAACAAGAAGACACTAGGAATGACAGCTAGCAGACTTACAGTACTTTTAGGTCAGTAAGTTGTCCCAACTCCTTTGGTAAATTCCCTGATAATGCATTGATTCCAGTGGAACAAGTTGACCAGAAAGATTTGCATTGCCAAGATCACTGGTTATACAAATGTGCTTCTTGTTATGATCAAAACATGATAAGATGGATGTATCAGAATTATGCTTCATTAAGGAGCAAAGAAACTTACACTCGCGTAACACAATTATCATTGTTGCAAGTAACATGGAAGCATGTGCAGTGATTGAAAAGGGTAGGATCCCAACTAGTCAAGACGTTATTAGGATCCGACAAACTCACTTTTAAAGCATTCAATGCATCACCTGTACCACAGGAAATAAGCAGCTGAAACTATTTGTAGTTACGTAATAAACAGGAAGGGAAATACTCAGGTTTGAGCCAATAAGGGCTTCATTTATGAGATATGTTAACTATATTAAAAAACCACTTGCAAGAGCATGCCAGCTCACCTCATCTACAATTTCAGCTAGTTAACAAGAAAAAGTACCTACCAAAGTCAGCATAATGAATTTCTATATCAATAACAAAATTACCAATAAGAACCCTGAATCCAAGATTCTAGAATTTTGGACAAAACTCACAACTAAAAATTCGTCCAATCAGGTTAACAATTAACATGTCAACTTCAAGATACAACAATCTTCCAAGTAATCACATGAGAATCTTAAGATACCAGTGATCCCATCATGTTATCATGTCAACTTCAAGCCGTAACAGTCTTTTTAGTAAAGACATAAGCATCTTCAGATATTAATTGTCTCATAACAAAAATGGAAGTAAGAAGGGCAATAAGGCAGACAAGGCCAAACAAGGGAAATACTTTAGTTTAGACAAGCTCTACAACTACATCATTGAATTAATGCCTTAACTGAACCATTAAGTTTCATAATACAAGAAGAAGTATTCCAATCAGCACTCATATCATCAAATTCACACTCATCTCCGAAACACTATAGGATCAAACCAATTCAACTATGATTTGGAATAAATATAATTGCCTGCAATTGACGGAATATGAAGCAACGAGAAAAGCAACGAACAGAGATCTTTATCACCTTCTACATTCCCACAAACGGTGAAGAAGAAATTAAATACCCCAAGAACAAGCAGAAAAATCCCTAGCCTCATTGAACTCTTCAAGCAAGGAGCTTCCATGCCGAAGCGAAACCAGCTAATTCGAATTCAGATCCACCATAATCAGCAGCACATCGAAATCACTTAGGAGAGAAGTTCACAGGTGAGGCAAATCAAGCATAAGGCCTCATATTCATAACATACCTTGAGATTTTGCCTTGAGTTTTGCCGAATCTTATGCTCTCGATCATCACGCCTGAATCTTGCCGGTTTGCAGTTTGCTGGATAATTTTCTAGGGTTGAAGGCGGGACTGTATTGTTCAGTCGATGTAGAGGTGGAAGGCCGGATTGGACGTAGAATTTTCTAGGGTTTGAAAGCGGGATTTTTGCTAACCCCTGAAGATAATCGATCTGATAAATTGCTAAATGGCCAGGGGGGTCTAATACAAATCGACGCTTTTACAACATTTTCCCCCTCATTTAATTGTAGCTATTTCTCGAAGCTTAAAAGCGTTGAAAACGGCGTCGCTTAAAACGACGCGGCATATTCTCCCCGACGCTTTGTTAAAGCGTCGACGCAAAAGCGTCGTTTTTGTGCCTGATTTCTAGCAGTGGTTGTAATAGTTTATTTTCATTTTACGAGTTTGTAGAACTGTTTTATATCATTTTTCACTCATTTTAAACTTAGGGCCTATTTAATAACCGTAAACGAAAAATCGTGATTTATCCGCGCAAAGCGCGGAGTTCCGGATCTAGTTATTGTTATATCAATTAAATATGGATCGTATATTATTAATTTAATATTTTAATTAAGTTAATGAGACGAACAAAGCAACAATTGCAAGGAGGCTCACCGGCGTTAATCGCTTATCAACGACATATGGCGGGTGAACGACGGCGGACAAAAATAGCAGCGGCACCGACTACGGTGCCTACGATATTCTAGCAGTTCGACGACAGTTGTCTGAAACGAGAATCCTGGGTAAAAATTGTCTTCAAAAGGGTTAAAAATCGGACGACAGAAGTACTTAGGAACTGTTAATATGTGACTTGTCCGCCATTGATGAACTCAGGGAGAGAGAGAATTGTCTAGATTTAATGAATCGATATTTTCGCGCGGGCCAAAGACGTTTTATTTTTTTCGAAATTTGTATACTTAAGATATTATTTTCATATATGTATTTTTGGAGTAATTTTTAATAAAAAATAATATCTCTTATATATGTACCAAATCACACAGTCGTTGACGATGCTTGAATTGCTCTTCATCGCCATACGGATTGGAGGCGAAGAGCGAAAAAAGATGAAAATGGTAGAAATATCAACCAATTAAGCACATAGTTATGATTTTATTAGACATTTAAAGAGTCTCAACTGTCATTACTTTGGACAATACCAACCAATTTATCTATAGAGAGAGATTTAAAAATTATTAATTATATTTACTTATTATTGAATATTAACAATTTTTTAGTATTAAGAATTATTAATTTAATGCATTCATTAGCTAAATTTGATATCATTGAGTTGAAGAATATAAAGACTTGTAGATATTAATTTTATAGCTTGAAACTAAGAGAATATGTAGTTTTGGATTAAATATTTATGATGAGAGGAGAAATATTTTGTTCATGCATTAAATAGGTACCGATTTCATTTACTTTCGGCCAAGACCAACCAACTTTTATATACTCCCTCCGTCCCAAAATATGAGTCCTATAGTACAAAAATATCTTGCTTTAAAGTACATAAATGCATTGGAAATGATGAATGTAAAATATTAAAATAATTCATTAACCAATGGGAGAAGAGTTTACAAATGAAAAGTACATAAGTGCATTGAAAATGATGAATGTAAAATATTAAAATAATATGAGTAAGGGTATAATTAGAAAAAATTTATGTACAAAAATGGAAATAGGACTAACATTTCAGAACACCCGAAAAGGAAAACAGGACTCATATTTTGGGACGGAGGGAGTATATATATATAGATTTGTTGACACCTAACACAAATAGATGGCCTAAAATTAACATGTCCACTAAGTAAATTACACGTGGCAATATCTTTAATATCTTCAAATACACATTAATAAAAATTATAAAATTTTGATATTGTTAAAGCTCTTAATGAGACGAATCAAACAAGACCTCATATTACTATATTTTTTTCTATATATTAGAAGATATGTCGAAAATTCTCTTAAAACGTGAATAGTGTCAAAATTAAGGATGAGAAGAACTTTTGAGGATGGACGGAGTAGTATGAAAATAGAATGCCTCAGGAAGGGTAGTAGTTAGAGTATGTGGACAGAATGAATCACAAAAACTAGCAGAGAAGATGTATTCACGGAGATAAGATGGGGCTTGTGTAGTTCGTGTAGAACGAAAAACTAGAGGAATGGATGGGGTATTTTGAGGTATACTGATTGGATCTGGCAAAACATTTTGAGATGGAATGGTTAGTGATTGAGGCGTAGATGGTGGCTGCAGAATAGGAGTAGGAAGTCGTTCAGCTGAATAAACATAATGGTAAAAAAAACGTAGTGGAGGGGAATAATGTGGAGGAGGAGGGTACGTATGGAGAAGAAAAGGGAAAAACAGTTTCAAGGAAAACAATGTCACTAGCTACCTGAACTTTACTTGTTTCCAGGTTGAAGACTTTGTAGCCTTTTGTCCCGAATGAATACCCGAGGAAGACACAACGAGATGCACGTGGTTGAAATTTGTCACGACCTTTGTTTAGAGTTGAGACATGACAGAGGAAGCCAAATGCTCGAAGGCATGTATAATATGGTTCTTTCCGGTGGTAGGGCTACACCCCGTTTGATTTTAAAGTAGCCCCATTCTATGCATTTCTCCGAGAGTGCCGTCTCTCGTTTTTCATCCAAAAAAAAAATCTGGTTCTTTCCATACAGTACTTCATTTGGTGAGCGATTCTTCAACAGAGGTGAAGGGAATCGATTAATCAAATGTGTAGCCACCAAGACAGTCACCCCTTTTCACCAAAAAAAAAAGACAGTCACCCCAAAAATGCAAAGGAACACCAAATTGAAACATTAGGGCCCACAAAGTTTTCAAGATATGACGTTGTTTGCGTTAAACGACGCCGTTTTGTTGTGGTATTCGCTACACAAGAATTCCGGTGCTCAATCCCTTGGTCTGTGATAAATTGCTTTGTTTCTCGACTGATTCCCAATTCTGAACGAAAAACTTTGATTTTTCGCCCAAATTGAGTTGAAATCATAGAAACAAAGCTCTTGATAAAAAAAATTACTTTTTCTACTAGGAAGGTGTATCCAGGTCTATCTACTAAAATCATCTACCAATATTACTTCTTCACAAGGAAAAGGTAGTTTGTGTTTCTAGCTTTTGCACAAACACTGCAACCAACTTTTACAACATCCTTATTTGACATATTTATGAAAGGAAAATTCTTCAACTTGTAAAGGGGTAGGTGGCCAAGCCAAATATGCCAAAGAGTGTAATCACCTGGGGGAATGCTTGCAGCAGTGACACCTGGAACAGAACTGGTGTCTTTGGTCTTCTAACAAGTATATCCCATTGGAGCTTTACCAATCACCTGAGGCTTGTTCATCGAAAGGCCCTGCATAGTACAAGAACCAGCAACGAACACAACTGAGAAACCTTGTTTCTCTGTGAGACGTGCCATAGAAATCAAGTTAAACTTGAAGAATGGGACGAAAAGAACACCAGACATCACCAATTCAGATGAAAAATGTACTTGACCCTCAATATCAACTTGAAACGGGTTTCCATTAGGGAAGATAATAAAGAAAGGTCGATCAAGTTTCTTGACAAATGAAAGAAGAGAATAATTATGGAACATATGAGAGCTTGCCCCACCATCTACAACCCAATTACCAATGGATAAGATAGGTTAAGAATGGAAACCTGCGAGAGTAAGAGTGTTTTGAGTATCTGAACTTGTGACAACACTGCAAACTCCCTAAGAAGAGGACTGCTGAATCTGAAGAAGTTGAGCACATAATTCAGTGGAGAGACCAGGGATAGAAGATGAGGAAGAAGTGTTCGGGCCAGAAATATCCTCGTGTACCGATGTAACAACTCTGTTATTATTATTGCCTTTCTTCGTGAACTTGAAACCAAGAGGGAATCCAACTAGGCGGTAGCATTTATCAACAATGTGTCGTTGTTTCTTGCAGTGAGAAAAAGTCACCTTTGATCTACCATCCTTTAGTTGTGTGCTTGAACCATTGTGATTGGGGCCTCTTCATGCATACAAAGAAGCAACTTCATGCAAAATTTTGAGTTGGCGCCAGTCTCCCTTTGTCTTTCTTCCTGGAGAAGGAGAGAATACACAACAACAACAGTCGGAGTGGGACCCATCATAAGCATATTCCCTAGAATAGCACTATAATCCTCGTTTAGCCCCATTAGAAATTGGAGCAACTACTGTTCCTAGTCATTACTGTTGGAACTGATTTTGACTGGACTTCCGGGCACTTTTCTGGTGGGCTGCGGTCACCGGTTGTGCCGGATTATGGGAGCGTTGGCTTCGTCTCCGCGAGCACTACGCCGTAGTGTACTCACACGTCAAAATCGGGTTCCGTTTGAATGAGAAATGAAGGCTCAAAGTTGGTTGCTTGACTAAGTTCAAAGAACAATTTTGGAGCTGAATTTTGATATGGGTTTTGTCCCACATCGAAAATTGGGGTGGTAATATGAAGGGTTTATATACCCCAAACCCCCTACCCTTGGTAAGCCCTTGGGAGAGGTATGGAGAGAGGACACGGGGGGCCCTCGCGCGGTCCGTCCGTCCGTCCGGTCCTGGTCCGTGGTCTTGTGGTCTTGAAGTGGGCTGGATCTGGAAGTTGGGCTTCCAGATTAGGTTGTGAACTGCCTCGTTGGGGACGCCCAACTGAGTCAGCAACCTCCTCCACGTTTTGCTCCACAACTGACTCCCACCTCGGTGGTGTCGTCAGTTCCGAGATTTCCTCCTCTAACAAACCAGAATCTCTACTTAAGAGAAGTTCTGGTTCTCATTCTGATTATCCGAAATATTCACAGCAATCCTCCTCCCTTCTCTTCTTCTTCTTCTCTGAGAGTACAGCGCAGAACAGTGGTTCGTTGGCTTCTGCTTTTGATTGTGCGAAACAGAAGAGCTCGCAGTTGTATCCTGGGATTCTCAACGCCGGTTACCGTCACATATACAGGGCGTTACAGAATTAAGGACAGAGATTATTTCTCGCCTCTGCAGATCAAATTCGAGATAAACCTTCGGTAAACTTCTACCTTAATTCTGTTCTTTTGTTTATTCTTTACAGATTGTTCAAACAGTGGATTACAGGTCCTACAATCTTAATTCTGTACAATTTTATCCTGTCGCTAACAATCTGTTTGAGTTTTAAAGGAACAGAAAGTTACATCCCGAAGAAATTGTCTGTACTGCGTACAGTTTCGGATCTGTGTTCAGATTCGAGTAAAAACGAAAATTCATTTTTTTAAATTGTGAGGTTGCTGTTGTATTTACAGAACCAGGTTGATGTTGTATTACAGAACCGAAAAAAAAAACTGTGCTTACAGTTCACAGATTTCTGATTCTGTATTTACAGATTGCAGAATCTGTGTTTTACAGTTCGCAGGAATTCAGTTCTGTTTTACAGATTTGTGATTTCTGGAATTTTTACAGTTCGCAGAAATTCAGTTCTGTTTTACAGATTCGTGATTTTCTGGAATTTTCACTGGTTTACAGATTATGTGTTTACAGATTCGTAAATTACTGGTTCTGTAATTTTTACAGTTCGCAGATTGCTGGTTTCTGCATTAACAGATTCGCAGATTCTGGTTCTGTAATTTTTACAGTTCGCAGACTGCTGGTTTCTGCATTTACAGTTCGCAGATTTCTGGTTTCTGCGTTTACAGTTCTGCAGAAAACTGTGTTTTTTTCAGAATTTTAAAATCTGTTTTGCAGAGTTACTTCTAAGTCATACTAATATTTGTTTGTCTTATTGAACAGATACAATGACTAACGGAGATGAGAAAACTGCTGCTGACGCTGGAACCTCGCCCCGAATTCAGTTTGGGACTATGCCTCTCGATCAGGCTCAGATACTTGATAGGGTTCAAGTTCAGAACAGTCCGGGTCATGAGAGTTCGATCAAGGAAACCCTCCCGGTTGTCCAAGTGGATATGCCACCAGTGCCTCTTCATTCGGCTGAACCGAGTCATCCGGCTGAAACGAGTCATCTGGCTCAACCTCTTCATCCGGGTCAAATGAGTCATCCGGGTCAAATGAGCCATCCGGTTCAAATGAGTCATCCGGGTCAAATGAGCCATCCGGTTCAAATGAGTTATCCGGGTCAAACAAGTCACCCAGGTCAAACGAGTCATCCAATGGATCTGCCTGATGTTCAGTTGCCTCATCTGTATGTTCCCCACATACCTTATGTGACAACTATGCCGAACACAATCCATGCTGGGATCCTACCCGAAAAATTTGACGGGAAAGGGTTCAAAATATGGTCTCAGAAGATGGAGTTCTTCCTGAGCATGCTGGGTCTGGACAGGTTCTTGAAGGAGGGGAAACCTAGGTTCTCCCCACATGACACTGATGCCCTATCTGATTGGGCGAAAGGGGACTATGCATGCAGAGGGTATCTTACTCATCGCATGATTGACTCACTGTACAAGGTCTACTGTAACCATAACACCGCTAAGGAATTGTGGGATACTTTGACAAAGAAGTACAAGACACAGGATGCTGGCTCAAAGAAAGCGGCAGTAGCAAAGTTTCTGAACTACAAGATGGTAGATTCAAAGTCAGTCGTGGAACAGGTTGAAGAACTACAACTGATCGTCCATGAAGTGATCTCGGAAGGAATGACCATCTGTGAGGCTTTCCAGGTAGGTGCCATCATTGAGAAGCTTCCTCCATCCTGGGAGCAATTCAAGGTTTACTTATTGCTGAAACAAAAGGCAATGAGGATTGAAGACTTGATCGTGAGGCTTCGGGTCGAGGAAAACAATAAGAGGGCCAATCAAGTTGGGCTCTCTAACAAGGCAAACCTGGCTGAGCATCGAGACAAGGGGAAGAACAAGAAGTTTCAACCTCAAAACACCACAAACTTCAAGAAGCAAGGAGCAAAGAAGTTCAGTGGAAAATGCCACAAGTGTGATAAGGTTGGTCACAAGGCAGACGAGTGTCGCAGCAAGCCCGACAACAGAAGAGACAAAGGGAAGAAGTCTCAAGCCAATTTAGCTGAAAACTCGCTGACAGCAGACGACCTGTGTGCGGTGACTGAAGTGAATTTGGTTGGGAGCAACCCAAAGGAGTGGTGGTACGATACAGGTGCCACTAGACACATCTGCTCGGATAAGGGATTGTTTACCACTTATCAGAAAAGCCGAACAGAAGAGAAGCTCTTCATGGGAAACTCTGCGACATCCAAGGTTGAAGGTATTGGGAAGATCGTGCTCAAGATGACTTCTGAGAAGGAGCTGACTCTCAACAATGTGCTTCATGTGCCAGACATTCGAAAGAATCTGATCTCAGGGACTCTTCTCAATAAGAATGGGTTCTGTGTCAAGTTTGTGTCTGATAAGTTAGTTCTTTCTAAGAATGGGATTTATGTGGGGAAGGGTTATGTGAAGGATGGGCTGGTCAAAATGAATGTAATGACAGTCCTTCCCAAAAAGGTTGTAACTGATGTTTCAGTGAATGAGAATAATCCTATTGCTTATGTCGTTGAGTCTTTTAATATTTGGCATGAAAGATTGGGACATGTTAATTATAAATCTATAAGTAGACTAATAAGCATGAACATGATTCCAAAATGCAAAACAAGTAAAGACAAATGTGAAGTATGCGTACAAGCGAAACTCACAAAAACGCCATCACCCCATGTAGAGAGAACAACCGAACCTCTAGGACTAATTCACACTGATTTATGTGATTTAAAGTTCGTGCAAACTAGAGGCGGTAAGAAGTACTTTGTAACCTTCATAGACGATTGCACACGATATTGTTATGTATATCTATTACATAGCAAAGATGAAACTTTGGAAAAGTTTAAAGAATACAAGTTGGAAGTTGAGAACCAACTTAGTAAAAAGATTAAAATGATCCGAAGTGATAGAGGAGGTGAGTATAGTGAACCATTTAATGCATTCTGTAGAGAACATGGAATCGTTCATCAAACTACTGCGCCTTACTCACCTGAATCTAACGGGGTTGCGGAACGAAAGAACCGAACTCTCAAAGAAATGATGAATGCAATGCTGCAAGAATCTGGGTTATCCCAGAACATGTGGGGGGAAGCGCTGCTAACCTCCAACTACATTCTCAACAAAATACCGCATAAGGTGACTGGAAAGACGCCTTATGAGTTGTGGAAAGGTAATGTACCTTCATACAAATACCTCAAAGTGTGGGGGTGCCTAGCAAAAGTGGCCGTACCACCCCCTAAGAAGGTCTCGATAGGACCAAAAACCATTGATTGTATCTTCATCGGGTATGCACACAATAGTAGTGCGTATCGTTTCTTGGTATACAAGTCTGATATACCAGATATACATACAAATACAATAATGGAATCAAGAAATGCATCCTTCTTCGAAAACACGTTCCCGTGTAAGGATAAAGAAAATCCGAAACGGACTCGTGAAGAAGGCGAAGCAAGCACTTCTGTTCAACCAACAGAAGAGGACAATGATGAACCTAGACGTAGCAAAAGAGCTAGAAAGGAAAAATCATTCGGTCCTGATTTTGAAATGGCTTATCTTTTGGAAAATGAACCTAGAACATTCAAAGAAGCCATGTCAACACCAGATGCACCTGCTTGGAAGGAAGCGGTGAAAAGTGAAATCGACTCCATTATGCAAAATCATACATGGGAGTTAACTGAGCTGCCATCCGGTTCGAAAGCTCTTGGGAGCAAATGGATTTTCAAAAGAAAATTAAAAACCGATGGCTCAATCGATAAGTACAAGGCTAGGCTTGTGGTGCAAGGATTTAGGCAAAAAGAAGGCTTGGATTTCTTTGACACCTACTCTCCAGTAACGAGAATAACTTCAATAAGAATGCTAATAGCCATTGCAGCTATACGCAATCTAGAAATACATCAAATGGATGTAAAAACAGCTTTTCTAAATGGAGAACTAGAAGAGGAAATTTATATGAAACAACCTGAGGGTTATGTTGTCCCTGGACAGGAACACAAAGTGTGTAGACTTGTGAAATCCTTATATGGACTTAAGCAAGCTCCTAAGCAGTGGCACGAAAAATTTGACCAAGTAATGATGTCAAATGGTTTCAAAATAAATGAATGTGACAAGTGTATCTATGTCAAGGAAACTGCAAAAGGATACATTCTGTTGTGCCTATATGTGGATGACATACTCATCATAGGTAGCAACAATGACATGATCAAACAAACTAAGAACATGCTTAATGGAAAGTTTGACATGAAAGACTTGGGACTAGCGGATGTGATCTTAGGGATCAAAATATTTAGACATTCAGAAGGAATAGTCTTGTCTCAACAACATTACGCCGAGGCGGTACTTGAACGATTCAAGAACTATTCAAATGGGATTGCAAAAAGTCCGGTGGACCCGCATCTCAAACTGAAGAAAAACTCGGGTAATGGCATCTCACAGTTAGAGTACGCTCGTGTGATAGGAAGTCTTATGTACTTGACAAATTGTACAAGACCAGACTTAGCACATGCTGTCAACGTACTGAGTAGATATACCAGTAATCCAGGACACAATCACTGGAAAGCAATAACTCGAGTATTGAACTACTTGCGACATACTCGGAGTTACGGGCTGCACTATGGAAGATATCCAGCCACTCTGGAAGGCTATAGCGATGCTAACTGGATATCAGATTCAAAGAACTCAAAATCCACCAGTGGGTATGTATTCACGCTGGGTGGTGCAGCTGTATCATGGAAATCCTCAAAACAAACGTTATTGGCCAGATCCACAATGGAATCTGAGTTCATTGCTTTAGACAAAGCAGCTGAAGAAGCAGAATGGCTTCGAAACTTTATGGAGGATATTCCTTTGTGGGAAAAACCAGTGCCAGCTTTAGGTGTACACTGTGATAGTCAATCGGCTATCTCTCGGGCACTGAACACAATATATAATGGTAAGTCTCGCCACATAAGACGACGACATAAAACCATAAGACAATTGCTCTCAACTGGTGTAATCTCAATCGATTATATCAAGTCAGCTGACAACTTAGCAGATCCGTTCACTAAGGGACTGTCAAGAGAGCAAGTTGTAAAGTCATCTAGAGGAATGGGTTTAAAAGCCTATGACTAAAGAGGATGCTTGATGGCAACCCTACCTAAGTGATTGGAGATCCCAAGAAATAGGTTCAAGGGGAAAACAAATTCAAGTCGAATCTAGAAGCGCACTTGGAGATATTATATCTTCTTCCCCAGTTCCTAGGATGATAAAAGTGCGATGGCAAAGTAGAGGTTAAGCATTTGCTTTTAATGATTCCATAAACTTTGAAAGAACAAAGTAGGGTATTGGTAATACCATTTATGGTCAATCACCTTATGAGTGTGAAATGGGGCCGTTTCTAGGAGAAAGAAGAGAGGCTACTTTCTCCAAGTTCACTCATGAATAAACCAGGGATGTTCACGGCCAAAATGAACACAATCAAGAACCTAGTTCTGTGAGAAGATGAAACTGTGTGATAGTTATTGTCTAGGTTTACGTCAAAGTCCGGGTGGTTCAAGACATCATGTTCACTACCTGGTCGAGTAAATCCGATAGCTACTCACAATGGGTGGTTCAAGGCTGAAAAACGCCACCAGCTCAGATGCAGTGATTCTTCGCCCGTACTCTCAAAATTTCTGTCTGTCTTGTCTAAGCACGTGTAATAGAATCATTTCTATTCATGTGGGGGATTGTTGGAACTGATTTTGACTGGACTTCCGGGCACTTTTCTGGTGGGCTACGGTCACCGGTTGTGCCGGATTATGGGAGCGTTGGCTTCGTCTCCGCGAGCACTACGCCGTAGTGTACTCACACGTCAAAATCGGGTTCCGTTTGAATGAGAAATGAAGGCTCAAAGTTGGTTGCTTGACTAAGTTCAAAGAACAATTTTGGAGCTGAATTTTGATATGGGTTTTGTCCCACATCGAAAATTAGGGTAGGAATATGAAGGGTTTATATACCCCAAACCCCATACCCTTGGTAAGCCCTTGGGAGAGGTATGGAGAGAGGACACGGGGGGCCCTCGCGCGGTCCGTCCGTCCGTCCGTCCGGTCCTGGTCCTGGTCCGTGGTCTTGTGGTCTTGTGGTCTTGAAGTGGGCTGGATCTGGAAGTTGGGCTTCCAGATTAGGTTGTGAACTGCCTCGTTGGGGACGCCCAACTGAGTCAGCAACCTCCTCCACGTTTTGCTCCACAACTGATTCCCACCTCGGTGGTGTCGTCAGTTCCGAGATTTCCTCCTCTAACAAACCAGAATCTCTACTTAAGAGAAGTTCTGGTTCTCATTCTGATTATCCGAAATATTCACAGCAATCCTCCTCCCTTCTCTTCTTCTTCTTCTCTGAGAGTACAGCGCAGAACAGTGGTTCGTTGGCTTCTGCTTTTGATTGTGCGAAACAGAAGAGCTCGCAGTTGTATCCTGGGATTCTCAACGCCGGTTACCGTCACATATACGGGGCGTTACAGAATTAAGGACAGAGATTATTTCTCGCCTCTGCAGATCAAATTCGAGATAAACCTTCGGTAAACTTCTACCTTAATTCTGTTCTTTTGTTTATTCTTTACAGATTGTTCAAACAGCGGATTACAGGTCCTACAATTACTACTGAGTTCTTGAAGAACTCCACAAGAGGTGCATATAGGAGGCTTCCTCAGACAGTTCAACTCATCCCACAGAGCCTTAATGCGAGTGAAATCGGTAGAAATAGAGCCATTACCTTGAGAAATAGAGTTCAATTCATTCTAGATGGAGTAGAGTTGCGCAGCACTGCTCCGCCCATACCTGGCCTCCAGTTTCTCCCAGATCTGCTTGGCGGTTCTGCAGAAGATGACACTGCTGCGAATATCTGGACTCTAACTATTCACAAGCCAAGAAAACACAAGGTTTTTACAACGATCCAAAGCCTTGTCGTCTGATCGTCGAGAGGACGAGTGTAGGAGCCATCGATAAAACAAATTTTATTTTTTGCCAACAGAGCAACGGTGATGAAACGACACCGCTCATTATACGATTTTTCGTCAAAGATGTGGCCAACTAGAGGTGTACCGGGCTGATCAGAAGATTGGACGAACAGAGGGTTGTTGTTCTCAATTTTTTTCACCGACCATGATTTCTTCAAGATCGGAGTGAAGCGGAAGCTAGAGTACCAATGTAGATCGAGAAGATGAGGCGATCAACAACAAATTTGCAAAGGAAATCACTCAAAAAGAAGAAAAGAAGCGCGTTAGGCTGATTTCATGAGGCGAAAAGAGGAAAGAAACAACCGATTGATCGTGAAAAGGACAAAATCAACTCGAGAAATAGAGTCCGAAGAATGGCGGAGGGAGATCACGAAGCCAGGAAGAGGACGGTAGTAGGCTTTGGTACCATGTCAATATGTGACTTGTCCTCCAGTGATGAACTCAGGGAGGAGCTTGAGAGAGAGAATTGTCCAAATTCAATGATGGGGTGGAATTTTATAAACTTTGAAACATCCCCTTATGGAATGGCTAGTCTGCACCATGTTATTGATATTTATTTTTCCTTAAACGTTGATTTTGTTATTGAAATTATGAAGGAATGGATCGTCCTGGACGCTCTTCACGTGTCAGGAACAGAGACGAGAAGAGAAAAGACCCAGAAGTAGATAAGGTAAAGGAGAAGAAGAAGACTAAGAAATCTTCCCCTCGTCGTCTGGAGTACCCGATGAAAAGATGCCGGAACCACAACATGTTCCTGAGACGTCCGAGGGCTTCAATTGGCCTCCCTTGAGTCCTTATAGTATGCCTCTCCCTGAGATGCAGGGCTACCCAACTGCTCAATCACAACAAACGGGAGGAGGTTTTTTACAGCAGGTAATGATATTGACAAACCATCCCTTTTACACGTAACAAAGACTTGACTTCTCTCTTATATTGTAGTCAGGTAGATGTGCCAGAGTTATGCCGTTGCACCAACATAATTTCAGCAAATAAGAAAACAATAGTTTACATTTTTAATTCCAAAAATATCGTTATTAACATCATGAAATACAACGTACACAAAGCACATTGTACACAAACACAAACGTAATGTGATTGAGAACATGTTTTTCTTGTTCCGACGAAAAAGAAAGGATAACGTACTAGCCACTGCAGAATATTTATTTTTTGTTTTTATGGGAAAACTGCAGGTACGTAGTCTTTTAATTCGTTTAAATAAAGAGACACAAACTCCACGTAGGTGCTCAACATATATGAGAGAATATTTATAACCGAGCTTGGATAGGTCTTGGATGAATGATTCAGCAAAGGTTGGAGAAGGCTACCCAGTCAAATTGGTGACAAAACCTTTAACCTCATCAACAAAGGGGGAATAATCAGGCATTTGATCAGTTGAATAGAAGCAATGAGGTGCATGAGGGTAGTGCACCAGCTTGGCTTTTTTTCGTGAAGCTAGAAGCCAGTCGTAGTACTTGCGACCCCAGTCCTGGAGTGGATCCGACCCACCTGTGAAGATGAGAGTCGTTGGGAAGCTCTCTAAGCCCGAAATGTCATCAGCGTTGGGCCCAAACACGCTTGCTGCTGGGTGGTCACGATCCGATCCCTCTGGAAGAAACATCGACCAGAAGTGGTCTGTCATCTCCAGCTTAAGGACTGGATCTGATTTCAGTCGGATCTCGGATTCGCTTCGTTCCTTAGCGCTGAAGAAGGGTTGGATTGTAACTAAACCTATCACCTTAACAACCTAACTCCACCAAGTTCACATGTCCATATTAGGCACGTTGATAGAGTTCACTGAACTGACGTTTCTTTTATTATTTCCAAAACGATAACATAATAGAAATGAAAAATATATGGATCATATCATACTATTATGTGCCAATAAGTACACAATAATCAAGTAAAATAGATGAAATACACATTTTCTTGAAACAAATTTCTGTTATAGGCGTAGTTTAAAACAAATTTCCAACATAGGCACTATCCGGTTCGGAAATTTGCCACGAAGCAGAGGCGTTGTTCATAACAGCTCCTCTCCCCGAACCTAACTTTTTTAAAAAAAAAAAATCGTTCGTACGCGCTATCCATGACAGCGCCTTATATTTTTTTGTTCTTTTAACATTTGTAAAATGAGGCATGAATCTGTAAAACTCGATTTACAGTAGCATGTACGCACGAGACTTATGCGGGTTCGGGTGGCTCGTTTGGGATCGTTCGGAATCGGAATCGAGCGAGACCAGTTGTGTTGGGCCCGTAACGATCTCAACTTTCACCGAATATGTCTCTCACTTGATTCTGATTTTGAACGAGCCTTGAAGATCCCTCGGAATCCGACATTGTCAACTTAATGAAGCTTCTTTAGGTAGTGGAAGGGTTTAGGTGGCATGTTTGGGATCGTTCAATATCGGAATTGAGCGAGAATACTTTCGTTGGGTCCGTACCGATCCCAACTTTCACCAGATATGTGTCTCGTTGTCTGATATTGAGGAATGCATATGTAAATCTCCATTTACAGTAGCGAGACATATGCGGATTCGAGTGGCTCGTCAGGGCTCATTCGGAATCGGAATCTAGTGCGAGACATATCTAGTGAAAGCTGAGATCGATACGGACCCAACGAAACTGGTTTCACTCGATTATGATTTCAAACGTTCCCAAACGAGCCACCCGAACTCGAGAAAGTTTTGCGTATATGTATGCCAAATTTCAAAAAAACAAAAAAAAATCAAAATAATATATAGGCGCCGTCCATGACAACGCCTTTATGGACAATTTTTTTTGCCTTCGTATGAGGCGTTGTCCATAACAGCGCCTCATACGAAGGCTTATTTTTTAGAAAAAAAAGGTTCGGAAATAACAGCTCCTCTTCTTTGTCACAAATTTCCAAACCTGAAAAAGTTCCTATATTGAGAATTTTTTTTCAAACTATACCTACAACTGAAATTTATTCCAAAAAAATGTAAATTTCACAAAAAAAAAATCGAAAGATTTGTCATTCTTTTTAGTTCATTACATTAGAAAAACCTCTGATTAAAGTAATATTAAAATTTGAATTTTGTTTTGAAGTCTACAACTTATGCATTAAAACGAGGGCGAAAACATTGACTCATCCGTTTTCAAAACCCACCGTCAAACTGGAGGAATAAAACAGGACAACACCGCTATATAGGGAAAACAAAATGAAAGTGGTGTAGATTCATTAACATGATAATGAAAGTGGTAGATTCGTTATGTTAAATAAAAACATATAAAAATGTTTTGAATTGTATTACCTGGAAGTGTTGAGATTTAGCTGCTGTAACGGCAACATGGTGAGCAATATTCCCACCGGCGCTATCCCCGATGAGGATACATTTTGCGAGGTCTGCGTTAATGGGAATTATCCCTCTAGAATGGAGATCAAGAAACCTTAGAGCCTCGAATCCGTCTTCGTACTGAGCAGGGAAGCAATGTTCCGGTGTGAGCCTGTAGTTAACAGACACAACCACTGCCTGGCATTTTGCAGAGAGAGTCCGACAGAGGTCGTCATAGGGCTTTGAGTTAGGAGACCAAACAGTGAAACCTCCACCATGGAAGTAAACCAGAACCGGCAGAGTAGTAGTGGTGTTGGAAGATGGGGTTGGGACATAGAGGCGGAACCACAGGTTACGAGTGCTGTCGATGGAGACATCGCTTGAAATGACGCTGTTTCTAGCCGGAGGAGATTTGACAGAGAAAAGATGGTCAAGGATCTCCCATGAAAGACCTGGCCTGCTTGAACTCATCCTATCTGTTTTTCTAACCACCTTCAAACTTTGGGTTAATGTCTTCTTGCCTCTCTTTTCTGAATTTCACGTGGTTGTGCTGGATGCCAGCTGCCCGCTTCGCTGTTAACTAACTGCCTCTACGGAGCGTAGCGTAGCGTAGCGTAGCGTAGCGTCTCTTATACGTGGGGTTAAAAAATAAGTCTCAGCCCCTTTAACTTCGTCGATGCAACCCCATCCTCTTCGGAGCATCTTGCTTCCCTCCAGACGGAGCCGCGAACGACAGTCCCTCGAAGAAATCAGCGTCCACAGAGAAGCTACGGAAGTGGCTGATTTGAGGCGGAGGCTTATTATTTTCGCAGATGGACTCCTCGGTTGGAGAGGGGAGGTCGAGGTCGGAGACGTCGAAGAGGAAGTCGTCGGGGAAGCAGGAGAGGATTTCGGAGTGGGAGCGACGGTGGTGGGTGGGGTGGGTGGGGCTGAAGGATGGAGGAGGGAACTCGGGATTCATGGCTGCCCGCGGAATGATTTGGGAATTTGGACAGAGAGAGAGGAAGGAGATGACCTGTGAGTTTTAACCCCAGCCCCTTATTAATTTTTTTTTTTAAAGTAAAACCAGCGTCTCTTACACTGAAATACTTATTTTTTAACCCCACGTATAAGAGACGCTGGGAAAACCAGCGTCTCTTATACATAAGTTTTTTTTTAAAGTAATCAGCTTCGGATGAGAGGCGCTGGGAAAACCAGCGTCTCTCGTACGTGAAAGAAATTCGACACTCCTAAGAGTGCCTATACCGGGAAATAGTTTCAAAACGAGCGTCGATCGGGAATTTTTTTTAAAAAAAGGCTTACTTCAGGAAAAAAATTCGGTCTATATTATTTTAAATAAGTGTTATTCATATATAGTAGTAAAAAAAATTCAACGCTATATATATTTTATTTTATTTATTGTGTAAAATTTATTTTTTGTTGTGTGATATATAAAGGTTTTAAGTTCTTGATTGATCGTCTTCTTAATTACTCTTTGTATGGTTTCTCTCGAATGTAATTTTGATATTTGATTAATGCTCATATTACATAGGCTGAATTATATAGACAAAATTTATAATTTTTACCAACTTCTGGAGTAATCTAAAAGACAAAAATTTGTTTCACTGGAGATGATGATCCATTTTATTTTTGTTATAAAAATATCACTTTATCTTTGAATGTAAAGCATTGAAAATACTTTAGCATTGATTTTGTTTTTGGAGTTTTAATTTTATGAATCTTTATACACTATACATTTTGATTATAAAAATTTAAGTCTTAATTATATAAATCTTCATACACTCAGTTTAACCCATTGATATATAAAATCCACGAATTATTAAATTAGAGTATTAAATTAAGAAGTGAAATTAACTAATAAGAATGCAAAAGTATTTATTGTTGTTTTTATTTTCTCTTTCCGCTTTTTAAATATTAAATATAATTATCATATTAATAGAAAATGACGCAAGAGTTATCGCTAATCGCAGCTATGGAATCTAAATTAACAACAAAAAAAACCAACTACTTATTTTGTTTTATTCATACTCAAATTAAGCTGCTGTGCGTATGGCGTGAAACACACAGGGGAGTGAATATCAAGCAGTGTACAATAGGTCCCGTTCGGATGTCGGTATTATAGCCAGCCCCCATATGTACGTCATATTTCTCCTATCTGTACACGAATTTGCACGCCTAACATAGTCGAGCAATTATAACGCGCCTAACTTAAGCGATCAGGGGCAAAATCGTCAAGTTTGGAAAATATACCAAAAATTTGCACGCCTATATTAGCCGCGCTAATAGAAAATGGTTTTGAAACAAAAAGATAAATATAATGGCGAAAATATTAAAAAATTCAAAGATTTGCACGCCTAATATAGGAGTGTTATTTGCACGCCTAATATAGGAGTGCTACTCCACAAGTTTTTTTTTAATTTTTTAATTTTTTTAATTAAACCGCACATGTTTTATTATTTTTTTATTACATATTTTTAAATAAAATTAAATTTATCTGTGCGGTAAATATTACCGCACATATACATTTTTATTATTACTACATCATTGCTCTAAACTGATTTATATCTAGACCGAAATCAAGCATTCATAAATGTCATAACAAGAGTTTGTGATCCTAGTATAACTCATACTAGTCACCGCATGCAAATAATAATATCATATATTAAAACATACATGCACAATAATATCAAATATTATAGATAAAACTCATGCAAAATAATCAAATTAAAATGAATGAAAATATTAATTAGCAAAAGACTAATTAAATCTATATCTAATTCTATTAATTGTATTATGGAATTAATATCTAATATTAATCGTTAAAATGCATATGTGAAAATCGCATTTTCCAAAATGAAATATCTAATATCTCATCTACTTTATGGCAAGTTTTATCTATAAAGTATTCCTACACTAGGAAACTTATCCAACAAGCCATCAAGACCCACCCGTCAACGGTCTAACCGTCAACCATTATCTTCACCGCCGTGAACAGATTTCACCCAACCGCGGTGTTTCTCCCACTCAAAAATTATAACTTTTACAAAATTTGAAGTAGGATTGTGATTTTTAATTTTCATAAAATTACCGTTTTTAATTTTCATAAAATTAAAGTTTTTAATTTATAAGATTATGAAACAATTTCATAAACTTAATAAATTTTACGCATCTAGAGATGCAAATTCAAAATTTCATTAATCTAGAAAATAATGCAAATTAACCCATAAATACAATTTATCCATCTTGAATTAAAATGATGGTTAAACATGCATCAAAATTAAGATCAATATCAATTTATGCAAGAGGCTCTGATACCACTGTTGGGAATATTAGATGCTGAAAGCGGAATTTCAGGAAACACTTTCCTAACATCTAATAAGGATCTCATGCATATATTGATACCGATCATGTATATAAGAAAAATCAAATACCTCTTGATGCGTGTTCGTAAATGCCGAAAGACAGAGATGAAAGCCTCAAATGTGACTTCTTTACTTGGTCCACACGAGCAATAAACTGGATCTCCTTATGGTTTCTTCTGCTAGACCGAAATTCACAAGGATGTGTGGGGTGTGGAGTATATGATGTGTCTAGTGTGTTGGGTGCACTCTATGTGGAATAAGAGAGGCCTATATATAGGCATTTAGTCCTTGGAGCCCAAGACAAGAGCTTGGAGGCCAAGGCAACTTGAGGCCCAAGCCAAGTCCTTGGTGTGCAAGGAAGATGACAAGTGTCTAAGGTGTGGACACTTGCTCCTTGGGCATGTGTAACACATGTCTACCTTGTCCAAATCTCCAAATAACTGATAACTGTTATCAGAAACCCGGTGAACAATTCACCTCGTTTATTGGTCCACCTACCCCAAATCCTATAGGCTAACCGGACCTTCAGATTCGCATGATCCAGTCCGTAAACTCTAAGTGTGTGACCTCATAGGATCCAGTTATTATAGCCATGAGCTTAATCTTATTAATCTCATAAGTCGTATTGGTCACTAGCAATAACGTGCGACTCCTAAAATATCTGGATTATAAATCTCCATTAATAGTCCTATTCCATATTAATAATTGCACCGTTGATTAAATGACACAATTCCTTCAGTATTTTCATAATGTCGCATAAATCCTGATTACATGATAATAATTTTACTAAAATCACTAGACAAATAAAACAAATATTTGTTGCCGATAGATAAATTAAGAAATTTTATTTCTTGAATGCCAGCAACACGTAGAATTACCAAATACATATATATCTAGAGCTTCCGATGTAGAGGCAGCTCACATTATTCATAAAAATCAAACAAGCAGCACAAAAAAAAGAAATAACATGACAATAGACGATACATTTAAACACATGAACAATAACATAACTTATAACAATCAAGCTGGTACTTGATCCAGTGGTTTTCAGTTAACAATAGGCACACTACGCAGCACCACTGTTTCGACAGTAACACCGGGTCCGAACCCAAACAAGACACCCCACTCGAGTCCTTCTCCAGTGGTTAGTTGACCGTTTGCCATTGATTTCTTCCTCATCTCATCCATGATAAAAAATACGCAAGCACTTGACATGTTTCCATAATCGTTCAAAACTTGTCTAGTTGCCTTAAGTTTCTCCTTCTTCAGACCAACACAGGCCTCAATATCGTCCAGGATAGCACGACCACCTATTATAAATTACATGATTTTGACAAATTTATAAATGTATATATGTACATATGGAAATAATTATATAACAACATCTCTTAGGTAACAATTTATCAACCGTTTATGTTAATGACATTTCCCTTCGGACATTATAAAATATTCACTTATTTGTGCTAAATGTTAATAAATATTAAAAGTATGCATTTTCATTAATTTTATTTTTTTACTCATTTAGTATGTTCACACTCAATACCACAAACAATATTGTAGATCGTGTTCATTACATTTATTTTTTGATCATGTTCATTATTATGAATATAGCATGAACATTATTGTTTATGACTACTAATATCAAGAGTAACATTCATTAAGTTGCTACGTATCTACTTAAGACATGGTTGTCAATGAAACTTAACCTTAAATCAATATACTCCCTCCGTCCCAATTTGATAGTCTCATTTGATTTTCTGACACTATTCATGAACCGAGAGAATCTTGTAGATTTCCTCCAATATATAAAAAAGAACATAGTCGTGTGTGGTCTTATTTGATTCGTCTTAACGAGTTCTTTAACAATATTAAAAAATTATAATTTTTAGTAACATACAATTAGAGTTATTAACGATACAAAACGTGTCTCGGCATATGTGTCGGAATCTAATGGGACTATCAAAATGGGACAGAGAGTATATATATATATAAATAAGATAATAAAAGGTATTCACAAAAATTGTAATATATATGGTTGCATCCTCACCAGGGTGTGCGATCCAGAATAGGGAGTTCCAATCTGAAATGTGAAGAGGGGTGAAAACCTTTGAAAGACAGGCTTCTATGCAATTTGAGATTAATGAGGGTACAGTAGGGTAGAGTTGAAAACTGAGCCCCACTTCAAGCAAATGGCCTTGAATGGCGCCGTCTGATTCAGGTATGATAGTTTGGGATGTTGAAATCAGCTCGAATATGGGGCTTTCTATGGATATGTCTGGATTTGCACCAACTATAACAGCAGCAGCACCGTCCCCAAATATTGCTTGGCCTATCATGGAGTCTATGTGAGTCTCGGATGGTCCACGAAAGCAAATTGGCGTCATCTCGGAGCAAACAATGAGAACACGAGCTCCCTTGTTGTTCTCTGCTATGTCCTTTGCTAGGCGAAGGACAGTTCCACCAGCATAGCAACCTAGATATATAAGTAAAGAAACAACAACACTCTATTAGAGATATTAGGAAGTAATATAATATTAACATTAACATGCATACCTAGGTGGTAAAACATGAAGCGGCAAACAGAAGGTTGTAAGCCAAGAAGCTTGGTGAGTTGATAATCTGCGCCGGGCATATCAACGCCAGCAATACAACATACAATGAGGTGGGTGATCATTGATTTGGGTCGACCCCACTCATTGATGGCCTTCAAGGCTGCTTCTTTCCCTAGCTTCACAACATGTTCCACTTGAATCTTCTGTCTTACATCTAACGATGCCGCCTCGTAGGAACCAACATTTGGATTTTCCTTGAGAATGTCTTCCGTCAAGTGGAGGTAACGTTTCTCAATCATTGACCTTTCACCTATGTAAATATATTGCCAATTTAATGAGTCAAATTAAAAGAGAAAAAGATATATATCCGATGAATCAAATGAAATTTACAAATGCGCTTGAATTTTGGTTTGAGGTGCATGAGGTGGTCGCTGTTGGTGGCGTGGAAGTAGAAGTCGGGAAACTCAGCCTGGTAGTAGCAGTTTGGGGGGTTGGCCGTACCAATGGCCAACACGGTTGCCGATCTATCACCTGCTTCACCGTGACTCTTCTCCCTCACTGCCATCTTCAGAATTTCTAGCTAATTGTGATTTAATTGTTGGGTTGAGATCCATCTAAGTCACTACCCTGCTTATATATACTCTTATGCTGAGTGTTAGTTGTTAAAATTAATCTATCAATTCATTAAATTTTTAGTTTTATACTCTCTTCTCTCTCATTTCCCTTCTTTGCACGAGAATTAAGGAGATGAGAGAAGAGAGGAGAGAGAGGGATGAAAATAGAAGAGAGAGTGTATTGGGATGAGAGAATGGTGAGAGATGAAAAATTAAAGGATTAAAATTGAGTGAGAAAATAATAGGAGAGAGAAAAATTAAAGTGTATTTTGGATTGTTGTGGTTTTAGGGAAAATTAATGGGTTTTGATGAGGGTATATTGATAAAAATTTGTGTTTAAAAATGGAAATGAGAACATCAAATTAGGACACCAAAAATGGGAAATGAAAAAAAAAAAAAAGGGGAGGGAGGGATTACAAGAGTAAGCTGTTCATGAGTACATGATCTATCTGCAAGTCTCCGATTCAAATCTTCTACACCCTTGGAAATGGGAACAAAAAAAAAAAAGGGAGGGAGGGATTACAAGAGTAAGCTGTTCATGAGTACATGATCTATCTGCAAGTCTCCGATTCAAATCTTCTACACCCTTAATGCTTTCTTATTTGTTCTCCCTTAAACACTCAAACCCAAGAGTTGTATTTTAAAATTTAGAGTTTATTTTTTAGCAAATATTTTATATTTTAAAGTCGGCTTACGTTAGGATTTAATTGCCACAATCCAAATCTTTTTGTACATTCACTAGTAGAAAAAACACCTGTTGCAGCCCCCTGTTGAGGCGGTCACCTTAAAAACCGACGCAAAAAGTCTTATTCTACTATCTGTTGAGGCGGTCAGTCGTTTAGTTCGCTGCAACAGGTACTTTAGAGGCGGACAAATATCCGTTCGCCTCAAATATTATTTGTGTTTTTGACTTGTTGAGGCGGTCAGTAAGGCGCCCGCCTCAACAGAGCCCAAAAATTAGAGGCGGGCAGTAAGACGCCCGCCTCAACAGATGCGTAAAAACAATTAGAGGCGGGCAGTCATGCGCCCGCCTCAAAATATAACAACAATTAGAGGCGGGCAGTCATGCGCCCGCCTCAACAGATGCTGCGTAAAAACAATTAGAGGCGGGCAGTCATGCGCCCGCCTCAACAGATGGTTAAAAAAAATTAGAGGCGGGCGCATGACTGCCCGCCTCAACAGCTTCTCAAATTAATTAACAGCGCGCGAACTGCAGCTTCATTATATTTCCTTCGTTTTCAGTCGACTGCGCAGCTTCCTCCTCCTCTTCGCAGCCTCCTCCTCGCCGCTTCCTCCACGTCTCGCCGCCTCCTCCAACTCACCGCCTCCTCCTCGCCTCGCCGCCTCCTCCTCCTCCTCCAGCTTTCGTCCTTCGAGTCATCGAGGTAGGTGAAACTTCCTCTTTCGCAAATTGTTTTCGGATTTTGATGTGCAGGAGTTGATTCCTTTTGTGGTATGAATGGTTGATTTTTGTTGTTGTGGGTGATTACTCCCTTATTTGGTGGAATTTTGATTGATTATGTTGTTTTGGTTCTTTAGGAAATTTTGATGCACTCCAAGTGTTCGGTAAAATGCCTAAACGAAAATTTAATCTTAATCTTGTCAATTTTACTAGTTCTTGTTAATACCTTTCATGTATGTTTAGGATTATGCTCTACCTCTTGTCTATATAGTCAATTCATATAACTAAACTTAATTTTGTCAACTTTTTAGCATGACTTGATAAAAATTGTAGGAAAACAAATGAAATATGTCGATGAGTGATTTTAATGAGTTTTGCATGAGATATTGTTTTGTTAGCTAGATATCCAAATAATTTTATTTTATTTCAATGAGTGTTTTCAATGTTATGTATGTATTGGTCTTTCTACAGTTTTCTCTAGTTATTAGAAATGAGTCGTCGTTGGATGTACGGTGATCATACTACAGCTGAATATTTGAGTGGGGTTGGGGAGTTTATTAGATGTGCTTTAGCCAACCAACAGAGTACAAAAGCCGAAAAAATCTATTGCCCCTGCCGTGATTGTAACAATGTAAGGAGGTTAGCAGACATTGATGAGATTGAGGATCATTTATTTCGTCGTGGGTTTAAGCAAGATTATCATGTTTCGTCGTGGGCAGAAGGGCGACCGCCTCAACAGAGGGGGTCTGTTGAGGCGGGCAGAAGGGTGACCGCCTCAACAGACCCCCTCTGTTGAGGCGGTCACCCTTCTGCCCGCCTCAACAGACCCCCTCTGTTGAGGCGGTCACCCTTCTGCCCGCCTCAACAGAGGTAGAAAACGTGCCATCTGTTGAGGCGGTCACCCTCCCGACCGCCTCAACAGCTCATGACCTGTTGCAGCCCCCCTGTTGCAGCGACCCCTGACCGCCTCAACAGGGGGGTTTTTGACCGCCTCAACAGGTGTTTTTTCCACTAGTGATTGTTGGACTCCACCAAACGCAAGGTTCGCTTGTGTGAGGTTCGCTTGTGAGAGGCACGGCACAAAAATAGCGAAAATATAATCAATAAACGCGTCCAATGCGTTCACACTCCGTAAAATTATATTCAATATTCAATGTAAACGATATTGCACCTCTAGTGAGGCGTTGTTATTTTCTGTTAATCAGTGGCGCGACGCAAACGAATAAAACTGTGATCACCATGCAAAATTGTTTGCAATATATACCACTTCTTCCAATGCCGGAGAAGGCAATTTATCCAATGGTCGAAGAGCAATTTACTAATACTTTGGAATGAGATAGGTGTGCCCAACTCACATTCAACCGTCTGTATCGAAAAATAGATATCACGTGTCTAACTAACTTCCATAAAAATACTTACTATGTCTGGCATCAACATAACTGTCCATTTCATAATAGAGATCACGCAAGAGTCATTCCTACTGGTCATCTGAAGTGACAACTTCAACTCAATATGATGTAGTAAAAGGCGTCGAGGATAACATTTATAGAAACTTACCTTCCATGGCACGCAAACGCGTCACGGGTACTCTGAACCAAGAGGCGTTGTGCTAAGAGAAGACATCATTTACATTTGTTAGCAAATGAAACTCATCGCTGCGTAGAGGAGTTGAAACGCAAACACAAACCTCTGATCAATTACGCATGTCGCTAGACCTGGGATATGAGCTTCATTTTGTGACACTTCATTTTTTATCGTTCTTACGATGTGCAGTAAAATTACGCTACTCTATTTGTCGGCCCATTCCACACCGTGTTGGATTCCCTTCGTTTGTAGCTCCACATCGTCGGGTTTCAAAAATATGGCAACAACAAGTGACCTCATTTGGAGTAACATCAAAGTGGCCTTCTATCTCGTGCTTAACCGGTTTAATTGCATGCGCTCTAGACAAATTGTGTCGTGGTACATAGGAAGGCACGATATCATTTCGAGAATTTTGGAAACGATCTTGCGGCGTGTGAACACATTGAACGCCTTTCATAATGACGCTTTCACCGTTTTTTGCAGCACCTCTTACACTACGAAAATAGCATCACGTTAGCGGATCACCTCCATCTACTTCATTGTCGACCCAACACAAACAAAACCACACACCCCACTCCTATTTTGATTTATTTATTCCACATTCATTCCGTTCTGCAAGACCCTGTGAATAATAAGCATAAAGATTGATTATTATAAGCATGATGTTGTGTCCTCGTACATTAATAGGAAAGTGAAAGAAAGGGGATATGGAAACGGGTGACAACCGGGCAGCACTTATTTTACACCAGGCAACACCATCTCGTTCGGAACACCGTTCCGAACGAGATTGCCCGAATATATTTTTTTTTAAATTTTGTTTCTCGTTCGGAACCCCGTTTCGAACGAGACCGGTCCACAAAAATCAAATACCATTTAATAAGAACGAGATTTTTTTTTATATGACGTCATATCTCGTTCGGAATGGGGTTCCGAACGAGATTACCCGGATATTTATGACGTGTCGTTACCCGTTCGGAACCCCATTCCGAACGAGATTCGGCTATATTTTTTGAAAATGCGAACGGCTATATTTTGACGGAGTCTATAAAATCGGAGTTGTATGACTTACATTATCAAACCCAATCGGAAGAAGCACAAAAAATGTCGTCTGAAAGCGATTCAACTAATTCTTCAAGGGCGGGTAGTTGGAAAGAAAGACGGGAGTATTCTTCTAGTGAGACGTCGGTGGAGGAGGAGATTGATTTGTCCGCGCCGGTAAATGATACATATTTCCATGTAAGTACCTATAAACCTTTTTTTATAGCGTTTCATTAGAATTTATTTTATTGATATAGTAGTATTGAAATTTGAGTAATTTTAAATAGGGATACTCTAGTGATGAGGAATATTTAAAAATCGACTATAGTGCCCATTTTACGACTAGTGAGAGATTTCCTACTATGGATAATCTAGTGACATATTTATGAAAGGAAAATTCTTTTAACTTGTAAAGGGGTAGGTGGCCAAGCCGAATATGCCGTTGCACCAACATAATTTCAGCAAATAAGAAAACAATAGTTTACATTTTTAATTCCAAAAATATCGTTATTAACATCATGAAATACAACGTACACAAAGCACATTGTACACAAACACAAACGTAATGTGATTGAGAACATGTTTTTCTTGTTCCGACGAAAAAGAAAGGATAACGTACTAGCCACTGCAGAATATTTATTTTTTGTTTTTATGGGAAAACTGCAGGTACGTAGTCTTTTAATTCGTTTAAATAAAGAGACACAAACTCCACGTAGGTGCTCAACATATATGAGAGAATATTTATAACCGAGCTTGGATAGGTCTTGGATGAATGATTCAGCAAAGGTTGGAGAAGGCTACCCAGTCAAATTGGTGACAAAACCTTTAACCTCATCAACAAAGGGGGAATAATCAGGCATTTGATCAGTTGAATAGAAGCAATGAGGTGCATGAGGGTAGTGCACCAGCTTGGCTTTTTTTCGTGAAGCTAGAAGCCAGTCGTAGTACTTGCGACCCCAGTCCTGGAGTGGATCCGACCCACCTGTGAAGATGAGAGTCGTTGGGAAGCTCTCTAAGCCCGAAATGTCATCAGCGTTGGGCCCAAACACGCTTGCTGCTGGGTGGTCACGATCCGATCCCTCTGGAAGAAACATCGACCAGAAGTGGTCTGTCATCTCCAGCTTAAGGACTGGATCTGATTTCAGTCGGATCTCGGATTCGCTTCGTTCCTTAGCGCTGAAGAAGGGTTGGATTGTAACTAAACCTATCACCTTAACAACCTAACTCCACCAAGTTCACATGTCCATATTAGGCACGTTGATAGAGTTCACTGAACTGACGTTTCTTTTATTATTTCCAAAACGATAACATAATAGAAATGAAAAATATATGGATCATATCATACTATTATGTGCCAATAAGTACACAATAATCAAGTAAAATAGATGAAATACACATTTTCTTGAAACAAATTTCTGTTATAGGCGTAGTTTAAAACAAATTTCCAACATAGGCACTATCCGGTTCGGAAATTTGCCACGAAGCAGAGGCGTTGTTCATAACAGCTCCTCTCCCCGAACCTAACTTTTTTAAAAAAAAAAAATCGTTCGTACGCGCTATCCATGACAGCGCCTTATATTTTTTTGTTCTTTTAACATTTGTAAAATGAGGCATGAATCTGTAAAACTCGATTTACAGTAGCATGTACGCACGAGACTTATGCGGGTTCGGGTGGCTCGTTTGGGATCGTTCGGAATCGGAATCGAGCGAGACCAGTTGTGTTGGGCCCGTAACGATCTCAACTTTCACCGAATATGTCTCTCACTTGATTCTGATTTTGAACGAGCCTTGAAGATCCCTCGGAATCCGACATTGTCAACTTAATGAAGCTTCTTTAGGTAGTGGAAGGGTTTAGGTGGCATGTTTGGGATCGTTCAATATCGGAATTGAGCGAGAATACTTTCGTTGGGTCCGTACCGATCCCAACTTTCACCAGATATGTGTCTCGTTGTCTGATATTGAGGAATGCATATGTAAATCTCCATTTACAGTAGCGAGACATATGCGGATTCGAGTGGCTCGTCAGGGCTCATTCGGAATCGGAATCTAGTGCGAGACATATCTAGTGAAAGCTGAGATCGATACGGACCCAACGAAACTGGTTTCACTCGATTATGATTTCAAACGTTCCCAAACGAGCCACCCGAACTCGAGAAAGTTTTGCGTATATGTATGCCAAATTTCAAAAAAACAAAAAAAAATCAAAATAATATATAGGCGCCGTCCATGACAACGCCTTTATGGACAATTTTTTTTGCCTTCGTATGAGGCGTTGTCCATAACAGCGCCTCATACGAAGGCTTATTTTTTAGAAAAAAAAGGTTCGGAAATAACAGCTCCTCTTCTTTGTCACAAATTTCCAAACCTGAAAAAGTTCCTATATTGAGAATTTTTTTTCAAACTATACCTACAACTGAAATTTATTCCAAAAAAATGTAAATTTCACAAAAAAAAAATCGAAAGATTTGTCATTCTTTTTAGTTCATTACATTAGAAAAACCTCTGATTAAAGTAATATTAAAATTTGAATTTTGTTTTGAAGTCTACAACTTATGCATTAAAACGAGGGCGAAAACATTGACTCATCCGTTTTCAAAACCCACCGTCAAACTGGAGGAATAAAACAGGACAACACCGCTATATAGGGAAAACAAAATGAAAGTGGTGTAGATTCATTAACATGATAATGAAAGTGGTAGATTCGTTATGTTAAATAAAAACATATAAAAATGTTTTGAATTGTATTACCTGGAAGTGTTGAGATTTAGCTGCTGTAACGGCAACATGGTGAGCAATATTCCCACCGGCGCTATCCCCGATGAGGATACATTTTGCGAGGTCTGCGTTAATGGGAATTATCCCTCTAGAATGGAGATCAAGAAACCTTAGAGCCTCGAATCCGTCTTCGTACTGAGCAGGGAAGCAATGTTCCGGTGTGAGCCTGTAGTTAACAGACACAACCACTGCCTGGCATTTTGCAGAGAGAGTCCGACAGAGGTCGTCATAGGGCTTTGAGTTAGGAGACCAAACAGTGAAACCTCCACCATGGAAGTAAACCAGAACCGGCAGAGTAGTAGTGGTGTTGGAAGATGGGGTTGGGACATAGAGGCGGAACCACAGGTTACGAGTGCTGTCGATGGAGACATCGCTTGAAATGACGCTGTTTCTAGCCGGAGGAGATTTGACAGAGAAAAGATGGTCAAGGATCTCCCATGAAAGACCTGGCCTGCTTGAACTCATCCTATCTGTTTTTCTAACCACCTTCAAACTTTGGGTTAATGTCTTCTTGCCTCTCTTTTCTGAATTTCACGTGGTTGTGCTGGATGCCAGCTGCCCGCTTCGCTGTTAACTAACTGCCTCTACCTAGCTTTAATTTTTGAGGGGTCTATATCAATTTATTTTATAAAGTAAGTCTTTTTTAAAAAAAAATTCTCATTCTACGCTCGTTTTGAAACTATTTTTTTCGATATAGGCACTTTTGGGAGGGTTGAATTTTTTTCACGTACCCTCTCATCCGAAGCTGATTAATCTAAAAGACAAAAATTTGTTTCACTGGAGATGATGATCCATTTTATTTTTGTTATAAAAATATCACTTTATCTTTGAATGTAAAGCATTGAAAACACTTTAGCATTGATTTTTTTTTTGGAGTTTTAATTTTATGAATCTTTATACACTATACATTTTGATTATAAAAATTTAAGTCTTAATTATATAAATCTTCATACACTCAGTTTAACCCATTGATATATAAAATCCACGAATTATTAAATGAGAGTATTAAATTAAGAAGTGAAATTAACTAATAAGAATGCAAAAGTATTTATTGTTGTTTTTATTTTCTCTTTCCGCTTTTTAAATATTAAATATAATTATCATATTAATAGAAAATGACGCAAGAGCTATCGCTAATCGCAGCTATGGAATCTAAATAATTAACAACAAAAAGAACCAACTACTTATTTTGTTTTATTCATACTCAAATTAAGCTGCTGTGCGTATGGCGTGAAACACACAGGGGAGTGAATATCAAGCAGTGTACAATAGGTCCCGTTCGGATGTCGGTATTATAGCCGGCCCCTATATGGACGCCATATTTCTCCTATCTGTACACGAATTTGCACGCCTAATATAGTCGAGCAATTATAACGCGCCTAACTTAAGCGATCAGGAGCAAAATAGTCAAGTTTGGAAAATATACCAAAAATTTGCACGCCTATATTAGCCGCGCTAATAGAAAATGGTTTTGAAACAAAAAGATAAATATAATGGCGAAAATTAAAAAATTCAAAGATTTGCACGCCTAATATAGAAGTGTTATTTGCACGCCTAATATAGGAGTGCTACTCCACAAGTTTTTTTTTAATTTTTTAATTTTTTTAATTAAACCGCACATGTTTTATTATTTTTTTATTACAGATTTTTAAATAAAATTAAATTTATATGTGCGGTAATATTTTACCGCACATATACATTTTTATTATTACTACCTCATTGCTCTAGTCGTAAGGCACTGTGCAAACTCTTTGAGGTCTCAAGTTACATAATAAAGTCTCGCTCGATCACACAAAACAGTGTTGGAATGGATCCAACCTTGTCTTATTAGGCATATAAAGTCACAATAAGGTCTCTCTAACATAAAACGAGCTAGGCTCGAAACTATTCGTAAACGCTAAAAGGCCTTAAAAGGCCTTAAATGGGCTTAAGGCCTAATTTGGCAAAACGACGCCCAAACGGTGTCAGAATGGAATTGGTTTCAATGCCTATTAGAGATATTTGACCATATAGATAACTTCCAATCACAACTTCTAACTTTTCAAATACCACCTCCTTTGTAAAAACCAAGTTTCAATCCATTGCGACATCGTTTGGGCGTCGTTTTATGTGAGCGAGACCTCATTGTGTCTTTATATACATAATAAGACTAAGTTGTAAAAAAAAATCAAACATAATAATACATCGATGTTGTTAACCATACATATTGCGACAAGTTAAAAGAGTGGTTACTAGTTTGATGTTTGCAAATGAGGTGTTACTTGAAAATGAATAAGTTTTGATTGAGAATTACCCACATGGTCAAATATCTCTAATAGGCAGTGAAACCAAGTTTCATTCCATTCCGACATTATTTGGGTGTCGTTTTGCCAAATTGGGCCTTAAGCCCATTTAAGGCCTTTTAACGTTTACGCATAGTTTTGAGCCTCGTTTTGGGTGAGAAAGACCTTATTGGTACTTAATATGTCTAATAAGACTAAGTTGTATAATGTTTTCAACAATAATCAACATCGATGATGTATAACATACATATTGCGACAAGTTAGAGAGTTATCACTAGTTTGGTTTTTACAAAGAAGGTGCTATTTGAAAAGTTAGAAGTTGTGATTGGAAGTTACATACATGGTCAAATATCTCTAAGAGGCATTGAAACCAAGTTTCATTCCATTCCGACACCGTTTGGGTGTCGTTTGCCAAATTGGGCCTTAAGCCCATTTAAGGCCTTTTAAAGCTTTTTAACGTTTACAAAAAGTTTCGAGCCTCGTTTTATGTGAGCGAGACATTATTGTGTCTTTGTATACATAATAAGACTAAGTTGTAAAAAAAAATCAAACATAATAATACATCGATGTTGTTAACCATACATATTACGACAAGTTAAAAGAGTGGTGACTAGTTTGATGTTTACAAATGAGGTGTTACTTGAAAATGAATAAGTTTTGATTGAGAATTACCCACATGGTCAAATATCTCTAATAGGCATTGAAACCAAGTTTCATTCCATTCCGACATTATTTGGGTGTCGTTTTGCCAAATTGGGTCTTAAGCCCATTTAAGGCCTTTTACCGTTTACGCATAGTTTCGAGCCTCGTTTTGTGTGAGAAAGACCTTATTGGTACTTTATATGTCTAATAAGACTAAGTTGTATAATGTTTTCAACAATAATCAACATCGATGATGTATACCATACATATTGCGACAAGTTAGAGAGTTATCGCTAGTTTGGTTTTTACAAAGGTGGTGTTATTTGAAAAGTTAGAAGTTGTGATTGGAAGTTACCTACATGGTCAAATATCTCTAAGAGGCATTGAAACCAAGTTTCATTCCATTCCGACACAGTTTGGGTGTCGTTTGCCAAATTGGGCCTTAAGCCCATTTAAGGCCTTTTAAAGCTTTTTAACGTTTACAAAAAGTTTCGAGCCTCGTTTTATGTGAGCGAGACATTATTGTGTCTTTGTATACATAATAAGACTAAGTTGTAAAAAAAAATCAAACATAATAATACATCGATGTTGTTAACCATACATATTGCGACAAGTTAAAAGGGCGGTGACTAGTTTGATGTTTACAAAGGAGGTGTTACTTGAAAATGAATAAGTTTTTATTGGGAATTACCCACATGGTCAAATATCTCTAATAGGAATTGAAACCAAGTTTCATTCCATTCCGACATTATTTGGATGTCGTTTTGCCAAATTGGGCCTTAAGCCCATTTAAGGTCTTTTACCGTTTAAACATAGTTTCGAGCCTCGTTTTGTGTGAGAAAGACCTTATTGGTACTTTATATGTCTAATAAGCCTAAGATGTATAATGTTTTCAACATAATCAACATTGATGATGTAGACCATACATATAGCGACAAGTTAGAGAGTTATCACTAGTTTGGTTTTTATAAAGGACGTGCTATTTGAAAAGTTAGAAGTTGTCATTGGAAGTTACCTACATGATCAAATATCTCTAATAGGCATTGAAACCAAGTTTCATTCCATTCCGACACCGTTTTGCCAAATTGGGCCTTAAGCCTATTTAAGGCTTTTAACGTTTACAAATAGTTTCGAGCCTCGTTTTTTGTGATCAAGACCATATTGTGACTTTATATACATAATAAGACTAAGTTTTAAAAAAAATCTGTAATAAAAAAATAATAAAACATGTGCGGTTTAATTAAAAAAATTAAAAAATTAAAAAAATTAAAAAAATTAAAAAAAACCCTGTGCGGTAGCACTCCTATATTAGGCGTGCAAATCTTTGAATTTTTTAATATTTTCGTCATTATATTTATCTTTTTGTTTCAAAATCATTTTCTATTAGCGCGGCTAATATAGGCGTGCAAATTTTTGGTATATTTTTCAAACTTGACGATTTTGCCCCTGATCGCTTAAGTTAGGCGCGCTATAATTACTCGGCTATGTTAGGTGCGCAAATTCGTGTCCAGATAGGAGAAATATGGCGTCCAGATAGGGGGAGCCGTATTATAATGACATTTTACATTATCTGACATTAATGCGTATTTTCAGTATCTAATTAAGATCTCCAAAGTAGTGTTTACATAAGTTTGTTTGGTTGGTCAAGGCAGTGATACTTTATTTTAGTTTCTCTTCCTCTTCCTGCTCTATACACTGCAAACTAATTACTGATCATCGCCACCATGATTTGCCTCTTCACCTACTACTCTCGATTTGGTCTCTCTTTCCCATGTCTCTCATACTTGATAAAGGGGATTCTATTTGCACTCGGATTTGACGGAAAATCAGGTCGAATGACCATTCTGATTTTCCGGAGAATCTGAGCTCCGCGCGGAGCTGAGCTTCGCTCCGACCGACCCGGAGGATTTACAATCCGCCAGCTTTATCCGCTCGCTTTTCAAAGCCAAAAAGCAGACGGATTTAGGATTTTCCATCTTTTCAAAGCTTAAAAGCGAACGGATTTATGATTCGCCAGCTTTTTCAAAGTGAAAAAGCGGGCGGATTTAGGATTTGCCAGCTTTTCATCCTAATTTTTTACAAGATTTTCAAGTATTCTGGCGGATTATAAATCCGCCCATTCCGAAGCTCCGCGCGAAGCCAAACTCCGGGCGGAGCCTGGGTTCGCGCGCTCTGACACCTGCAACAAAAAGCAGTGCAAATAGCCTCTTCGCTTGATAAATGGGAGAGTCTAAATACACTGGAATTGACTGATGGACGGGTGGAATGACCACTTTCATTTTCCGGCGGAGCTGACAGCCGCGCGGCACCTAACACCGCCCCATACCTCACGAATTCTGCATTCGTGAGGTTTTCTTGAACTTTTCTTACGACCGGTTTAAATAAATAAAATATATATGAGGCGACCGGTTCAGTAATAAATTGAACCGGTTCAGTAATTAATATTTCGGAAATCCGGTTTTGAAATGATAATCCGGTCTAGCATGTACGGACATCACGAATGCTGAATTCGTGAGGTGTTAGAGCATAAATACGCAGTTCTGTCAGGAATCTAGGGCTAGGATATCTTCGCATATCGACGAAAATACAGACCTCACGAATTCATAATTCGTGAGCTTGTACGTAATGAATTCGCAGTTTTGTCAGGAATCTAGGGCATGAATATGATCGGTTTCCCGAGGAAAAAGGCTCGAAGACCTCGCGAATTTAGAATTCGGCTACTTTGCATGCCCTAATTGATTTAGTCAGGTATATATATAGTGTACGTGATGGTATGGTTGGGAGAAGAGGAAGGAAGAGAGTAGGAGAAGAAGAGGAAGGAAAATCGACATTATATCAAATAAGAGATTCAAAAAAAGAAAATAAGACAATTATGGTAAGTTACATAATGTACTTGTAATTTAATTGTTTCAGTCAATATTTTAGTTTTTGGGCAAACCCGAAGTCGTTGTTTTTGTTGCGGTTATTCCCATATGTCATCATCATGGACGCTACGTACAAGACGAACAAGTATGATAAGTGTATATGTTTTTGTTTAATTTGAATAATTTGTTAGAAAGTGTGTAGTAATAAATATTATGTGAAAATGCAGGTACAATATGGCGTTGTTGGAGATTGTAGGGTTTACTTGCACTGGGCAGACGTTCAACGTTGCGTACTCGTTCATGGCACGAGAGAACTTTGACCACTACAGGTGGACTCTCTTGAAGGTGAAGGAAATGTACGATCACATTGGACAAAGTCCTGGAGCGATTGTGACGGATCGTGATCTGGCGGAGATTAAGGCAATTGCTGAGGTATTTCCTAATGCAAAACACCTATTGTGTTGGTTTCATATACTGTGTAACTGCAAGGCACAAGTAAAAACAACAACAGGAAACCATAATTTTGCTGAAGCGTTTGGGAATAGTTGTAGAGGTGTATTCAACTCTAAATCAGTAGAGACGTATAATAGCCGTGTCGCTGAGATAAGGAAGAAGTATCCAGGCTTTTATCCTTATTTAAACGAGACGTGGTTGTCTCCTTACAAAGAGAGCATTGTACGGGCATGGACGGACAATATATTTCATTTGCTTACGAGGACAACAAATAGGTATTACTGTTGTTATTTATGTATGTGTTGAATTTGTATATATAATCATGTCTTACAATTATTGATATTAATTATTAATCTGTATTGTAGAGTTGAAGGTGCTCACTCGAGGTTGAAAAATTTCATAGACAACAGTGTTGGTTCGTTTAACACCATAGCACAAGAGATCCACTCAACTATCTTAATTCAGATTCTGGGTATTCAGCGGAAAATGGAAATGGATGTCAATACCAGACTCTCCAAAGTTATTCGCATGGAAGGAACTGGGCGGTATACATATTATGTGGAGAGCGTAAATAAGGTTTCAACTGACTGTATGAATATACTTATGGAGACCATGGATAGGATCGAGAATCCTTCCAAGGGTTTCCACCCTCATGCGTGCAGCGATAGATGGTGGAGAAATGTAAGAGGCCTTCCTTGTGCACATGATTTGTACAACTACATGAGTATGGGTGTGCCAATTCCTTTAGGGGAAATTCACGACTTCTGGAAACAAATTGTTTGGCATAAACCACCAGAAGGATATACAGTCCCCCTAGATGAGGAAAATGAGGTGAACAATGGTTGCAAACGTCCTTTGCAAGAGCCGCCACCGGGATATAATAAAAAAAAAGACAGGCCACATATGACTCAACCTGAGAAGAGGGAGCAGACTTGGTATGAGCATGTATCAGGCAATGATAATATAGGTTGGAGGAGGTACAGAAGGCCAAAAGGGGAGATATTTGTGGAATCCGACGAAGAATTTGAGGACGAGGATGAGGACGACTTGGAAGACGATGCTGATGATGAGCGGTCAGGTGTAAGTCAGGGTATTGATTATAAGAAAGTGTTTGGCCAAAACCAGATAGATCATTTCATGTTTGGTTACATTACGAACTACAAAACCGTAAGGGGAGATGGTCATTGTGGGTACCGATCTCTTGCATGGCTTCTTGGTTTAGAAGATGAGGATTCATGGAAACATGTACGCACAACAATGGTGAACGAGGTTCAAGAGAACTACAACTTTTACAACAACATTGGTTACACATTCACAAGATTACATGTATTGGTCGAGCGTATAGGTTGGTTAGGGCAATGTACAAACCGAGAGTTTTGGATGGAGATGCCTGCTTGTGGATTTATAGCTGCTACAACATTCCAAAAAGTTATTGTGTTGTTATCATGGGGCGGTTCACATACTACGCTCCCATTCTACTCCAAGGGTAGCCCCGTAGAGCCGAAAGACGTAATTGTCATTGCTTTGGTGGGAAATCAAGATCATTACATACCGGTTAGTAAAATGTGATGTACTTTAATTATTTTTCGAAATCGTATGACTTGGAATATTTTTGATATTATATTTATGTTTTATGCAGGTCAAGTTATCAGATAACGCTCCTATTCCTCCGGTTGCTTATAATTGGACCCACCACCATCATTCGAGCGTAAGCGGTTGGGAACATCAATTTCAGGATCGTATATACCATTTCCAATATTTACGACAGCTACACAACAGACCTTTAGCGTAGTCGATGCGTATCTTCATTATTCAATCCGTTTGTTGGTATGTTTATGTAGTATTTATTTTGACTGTTGTAGTGAATATGGTAAGAATTTTTGAAACGCTACCAACCAATATAATTTCGTAAAATAAGACATATTCCGTTAAAGAGATTCATCATAACTTCTTACTGAAAATAACAACTTCCTTGCATAAACAAACAAAGTACGACCCCCCCCCCCCCTCTAATGCCTCGAAAAGCCGTAGCTGCAGCGCCCGGTTCGCTCGGTCGGCCTAGAAAACTCACGGGACATCAAAATCATCATTACAACAAGAAGGATAACCGTAAGAGTTTTAGCATATCTATTGCTTTGAACTGAATTTGCGTATGGCATGGCAGGAGCTTGAAGAACCTCTGTCGGGTATACCTCCCCCGAACTCAACATTTTCTTCTGGTCCTCGTACTTCTCCTTATACCAAGACAATTCGAATTCCAAATCATCGATTGTCATTAGAAGCTGACTATTTTTTTCGTTACCCGCATCTAAACGCTTCTTCAATATGTTTACTTGGTCCGGGTAGTCGCAATCCTGTATTTACAAACACAATCAGTTATGCACATTCAATTTTTCGACCACATATACGTAAGAAATAAAAGTTGGAAGCAGTATACCCCTAAATAATCGTAAAATTTGTCAACTTCGGGAACCGAGCGAGAGGAGTTGCTAGAACCTTGACTGACCATATTTCTTTTGGTGTTTGGTTTAGATGAAAATTTATTCGTTGCACATGGACATATATATAGGGAAACAAAACCTCACGAATCCATGCTTCGTGAGGTTTAGGGTGTTTTGAGGATAGAGCAATATGTCAGGAATCTACGATTTTGGGAAATTGTAAATTCCACCCTCACGAATTCAGAATTCGGGCCCTATTCCAGATATGATTCCATTAATTTTTCCGAAGATATGGCAGAGGTTTGTACTGAGAAGGGAAATGTATATTCCACACCTCGCGAATTCACGATTCGGGCCCTATTCCAGAAAAGAGTTGATAACTTTTCAGAATCTAGGGCAGAGTAGTCTGGATTTTTTTTAAAAGTAGATTCCACACCTCGCGAATTCATAATTCGGGAACTGTAAGAAAAGACTTGACAACTTTTCAGAATCTAGCGCAAAGTAGTCTGTATTTCTGGAAAAAGTAGATTCCAAAACCCCGCGATTTCACAATTCAGGAACTTTAAGATAACATAACATTGCCGAACTTTTAAGAACATAATGATTCTGTGTTTGCATTTCCGGGAAATAGTATATGCTAAAACGGACGAGTTCTGCATTCGGGTGGTCGGTCATCTGAATAAATATTCTCAACATAATCGTTTGTTTCTGCATCACCATCACATGTTCCTCCGTTGTCGGGGAATTTATCATTTTACATCATGTAAATTGTGACAGGATATTGGAATTCCAACTAGCGGTTCAGAATCGTTAGTACATATTTTTCCTCTAAAACCTCTTTGATACGATTCATACGGTTCGGATTTGAAGGGAAGTAAAATATACGACCAAGAGGTATACTAACATATCCATTGTTATATCCATTGTTATACATTCCATTGTCTTCTAATATTCTCGTCTATTTATAAGGTTTCATGATGTTTCTTATTTACAAATATTATGCAAAACCGCCAATAGATATCACGAATGCACAATTCGGGAAGAGTTTACTGAGGCCATTTTGATAGCTTACGAATTCACAATTCGGGACCGTTTGGAAAGCATTTTCGTAATTTGGGGAGGACTACAAGGTTGCACGACGTCTATAAATGGACGACTCCAAATCAAGGTGGGACAGCAGATAGTTTTCACTCTGTCTAACTGTAAGCTATTGAAATCATGTCTGAACTGAGCTCATCTGGAAGCAGCAAAGTTAAAATGTGCCAATGCAATAAGGCAGCCGTAATGGCGGAGTCGGAATCGAGGAGAAACTTAGGCAGGAAGTTCTGGTCGTGCCCTGGCACCGGTTATACCATGTGTTACTTCACTCAGTGGATCGATCCTCCTCATCCCGAGTACTCACAAAACGCCATAAGAAAACTACTGCAGCGTATTTCTTCGTTGGAACATGAAGTCTCTACTCTAAGGGAGACCATGGCTCCTAACGACAGCGCCGACTAGGCTTTACTATTTTAAACTGTAAGTGGGAACTTCTGTGTTCGTCTCAGAACTACGTACCCCTTCGTTTTCCAATGTTTTCAGATTTACCATGGTTGTAATGTTTTAATTGCGCGAATGTTGTTATATTGTAGTTTCACCAATGTTGTAATGTTTGAGTTGTATTAATGTTGTAACGTACGTCTGAAATCCAACTTGCAAAATGCGAATGTCGATTTGGACGTACGGATCTGAGTCCCTCAAATTCTTCCATATCTCAAAGTCAGGCTCCATCGCCATGTATTTGATGCGGAATGAGTCATAAGACACGGTTATCACGTTGAAATGCATGAATTCATTGTAAGCCGTACGTAAGTTCTTTCGTAGAAATGAACGACGCATATCTGGAGGTAGTTCTGCACTTAAAATGAATTTAACTTTGCTACAATTCAACCCTCACGAATTCACAATTGGGGCCCTTTTCCAGATATGATTCCATTACTTTTTCAGAACATTGGGCAGACGTAGGTTTTCATTCCCGCGGATACCATGAATCAACCCTCACGAATTCAGAATTCGGGCCCTATGCCAGATATGATTCCATTACTTTTTCAGAAGATGTGGTACAAGTATCTATTGAGAAGGGCTGGATTAGATCCCAAATCCTCACGAATCCACAATTCGGTTGTCTGACAACAAAATAATCGAAAACTACGAAAAGCTTTCATAACAGGACGGAATGCAGAATACGCTACAACTTCATAATTCAAAGCTTAATTTGTGGTAACACATAATTGAAAACAAACTTTCGGAATAGAGCATGCATGATATCTGTCATGCGTCATTCAATACCTAGATGTATGGCCTGTATCATAACCGTCGAAATAGTTCGTAGTTCGCTCTCTGGACGGGGGAGAACCATAACTTCGGTTACTGCCTAAACCAGTTGCACTTGGTGTTCTGAAATCTGCAAAACCATAACCTTGACTTCCATGTTGTTCGGTGAAATTGAAGGGTTGAAAGGATGATTCAGGTTCGCTGTATGAACCAGGCATGTAGGAGCTAGGTCCGGGATTGCCGAGATTGTACGTTCCAAAGGTTTGCCCGCCGCTATATCTTCGGGGTGATCCGTCCTGTAACTGTTCGGCATCTGAGTCCAACCGCTCTGCCCTTGATCTTTGGGAAGAACCAACGCCTGTATTACGGAATACCTCTGGAAGACCTGGAGTCATGACCGACCCTATTACTTGCATTATAATTTTTGCAGTGGATCATCATCTGCATAACCTTGAAGTACTTCCACATTCTCCAGAATAATTGATTCAATGTGGTTGAGGCGCTGTTCAAGTAACCAGATGGTTGGAGTTAGTATTTGTCACACTGCTACACGTAGTTTTTAAAAAATGACATGTTATATGAATTTTACTTACACGGACAGCTTGCAGTGCTAATGGTCTGGGTTGTTGGTCAAGTTCAGCGACTAGTTTCGCTGACTCTGCATCGTTGTAAGGATGAGAGTGTTGTCTATACCAGTCCATATAATCGCATGGAGTTTCCCAAACTTGATTGCTGATGGGCAAATCATCTTCTTCCAGGCAGTGTTCGAACCAAGTTCCAAAATTATTGTCTGCCCAGTGATATTTCACCTTATAACCGCCTAAATTTCTTGATGGTCTGTTACTTTGCACTGGCTCGATAGGTGGATTTCTCGGTATTATCTGTTTTCTTCCAAATTGTCTTACAAACCTATCTGGGTTATAACCTTCTTCCATACCCAGGTATTGCAGCGTCCCTTTGTAGTGAGACACTTTGAATGCGCGTTTATTAACCACTTCCTTCCACGACATCCAACATACCTACAAACAATTTGTATTTATGAATACATGGTATACGAACAATATTAGGTACAAAACGGGAACTAGCTCGAACCTCGTCCACTCGCATTAAATCTAGTTGTTTTCGTATTCCTTGAATCCTCTCATGTGGTGACTTTCTAGCACGACGTCGATCGTTACAGTAAGCGTACGGGCCGGGAGTTGTACAAGATGGATCCGCCGTTTCATGACCTTTGAACATTGGGAAGTACGCCCATATCCAACTCTCAAAAGAATTACAGTTAATTACTCCGTCATTTCAATAGTAAAAACAAATCAACTTTAGTAAGGAAATCAATACCTGTAGAAGTAAAGGGGATCCACTAAATTGTGCAACATATCGTCGACTAGCCATTCCCAATTCGCGATAAAGGTATGCTAACGTTGCAGCTCCCCAAGCGTACCTTTGTGTGTTGGTGTGGTCTAGCAACGGATGAAAATTCCGAATATTCATTTTTGTTCCACTCTTGTCTTGGAACAGCAGGGAAGACGTAATGGTTGCGAGGTACATAGAGGCAATGGTGTGTTGCTGATCTTCATGTACAACTCTTTCTGTCATCATTTCACGTAAGGTTGCAAGGGTAAAACCTTTGTTTTTTTTGTACGCATACACTTCACCAACGTGCATGCCAAACATTTTAGCTACTTCGTTGAACAACTCTGTGTCCGTCATTGAAGGGGCTACCGGTAGTCCAACAACTTTAAGTCCAAGCAGTTGATACACATCATGCAATGAGGGCGCCATTTCTCCCCACGACAAGTGAAACGTATTTGTTTCGGGGTGCCACCTCTCTATGAACGCCGAAATGAGGGCCAAATCAAATGTAGTGTGAGGAATCAGCAGTAATTTAGTTAAACCGCTTGTTTCAGCTATTCCCCTCCAAGCCCCATTGGGCATTGAATCCCATTCCGACACTCCTTTACTACGAGCATGCACTTTCACGACCTTTTTCATCTGTATGACATGAATCATTTAGCATCAACGGTAAATCTCTGTAGCAGTAAGAGGAATGAAGTGACGTTGTAAAAATATTTTCATTGACATATCACTGCGTCGTTTGTATTGTTCCATAAGAAACGTGCAAAATGCGTGTTGAAATCGCGCAATAACGAACTGTCTGCAGGGCCTCCAGGGTACTCAGTTTGCCGCGTTTCATCAGCGTCTAACTGAACGTGACTTGCACTAGTAGATCTTTGCATTGTAGGTCCACTCCTTTGGGGAGTGTCTGCAACAGCAAAACAACTCCTCCTTGCTCTTACAGTAACTGGAGTACTGCTTCCCATCATAACAGTGTCTTCGTGAGGTAACAGAGCTTCATTTACGGTGCTACGTGATGGAGGGTTGTTCATGTTCCGACGGGAATCTCTAGATGACCCCGCTCTGCTAAATAGGTTACGCGTTGAATCCTGAAACATCATATGAATACATACACGAAATTTACATCCACACAGATTTCTTATATTTAAATTAAGTGAACTACATAGGGACTCCATATTACTTACCCATAACCGAGTTCGAACACTAGATCGTTCATTTCTACGAGGAGGTGGACCAGGGCTATCATGCGTTCTTGCCATCTTCTAATATGTTCTGAATCTTTTTCTACACTTCGAGACTACATTTATAACCATGCAGTTACAGAATTGTATATATACGATTTTTTTTTACCTCAGAATGTTATCCCGAATCCTGAATTCGTGTACAAAAGGACAGTATCCGACACGATCTTTTTGGAGATTTCAGATGTTGCCGTGCCTCGATAACGGAAAAAGCACAAAGTTGTCGAATCCTGGATTCGGCAACTTTGTCCATCGAAGCACAAAGTTGGCGAATCCTGGATTCGGCAACATTGTGCTTTTTCCGTAATCGAAGCACCGCAATAGCTGGAATTTAGCTCAATTCGTGAACAATGTGTTTTTTCAGAATCGTTACTACATCTTTTTCCGTAATCGACATGGTCTTTTCTACGATGTTAATGGAGTTGTTGTAGTGCAACACCTCCCGGTGAAGGAGTAGTTAAATTTCCGGTCTTATTTGCTTATGATTGTAATGCACTTTAATTTCTGTTCAACTTTTTTAATTATCCTGCGTTTGTTTCAGTACTGGTGTTGTAATATTAATTATCAATATGTAATTGCTTTCCATCTCCTATAAATACACAATCTATATCCCGAATTCAGAATTCGGCCATATGAAAACCAACTTCCATTTCCCGAGGTCTTTACAAACTCTGCAAGTCAGGAATCTCTGCAAGTCAGGAATATCTACATGCCCTCTCACGATTTCAGAATTCGTGAGCTACAATGATATCTTTCAAAGTACCCTACGAGTTGTGAATTCGGGAGGCTTCATGTTAATTACCCTTACCCTACGAGATGTGAATTCGGGAGATGTCATATTCATTGCAGCCTGTTAATACGCCTTAGATGGTAGTTAGTATACTCACATTCACCCCAACATTAGTTTTTCCAAAAGACTTTCTGAAACGCATTTATAATGGCTTTGAGGTACGGAAGCAGCAACGGTCATGCAACGGTAATTACCTAAGTTCGTTTTACTTACCTAATTTATTTCTTAAGTTCGTTTTCCTTAGCTATTTTTTTTTTTAGAAAATACTTGACACATTCAATTCGCAGTACGACGTTCCTTTTAGTTGCCCTTACATCGAATGCTCGTTTTTCGGCCCACATAATGACTTGTACAACTACTTACACTTCGTGCATGGAGACGCTAAGTATGATCTTACCCGACACTTCCAGTTTGTGATGAGAAGAACCGATGCTTTTGTGGTGTTCCTTGACGAGGACGAAGATTCCAATATCTTCGTACTTGACACCAAAACTATGGAAATTAGTTCAATTGTTGACATGAACAACGTAGCTGACCCTCCCACATGGCTTGGTACCTTGGTTATTAAACGAACCTTTGGTGCGTTTTGGTATTGTCCACTTACGAACTACATTCGGTCTAATTCTGAGCTTTTCTGGGAAGGTGGTTCAATCCATACAAGTGACAGTGTAGCTAGGTCATAGATCCTAGCCCTATTATATGATGAGTATGAATGTTTGTTTGTGGAACATGTCTCCGGGGAAAACTAAAGCACTTTGAGATCTTGCTTAAGAAGTTTGTAACGCACTTTCCTTGTATTTCAGTTACTAATCTTATGTAGCAGCTATTTTTTTATTTACTACCCACATACAAAGCTTTTTTTAAATACTAAACTTACCCACGAATGCAGAATTCGCCAGGTATCACGAATGCACAATTCAGGATATCTGGGTTCATTCTGCATTTTCAGAAACACTTTCTTTTTTTACGTAGTGTATTTAATTAATTTAAGTTGAATAATAAGAACTCATCTTCGAACAACTACTGTTTCAAACACCGTTAACAGTAATGAAGAAAAAAAATTTAACTACTTCAATTTGTAACAGACAATGTTTGTAACGAACATAACGTTTTACCGAGAAACACAAATACCGTGTTCAACACCAAAATGTGAAGTACTAATACATCAAATGTAATACGTATCATCAAATAAACCATGTCTTATCGAACACAAAAGTTAAATGTCTAAAACCCGAAACATACAAAAAACAAGTAGCCATAAACATCAGACGATAAAAACATGAAAAACGTCAAACATCATCATCAAGATCTTCCTCGGGGTCTGCCCCACCTGCTGCCTCGGCTGCTGCGCGCTCCTCCGCCATACGAGACGACTCCCCTCGCTCAAATATAGATGGAATGTCGGGTCCGGGTGTCGAAGAAGTCCCGGGATCCATCTGTGTCGCCCTAACAAGAGGAACATCATCGGTGGCAAGTTGCAAAATATTTCTCAACCGTTCCTTGCAACAAGGAGAGACTATCTGCAAACTTACCCGATGAGTGTCAATAAACGGCGAAGGAACAACATCGGGAGGGGCCTGCCTCTGTGAAAACCGACTGACATATGGATGTCATATCTGGAGGTACCAGTCTAAGTATGCAGGATCCACCGACCAAGGAGGAGAAGCTACGGGGCTCTCCAGAATGTACGGACAGAGATGGTCTTGCATCCTCTCCCAACGATCCCACTCCTCACCAAACTCCACAATATACTTGTTCTTCCCGCGTTTATTAATTGGTCGACAGACCCGTGATGGTGGAATAGGATCTAGTGGTCTGCTCTGCTGTCGTCCGAACTAACGTACCACCCTATCCGGCATATAGGGCTCCTGAATATCGAGGAACCTCAACGTTCCTCGATATGTAGAGGCCCTAAACCGGTCAACAAAATCTAGTTGGCCGTAAGGCATCCAACATATCTACAAGATTACAATGCAAATGTAAAAAGTTAACAATTTGCCAAGTTCAAATAATGTACGTATACAACTAGTCGTTAAACAATACTTACATCCTCTGGTCGATACTCATCCAGAATCCGCCTGTAAACATGGGGGCTCAACTCGTGCTGCGTAGCAGTCCTGTCGGTGTGGTAAAGGGATGCGCGTCTCTCATCATCACCTGCCATATCACGCTGGAAGTTCGGGTTCCCCGGGAAGTAAATGAAGTACATCCATATCCAAATCCGATACAATTAATGCAAATCGTTAACGTCAGACAACTTTACAAGTGTATATCACTTCTACTATTACTACGTACCTGTAAAAGATAAGGGCAACCGCCGAAACCAACCACTCCACTCCTAGATGCCTCGCCTAATTCCCGATACAGATTTGCGAGGACAGCAGCGCCCCAAGCCGTATCGACTACTCTCGTCGGATCGTCAAATAATGGCAACAAGCGGGTCTGCAGAAGGGTGGTGCTCTTGTCCACAAACAAACTACTGGACATAAGATACCACAAATATCCAGCGGCTATGCAATCATGATCATCCTCGTCCTCAATCATCCGCAACACGTGGGGCCAAAAACTACAAGCCCTTACCCGACCCTGCCTCAGAGGCCCTGTCATGTTCCACTTATCTAGTGGGGACACATAACTGGGATCAACTTCGAACATGTACCCAAACAGATCATTACAATACCTCCTCTCTTGCATGGCATTAGCAAATGGACCTGTAGTCGCAGGTAATCCCTCAATAGAAAGGCCCAAAATCATTGCTACATCATGCAGCGTAATCGTGATCTCTCCCTAAGGAAAATGGAAGTTGTTCATCTCCGGGTGCCAGTGCTCAATGAACGCTCCAATGAGGTTGTGATTCACAAACCCATACTGCAAATCCCTGTTACGTGTTAACCTCGTCTGCTCAGCGATCCGGAACCAAGAACCAGGAGGAGGATCATGTGGTAAGTACGGCCTAAAACGTCTGAAATCAGTGGGCCGGGTGTAGCATCGGGTTCTCCGTGTGAACTCCCGTGGGGGATCACCTGCTAGTTCCTCCTTTGCAATCTTATGAGCAATGTGCGCCTCGAAACTATGCAAAACAGGATCGGGCAGAATGGGAGGAGGAGGTGGTGTATCAATTGGTGCAGAAGGTTGGGGGTCAGCTCTAGGAGGAGACTGAAGAACAGGACGTTCATCATCAAACCCAATCGGTGATCCATCCACAATACGCGGGGACTGTGACTGCAACTCAACAGGTGCAGTGGAAGTAGAGGGCTCAACTGAAGCAGGAGGCACGCTCATAAAGGGTACTACTAGAGGCTGTGAAAAAGACGGGTCGACATTACAAATATCATCTAAGCCAAGGCCTACTGATGACTGCACCTGATCAGAAGCGACAGGCCTACCCCTACCGCGACCTCTACGCCCCCGGGATGAACCAACACCCCATCTAGACCCACCTCTCTTGCGGCCCGAAGCCGTGACTATACGCTCGGAAACTCTTCTTCCACCAGGAAGCAATCTCCTAATTTTACTAGCTATGGCCTAAATTTTTTACATTTCTTATACTAATTAGTTATATAAACACACACATGTCTATTAATATAACATTCTGTACTAACGTCTTTAATATCTTTTTACATGCAATCAATTCAACTTAACGTTTTAATCTCTTTTCAAATGCAACTTATGTTCTTACTAGTTTTCCTTTTTACAACACTATAAATTAAATGCTCAATAATTACATTTAACGATTTTGCTTCATACCTACATAATTACACTATTTATACAATTTTTTCAATTTTTTCAATTTTTACCGTTTTTAAAACTTCATAATTAAATGCTAAATAATTTTTACAACTTTTCATTACACTATTTACACTATTTATACTGTTACTTACACTATTTATACTTTAATTACTATTTTATATCATGCCAAATATATACATTTACTATTTTATATCATGCTAAATAATTAAAACTTTTATATCATGCCAAATATTTACATTTAGTATTTTTAATAACATTTCAATTACTACTTTAATTACTAGGATAAAACATTTAAAACTTATGAATTTTACATACCCCGTCGGAAATCCGTCGGGCTCTTTTTAGAGGAGGGGGATCAACAATTAATTCTTCCGCCATCTTCACCGCCTCTGCTCCGACCCTTGCTGCAATGCTTATTGGGTCACCCTCAGATTCGGTTTCCTCAGAGCTCCCAATTTCTGGATTCGGGTGCCTCTGCCCATATTCATCTTCTTCCTCCCCTACCACAGCCTTCCCCTTCCTCCTTTCTTCCTCAACCACTTCGTCTTCAACCTCCTTATTGCACTCCTGACACACGCAGTGTGTCAGGAGTGCAATAAGCCTTCTCGTATCAATCTAGGCTTGGTTTAAATGCACACTTTTTTAGGCTAAATGCACACTTTTTTAGGCTAAATGCACACAAATTTGTGCGGTAACATTTATAACACAACTTGGTGTGTTAATTCTAACCGTACACGGAGGAGTTTCAGGGGTAGTTTTGGAAAAAAAATTGAAACCTATACGAAGCTCGTGCGTTAAATATTATTGCACAGATTGGTGCGTTAATATTTCCCGCACAAGCTTAATCATAGATTAACAAAAAAAAGAAAGATGTTGTTTAACTTTTAATCCTGTGCGGTAAATGTTATTTACCGCACATGATTTATAATTTTTTTTTTAAATATATAACACCTGTGCGGTAAATGTTACCGCACAGAGTTTATAATTTTTTTTTTTAAAATATAAAAACTGTGCGGTAATATTTACCACACAAAGTTTTTGTTTCTTTTATAAAAAATGCGGTGTGGTAAGTCCTACCGCACCAAGGCTGTATTTTAAATACAGTCTCTTCTTCTTCCACCGCCTTTCCCTGTTCTTCTTCTTCTTTACCGCACCGAAACCCTAAAAAATTCAATCTATCAATTACCCTCATTTCCTTAACCCAAACACAAAATTGACCATGGAAACCTCAAAACCCAATCAAGGCGCTTCAAATGAGCCCGAAATTGTGGCCGGAGACGGAGTATTTGAAGAGGCGACCGAGGGAGATTCGTCGGCGATGGCGACTGCTCCTGCTGTGCGCGAAGGTGGAGGAGGAGGCGACGTCGCTGACCGAACCTATACAAGCCCATCCCGACCCGGTTCCTGCTGTGCCCGACCCGACCCGAATGCAGCCCAACCCGACCCGGTTCCAGCAGTACCCGACCCGCATCCAGCCCAACCCGACCCGGTCGTTCCCGCTCCTAGACGGCGAAACCGAAAGCGTCTCGTCCCAAATCCCTGTAACCATCCCACTACTCGAGCAACTAGATAGGTGAACACATGACGAGCCTCAAATGGATGCACATACCGGAAGGTTTCGAGACTCCCGTAGATCTACAACAAGTATGTATGCTTTAACGTTTTTAATTAGGCATAATAGAATTATGTTATTTTCGTAACGTTATGAAATAATTTTATAACGTTACGAAAATAACTGAGTTAATTGACTATTAAAATTAAAATGATTTTAATTTCATAACGTTATACCGTTATTTAATTAATTAATTTCGTAACATTATTAAAGTATGTAATTGCGTAACATTATTTAATGATTTAATTGCATAACGTTATTAAATTTATTGAATTGCGTAACCTTATTTAATTATTTAACTACATAACGTTATTAAATTATGTAATTACGTAACGTTATATAATTATTTAAGTTCACTTTCGGCCTACCTGATCTAGGTTTTCCAAACCTATCGCATACTAAATCAACGCAATATTTGCTAGATGTACGATGTACCAAAACTATCACCAAATCCCTTGCTCTCTGTTTCGTCCATTCCATCATATCTTCCTTACTATCCCACACTTGCTCAATACTAAAATTTGGTGTGAAGTCTTCTTCCTATATTGATTAAACTACATTACTTAGCTACTAAATTTAACTAATTAACCTAAATCTCATGCAATACAAAACTAAAATTACCCGCACTAATTAAATGTTAAAAATAGATTAGTGCCTGATGCGGGGGGCTTTAAATTTTAATTCAAAATAAATTAATTTAAATACTATTTTGGTGGTAACGAATTCCAATCGTCTAATGCATTTGATACATTTGCTTCGCCTTCTTCGTCTTCTTCTTCCCCTTCATTTTCTTCGTCCACTTCCTCTTCTTCACCGACTTCGTCTTCTTCGTCCACTTCCTCTTCTTCGACTTCGTATGCTTCTTCCACGACCCTCGATATCCAATTGTCGTTACCATCATCATCCTCACTACTCTCATAATTATAAGACATTATGGTGTGAATTCCAAAACTTGAACGAGAGACTCGTTTATATACAACCAAAAATATGCCCGTTGGAATTTGAAGACCGTTGTTGCGGTAACATTTAACGCAACAACGGTCTTCAAATTCCAACGGGCATTTTTTGGGTTTCCTATCTTGTGCTGTAATTGTTACCGCACAAAAGTATTTTTTTTTAAAAAAAATAATCCTGTGCGATAATATTTAACGCACAAGTTTTATATATTTTGTTTTAAAAAATATATAAAAATTGTGCGGTAAATATTACCGCACATGATTTTAAGTAAAACAAATTCTTAATTTTTTTTTGTTAATCGCTGATTAAGCCTGTGCGGAAAATTTTAACGTACAAATATGTGCGTTAAATCTTACCGCGAAGGCTTAGTATACGTTTCAAAAAAAATCCCAAAAGTGCTTTTGAAACTTCGTGTGCTGTAAAAGTTAACGCATAGAAGTGAACTATAGATGTTACCGCACAGATTTGCGTTCATTTAGCTCAAAAAATGTGTGCATTTAGACGCAACCTAAATCTTGTTGTAGAAGGGGTGTGTCGTTGATCAATCTTGGTGCTTGGATAAGCAAACGAATCGTGATAAACGCACACTCCGAAATTAATATTTCGACCCTATTCAATGCCTTTGGGTTACACGAAATTTGGAGTGGAATAAGACGCTGCAAACTCTAGAAGATCAAGGCTATCTACTAGAAACACTTGAAGTTTTTGGTTATTGGAAGATGTATAGAATTCCATGTTGTTCTTCATTTGGTTTGACCAAACCTTGATCAAACATCACCCTTATATAGGCCTAAGGGTGGTTATTCAGTTAATAGGACGTTATCCAATGGATAAGGACGTTAAAATCGATCTCCACCCTCATGTGACAAAATGGCACGGTTTGTGACAAACCATTCCATTTTACAGAACCAAAAATTAAGGCATCCGAGCATCCACACGGTTTATGTCACAAACCGTGCCATACCTCAAAATGTACCATTTTCCGTCTTTTGGCTCCCGGATTCGAACCATACGAACCCGACATGTACTTATGTACATCCCGACATATCCTTGTAACACCGAGTTTGATTTCACGTACCCGAGCCGTGCACTCCGCACTGCCAAGACTCATCGAACGTAAATCGAGCTCCTCAAGCTTTGAGCGAATCCCGATCACACTAAAACGACCGATGACACTAAAATCACCAACAAATCTAAACCATCTTTTTCCATTCTCGACCTCAACTCGAGACTCTTCTCCACAATTGTTACATCATTTGGGTTCAAAGTGGTGTCCATCCATGGTGGCTTCTGCGAGGTGGACAAGATAGGGACCATACTTATCTACATGACAATTGACCACCTACCCAATTGCATATTCAAGCTTCTCAATTTCGTGTAGAGGGTCTGAATTTTTCTTCATCAATATCTAAACATACCAGTTTGAACTTGATTTATGCTTGGATTGATGCGTTTTTGGTAATTGATGCCTTCTATATGTCTAATCTCAATTGACTTTAAGGCTTAATGATATAATTTTGAAATTGGGTATGGGTTCGTGTTCATTGTGAACCCTGGATCTAAATTTCAGTCGGTTATTATCTAAATTGGGTATTTAAATGCATTACTAATGGGTCGGAAACTCTATGCTTTATCAGTTTGTCATCAAGTTTTGTTTTAAATTTTATGGTGGATTGGAATACGGGAGAATTTTTTAGGAAGTGTTTTGGTTGTGGATAAGTGACAAACACCGTATACAGAACGAGTTGTGCAAGGATGCTCCGACGGCAGGGTGTAGAGGTGATCCGCCTGCAACATGTAGAGGTTCTTTGGCGGCGGCGCGCAACAATGGTATTTCAGATATACTATTGTTATTTAATGCAATAGCCTTAGTCCTAGTTTTGCCTCCCTGAGTTTTGTGGAAATTTCGAAGTAGCATTTTAATTCAGGTACTTCACTTTATTATAATTCTAGGATACTCATATGGAATTCAGTGGGATGGAACAGTTGGTGTAATGCTTGGTAAATTTAACTTTTTCTTGGAGTAAATAGTGAATGAGATGAGTCTAATGCTTTTGTTGCAGGAATTATTTGTTCCTAAAAAGTATCATTTGATGTTAAGGATGGTGGTATTGGTCTTTACTATCATTTGTGGTGTATATGTTTGCTCAATCTGTCTGTGAGACAAAGCAACAGTATCAACAATAACTTATTCTTAAATGTGCAGGTGAGCAACACACCATGCTAAAAACCTAGTATTGAACAATCAGATGCTCCTTATGTGCACTTCCCCGAACCCAGCACATGTATTTACTTTCTAATTCTTGTAGCCATGTATTTACTTTTCAAACATAATCGAGTTCTAATTATTAGTACTAGCTTTCACCTGCTATATAAACAAGAACACAGAGCATTGAAAAAGGCTAACTAGATGAGAAAATATGAGTGTGAAGGGTGTTGTGACTTGTGATCATGGACGACGTATCATAACAATTAATGAGTACGAATTTCTATTCACTTAACAAGTCAGCAGCATCTCAACTAGGTGAAAAAATATAGCACAAAATTACAACATATAGCCATTTATAGTAGCGTTCTCCATGTATAGTTGTTCCAAATGATGCTAAAATATAGCAAAGTTTAAGAGCTATCATATCATATATATACTTGCGAGTGATGGTGAAAAAATGAGAGATTTTAAAAGAAAACTTTCCGCAGCAGGCCAAACCAGCAAAGTCCCTCCACCGATGTATGACTTTATCACTCAGGCTATGTGGAGATGAGTAAACGTTGCACTAAGGATTTCCAGGTACTATCAATTTTGTAATTGCTAAGTTATGAGAATTTTGCTTCCTTTCTTTCACTTGTAATTAACATATTATAAAATACAGAAAGAAAGTGCACGAAATCATGAAAATACAAAAAAGCTTGAGTATCCTCCTCGGTGCTCACGAGTGGGTTATCCTCGTTTGCGAGCAAAATGGTAATATCTTACAATATCATGGTTCATAGTTTTAACTATTTACACCTTTGTTGTGCCTATGTTGACAAGCTTAATTATGTATGTAGCTAAAAGAGAGAGGAGAAGACCCTGCCACGTCTACAATTCCTAGAGATGAATTATGGTTGGAAGCAAGAAAGACACTCGATGGTAAACTCGATCTTGTGGTTGAAAGAGTAGCTGCAAAAATAGTATGTTAAACTACATATGAGGTTGACCATATTCTTTTGAAATGACATTTTAGTTGGCTTTAGTTGGTTTATTTAATTCACTTGAAGGATTTGTTGAAAAATCAAGAGGCTCAAGGTCTAATAAAGCCCATCGAGCATGTATAGACCAAGCTACTACCAAACGGGGTTGAATATACTTTAGGAAAATGGAAGAAACAATTACTCTTGAGAGGTTCACACTCGCATACGGCTACTGATATGTATGTGACTTGACCAGAGGCACAAGAATGTCAGAGCAATTCACAAACATCATCTTTCGCGCCTGTATAACATATCTTGTTTGATTCGTTTCAATGAGAACTTTAATAATATCAAAATTTTATAATTTTTACTAACTTATATTTAGAGATAATAACGTTACAATAAATACATTGACAAATGGTAATAAACACCAAATATATAATCATACGAATTGTTTTCTCACTTTTTAGACGCTGAATCTCAGCGTCTTTTCCAAATATGTCTTGAATCGAAACCACGTAGAACTGCTAATGGTGACAAAAATAAAGATTTTAGATGGGTTCCTTCGTTGTTAACTCCTCTAGATGGGTCAACTTTTACACCTATTGTAAGCGACGAAACAGCCCCTTACATAGAGGACACAAACAAAGGAACTCCTAGAACCCTGACTTTGTTCGAATTACAAGATTTGGCCAAATGGTGTTAAACTCCAATTACCCTGTGTTGGTGAAGGGAATTTATTCATGCACCTTTATTCAAAACTAGGAAGGAGGCGCGTGCGCGTGGAGATAGCGACGACGGCGAGGAAAGCGACTGAAATTGGACCGCCGGAGATAGCGACGACGAAAGGGTCCAAGACTAATCAACGGACGGAGGACGGCGAAAACCAAGAGTATGCAGTGGAAGGAGGCGGTGATCATCAAAGTGAAGGAAGATGTAGAAGAAAAGAGGAGGTGAATGTTAGGTATGTGAAGGGAAGAGAAGGGGTAGACATGAGAGTCCGTTTGGAGTAGGGTTGAGCATCGGTCCAAACCCGGACCGGACCGACCCGGACCGGAATTCCGAAAATGTGTGACCCGAAACCCGGACCGGAATGGACCGGTCCGGTCCGGTCCAAGATCCGGTCCGGGTCGGGTCGGGTCCGGGTTTGGACCGGAATTTATACTTTTTGCAAAAATTTTTAAAAAAATTAAAAAAAATTTTAAAAAAAATATTATTTATAAATATATTGAAGAATATTAGTATAGAAATATATAATTTTATTAAAAAATATTTATAATTTATATATAATATATAATATATTAATTTTTATATTAAAAAATAAAAAAACCGGGTCGACCCGGACCGGACCGGATTTTGGACCGGACCGGACCGGACCCGGATTTTCATAAACATGTGGACCGAAACCCGGACCGGAATGGACCGGTCCGGTCCGGTCCGAACCGGTCCGGTCCGGTCCAAAAAACCGGGTCGACCCGGTTTTTGCTCAACCCTAGTTTGGAGACTGACTAGGGTTGATACGTGGAAGAGGATGGAGAAGATAGTATTGATACGTGTAGAAAATAGGGTTGATACGTGGAGGATGATGGAGAAGTTACAGCTGGCCCACTAAAAATCAATAAAATCTCACGGTGTTAAGTAACATCCGTTAATTCACTATTCATTTGGAAAGGTTAGACTGAGAAGTAGAGATATGATGAACCACATACTCCCTCCGTCCCATTTTGTTAGTCCCATTGTTAAAAAATCTCTTGAATTAAGGCAAGAAAAAGCATTGGAAATGATGAAAATGAAATAATAAATTAATCCATTAGCCAATAAGAAAATGGTTTACAATTTACATCAGCCAATCAAAATGCAGAAATGGGAGCACACGGATCCAGTTTCTTTTTACCCCAATAATTTCCTAAACTACCCCTGAACTCTTAACCACTAAGAATGCTGTAATTTACATCATCAGCACATGTTCACTGCCACTTAAAACCACCATTACAGCTCAAAACAGAGCATTACAAAGAGAGAAAAAAAAGAGAGAAATACAGAGAGAATAACAGCATCACTGCTCAATGGACATGCCTTCAGCTTTCGACTTAAATGAGGTGCCATTCCTGGATGATGAGGGCTTCAGTGATGCAGAAATGGGAGAAAACAACACCCAGTCAGAGGAGCCATTTGGGGACATGGGAGGTAACATACCTTTTGATCTGAACTTCGAGCCGAGCCATCATCATCAGCCAGAAAATGAGCCTCCAACAGAGAACAATTTGCATCCCCAGGCATTGCCCACCAAGCTCAGCACAGAGAGAAAAATGGAGATCTTGAATGCTATGCTTCAGAAATCAGCAGCGGGAAAGCTTCCATATGGCACCATCAATGAAACTGCACAACAATTTAATCTGTCAAGGAGAACAATTGGAAGGATATGGAAAGAAGCACGAAGGGAACTACTCAACCATGGCAAATACAATGTGAGTACAAAATACCATAACTGTGGTAGGAAAAGAATTCAAGTAGAGCAAGAAGATATTGAAGCACTGAATATGGGTGACAGAACATGCATTAGAGATTTGGCAAGCAAGCTTGAAATTTCTAAGTCCACATGTCACAGATTGGTTAAGAAGGGGATCATGAGGCCACATTCAAATGCACTAAAGCCAGGTCTAAGTGAATACCATAAGGTGACCAGAATGCAGTGGGTATTAAAGCTCCTAATAGGGGACACAACACATCAAAAGACAACATACTATCCTATGTTTGACTTTGTTCACATAGATGAGAAGTGGTTTTATCAGTCAAGGAAGGCACAAAGGTATTACTTGGGCAAGAATGAAAAAGGAAAATACAGAAGTGCAAGCTCAAGCAAATTCATCCCTAAGGTTATGTTCACAGCAGCAGTAGCAAGACCAAGATTCAATGATCAAGGGGAATGCACATTTGATGGAAAGATTGGCATCTTTCCATTTACTTACAAGGAGCCAGCAAAGAGGCATTCAAAAAACAGAGGCAAGGGGACACTTATCACAAAGCTCATACAGTCAGTCAACAAGACAGTGACAAGAAACATAATGTCAAAATGGCCAGATGATGAAGGTCACAAAACCATATTCATACAACAAGATAATGCCAGACCTCACATCACTCAACAAGACACAGAATGGCAGCAGGTATACCAGCAAGAAGGGTTCACATTTATTTTAATACAACAACCAGCCTACAGTCCAGACCTAAACATTTTGGACCTAGGCTTCTTTAGGAGCATTCAGTCACTTATGCACAAGAAGATGCCCAAAAATACAGATGAAATGTTGAATGCAGTCAATGAAGCATTTTATCAGTTGGATCCACACACTCTAGGTAGTGTGTGGATGACTTTACAGTATGTGATGAATGAGATTTTACAGTGTAAGGGAGGTAATGATTATTACATTCCACATAACAACAAAAAGAAGTTATCTCAGGCAGGAGTTCTACCAAGAGAAATCAGAGAACCAAGGCATGCAGTTTTACAAGCTTGGACATTAACTCATGCAACTCCAACAAATGAAGGGACAACAACTCAAGAAAATGCAACTCAAGGGACAGAAGATCAGGAAAATGCAACTCAAGAGACAGCAACACAGGAGACAACTAATTAGGACACACTTGTTTAAGTTACAATCTTAAGTAATGATATAAGATTGTAAACTAAACATATTTTGTAAGCCTATTAAGAGCACACTGAATATTTTGTGTTTTGGTTAACATATTTTTTCTACAAATTGTCTCAGGTGTCCCCATCCCATCACTGATAGGCATGCAAGTTCATAGCTTAAACATTCCAGATAGGATCAAACAACATATATTAAAATCTGTGTTCCTATGGCAATCTTAAGTCAGTGATAAATAAGGGCTTGCATCTCAGCTTGTGCCTTAAAATAATCATCATAGATATCACAGATGTCCCCATTCCCTCATTGACACAAGCCCCTAAACACTAACCTAAACGTTCCAGATAGGCATCAATCAGACTTAATTAGTTGTGTTCCTATGGCAATCTTAAGTCAATCAAATGCACTCACATCTCAAGAATGTAAGAACAAACATCATCCTTGACAGACAAATACCATGACATAACCCAAACAACTCTACAGATCACATGAGCAACTCAACAGAGAGTTACTCAACTCAACTCAACAGATACTCAACTCAACAGATCAATTGATCAACTCAACAGAGAGTTACTCAACTCAACTCAACAGATTTCTCATGAACTCAACAGATTTCTCATGAACTCAACAGAGTTCTCATGAACTCAACAGAGTTCTCATGAACTCAACAGAGTTCTCAACAACTCAGCAGAATTCTCAACAACTGAACACAGAATTAAATAGCAATATCCAAGTACCAATATCCAAATATCCAAATATCCAAATACCAATACTTAAATACCAGTACTTAAAACATAATGTCCACAATACCAACAGTCCAAAATATGTCCAAAACAGTCCAAAATATTTCCAAATTTACATAATCACAGACAAAATTCCACGAAGGGATAGAGAAACTTAGCTAGATAGTGGTGGAGTGAGAAGGGCTGTCAGGGATGATCACAAGCTCCGGGGGTTCCATCTCCGGCGTTCCTGAGGAGTCTACCATCTCAGCATCAGCAGCAGCATCATCAGAGAGCACAGGGGCTGGCACGGGCTCAGGTGAAGGCATGTCAGGGATCACAATGATCTCCCGGGGACGAGAGATAGCCTCATTATCCGACAGCGACTCCGACTGCGCCGGCGACCTTTGCAAATCCACTGCAACTTTCTCCGGCTCCCACCATTTGTCAACGGTGCGAGTTCTTTACCGGTGTATGGGACTGAAAGTGTGCCTCCCGTCGCAAAATCCACCCCTTTCGCAAGGGACAGAAAGTGAGCACCCGGGGACAGGTGTAGATATGCTAGCGTCGCCGGTCACCGTCTTCGCCGCCGACTCAACCTCCTCCTCGGTCTCCTCCTCCGTCGGGTTCGGATCGTCCTTGAACAAACTGGGGGTAGACGATGGCTCCTCTTCCGATGGGAGTTTGAAATTCCTCTCATACGAAGGAGGAGAAAGGCTTTGAGTGAAGGACTGGGAGGGACGAGTGAGTGAATCAGACGACATCACTGGAGGAGAGAAAGAGGAGGAGAAGGAGTCGGCGAGTCGACGGTTAGGGTTTGAGAGAAAGAGGAGGAGAGGCGAGAGCGGCGAGAGCAGATGAGGGAATGAGGGAATGAGAGATTTTTTAGGGTTTAGGTATATATATACAGAGCATTTTGGGCTGGGCTTTGGTTTTGGGCTGGGTAGATAAGGGTTAATCGGGTTTAATTAGGAAAACATGATTAAGAACGTTAATCTGGGTTTTAAAAAAAATCTGGGTTGTTTAAGAATTTTTTATGTTAAGTTTAGATGTAGATTAGGTGAAAACTTGAAGAAATTTAATGGGTTTGAAGGTAGTTGATGATAGTAATGGTGAAAATGTAGTTGGAGAAGATGATGTAGATGGTTGATTTGATTGATAAAGTAGTGTTAGAATATGAATAAAATAATATGAGTAAGGGTATAATAGGAAGAAGTTTATGTCCAAAAATGGAAATGGGACTAACATTTCGGGACGCCCGAAATAGAAAATGGGACTAACAAAATGGGACGGAGGGAGTACTTGGTTATACTCATGAATTTATAATATGATTAATTGAAAGAATTCCAATTTACTTACAAGATTAAACATAGTGCTCCAATTTCACCAAAACGACAATATTAGGATTGCGAAGCATATTTTTCCTTCTCCCTTATTTAATTATCAAGTATAATTGTGATATTGATATTCTATATTTTTATACTCCGTAATATTCAAGATATATATCAACCAAGAAAAAGCAATCAAGTAATAGATGTCAACAACATTTAAATTAATACAGTACATGGAAACTATTGTTGTGGCACTATTCCACTTTACTATGTTTCCATTAACTCTCCATCGAGCTTGTATAGACCAAGCTACCAAACATGGCTGAATATACTTTAGAAAAATGGAAGAAACGATTACTCTTCAGAGGTTCACAGTCGCATACGGCTCCTGACATGTATGTGACTTGACCAGAGGCATAAGAATGTCAGAGCAATTCACAAACATCGTCTTTCGCGCCTGTATAACATATCTTGTTTGATTCGTCTCAATCAGAACTTTAACAATATCAAAATTTTATAATTTTTACTAACTTATATTTAGAGGTAATAACATTACAACATGTGCATCGGAAAATGTTTCAAAAGAGAAAATGAAGAACATTAAGGGACAAAGAGAGTACTTTATAAACACCAAATATATAATCATACGAATTGTTTTCTCACTATTCAGACGCTGAGATTCAGCGTCTTTTCCAAATATGTCTTGAATCGAGACCACGTACAACTGCTAACAGTGACAAAAATAAAGCTTTTAGATGAGCTCCTTCGTTGTTAACTCCTCTAGATAGGTCGGCTTTTACACCTATTGTAAGCGACGAAAGAGTCCCTTACATAGAGGACACAAAAAAAAGGAACTCCTAGAACCCTAAGTTTCTTATAATTACAAGATTTGGCCAAATTGCCTTGGCCAAATGGTGTTTTTCAGAAACTCCCGAGAATATTTCACAAACGTTCTAGAGGGATAAAAAAAATTAAAGTTGAGCAGTAAAAACTCAGTAACATTAAAATTTAAAAGTACTAAACAGTTAAAACTCATTACAAATTACAATTTCACTAACAAAATTAGTAGCTTCAATAATTGCCTGCAACTATTAACAAAGTCAATGTCTTTTGACAGCTTGATCCATGTGATAATTTTTTATTATTGAAAAATAAAGATTATCGGATTAAAAATTATGAGACCAATTGATGAATGCATCATTTACTATACAACAACAAGTAATTAACAAAAAGGATAAACAACAAAGATTGGTAAAGTAAAGAGCCAAGAAGAATTGCACTTATCCATACTCATAGTAGCTATAAACCTGTGATATTCTTTGCTCAGTTCCAGCAACCTGTCTTTGTTATCCTTGGGTCACTACCCCTTGAGTTAAGGTATGTCCTTAACACGAAAGAGCCAGTTTCCTTCTCAAGTCTTTTCTATACATTGCTGCGAGTTTTTCTTGCTTCTCTATGATCTCCCCTTAATTTGTATGTTTTCCATGTTATGACAGTGACGAAGATCAAATATCTCACTGCAACATTGCGCTCTAGTTGTACATCTTCGCCTGTAATACGAGCACCTGTAAACAACATTTACTTGTTATAAGATATCTGTGCAAAACAAGGAAGTAAAAAAAAGATGTAGGATAATAATAACATACTAATATTCCACACAACCTCTCTCCAGCTGATCAGTTGTACAAGCCACACTATGATAAGAGCAATAAATCAAATCCATTCTTATCTAGAAAGTAATTAATATTGGAGGGAAAGTTTGTAAAGTGGTCATTGAGTTAATTTCACTAAAATGCCCCAACACAACATAATGGAACCTCTAGTAGTAATAGTTACTCACACAACTAGATACTATATCCAAAGTGCAACAAAAACAAGTGGTAGGACATGTTTTACACGTGTTTTGACTACATGAGGATCAGATCAAGTGTTTTGTTTCGACGAAGTGATAAAATCTTAATCATCATGAAATTTCATCATGGATTTCCATGACAAAAGTGACTGAAATTTAATATGATTAAAAGTGCTTATTAGAGAATTGAAACTTTGAACTATTGAGCTTACACAATAACTATTATGGAAAGTGCTAATTAAAGCATTAAAACTTTGAGCAATTGACCTTTAAACCATTAAAAGTGCTTGTTAGAAGCTTATATGTGATACCTCTTGCCAAATTCACTCTATTGTTTTGAAGTGTTATCTAAAATGAACCATAGAAGCACAAGGATGAGAGTATCTGCAGGTGTTAAGGATTCAAAGATTTGCACATTGAAAAAACATGCACGTAAGCACCAAAATTAGGGCAGAACCAGTTCAATTATGAAATTCTTGTTGCAAGATCACAAGATCAAATTAGCTAATCAATAATCTTCTCAACAAGGATACTGAATAGATAATGCACCAACCAAGCATGTACAACTAATCAATAGTTCATGGCTCTTGCAAATTTCATCCCTGGAATAAAAAAGGGGAAATCTTCACCATGATGCACCGATGGGCAATAAACAGATTCAAAACTACTAATTTGACAAATGCTACATGACTATTGTCTGGTTCTAGAGCCACTAAAGAGCTTAAGATAGATTTTAATTCAAAGAAATATAAGATTTCGAAAACATGATATAAGATTCAAAGAAACAACAACAAATTTATTAGATTTCGAAAACATGATATAAACCCTGGAAAATATAACCATAAATTGAATTAATCACATCACTGAAAGGGTAAAATAAAGGGTTTTCAAAGTTACATGAAGAAAATACCTAGGAGCTGGAAGAGTACGACAACATCGTAGAGATTGTAGATCTCCATGACTTGAGGGAGAGATTTGCAAGCCGCCCTAAAAAAGTAAAAAACTCTTACTCAAATTTGTTCCAGACTAGCCGACGTGACTATGTCTGATAGCTCTGGTGGGAGACCACCTCCAGTGGAACCACCGGATAAAGGAGAGGGACAACCGACGAACAAGGGTGACGCAGTGGTCTGTACTGCGGATACTACCATGGAAGAGAACACGGGGGCTGGGAGTGGCTCCGTGCGGGTGGGGCAATCGAACGAGGAAGATGTGGAGGCGATGGAAGCCGCTAGCAACCAGATTCTTCCGGAGGCGTCTTCGTTCAAGGATAAGTTGTTGGAGGGTGCTGAGGTGGCAGAAGGAGGGGTTGTGGTTAGTGAGGATTTTATCCATCAAGATTGAGTTCCCCATGGTGAAAGCCGGTTCCCAAGAGACGCCAGAGGTTGTGGAGGCGAGTGAATCTAGGTCCGCCCCTGAGGCTTCCAACGGCTACCTTGGGCCATGGATGATGGCAGGTTCGGGAAAACATAATAGGGCTCGGTATAGCAAAGATGGAGGGACTAGGAAAAAGGATACTTTGGAAGTTAACCAGAATAGAAACAGTTTTGCGATTTTTGGTGGGGAGTCGGAAGGTGCAGACGAAGGGGGGCAGAAGGAAATTCAGAGGGTGACAAGGTGCAAGTTACTAGCACGACTATGTGGAAGCAGACAAATCCGTTCAGAAAGGAAGGTAGTGGGCAAAAGAAGATGGAAGCACCTACGGGGAAGAGTACGAAGAAACAGGGAGCAACTTCTGGGTCAGGAAAAAAGTTTGCGTTCCAGGCTATGAATCAAAAGAAGCAGGTTGTTGAAGGAAATAGGAAAATGGTGGGCATTGACTTGGATAAAGGGAAAGGGAAAGGCCAGGTGGGTGATGAACATGTTACGGATCAGATTGGTGGGCCGGTAGAAGGAACTTATATGGGTAAACGGGCTAGGCCCAATAATGAGAGTACTAATTTTGGGGATGCCTTAAGGAATGGGCCGGTTATTCTTACCAGTGGACCAGTTAGTTTGCCTAAACCCCCTGACCCAAAGCCTCTTAAGTGTACCCCAGCCCAACCCAATTCCGAACCGGTGAATGGGAAACAGGCTTCTGAATTGGACCTTGCAAATGAGAAATTGGACACAACTACTTTGGATCAGATTTTGGAAAAGGTTACCGAGGATATGGATGCTGATAACCAAACTCAGGAAGATAGCCCGGGTCAGGTTAGAGCTGAGGATTTGGTCATGGATGACATTCATGTGTCTGGGTGCTACGAGGGTTCGGTCACTGCTGCCCCGACTAGTCTCTGATGAATTGCATGATTTGGAATGCTCAGGGTGCGGGGAGTAAGGGTTTTCAGCGGGCTTGTAAGCATATTTTTAAGCAGAATAGGGTTGATGTTTTAGCCTTATTAGAAACGCATGTCTCTGGCAGCCGTGCTGAGGAAGTCTGTAACAGACTGAGTTTTGACAAGTGCACTCGGGTCGAAGCGGTCGGTTTTGCCGGGGGTATTTGGCTCCTTTGGAAGGAGAAGAACCTTAATATCCAAATTATCACTCTTCATGATCACTATATCCATGCCCGAGTTACTTCTGAGTTGGATGTCTTTCACCTCGTAGTTGTTTATGCCCTTCCTACCCCTACTAGGAGGAGGCTGTTTTGGAGCGATATTGAGAAGGAGATGTCGGGTATCATGGAACCTTTATTCATTGGGGGGGATTTCAATTGTATTCTCTCTTTAGATGAAAGACAGGGAGGCGCCAATATTCTTTCTCCAGATTCTGATATTTTTGCTGAGTGGGTCTCGACTTTACAGCTCATTGATATGGGTTTTTCTGGTTGCAGGTTCACTTGGAGCAAGGGCACTACGGTTAGCACTCGTGTGGCTAAAAGACTCGACAAGATTTTTGTCAATTTGCCTGGTAGGCTTCGGTGGGAGGAAGCCACTGTTCGTCACTTGCATGCGGTCAGATCGGATCACAACCCCTTGTTGTTACAACTTTCCAGAGATTCTGATTCTGATTAGTCCCGTAGGCCTTTCCGGTTTGAGGCCGCTTGGATCCTTCATCCGAACTTTCTCGACATGGTTGGGAGAACTGGGTGAACAATGTGGAAGCCAACTGTGCCCTGGAGTTGTTGAAGCATGAGCTCATTAGATGGAACCGTGTGATTTTTGGCAATATTCATCGTAGGAAGAAAAGTTTACTCGCCCGGATTGATGGTATCCAACGTATTCTTGACTCTTGTAGGCATGGTGGCTTGTTGAGTCTGGAGTCGCAACTTCGGACTAAGTTGGATGACACCCTTGCTCAAGAAGAAGCGTTGTGGTACCAAAAGTCCCGTGAAAAATGGATCGAGCTTGGTGATCGTAATATGAGCTTCTTCCACGCTAGTACTATTATCCGTAGGAGACGCAATATGATTGTTGCCCTTAAAACGGACGAGCTAAACTGGATTACTGAGAAGCACCAGTTAGAGCACTTGGCCACTTCTTTTTTCCAGCACTTATATACTCTTCCTGAGGATGATCTCCCTTCACTCCCATGACGGCGGGTGGTTTTTCGGCGATCCCGGTTTGTTACTCGGAGTCGCTGAAAGCTATTCCCATGGGAGAGGAGATTTGGTTGGCTCTTAACTCTATGGGGTCCTACAAAGCCCCGTGTGTTGATGGTTGCCAACTTGTGTTCTTCAAGACGTGCTGGGGGTCGGTGGGTGAGTCGGTTAGGAACTTCATCTTCGATTTTTTCAGGAATGGCAAGTTCCCTGCCCGTGTGAATAATACTGTGATTACGCTGATCGGAAAAGTGGGGAAGCTCGAGATGATCTCTCAGTTTCGGCCTATGAGTTTCTGCAATGTCCTTTACAAGCTTATCACCAAGATCATTGCCCGACGGATTCAGCCGTTTATGAATGATATCATTGGTCCTACTCAGAGCAGTTTCCTCCTGGGCCTAGATATCTCAGACAACGTCATTCTCCTTCAGGAGATTGTTCACTCCATGCGCATGAAGAGAGGGGGGAAAGCTTGGATGGTGCTTAAGCTTGATCTTGAAAAAGCTTATGTTCGGCTCCGCTGGGATTTTATAGTGGATACTCTCTGTGATGTTGGTTTCCTAGATGAGATGGTGGCTTGGTTTAGGGAGTGTATCTCCTCCCCGACTATGAGCCTCAACTGAAATGGGGAGATCACATATTCTTTTACTCTAACTCGTGGTGTCCATCAAGGGGATCCTATTCCCCCTACCTCTTTGTGCTCTGCATTGAACGCCTTAGTCACCTCATTCTCTGGTCGGTTCAGGATGGGGACTGGAAGGCGATGAAGCTTTGTCAGGATGCTCCTCCTCTCTCCCATCTTTTCTTTGCTGATGATATTCTGCTCATGGCCGAGGCCTCTCCTGCTCAAATGCAACTTGTGATGAAGTGCCTTGATGTGTTTTGTTCCTCCTCAGGTCAGAAGATTAATATGGAGAAGTCCAAAATCTATGTCTCAGTCAATATCTCCAGATATCATGCTCGCCAGCTTCAGCTTGCTAGCGGCATGGATGTTAAGAGGGATCTTGACAAGTACTTAGGCATTCATGTTATCCATAAGAAAGTTACTAAAGAGATGTTCGAGCCTCTCCTTTGCAACATCAATGCTAGGCTTGTCGATTGGAAGAATCATACGCTTAGTTTTGCGGGGAGAGTCACGCTCACCAAAGCGGTGCTCAATGCTCTTCCGGTCTATAGTATGAATACTCTTAAGATCCCGGTGGGTGTTTGCGATCATATTAATCAAATTAGCCGTGCATTTATTTGGGGCGAGTTGAATGGTAGACGTAAAATGCACACCATTGCTTGGCCTGAGATGTGCGCTTCTATGGATCAAGGTGGCCTTAATCTTCGCCTCGCCGCCATGATGAACCTTGACGTTCTTGGCAAGCAAAGCTGGAAGTTGATTAATAATAGAACCGAGATTTGGGGGGATTTGATGAGCGCCAAGTATGGCTTTAGTTTCTCGGGTGGGCAGATTATCCAAACCAAAAAACCTGTGGCCTCTTATATTTGGAAGGTGTTAAGGCTCCTTCATGTTTTGAATGGAAACAAACATTCTGCTAATGTATTGTCTGAGTGTTTCATGATCGTTACTGAGAAAGGAACGTTACACAACAGTGTTCTATTTTAGGAAAGCTCGATCGGAAAGAGAGCGAGATAAGGGAATAAGTTTTTAAGAAAAGATCTGATTGAAGATATATTCGAAGAAGATTGTAATCTTGGCAGTTGGGCGAATAATTTTTTATGGAAGGAAATATTATCTTTTCCTAAAAGATATTATTTCCTTATAGATTTATTTCCTTGTTTTTAACCTAGACTATCTTAGTATAAAAGCTAGGTTTTAGACATAGGAATAAATTGACGCATTGATTGAAGTTACACGGCCGAGAAATTCAGAGAAGAAGAAGAAGAGTGATCCTTAGGCTTAGAGGTTGAGTTCGGGCTCGAGTGAGAGGAGTGATTCGTGATCGTAATCCGAGCTCTCTTTTGTAACGAACAAGAAATCAATAAGATAAGTACACCCTTCTAAATCCTTCAAGTGAGAAGCTTGAAGGTGGTGGTTTTACTCAACACAAATCGGTTGAGGTTTCCACTCTAAATCTTGTGTCTAAGTTTACTTCTTGCATATTATTATTCCGCTGCTATACCTCCTGAGGAACAATACCTATTGTTCCCTAGGAAGTAACTGTGCTAACCGATCCAACAATTGGTATCAGAGCCTGGTCTCTAGATTTGTGTTAGCTTTGCAGGAAGTATGGGTTCACAAACTGCCATCAATGATTCGTTCTGGAAACCCCCAGTGCTCAAATTCGGAGAATTCTCTTATTGGGTGGAACAGATCAAGTCGCATATCTGTTCGCTTCATGGACAGATGTGGAAAGTGGTAGAGTTTGGTGATATCAAAATTCTTGATCCTACTGATCCCACTGGAGTCAAATTAAAGTCGAGGGCTGATTATCAAGATGCTGATTACAAGGTGCTGGAAGTCAACATGCGAGCCAAGAAAGTCATGCTCGCAGCTCTAGGTCCTTCTGATCAAAGAAAGGTCCTCCGCTACAAAACTGCCCATGATATCTTCAATGCACTCAAAAGGATGTATGAGGGAAACGAAGATATCAAGAAGAACAGGATTCTCGCTCTTATTAAAGAGTATGACAACGCTGTTCAAGGAAAGAATGAATCTCTTGATGAGTTTCATTCTCGCTTTCAGGGATATGTAGGTCAATTGGAGTTTCTAGGAGAAACAATTCCTGAATGGAAGATTACTCATCATTTTCTTCAGGGATTATCAGCAAAGTGGGATGCCTTTTCTCTGGCTCTTCAGGCACAAAACGACATTAAGAACATTACTCTGGAGGAGTTGGTTGCTCGACTTCAGAGCAATGCAGGCATTCAACAGAGCAAGGCCTCTAGAAGAGAAAGTGAAAAATCTGAAAAATCACAAAGCATTGCTCTAAAGGTTGAAAGGGCTTTCGATCTTGCTCAGGAAGATGATGAGGATGAAGATGGTGATGAAGAAATTGCCCTTTTCACTCGGGCATTTCGCAAAGTCTGGAGAGGAAGTCGCAACATGCAACGTTCCACTGATGGGAACAAAGATGTCAAAGACATTGTTTGCTATCACTGCCAAAGGAAAGGACATTTTGCAAGGAACTGTTTCAAGAAGAAGACAGGAGAAGCACCTGTCCCTGCTTGAGAAAGAAAGGAAGCCATGGTAGCTGCATGGGGTGCATCTGACTCTGATGATGACTCTACCTATATCTCAAAGGAAACGTGTCTTATGGCTGCTGGAGGAAAATCGGAAGATGAGGTAACTGATTCTGAACTCGACTCTATTTTACATACCAGAACCAAATCTCAGATCATAAAAGCTATAAAGTCCTTAGGGGAAGAAAATGGAAATCTAAATTTACTTCTGGAAGAAAAGAATGAAACTATCTCTAACTTGGTTGAAGAAAACAAGCTTTGGGTTTCAAAAGTCACCAAACTTAAGAAAGTTTCATTCCCTTCCCCAGAGGTCTGCAAATCCTACCCTACCTATCAATCTACCATCACTTCCCTTGACAGTAAAGTTACTGAGCTTGAATCAGAAATTCTTATGTTAAAACTGAGTAACTCTAAGTTAACTAAAGAAGCAGTAGATCTAAAGAGAAGTGAGGAAGAAAGAAAGAAGATTTGGCTGGATGAGTATGTTGCTTCCAAGATTGAAAAAGAGAAAGATGACTTCTCCAAGCGATTTGTACCTCGTACTGGACTAGGTTACAGAAAGACTCTTAGTTCCCAAACTAGTAACATTCCCTCAGATACTCGAACTCCTTCTTCTTACAAGGAAAATTGTGGTGGATCCAGCTCTGGCTGCTCCCACAGTGGATCCAAGGGGGAAGAAAGGTTCAAGAATAGTGAGGAGAAAGTCTGGTTTGATGGACAAAAGGCTTACCACATGTGGCTTAAACAAGTTCAGAACATCAAACCGGTACAGATCGACTTTCAATCAAGGATTAACAATAAACCCATCTGGCCAGGTCAAAGCAAGTATGTGAATCTATGGAATCACAAAGTTTGTTGGTACTGTGGTAAAGCAGGCCACTACAAACAGAACTGTAATCTTAAAAGGAAAGATGATGAAAGAGCTTACCATTCTAGGCAACAATCCATTGTTAGGAACACTCCTAGGATAAAAATTGTCCTTAATGAACCAAGAAATAGAAAGGTCTTTTCTAATTCAGGTAAGCCTAAGCTTGCCTGGGTTCGTAAAAACTAATCTTTTACTTGCAGGATGGAGGGAAGAAATGTTCCTGGTATATAGATAGCGCTTGCTCGATTCACATGACAGGGAACAAAGACTGGTTCATATCTCTCCATCCACAAACCAAGGGTTCTATAACCTTTGGGAATAACAGTAAGGGTGAAGTAGTAGGAGTGGGAAAGGTAAGAATTTCTGACAAACTCTTTGTGAATAACGTTACTCTGGTAGACAGCCTTACTTTTGATCTGTTGAGTGTACGTCAAATGTGCCAGGATGGTCAAAATAGGGTTGTCTTTACTACTGATGAGTGCTTGGTTGAGAATGTTAAGACAGGGAAGGTTCTTCTAAGAGGCATTACTGAAAACAACCTATACAAAGTGGATCCTTCTTTCATCCCAGAAGAGGAACTATGCCTTACTGTCCAAACTGAGGAATCAAACTTATGGCACAAACGGTTTGCACATGCTAGCCTCAAACTTTTATCCAAACTTCACAACAAGGACCTAGTGGTAGGTCTACCAAAGATAGACTGTCTTGCTGAAGAGGTGTGCATCACATGTACAAGAGGAAAACAGGTAAGATCATCCTTCAAATTGAAGAAACAGGTAAGTACTTCCAAACCTCTGGAACTTATCCACATGGATCTGTGTGGGCCTATGCGTACTCAGAGCCGTGGAGGAAATAAATATGTGTTTGTCATTGTGGACGATTACTCTAGGTATACATGGACAATTTTTCTTGCATCTAAGGAAGACGTGTTTGATGAGTTTAAGTATTGGTTGCATGCTGTTGAGAATCAGTTAGGTCTACACCTAAAGTCTATTCGTACTGACCATGGAACAGAGTTCGAAAACTCTCAGTTCCTTTCCCTGTGCAGGTCCAAAGGAATTAATCATAACTTCTCTGCTCCAAGAACTCCACAGCAAAATGGAGTGGTTGAGAGGAAAAACAGGACACTGGAAGACATGACAAGAACAATGCTGATTGCAAGTGGTCTTCCTAGGAACTTCTGGGCTGAGGCACTGAATGCTGCTTGCTATGTGCTCAACTGTGCATTGCTAAGGCCCATGATAGAGAAAACCCCTTATGAATTGTTTAGGGGAAGAAAGCCTAATATCTCTCATCTTAGAGTTTTTGGTTGCAAATGCTTTGTACACAACAACGAGAAGGAAAGTTTGGGAAAGTTTGATCCAAGGAGTGACGAAGAAACCTTCGTCGGATACTCACCACAAAGCAGAGCTTATAAAGTGTACAACAGGAGAACCAAAAAGGTTGAGGAAAGCATACTTGTAGTCTTTGATGAAAATATTATGGCAGGTACCCTTGTGCAGGACTCAAATGTTCTTCCCCTAACTGAAGAAGACAAGGAACATTTTCAACTCTTGGAAGATCATGTACAGGATCCCAGTGAAGAAGACAACCAAGTACAAGGAACTCTCTCTACAGAAGCAAACAATGATCAAATTCAGATAGAAAGCGCACTGGATGAAGTATCTGGATATCGGCAGTGCCTGAGGCAGTCCCACAAGAAACTAAGTCGGAAGGCAACGCCTCTGCCACGACGCCAACTGATCTGGGTATTGCTTCTGTCCTAGAGGAAATAGAAGAAGAGAGTCGAAGGAAGGAGAAGGGAAAAGGACTGGAGGTAACAGACCTAACAATGGAGAATGAGGATGAGCTCATCATCAAACGGAAGGCTTGATCTACTCCTCGACGGTCATCAACCGTTGTCTCTGAGGAATCCGATGAGCCCTCCCTCAAAAAGACAAAAAATGAAGTCTCTCTCTCTCGCCCTCGCACTCGGAGTCTTGCAGCAAAACCACCCAGAGCCAAGAAAGCTCCAAAATCAATTGCTGAAAGCAAAGCTCTGGGAAAGAGGGTGATCATCAGGGACCTTATATTCAACGCCCAATTCTTGATCAACAATGGAATGGAAGTACTGGTTGATATGGTTCGCTTCCAAGGCTGGGAAAAGCTGTTCTGCTCCGCTGAACAGGTAAATGATGGTAAGTATCTTCCCAAGGTTCATGATGTCTCAATGGAAGATTTTATTGGAGGAATTTGCAACAGTCAACTGGTGAATTAAAGGAGATAAAATCCCGCAAGGAAAGAAGTAGAATTGGGAAGAATTGAAAAGACGACTCTATAGGTTTTTGAGTATAAAGAAGGAAACCCAGCTACCTCATCAGCAACGTTACCCCCAGAGAGCAGAAGCGCACCACCATTCGGATTCAAGACTTCCTGTTGATGGATAAGATGCTCCTCCGGAAAGAGATCAACCTGCCAAAGATTATAATGCTTCACATGGCCCATGCTAAGAAAAATGACAGGCATGATCTTCCTTTCCCTGAGATAGTCAGGAAGATCTTGGAGTACTTAAAGGTCAATGAGTCTGGGTCGGGTGACATTGTTTTTGCAAGAGAGATGGCTGAAGCTAATCTGAAGAAGATGAGGTTTGAGAAGAATGATGTTGGAGTATGGGTACGGGCCTCGGGCAAAATTGAGACCGATGCTATGTCATAGGGCCCGCCAGAGGAACAGAATGAAGTGTTGAATATGGTCTACAACAATGATAGGATGGAAGATATGTGCTCGCTCGCCGCACACCTCTCTGAACATCAGCACCGACTAGCTAGGTGATCACTGCTCTGAAGGATGAGATACGTCGTTGGACACAACCTCACCAGTAAGGTTCCCTTCGCAGTATTCAGACGACGCCTTGCACCCTTCCTTCCCTTGATCTGACCCCCACATTCTGTTCCCTAGCACATCAACTGCTTCTCTTTCATGCTTATTGTACCCTTTGCTTACTTTGCTTGAATATCTTTTGCTTGTTTTGTTTGTCTTTCTTTCCTTTGCACAGATGCATACGAGCGTCAGTCCTTTAGACACTTATAAATATTAATGAACTGCTTGCTTCAGTGATATGACTTGTATTGTCTTCGGTTCTTAAATGCTTAAATATTGCTTTTTGATGATTCCAAAAGGGGGAAAATAAAGGGAGTTCAAGGTCTTAGGGGGAATCTCATATTCTTTCTCTTCGAGTAATAATCCCAGGGGAAATTATTTACGTGTGCACTGTGAATACACTTTTCATGTCTTTATTAAATGTGCTTTTATGTGTTAAAGAAGAGAATGTTTGTCACCATCAAAAAGGGGGAATTTGTTGAGGTCCCTTCAGGTTTTGAATGGTAACAAACATTCTGCTAATGAACTGTCTGAGTGTTTTCAGGATAGTTACTCTGAAAGGAACGTTACGCCTCTGTGATCTATTTAAGGAAAGCTCGATCGGAGAGAGAGCTTGATGGGTCCAATCGAAGATTATGTGTTGTTATCTATATAAGAGTCGAAGATATTCCAGAAAGATCGAAGATCTTGGCGGTTGAACAAGGCCGACTCAAATAAGGAAGGAAATAATATCTTTTTCCTTAAAGATATTATTTTCCTTAAAGATAGATCTTGTTTGTTGGAGGGTTGGACGTGATATTGGTGGTTAGACAAGGCCAACTCAAATAAGGAAGGAAATAATATCTTTTTCCTTAAAGATATTATTTTCCTTATAGATTTATTTCCTTGTTTTTAATCTAGACGATCTTAGTATAAAAGCAAGGTTTTAGACATAGGAATAGGTTGACGCAATTGATTGAACTTACACGGCTGAGAAATTCAGAGAAGAAGAGAAGAGTAATTCTTAGGCTTAGAGGTTGAGTTCGGGCTCGAGTGAGAGGAGTGATTCGTGATCGTAATCCGAGCTCTCTTTTGTAACGAACAAGAAATCAATAAGATAAGTATACCCTTCTAAATCCTTCAAGTGAGAAGCTTGAAGGTGGTGGTTTTACTCAACACTTAGTGGTTGAGGTTTCCACGCTAAATCTTGTGTCAATTATATTCTTCTTGCATATTATTATTCCGCTGCTACACTTCCTGAGGAACGATTCCTATTGTTCCCTGGGAAGTAACTGTACTAACCGATCCAACAATTGGTATCAGAGCTTGGTCTCTAGATTGTTTGTGTTAGCTTTGCAGGAAGAATGGCTACAAAAACGTCCATCAATGATTCCTTCTGGAAACCCCCGGTGCTTAAGTTCGGAGAATTCTCCTATTGGGTGGAACAGATCGAGTCGCATATCTGTTCGCTTCATGGACAGATGTGGAAAGTGGTAGAGTTTGGTGATATCAAAATTCTTGATCCTATTGATCCCACTGGAGTCAAATTAAAGTCGAGGGCTGATTATCAAGACGCTGATTACAAAATCTTGGAAACCAACATGCGTGCCAAGAAAGTTCTACTCATGGCTCTTGGTCCTTCTGATCAGAGAAAGGTCCTTCGCTACAAGACTGCTCATGAGATCTTTAATGCTCTCAAGAGGATGTATGAAGGGAACGATGATATCAAGAAGAACCAGATTCTTGCTCTCACTAAGGAATACGATAGTGCAGTACAGGGAAAGAATGAGTCTCTCGATGAATTTCACTCTCGTTTCCAGGGGTATGTCGGTCAATTAGAATTCCTTGGTGAAACGATCCCTGAGTGGAAGATCACACATCAATTCCTTCAAGGGTTGTCATCAAAGTGGGATGCTTTCTCCTTAGCTCTCCAGGCCCAAAATGACATCAAGAATACAACCCTTGAAGAGTTGGTTGCTCGACTTCAAAGCAATGCAGGCATTCAACAAAGCAAGGTCTCTAGACGAGAAAGTGAAAAATCTGAGAAGGCCCAAAGCATCGCTTTAAAGGTTGAAAGGGCATTCGATCTTGCTCAAGAGGATGAGGAAGATGAAGATGGCGATGAGGAAGTTGCTCTCATCACCCTAGCATTTCGCAAGGTATGGAAAGGAAGTCAAGACATACAACGTTCCTCTGATGGGAACAAAGATGTAGTTTGCTATCACTGCCAACGGAAAGGCCACTTAGCGCGAAATTGCTTCAAGAAGAAAGCTGGTGAAGCACCTGTCCCGGCTAGGGAAAAGAAGGAAGCCATGTTTGCTGCATGGGGAGCTTCCGACTTGGACGATGACAGTGCCTATGCCTTAAAGGACACATGTCTCATGGCCGCTGGAGGTACACCCACGGATGAGGTAACTGAATCTGAACTTGACTCTATCTTGCAAAGTAAAACTAAGTCTCAGATAATTAAGGCTATAAAGTCTCTAGGGGAAGAGAATGGCAACCTTAATTTACTTCTTGAAGAAAAGAATGAAACTATCTCCAACCTGGTTGATGAAAACAATCTTTGGGCTTCGAAAGTCTCCAAACTTGAGAAAGCTTCGTCCTTTTCCTCGGATAATTGCAATACTTGCCATGCATTTCAATCTACCATCACTTCCTTAGAACGTAAAGTTACTGAACTTGAATCGAATATTCTTATGTTAAAACTGAGTAACTCTAAGCTAGCAAAAGATGCAGAAGATTTGAAAGGAAGTGAAGAAGAGAGAAAGAAGGTTTGGTTGGATGAGTATGTTGCTTCCAAGATTGAAAAGGAGAAGGTTGACTTCTCCACACGGTTTGTACCCCGTACTGGACTCGGCTACGGTAAGACCTTAAGTTCCCAAACTGGTAACATTCCCTCCGGATCACAAAGTCCTTCTCCTTCCAAGGAACATTGTGGTGGATCCAGCTCTGGCTGCTCCCACAGTGGATCCAAGGGGGAAGAAAGGTTCAAGGTCCGTGAGGAGAAGGTCTGGTTCGATGGACAAAAGGCTTACCACATGTGGCTTAAACAGGTTCAGAACATCAAGCCGGTACAAATCGACTTTCAATCAAGGATTGACAACAAACCCATCTGGCCGGGTCAAAGTAAGTATGTGAACTTATGGAATCATAGAGTGTGTTGGCACTACGGTAAAGCAGGTCACTACAAACAAAATTGTCATCTTAGAAAGAAATTTGAGGAAAGATCACATACTTATAGACAACATTCCCAAGTTAGGAACACTCCTAGAGTCAAAGATGTCTTAAATGAACCGAGGAATAGAAGGGTCTTTTCTAATCCAGGTAAGCCTAAGCTTGCCTGGGTTCGTAAAAACTAATCTCTTACATGCAGGATGGAGGAAAGAAACGTTCTTGGTATATAGACAGTGCATGCTCAAGTCATGTGACAGGGAACAAAGAATGGTTCATCTCTCTCCATCCACACACCAAGGGTTCCATAAACTTTGGGAACAACAGTAAGGGTGAAGTAGTAGGCTTAGGAAAGGTAAGAATTTCTGATCGACTCTTTGTGTATAACGTTACTCTAGTAGATAACCTAACCTTTGATCTGTTGAGTGTACGTCAATTGTGCCAGGACGGTCAAAATAGGGTTATCTTTACTACTGATGAGTGTGTGGTTGAGAATGTTAGTACAGGTAAAGTTCTTCTAAAAGGTGCAACAGAAAACAACTTGGACAAAGTGGATCCCTTTTTCATCCCTAAAGAGGAACTGTGCCTTGCTGTCCAAGATGAGGTATCAAATTTATGGCACAAAAGGTTTGCACATGCAAGCCTCAGACTTCTATCCAAGCTTCACAACAAAGACCTAGTGGTAGGTCTACCCAAGATAGATTGTCACGCTGAGGAGATTTGTATCGCATGCACAAGGGGAAAACAAGTAAGATCATCCTTCAAATCAAAGAACTAGGTCCAAAGGAATGCTTTCAACTCTTGGAAGACGACATACAGGTACCTCTGGAGGGAGAAAACCAAGTGGAAGGAGTACATCTTGTAAACTCCTCAATTCCTCACCCTCTAGAGACCTCTGAAGCTAACTATGTCCAAGCTCAGACAGAAGGTGAACAGGAAGAAGTATCTGGATCTCAGGGGGAACAAATCCCTAACCAGGAACAAACAGGTGCTGAAAGTCTACAAGAAGAAGGCGGAACTTGCCACAACACTCGCATTCATGGACCTCCCTCGAGACTCATGGATTACGTGTGAAACTGTGCTTTAACCTCGGAAACACCACTTGATTCTCAATCCTCGAAGGATTGTTCCGTTCTAACCTTAGATCCTATATTTCATGCTTTTTGTGCTTTTGTTTCTGTAGTTGAACCAAAGACAGTTGGAGAAGCTCTCAAAGATCCAGAGTGGGTAAATGCTATGCAAGAAGAGCTTCATCAGTTTGAGAGGAACAATGTGAGGAGATTGGTTCCAAGACCTAAGGATAGATCAGTCATCTGTACCAAATGGGTATTCAGGAACAAGATGGATGACAAGGGACAATTCACGAGGAACAAAGCCAGACTGGTTGTAAAGGGTTATAACCAGCAAGAAGGAATAGACTATGATGAGACTTTTGCTCCAGTTGCAAGGCTGGAAGCTATACGTCTTCTGATTGCTTACTCTGCTCATCATGGATTTAAGTTGCAACAAATGGATGTAAAGACTGCCTTTTTGAACGGTGTTCTCAAAGAGGAGGTATATGTTGAGCAGACACCTGGTTTTGCAGACCCTTCCAATCTCGATCATGTATTCATCCTTGATAAGGCACTCTATGGTCTCAAACAGGCTCCACGTGCATGGTATGAAAGGTTATCTCATTTCCTCTTGTCCCATGGTTACGTCAGAGGGGAAGTCGACAGGACTCTGTTCCTACTGAAGGAAGGTAAGCACACTCTGGTTGTGCAAGTATATGTTGATGACATTATCTTTGGTTCCACCAACGAGCAACTAGTTACAAAGTTCACCAAACTGATGGAAAGTGAATTTGAAATGAGCATGGTGGGAGAACTTAAGTTCTTTTTGGGATTACAAGTGGTCCAGACTGAAGAAGGAACAAAGGTTCATCAACAAAAGTACCTCCGGGAATGCATCAGAAAGTTTGGGATGGCGGATGCCAAGGATTGTTCCACTCCTATGTCTCCAAATGACACAATAGGAATTGATGCGGACAAGAAGGAAGCTGATCAAAAAGTCTACCGTGGAATGATAGGCTCATTGCTTTATCTAACCGCCAGTAGGCCTGATATTATGCAAAGTGTGTGTTTTTGTGCTAGGTTTCAAGCAAGTCCCAGAGAAACACATGTCGCTGCAGTGAAGAGGATCTTGAGGTACTTAAGAGGAACAGATGATCTTTGCTTGTGGTACCCAAGAGGAGGAAGTCTTGAACTCCTAGGTTATACAGATGCAGACTTCGATGGTTACAAGCCAGACAGGAAATCCACCTCTGGGATGGCTCAATTTCTTGGTCCATGTCTTGTGTCATGGGCTTCCAAGAAACAAACCACAGTTGCTCTCTCCACTGCTGAAGCTGAGTATGTAGCCGCAGCTGCTTGTTGTTCTCAACTCATATGACTCAAACAGCAGCTAAGTGATTTTGGTATTACTTTAGGTAACGTTCCTATTTTGTGTGATAACACAAGTGCTATTAATATTTCTAAAAATCCTGTGCAGCACTCAAGGACTAAACACATTGATATTAGACATCACTTTCTACGTGATTGTGTGGAAAAGGGAATCGTCTCTATGGAGCACGTGCGGTCTGAGGATCAAATCGCGGACATATTCACAAAGCCACTGAATAAGGCCCCTTTCAAGAAGTTACGACTGGAGTTAGGTATGATTTCTCTCAAATGATCTTGCTCTTCTATAAAACCCTCAATGATTGATGAGAAATTGCGAATTTATTCTTTATGAACTTGATCTTTGAAGTCTGGTCACACTTGCATTTCTATAATATGGATTCGTATCTTCTGTGCCGCATGCTAGTATCATACGTGCTTAGGAAAGTTACCATTCATTACATTCACTTGATGTCATGTTATTGTATGCAAAGGTCTTATTTCTAGCCCAAAAGATCCCTCTTGATGTACTGAACCCACAATATAAGCCCAAATGATAGAGGGAATCTACAACCACCCTTAGCCTTCATGGATGATAGTCCTAAGAGCCTTGTTTTCCATTCACAACTGGACTCACTCGCCATGATGTAAAATAATTAAATTTCATACTATATGTGATATTTCTGTGTGATGTTCTCTATTGTACCATCTTTGGTAACCTTACCCAAACCATCACACACCATCGACATAAGACAAGGAAGGGAAGGTAAAGAGGCTGAATTTGAATTCTGAAAGTGGGAACCGTGTGAACAGTTTGCACCGAGTGAACAAATTAATTATGGCAGTGGTTACAGAACAATGATGGTAAGTATCTTCCCACGGTTCATGATGTCTCAATGGAAGATTTTATTGGAGGAATTTGCAACAGTCAACTGGTGAATTAAAGGAGATAAAATCCCGCAAGGAAAGAAGTAGAATTGGGAAGAATTGAAAAGACGGCTCTATAGGTTTTTGAGTATAAAGAAGGAAACCCACCTACCTCATCAGCAACGTTACCCCCATAGAGCAGAAGCGCACCACCATTCGGATTCAAGACTTCCTGTTGATGGATAAGATGCTCCTCCGGAAAGAGATCAACCTGCCAAAGATTATAATGCTTCACATGGCCCATGCTAAGAAAAATGACAGGCATGATCTTCCTTTCCCTGAGATAGTCAGGAAGATCTTGGAGTACTTAAAGGTCAATGAGTCTGGGTCGGGTGACATTGTTTTTGCAAGAGAGATGGCTGAAGCTAATCTGAAGAAGATGAGGTTTGAGAAGAATGATGTTGGAGTATGGGTACGGGCCTCGGGAAAAATTGAGACTGATGCTATGTCATAGGGCCCGCCAGAGGAACAGAATGAAGTGTTGAATATGGTCTACAACAATGATAGGATGGAAGATATGTGCTCGCTCGCCGCACACCTCTCTGAACATCAGCACCGACTGGCTAAGGCGATCACTGCTCTGAAGGATGAGATACGTCGTTGGACACAACCTCACCAGTAAGGTTCCCTTCGCAGTATTCAGACGACGCCTTGCACCCTTCCTTCCCTTGATCTGACCCTCACATTCTGTTCCCTAGCACATCAACTGCTTCTCTTTCATGCTTATTGTACCCTTTTCTTACTTTGCTTGACTATCTTTTGCTTGTTTTGTTTATCTTTCTTTCCTTTGCACAGATGCATACGAGCGTCAGTCCTTTAGACGCTTATAAATATTAATGAACTGCTTGCTTCAGTGATATGACTTGTATTGTCTTCGGTTCTTAAATGCTTAAATATTGCTTTTTGATGATGCCAAAAGGGGGAAAATAAAGGGAGTTCAAGGTCTTAGGGGGAATCTCATATTCTTTCTCTTCGAGTAATAATCCCAGGGGAAATTATTTACGTGTGCACTGTGAATACACTTTTCATGTCTTTATTAAATGTGCTTTTATGTGTTAAAGAAGAGAATGTTTGTCACCATCAAAAAGGGGGAATTTGTTGAGGTCCCTTCAGGTTTTGAATGGTAACAAACATTCTGCTAATGAACTGTCTGAGTGTTTTCAGGATAGTTACTCTGAAAGGAACGTTACGCCTCTGTGATCTATTTAAGGAAAGCTCGATCGGAGAGAGAGCTTGATGGGTCCAATCGAAGATTATGTGTTGTTATCTATATAAGAGTCGAAGATATTCCAGAAAGATCGAAGATCTTGGCGGTTGAACAAGGCCGACTCAAATAAGTCAGGAAATAATATCTTTTTCCTTAAAGATATTATTTTCCTTAAAGATAGATCTTGTTTGTTGGAGGGTTGGACGTGATATTGGTGGTTAGACAAGGCCAACTCAAATAAGGAAGGAAATAATATCTTTTTCCTTAAAGATATTATTTTCCTTATAGATTTATTTCCTTGTTTTTAATCTAGACGATCTTAGTATAAAAGCAAGGTTTTAGACATAGGAATAGGTTGACGCAATTGATTGAACTTACACGGCTGAGAAATTCAGAGAAGAAGAAGAAGAGTAATTCTTAGGCTTAGAGGTTGAGTTCGGGCTCGAGTGAGAGGAGTGATTCGTGATCGTAATCCGAGCTCTCTTTTGTAACGAACAAGAAATCAATAAGATAAGTATACCCTTCTAAATCCTTCAAGTGAGAAGCTTGAAGGTGGTGGCTTTACTCAACACTTAGTGGTTGAGATTTCCACTGGATGAAGTATCTGGATATCGGCAGTGCCTGAGGCAGTCCCACAAGAAACTAAGTCGGAAGGCAACGCCTCTGCCACGACGCCAACTGATCTGGGTATTGCTTCTGTCCTAGAGGAAATAGAAGAAGAGAGTCGAAGGAAGGAGAAGGGAAAAGGACTGGAGGTAACAGACCTAACAATGGAGAATGAGGATGAGCTCATCATCAAACGGAAGGCTTGATCTACTCCTCGACGGTCATCAACCGTTGTCTCTGAGGAATCCGATGAGCCCTCCCTCAAAAAGACAAAAAATGAAGTCTCTCTCTCTCGCCCTCGCACTCGGAGTCTTGCAGCAAAACCACCCAGAGCCAAGAAAGCTCCAAAATCAATTGCTGAAAGCAAAGCTCTGGGAAAGAGGGTGATCATCAGGGACCTTATATTCAACGCCCAATTCTTGATCAACAATGGAATGGAAGTACTGGTTGATATGGTTCGCTTCCAAGGCTGGGAAAAGCTGTTCTGCTCCGCTGAACAGGTAAATGATGGTAAGTATCTTCCCAAGGTTCATGATGTCTCAATGGAAGATTTTATTGGAGGAATTTGCAACAGTCAACTGGTGAATTAAAGGAGATAAAATCCCGCAAGGAAAGAAGTAGAATTGGGAAGAATTGAAAAGACGACTCTATAGGTTTTTGAGTATAAAGAAGGAAACCCAGCTACCTCATCAGCAACGTTACCCCCAGAGAGCAGAAGCGCACCACCATTCGGATTCAAGACTTCCTGTTGATGGATAAGATGCTCCTCCGGAAAGAGATCAACCTGCCAAAGATTATAATGCTTCACATGGCCCATGCTAAGAAAAATGACAGGCATGATCTTCCTTTCCCTGAGATAGTCAGGAAGATCTTGGAGTACTTAAAGGTCAATGAGTCTGGGTCGGGTGACATTGTTTTTGCAAGAGAGATGGCTGAAGCTAATCTGAAGAAGATGAGGTTTGAGAAGAATGATGTTGGAGTATGGGTACGGGCCTCGGGCAAAATTGAGACCGATGCTATGTCATAGGGCCCGCCAGAGGAACAGAATGAAGTGTTGAATATGGTCTACAACAATGATAGGATGGAAGATATGTGCTCGCTCGCCGCACACCTCTCTGAACATCAGCACCGACTAGCTAGGTGATCACTGCTCTGAAGGATGAGATACGTCGTTGGACACAACCTCACCAGTAAGGTTCCCTTCGCAGTATTCAGACGACGCCTTGCACCCTTCCTTCCCTTGATCTGACCCCCACATTCTGTTCCCTAGCACATCAACTGCTTCTCTTTCATGCTTATTGTACCCTTTGCTTACTTTGCTTGAATATCTTTTGCTTGTTTTGTTTGTCTTTCTTTCCTTTGCACAGATGCATACGAGCGTCAGTCCTTTAGACACTTATAAATATTAATGAACTGCTTGCTTCAGTGATATGACTTGTATTGTCTTCGGTTCTTAAATGCTTAAATATTGCTTTTTGATGATTCCAAAAGGGGGAAAATAAAGGGAGTTCAAGGTCTTAGGGGGAATCTCATATTCTTTCTCTTCGAGTAATAATCCCAGGGGAAATTATTTACGTGTGCACTGTGAATACACTTTTCATGTCTTTATTAAATGTGCTTTTATGTGTTAAAGAAGAGAATGTTTGTCACCATCAAAAAGGGGGAATTTGTTGAGGTCCCTTCAGGTTTTGAATGGTAACAAACATTCTGCTAATGAACTGTCTGAGTGTTTTCAGGATAGTTACTCTGAAAGGAACGTTACGCCTCTGTGATCTATTTAAGGAAAGCTCGATCGGAGAGAGAGCTTGATGGGTCCAATCGAAGATTATGTGTTGTTATCTATATAAGAGTCGAAGATATTCCAGAAAGATCGAAGATCTTGGCGGTTGAACAAGGCCGACTCAAATAAGTCAGGAAATAATATCTTTTTCCTTAAAGATATTATTTTCCTTAAAGATAGATCTTGTTTGTTGGAGGGTTGGACGTGATATTGGTGGTTAGACAAGGCCAACTCAAATAAGGAAGGAAATAATATCTTTTTCCTTAAAGATATTATTTTCCTTATAGATTTATTTCCTTGTTTTTAATCTAGACGATCTTAGTATAAAAGCAAGGTTTTAGACATAGGAATAGGTTGACGCAATTGATTGAACTTACACGGCTGAGAAATTCAGAGAAGAAGAAGAAGAGTAATTCTTAGGCTTAGAGGTTGAGTTCGGGCTCGAGTGAGAGGAGTGATTCGTGATCGTAATCCGAGCTCTCTTTTGTAACGAACAAGAAATCAATAAGATAAGTATACCCTTCTAAATCCTTCAAGTGAGAAGCTTGAAGGTGGTGGCTTTACTCAACACTTAGTGGTTGAGATTTCCACGCTAAATCTTGTGTCAATTATATTCTTCTTGCATATTATTATTCCGCTGCTACACTTCCTGAGGAACGATTCCTATTGTTCCCTGGGAAGTAACTGTACTAACCGATCCAACATGCTTGTTGATGTGCGCAACGCATTTCGCAAGTTGAACCATAGCGGCTTCTATAGATGAGTTCAGTTACAATAAAACAAGATTTTCACGATTTATTAGCAGAAACTATTGCAAAAAACACAGGGTAATGGTAATAACGTACCTTAGAAATCGTAACGGCTGAAGATACAAGATCCAAGAAGGTCATTCCTTGTATGTTTGGGCCATCATTGTCTGACCCCTCTTGAAGTTGTGCTTTTAGGTTCACCAACATTCGTTGATTTTATAAATCTTGGTTTAAGATTCAAGAATGCCGTAATCCTTAAGTAACCATACATGTAATGTAATGTCGTAGTTCAGGTCAAGGTCATCCACTGTGTGGATAACTGTCAAGTGATCTTGCAGCACGAAAACATCAGCTTCCACGATGTTGCTTTCATCGAAATCATGTAACGATGGTCAAGCTATCAGTTCAAACAATGGATTAGAAAAATTAAACGACAATATCGTTTAACTCTCAGATAATACGGTTCTCTCCATCATATTTTAACATGATTTGTATTGTTTATTTGGAGAGAAATTTCTTAAAAACAACGCAAATCATGTTTCCCTTTTAAAGGAACAATACATTTATAATGTATCCTGAATGTTATTACGTCGTAGAAGTGCACTCATTTTGTTGTATAACATTACATTTTAATGTATGTTAATGGTGCAAGTGTTCCATGCATTTATGACAATGATGGTCATCAATCATCTTCGAATAGATGACATATGATAGAATGTCAATTCATCTAGTTCTAGTAATTAGGAGAAGGTGATTATAGATATTTCCTATTGTAGTCGGTGATTTTAAGTGTGTTAATTAGCCAATGTGTACCAGTTATATATAGGTCCTTGAATATCTCATTTTAGACATCGAGCAAGCAAGGCTCTAGAGGAGGTAGTTCGATCACATGTAGAGATAAAGCTGAGAGTGTGTGGGTGTCCCATAAAATAAAGAGTTAGTGAGCTACCCGTGTAATTTGCCCTTGTATATTCACTATATAATCAAGTCGCTAGTATATATTGCGTCTTTGTTGCGGTGGATATCGGTGAGTATACCAGAGTCTTGGGAGGGGGTTGATGAGCTCTCACTTGAGGGCTCGAGCCCATCAAGTCACAACCCAAGGCTCCCCAAGTCAATTAGAGGTTCTTTGTCACAATCAGGATCTCGGAGACTTTTACTATTCACGCCAGAGCCACTGGAAGGTTAACCTCAGTCCTCAGGTTGTTTCAGCCACAATTGAAGATGGCGCACCACTGGTCAAACAAAGACACTTTTCATAGGCGCAACCTTAACCCTTGGATTCAGAGGCCCAAAAGGAGTGGAACAAGACCAAGAACGCTCGTGACAAGTCCACTAAGAGTGAGAGTGACTAGCGCCTCTAATTGCGCTCGGGCGCTCCTACGCGCCAGAATTAGGCTACGGGCGTCCATGGCCTTCCATCCATTTTGGTTGAGCATTTTTTGCTCCATAGGTCCTAAATGGACCCAAGGAGTCCAGCCATGGTCCAAGCGCGCGTGTCAAATCCCTTTTGACCCGGGAGGACACAATCCCCCTAAATTCGCCATCAAGCATTAAAGGTGATCACTTAAAATCTTCCAATCTGATTGTCATGTCACTAATCCTTGTGAGGGTCACAAGGATCACCATTTGCAGCCTTAGGATCGGCCTATTAAGTGCCTAGCACATCCCATAGTTTTCTCCTTTTGATTTAGCTTTCAATTCCTAGATTTTAGCTCATTTATGTTTTGATTTGGAGAGTGATCTTGTGCTTGAAGCCCAAGACGTCTCCACCACTATAAAAGCCATGCTTATGCTTCATTTGTAATCACGTTGAGAATAAAAAAGCAAAAGCATTTAGTCGAGAAATCACCTAACCTTTTGCCTTGGCGTCAAAAACCTCTAGAAACACACTTAGTGGACTCTTCCTGTCTTTCTAGCTTATCCCTTCCTTGGTGTGATAAATATCTACCAAGAACAACCTCAAACCCTTCCCTAGAACCCTCGGTGGACTCCTTGAGTTCTACCATATCAACCTCTCTCAAAACACCTTATTCAAGGCCAATCCAAAAGCCTTTCCATACACATTCCCATCCACTTCACTAAAGGCCTTTCCGCAGCCTTAACACCATTTTCACGCCTTATCCAAGGCTCATTCATTCACCATTCCATCAAGGATCAATAAGACTTACCACCTCGATCTAGATCCGTGCAAACAAGGCGTTTCCGGAGACGAAAACACATCAATTGGTATCAGAGCACGCTAGGGATCGAGTAAGTTTTTCTTGTTTCAATTTGCACTATCCATCAATTGATATTCAAACATCAACTGGTATAATCTCCATATCATCATTATCCCATCTTCGACCATTCTTGTGCTTAAATCCATTGTTGAAGCCAAGAACTCATCCACATTCATCCATAGAAAAATCGGCCAAAGGAATCACCAAATCCCACAAATTTTGCATTCATTAAATCCCTCCATAAACTACTCCACAAAGAGGAGCTTCTGCGGCATTTCCCGCGATCGCCACCACAACCATATATGGCGATCACCACCCTACAGCAGAGACAACACTTGAGGTTCGAGAGAAGGTGGCGACCGCCACACTTATTCCCGCGATCGCCAGCGTTCGCTGAAGACATTTGTTTCCGGATTTCCATGTTTGTTTTATTTATTTCTTTTCCTTTTATTTTATTATTTTCGTTTAGGATTCTAGGGTTAGACTCTTTTAAAAACCCTAGCAGCTTTCATTTGTTTTCTATCTTCTTTTCCATCTACGCTTAGTTCTGAAACCATGAGCAGGAACTAATTTCCATTGTTTTGCTTAGCAGTTGAGACCTTCAGTTATTAAGTAGTGAGATTTCTAAACTCTTGTTCTTTTCCTTTGGGTTTGTATTAATTCTCTTGTTCTTCATCTTTATGATTTCTATTGGTTTTGCTCGATTGATCACCTAGTTTGATTAGTAGTCTTCTATTGCTAGACTAAGAATAGACGGTGGAATTCCTTGTCATTGTAGCATCCATATTTGCATGATCTGGTAGTTGATTGTTTATATGAAAGAGAATTGATTGCAAGTTAATACTTGACGGTTGTAAGTTATTGCATGCATCCTTATGATGCCTGTACCCTTTGCTGCTATTTCATCTAATCTTGAGAGGTTTCGCTAATTGTTGAATAAGTAAGTATTAGCAGGACCGGTTGGCCTGCTGATATATTAAAGATTGGAATAGGAATATTCCCTAGGATTGATAAGAACTTGAGATAATCTATGATCAACTCTATTGACTGTTGTGTGGAAATTTGCTAGGTGAAACCCCTTTGCATATTATTCTCACCCAACGTTTCTCTGCTTGATACTTGTTACTTTTGTGTTCCATATAATCAAATAAAAACCCCCATGGTTACTTGTTACTTGTTCATTAGTTGATATTTCGCTTGACTGCATAGTCATTGGTGTTTTGATTCCCTTGGGTTCGACCTCTACTTACTTTCTATACTCTAGTTAGTGTTTAGAGTTTACTTTGATTTAGCAACCACGACATTTGCTCTATCAAGAAATCTCCTAACCTTTTGCCTTGGCGTCAAAAACCTCTAGAAACACACTTAGTGGACTCTTCGTGTCCTTCTATCTTATCCCTTCCTTGGTATGATAAAGATCTACCAAGAACAACCTCAAACCCTTCCCTAGAACCCTCGGTGGACTCCTTGAGTTCTAGCATATCCAACTCTCTTAAAACACCTTATTCAAGGCCAATCCAAAAGCCGTGTCATACACATTCTCATCCACTTCACTAAAGGCCTTTCCGCAGCCATAACACCATTTTCACGCCTTATCCAAGGCTCATTCACTCACCATTCCATCAAGGAGCAAGAAGACTTACCACCTTGATCTAGATCCGTGCAAACAAGGCGTTCACGGAGACGAGAACACATCAGGGATCGATTCCCTAACACCATACACATCTATGTTACGGAGTACATGAGATAAATGTAATTCATAACCAAAGATTTGATCACATCTTATAAGAATGAAGCGAATTGGTAGGTACATATTGTAATGTCACTAAGTTTTTATTGGAAATCTCATATCTAACAAAGGTTCTATGGATATCACTGGAAATGGAAAACGGATGTAAGTGTATAAATTTTGGTATCAAAGACAAGTGAACATTTTAACTTCGTATAACAAATATCATACATTCATACCCTAATAGCAAGCTAAAAATGACAACAATAAAGAGCATTCACTTGGAGATTCTCTATTATTCCAACTCAAAAGCCGAATATTGCAACCCAAATAACATATCATATAGGAAAGTTGATAATGTGTCAAAAAAGCATTAGGTTTATTTAGCACATTTGTTTATTAAATGTACAATTTTAACTTGTTACTACTCCATACAATTTTAGGTGATTCTAGGCCCAGATGCCCAGATGCCCTAAGCGATGGGAATTGAGAACACTTTCCCTTAGAGTACGTAATTTAAGAATTATTCGAATATTTACTAAGATTAAACATAAAACCGCTCCACAATCCAATTACATTACTACAGTACGTAATAGATACGACTATATATCTCCTACTAGTGCAAAGAAACTTACAAATCATCATTGGATAGTCAAACTGCATAGCAGCTCGAACAGAATTGTTGAAATGATAAAAAAAATCTTTCAAACTCAACTACATTTAGGTGATATAACACAAGGTTACCATTTTCCACAATTGGGTCTAAGGTTGCAAAGGCCCTTTTTTCTGTGGGCGGTAAAAAAACTCACTATTGACCAGCCCATCAGAGTCTAACATATATGCCACCTGCCACCTACCACGCCAGGTTCCAGTCGTCGCCCTGCGTCCATATGGTTTGGGAAATTTTGTTTTTACGCTTCCCAATATTCCTATCTATTTTAAATACACCAAAACTACAAGTAGTGCCAACAAGATTATATTCATTCTTATACCCATTGAATGTGACAATATGTTAAATACACTAGCCATGAAAAGTATAAAGCATCATGGGAACTGCCAACACTATGAACACAACATGTCACCGCTTTGTTTGATTAATGCAAACTGACTCCATCTATCAGGACCTTTCACTATAAATTCTACTTAACTCCTTAAATATCATGGGATATCTACTAGTACTTTTAAGGAAATCGATTCGTAATCATGGCACATTTCTCTTAGTGTAACAATATGTTAGATTTAAGTGGCACAATAAGTAAAAATCGTCATGGAGAGTCCTGTCCTTCCAACAATTTAAACATAAGACGTCACCTCTTTACTTGATTAATGCAAAAATACTTTACCCAAATCTCACTCAATTATGTCCTCGCACGATAAAGTTGATTTTTTTAATATGCAAATATCATACTCCGTAATATTTAAGAAGTTTATTTTTAAGACAACCGCTACCTAATCAAGTTTCAGTTGGCTGACAATATTACATATACATGTGGAATGAATTTTTCAAACACTAAAGTACTGCCAACAAGACCAGCATACGTGTCACTCCTTTGTTTAAATATTTGCAAAATTACTTGAGTTGTATCTCAGTACATAAGACTTTGTCTACAAATTACAGTTGGATGACAATATGTTATATTCATTTGGCACGAAGTCGGCAAAGCGTATATCAGACTGAAGTACTGCCAACAAAAAGAACATACCATGTCACTCCTTTGTTTGATTAGTGCTAAAAGTAATTAATCCGTATCTAACTACATAAGACTTTGTCTACAGATTGTACTAAACTTAACTTAATCCTATTTCTAACACAACTTCCAAATCATGTTCAAAATCAAGCTACTTTGTCTATAGAGTTTCCATTTGTTTTCTTAAATTGGGTAGAGATAATCATAGTATATTGACACCTTATTCAATCTTTAAAAAAACAATTGTGTCTTTCAAATGTAACAATATATTGGGTACAAGTGTCACGGTTTGTATCTGACATCTTTGGGCCGTTGAAACGCATACTAAAGTAATTACTTCAGGTTTATTTCTTCCATACGAACCTGTTTCCAAGGATACCCTTCCCGCCTTTATTAAACGTGCCCGCCTAGTACTAAATACATCCCGCTAAATATAATTAATTTTCTATTCTTTCTCACACAAAATAATTACTTTTCTATTCTTTTCCGCCTATAATGTTGTTTTGTCAATACTTTAATAAAGATTTATGATTCATCTATTTAAAGATATTATAGCCGCAATAAAATTATTATTTAAAGCATATGTCCTTTCTCATTATAACATAAATGGATTAATACTTCTATTTAAAGTTGGAGAGGGATTTCAACAAGATTATGACGGATTACTAAAAAATGCAGGCTTATTTTGGCGAGTAGAGTTGATTCATTGTTTTCCCTGAAAATATAAGACACGATTATACGTTGAAAACCTCGTCGTATCGCAAGGAATTATTAAGTGCGTTTAATCCCACATCTAGAAAATTATAACTGGCACCCGTTTTGGGTGTATCCAAAACACGCCCAGAAAACCAGGTCAAAGTTCGTCACATCCAAACTGTTTGAGCGGTTCAAGAAATTAAATTAAATAATTAATTAACACATGAAAAATCGATTCGGGTTTCTTAAACCAATTGGGCGCATCTCAGTATTCCATATAGACCCAGACCGGTATATTCCCAAACCGGGTTCAGTAGATCGATCCGGTTCAGTGGGCGCACCGATATTGCGCCCAAGATAATTCTTAGGTTTTTTTCGGCACATCCTTACTGCGCGCAACACGTTAAATTTAAATAAAAAAATCAACGGTCACCTTCAGCGCATCCTCAGTGCCCTACAAATCCGACCGTTTTTTAACGGGGAAAAATATGAACGTTGGGGTTTTATGGACATGACCATTGGGTTTTTGAGTGTTTATATATACTAATATACATGTCTTCCTCAAGTGATGAACAACCAGATTCAAAAATCAAAATATTGATAGCATGCCTTCTTCAAGTGAGACGTCGTCTTGGAGGAGGCCGTCAGAGAGCGAGTCTTCGTGTACGAAATCGTGAGTAAATGAAGATGATGATCCGGGTTTTGAGTCGCTCGGTTCTTGTTGCTTTCCGGTATTTATATAATCATTCATGTTCAATTAGTTGTTGTTTAAGCTAAGTTTGATGATTTATTATTATTTACTTTTGTAGAATATTTTGTAGTTAGACATCTAGTTTAGTTAGTGTGGATTGTGATTAGACCTGTCAAAAGTTGATCCAACCCGTTGGGTCGACTCGACCCGAAAAAAACTCGACCTAATCCGACTCGAAAACTCATGAAACCCTTTGGGTTCAAACCCGAGCCGACGCGAGACCCGTTGGGTCAAACCCGGACCAACCCGAACTTCTCGAAATTCGTCAAGGGACCCACTTTTCACAAATATTGTTTAGATTTTATTTTCTTTATTATAATAAAAACATCGAACATTTGAAACCCGCTGGGTTGACCCGAACCCGACCAACCCCAAAATTTTATCGACTCGTTTGACCCTAACCCATTTTCGACCCTAACCCGATTAACCTGAACCCGAACCCAACCCGTTCGACCCGTTTGCCAAGTCTAATTGTGATAGTTGCTTCTCTTTGCTTGTTTTTGGAAATACATGTGATAGTGAGTATTTCATACATATTATCTAGTGATTATTAGCTAAGGTTAGGATTACTTGAGAGCTATTTTATATGTAATTGCATGATCCGGAGTTGAAGAGAAGAAGTAGTGATCTATGAAGATTAGTGAAGATTGAAGACGTCTTTCGAGAAACTGATGAAATCAAGCAAGAAGGTGCTAGAAGATTCGACGAGAAGAGAAGACGAAGCTGATGCTGAAATCGGCGGTCGCGGATCTGCAGCAGACAAAATTGGCTAACTGTTGAAGATCTGCGGGTGAGCCGCGGGTAGACCCAATTTCCACACTTGTGGATTACGTGCTGGACACCAGATTTATTTCCGGCTTTTATCTTGTTTTGCTATTTATTTATTTATACTATTTCCTTTATTTCATATTTGGGATTTATTATTTCCTAGGAGTATTTAAGCCTAAAAACACTTTTGTTTTACGTAATCTCATATTACTTTGAAGAACCCTAGTTTTGCCTCCATGTCGATGTTGAACTAATTTCCCTTTGTTTCGCCTGACGGTTGAAGCCTTTGACTGTATGGTTATGATATTCTAAACTCTATTTCGCTTTTTATTGGTTGTATTGATTCTCATGCTTTTATCATATTGAATCTTATTGATTTGTCTAGTTTGGCCAGCTAGGTTTATTGGTATTGTTCATAGTGCTAGGATTTGGTAATTCCGGGGCAGAGTTCTTTATCTAGTAGCAAACACAAGTTTACATGAGCGGCTCGCAGTGTCTACTTGTGAATGAGAATTGATTGTATGCTTGTTTGACGGGTTGTTTGAATTGCATGTATCCTGCTATATTCCTTTGCTTAATGCTTCTATTGAATTGGGTCTTGAAGGTCTTCAGATTTGTTTAATAGGAAGTTATATCAGGGCGGGTTGCGCTGATATTGATGTCTGAACAGGAATAGGAACAACAATAGGATTCCATGAGTTAGAGATATCTATGATCAACCTTGCATATCATTGTGTGGATATTTGTTAGGTGAAACGCTTTCCCAATCATATTACCACAACTTTTACTACTTGTTACTTTTACATGTCTTAGGTAATAGAACAACAACTTTCTTCCCCTTTTGGTGTGTTCGTTGGTAATAGTTATTTGCTTATGAATAGACTACTTGATTCTCTTGGGATTCGACCCTTGCTTTCTTGCTATACTAGTTGGTTAGTTAGGTTTTCTTTGATAGGCACAACGATTTTAGCCTTGTCCAATTTGGCGCCGTTGTCGGGGAAATCATGGTTTCTGTCTTTGTGTGATTAATTGTTACCAACCTTTGTGTGGACCTGTTGTATGGTCCACACCCGTACTACTGATTCGCTTCTTGTTGCTCTTGATCCAGAGATCGAAAGGACTATTAGTCGCAACCGAAGAGGAACTCGTGAGATGGTTGTGGTACCACGGACTATGAGGCAGTTAACTTCCCCAGATATGACGGAACAACCGCTAGCCATCACCTTTCCCGACTTGGGAGAAGGTGTTGCCTTTGAATTGAAGGTTGGCCTGATTCATCAATTGCCACACTTCCATGGTTTGGCAGGAGAAGATCCGAATAAGCATTTGGCTCAATTTCATGTTGTTTTCTCTAGTATGAAGCCAATGGGTATAACTGATGATCAAATCATGCTAAGAGCATTTGGGTTCTCATTGAATGATGGAGCGAATGATTGGTTGTACTATCTAGCTCCGGGAAGTATCACTACATGGGCTGGAATGAAAAAGGTATTTATGGAAAAGTATTTCCCTGCTATTATGCTCAACATTCTGAAGAAGGATATTTCTACCATTGAGCAATATGCTACTGAGACTTTCTATGAGTACTATGAGAGGTTCAAGAGGTTATGTTCGAGTTGTCCATACCATGAGTAAGCAGATGAAACGCTCATCCTCTATATTTTCAATGGTTTACTAGCTTGATGATGAGCGTCGTATGGTGAATGCAGCCTATGGGGGTAACATCCTGAATAAAACCCCAGCCGAAGCTAAAGAGATTTTCCATTTGTTATATGAGGGCTCTAGACAGTTCAGCAAGAGAGAAAGTGTGAAGGCAATAGAGTATCAATCAACATCTAGACTAGAAAACGAGATGAAGGAGTTGAAAGAGATGGTGAAGTGCTTAATGGTGAAGAGTGGTGCTCAACAAGTAAACGCATGTGGATTGTCCACTGATACTAACACCCTACTGATGCTTGCCCACAACTTCAAGATCCAAACGCTGAGGTAAATTCTATAGGAGGGTGGCAACATAGACCTAGATATGATCCCTATGCTAATACATACAATCAAGGGACAAGAGATCATCCGAATCTCAGATGGGGGAACAACCAAAATGTGCAAAACCCTCACCTCTTGCAACCACCACCACAACAACAACCTCCACCACAAGCCCAAGGTTCATCCTCATTCCTTCAAAAAATGGTTGAGAAGCTTGCTGCAAGCCAAGTAGAGTTACAACAGAACTGTATGCAATTTCAAAAGGATACGAAGTCAAGTATTCAAAATCTTGAAGTGCAGGTTGGACAAATGGCTCAGGCGTTGAAAGCTACCATCTCAAACGGTAGAAAACCCGAGAGCAAACGTCAGTGCATTGTCTCTAAGGAGTGGTAGGCAATTGGAAATTAGGCTCGTAGCTGAAACAGGGGCTGAAATCGAGAAAGAGAGTAGCGAGACGAAAAGAATCTGCGACCGCGAATTATTTTCCAGCGACCGCAGATCTTCTACTGAGCAAAATCTTGAGAGTTCTGCAGAACAGAATCCGCGACCGCTGATTATTTGCCGTGACCGCGGATTTGATGTTGAACAAAATTTTGAAGCTTCTGCAGAGAACAATCCGCGCCCGCGTATTGAACCCTGAACTCGCTGATTCTTACGTTCGACCCGTGTTACCTCCTCTCAGCTCCTTAAAACCACCAGCACCTTTCCCTGAGGCGTTGAAGGACACTCGAAGGCTGGAGAACGACAAAGATCTCTCCGAGACCTTCAGCAAATGTGAGGTAAATATTCCATTACTTAAACTTGTTAAGAGCATTCCTCTCTATGCTAAATTTCTGAAAGAGCTATGCACGATAAAAAGAAAACAGAAATTAAAAGAAAAACAAAAGATTAAGGTGAATGAACATGTGTCTGCCGTGTTTCAAAGGCGTATGCCTAAGAAGTGTGGTGACCCTGGCATGTTTAGTATTCCATGTGCTATAGGTGAAACTAAGTTTGACAAAGCTATGCTAGACTTAGGTGTATCTATTAATGTCTTGCCTTATTCTTTGTATGAGTCGCTAGGACTAGGACCATTGCATGCAACAGGAACAATTGTTCAATTGGTTGACAGTTCTAATGTGTATCCTAAAGGGGTAGTTGAAGATGTTCTTGTGAAAGTTGATAATATGGTTTTTCTTGCGGATTTCTTTGTTTTGGATATGGATCATGACAAGCATGTTGCCCCTATTCTGTTAGGTAGGCCATTTCTGAAAATGGCTCAAACAAAGGTTGATGTAGTAGTGGAACCCTTAGTATGGAATTTGATGGGGACAAAAGTGGAATACAATATTTATGATATGAGTCCCATTCATGATACATCTTTGTCTTGCATAAATGTGATTAATCCTACTTGTTTGGAAGAATCAAAATTTGTTATTGAGAATGTCGTATTGGATCCCTACATAGAGGGTGTTCAAGCTATTAACTTACAGGAAGTCAAAAAGGTCCTAGATGAGAGTGATAAGTCACCTTCTCCACTTTTGGGAAATAGCCCCACCAGACTAATTTTGCAGGGCGAAAAGCCTATGTCTGCTCTTTTGCAGGACACTGAGATAGAGCTTAAACAACCGCCTGACGAAACTAAGTGTGGGGGAGAACAGAAAAATTCTTATGCCAAGAAGGAAGTATCTATAGGGGCGTGGTTCTAAGTTCAAACATTTCCACAATTGGTTCAGAACAGAAATACTGAATGCAAGGATTCCTAAGGAACCCGATGCAATTTGATTGAGTTTCATGTCGAGCCACGACATTAAATAAGGCGCTGCTCGGGAGGCAACCCGAGGTGTGTGTTGTTTTCGTTTGTCTTGGTGTGTTCGTTCAGTTTGATTTTCTTTTTAGTGTGTTTATGGATAGGAGGAAAGCACTGAAGCACATGTTCAGCTACGGTCTGTAGTCAAACTGCGTTCGCCATGTCAAAACGCGAGCGTGGTTTCCCCGTTGTAAGTCCTCTCCTTCTACGAAAAAAAGAAAACACGAAAAAGAAAAAAAAAAGAAAAAAAAAAGAGTATTCCACATCACCTCACCATCCACCCCATCTCGCCAAGTCACCACGAGCCAGCTAGATCATCTCCGAGCTCAAACCAACGTCGTCAAAGAAGCTCAGGAGCCCACTCGCGGGTAACCCGCGGACAAGCCAGAGATCCGCGACCGCAGACTCGTGCACGAGATATTCAACAGGAAAAGATCCGCGGGCGACCCGCGGACAGCCCCATCATCCGCACCCGCGGATTAGGCTCTGCAAGAAATTCAAACTTCTTTGTTCAGGGTTCTGATTTTATTGTTCGTTATGCTGATGAAAGGTTATTGAAGATACTGTTTATTTACAAGAAGAGAAGCATCATTAGACGGCGTTCGTTGGCCATATCCACCTCCACCACCCGAGTGAGTTTATTTCTTCTTCCCCTTACATTTTTAGGTCCTTTTTTATCACTGAGGACAATGCTTGATTTAAGTATGGGGGAGAGTTATTACTTGTTAGGTATTATCTTAGTTTCATTTTTTGCATTTAATTTCAGATTTTTCTTTGTAAGTTTGCATTATCATATATTGAAAAATACAAAAAAATAAAAAATGAAAAAGCCACAAAAAATTGAAAAAGGCAGAAAAATCCTGGGATAGCAAGATCTATGCAACAAGCAGGTAACCTAGACCAGCACTAGGCTGGGGTAAAAAGAGGTTTTGAGTGATGTGAGTTTTGGTGAGCCTGGAACAATTAATGAGTGGTTAGGTTGAAAACCCGAGAGGGCGCCTAAGCAAGATGAGTTGATAAAAAAAAAAGAGTGATTATAGGACTTGCTCTTATTTGGCATTGGAAGACATAAGAAGAGGTGATGTGAGGAGGATTTCGGGTAGGACCACTTGGGAATCATAAGGAGTAGAAACGACATTGTGTTAATTGATCATATCACTTGTATTGGTTGATGTTGCTTAGTTGTTGTTTTGAGGATTTGGATGTTGTTTTTGGAGTTGTAATCATTAGACAAGTTTCTTTGTACTTCCTGACACCTTTGTGTATTACATTGAGGAGTATGTTTTAGCTAACTCAGAGACGAGCAAGGTCTAAGTATGGGGGAATTTGATAGAGAGTATTTCATACATATTATCTAGTGATTATTAGCTAAGGTTAGGATCAATTGGGAGCTATTTTATATTTAATTGCACGATCCAGAGTTGAAGAGAAGAAGTAGTATCTATGAAGATTAGTGAAGATTGAAGACGTCTTTTGAGGAACTGATGAAATCAAGCAAGAAGGTGCTAGAAGACTCGACGAGAAGAGAAGACGAAGCTGATGCTGAAATCCGCGGGCAAGCCGCGGGAAATCCGTGGTCACGGATTTGCAGCAGAAAAAATTGGCTAAGTGTTGAAGATCAGCGGGTGAGCCGCGGATAGACCCAATTTCCACGCCCGCGGATTACGTGCTGGACATCGGATTTATTTTCGGCTTTTATCTTGTTTTGCTATTTATTTATTTATACTATTTCCTTTTATTTCGTATTTGGGATTTATTATTTCCTAGGAGTATTTAAGCCTAAAAACACTTCTGTTTTAGGTAATCTCATATTACTTTGAAGAACCTTAGTTTTGCCTCCATGTCGATGTTGAACTAATTTCCCTTTGTTTCGCCTGACGGTTAAAGCCTTTGACTGTATGGTTGTGAGATTCTAAACTCTATTTCGCTTTCTATTGATTGTATTGATTCTCATGCTTTTATCTTATTGAATCTTGTTGATTTGTCTAGTTTGCCCAGCTAGGTTTATTGGTATTGTTCATAGTGCTAGGATTTGGTAATTCCGGGTCGGAGTTCTTTATCTAGTAGCAAACACAAGTTTACATGAGCGGCTCGCAGTGTCTACTTGTGAATGAGAACTGATTGCATGCTTGTCTGACGGGTTGCCTGAATTGCATGTATCCTGCTATATCATTTGCTTAATGCTTCTATTGAATTGGGTATTGAAGGTCATTAGATTTGTTTAATAGGAAGTTATATCAGGGCGGGTTGCGCTGATATTTATGTCTGAACAGGAATAGGAACAACAATAGGATTGCATGAGTTAGAGATATCTATGATCAACCTTGCATGTCATCGTGTGGATATTTGTTAGGTGAAACGCTTCCCCAATCATATTACCACAACTCTTGCTACTTGTTACTTTTACTTGTCTTAGGTTATAGAACAACAACTTCTCCCTTCCCTTTTGGTGTGTTCGTTGGTAATAGTTATTTGTTTAAGAATAGACTACTTGATTCTCTTAGGATTCGACCCTTTCTTTCCTGTTATACTAGTTGGTTAGTTAGGTTTTCTTTTATAGGCACAACGATTTTAGCCTTGTCAACATGATAATATATCTTGTTTAATTAGTGTTGATTATTATAGTTGAATAAGACTTTTTGGTTAGATAATTAGTGACAATGGGATTGATTAAGAATTTCTTAGTTTCTATAATTTTGAATGATATAAAGCGACCTGATAAAAAACCTAACTATAAATATTGATAGTTTCTAATATATAAATCATATAGGATCAAGAATTTTCACAAGACATCTCTCAGCATTTTAATACTAATGAAGAGTGGATCGGTATGGATGCTTTGAGAGATTGGGTTAGGAATGTCGGTTATGGATTATGTATGGTGATTACCACATGCAAGTCATGGAAGGACATAAAGATCATATTACATTGTGAGGAATTTGGGAAATATAGAACGGGAGTGAAGATCAAGATGCTTGATGGTTTGATTGTTCCCCCTGAAGATAAAAATGAAAGTAGATCAAGAAGAAATCTATGTCCGTTTGAATTGCACGAGATTCAGAAAAAGGGAGGTTACACGTGGATATTAAAGGTCATTAATGGATGCCACAACCATGAGCTTGACGAAAATTTATGGACGAAGATCCGAATTGTGTGACATCAAGAAGTCAAGTGTATAGTTGCAAGGCTAAGGAGAGGTTGAAAACCATGGGCGATCTAAGTGTGGTCCAATACACATTGAAGTTTTTGAACGATAGAGGATATTTTACAGATCATGAGACTAAAACCAACAAAGAAAGGGATGAGGTTTTGAGCGATCTTTTTATTTCTCACCCAACCGCTAGACATTTACTGCAACTATTTCCAAATGTTGTCATTATGAATTCGACCTACAAGACAAACATGTATAATTTCATTATTTTATATTTAGAACATTTGAAAGATGTATTTGTGGCTAAATAATTATTTTGTTGCGTGCTATATATGGTATGTCGTTATTCCAGATTGTTGGGTTTACTTCAACCCACTATACATATTGTATTGCTCTTGTGTTTATGAGTCAAGAGACCGCAAAACACTATGTATGGCCACTAGAGCGATTAGATTGACTGTTTCAGAAGAAGGCACCCTTGTGTATCATGTCTGATCGAGATCTTGGACTCATCAAGGCGGTAGATATAGTGTTTCCAAATGTGCGCCATTTTTTGTGTCAGATCCATGTGGATCGGAATGTTAGGGCATATGATGTAGGAAAAAATTGTTGCCCAGATTATCTGTCAAGTAGTGTCCGACGGGTTCTAAGGTCACACACTGTGGAGGAGTACGAGGAACGACTTGTATATTTCAAGGAGAAATGGAAGGACGGTCTGAGTACTTACGTCGAGGATGTTTGGCTTACTCCCCATAAGGAAAAAATAGTTTATGCATGGTGCCGACCATGATGTTCTACATTATGCCACAAGGTCATCAAACAGGTAAATGCAAATTCTATACCGAGTAAAATTGTGGATATCTGAATATTAATTTGGTGTTGTCTATAAATTTTGTATTTATTCAGGGTCGAGTCTCAACACTCTATGCTCAAGAGAATGTTTGTTAATTCCGTTGGAGGGTTAGACTTCATTGTGCATATAATCGATAATATGTTCATGGATCAACATCACAAAATCAAGACGGAGATGAAAAAGTGTTTGTACATGTCACCCAAGAAGATACTAAAAAATGATTCATTGATGGTGTTTTTCCAACGTATTCTAAGGGTGGTCTCATATGAGTGCTTGAAAATCTATTAAAGCAAATTCGTCGGATCGAGAAAGGATTGGTACCCAAGGATGAACAATGTAATGATACGTGGTGAAGAACCAGCCTAGGATTACCGTGTCCACACAGGATCAAGATCTTTCTAGAGGAGGGTTACCCGTTGGTGCCAGAAGAGATTGATATGTTCTGGAAGCAAATCAAGTGGAAGGGCGTTGAAGCTAAGGATCTTAAAAATGATTATGGCATTGATCTCAGAGCTGAATATGTTGAGATCGGGAAGTTTTGTACAAACTTTCAAAACGGTGATATAAAAGACGATGTAGTGTTTCATATGGCTAAACGTTTGCAATTATGCAAAGATCCTTCAACAAATACTGCACAAGAGCCTCCTCGTGGTGAGACCGGAAAGGAGAGGCCAAGTAAGAAAAAGAAGAGAGATAAAAAATTCTTAATAACTATAAAGGATAGATAAATATTAGTTTCAGTTGATTTTCTTACCATATTTCCCTCTTTTCATATATTTTTTATTTATCGTTCTTTCTTATTTGTATCATTATTATAAAAAATTCTTAATAACTATAAAAGAGAGATTAATATTAGTTTCAGTAATTAAATTATTTATAGTATGTCATATCATTAATATATGTGGAGAAATACTTTATAAGATTTATATTTTAATAACCCAAATATAATATCTTTTTGTATTTAGTCAACTAAATGTATAATTCAAATTTATTTATTAAGTTGATGTTAATATTGATGATTTGAATATTAATAAAGAATTAAACATAATTTTATATTTTCTGTATTTTTCTAAATTTAATCTCGCGATTTATAATTTAGCCCCCTCTAATCGAAAATTTTGACTACGTAAGTGGATGCAACTAGATCACGGCAAGTCGGATCAATGTTTAATCTTTTCCGTCAAAAACACTTAATTTCCACAAAATAAATAATATTTGATTATCTCCGTGTTAGCAGGAGGGTTGAACCTAGTAAAATGATTAATTTGGCAAGTGGTGTATGTATAGATGAGACTTGAATGTAGTGGAACAAGCTCCTTACTCCCCATACGCCCATACGCGTAAGCCCAACCGGCAACCGTAAACCAATAAAAATGAAGACCCCATGTACTAACAACGATCAGGTCCTACTCTACTGCTCCCCATAAATGCATGCGTTCATGACTTTTGAGTAGTTCATTCATATGTAAATCTAAGATAAGATATCCATTCATTTTATTTCTCATGCATCATCTATATAAAGGCATGCCCATGTAATGTTCCAAACCGGCCAGCATACAGCTTTTATAACTAGCTATACCCAGCTAGGTAATTAGCTAAGCGTGGTATCCGATTCTGTCTCAAAACAGAAGAGTTGTAAACGATCGAAGAATTGATACGTACATATATACAGTAGGTGTTTGTTATACATCGATCGAGCGTACTGCTACGTACATTCGTATTATGGGTTTGTTTTTTCGTGTAGAGAGATGGCAAGTGCTCATGCTTGTCATGTTTACGGTGGCACTTGAAATGATGAGTGCTACAGACGGGTATGGTGGCCGGTACGATGACGATGGATATCCTTACCGTGGGAGGCCTCGTGGTTGCTATGGACGATATGGTTGCCACGGAAGACCCAGATACGGTGGTGGACGATATGGTGGGGGACCCGGTGGTGGATTTGGAGGAGGTTTTGGTGGAGGAGGTGGTTTAGGCAGAGGTGGAGGCCTTGGTGGAGGCGGTGGATTAGGAGGAGGTGGAGGTCTTGGTGGGGGTGCAGGTAGTGGTGTCGGTGGAGGAGTAGGAGGAGGGGGTGGGTTTGGGACAGGTGGAGGAATAGGAGGAGGGGGAGATGGAGTAGGAGGAGGTGCAGGTAAAGGTGGAGGGTTTGGAGCTGGTGGGGGAGTAGGAGGAGGCGTCGGAGGAGGACTTGGTGGCGGAGCAGGCGGAGGTGGTGGAGTCGGTGGTGGGTCAGGTAAAGGAGGAGGATTTGGAGCTGGTGGTGGAGTAGGAGGGGGAACCGGAGGAGGACTTGGTGGTGGTGGTGGAGCAGGCGGAGGTGGTGGAATTGGTGGGGGATCAGGTCAAGGAGGAGGATTTGGAGGAGGTTTTGGTGGAGGAGGTGGTTTAGGCAGAGGTGGAGGCCTTGGTGGAGGCGGTGGATTAGGAGGAGGTGGAGGTCTTGGTGGGGGTGCAGGTAGTGGTGTCGGTGGAGGAGTAGGAGGAGGGGGTGGGTTTGGGACAGGTGGAGGAATAGGAGGAGGGGGAGATGGAGTAGGAGGAGGTGCAGGTAAAGGTGGAGGGTTTGGAGCTGGTGGGGGAGTAGGAGGAGGCGTCGGAGGAGGACTTGGTGGCGAAGCAGGCGGAGGTGGTGGAGTCGGTGGTGGGTCAGGTAAAGGAGGAGGATTTGGAGCTGGTGGTGGAGTAGGAGGGGGAACCGGAGGAGGACTTGGTGGTGGTGGTGGAGCAGGCGGAGGTGGTGGAATTGGTGGGGGATCAGGTCAAGGAGGAGGATTTGGAGCTGGTGGTGGAGTACGAGGGGGCGCAGGAGGAGGTCTTGGTGGTGGTGGTGGAGCAGGCGGCGGTGGTGGAGTTGGTGGGGGAACAGGTCAAGGTGGCGGCTTTGGAGCAGGGGGAGGAATAGGAGGAGGAGTTGGAGGCGGGGGTGGAGGAGGTGCCGGAGGCGGGGGCGGGGGAGGCGTTGGTGGTGGATCGGGTCATGGAGGAGGTTTTGGGGTTGGAGGTGGCGTTGGTGGAGGAGGAGGAGGAGGAGGAGGAGGAGGTGGAGGTGGTGGTGGTGGTGGAGGGCTTGGGACGGGATCTGGCCACGGTGGTGGATTTGGAGTTGGAGGAGGAGGTTTGGGTAGCGAAGGAGGAGGTGGACTAGGTGGTGGTCACGGAATAGGGGGAGGTGGTGGAATTGGAGTCGGGATCGGAATCGGAGTTGGGGTGGGACTAGGATCAGGTTCTGCCCAAGGAGTTGGTTCTGGAGTTGGCTCTGGTGGAGGAGGCGGTACATAAATTTATTCATAAATACATATTTTTAAATGTACCCTTTTATATTAAAGTTTCTTTCTTGGGGTTTTTTACATAAAATAATTTAAAATTAATTTGCTATGAAATTTTTTTTATCGTATTTCAAACTATTAAGAAAGTTCTTTCGTCTTTCTTATTGTAAAAGCATGGGTTAAATGTTATTCATAAGTTTTCTGTTTAAACATATCAATATGTTATAATATATTGAGTGTTTATAATTTATTGCGAGATTTCATTCACATTTTTTACTTCGCTTATACTATGGATTGTCTGTATGTTGGAAATTTGACCACAACAAGTAGAATGAAGATTAAGTGGTCGATGTCATTGTGCACAATGTGTTTTCAGTTCCATTAACTCAAATGGAAGAGCAATGTGTTTTACAACACATGATGTGAGTTCGAATCTCATATGGATTAGAAAATAAGAAAAAAAATAGAAGTAATGAACCTACGAGGGAAAAACTCATGAACCTACAAGATAAATTTAATGAACATGTAACAAACCTAATGAATACAAGAGTAAACTTATGAACCTAGCTATAAGTGTGTAAACTCATTAACTTACACCATGAAATTAATAAACTTGATAAAGTTATGAACTTACAATATAAGATTCATCCTTCGTGCAAAAAAATTAATTAACTTGCAAGGAAAAAAACTTGAACCTGCAAGAGTAAACTAATGAACCTGAACTCAGAAATCGTGGATCTTAGGACATTGCTATCTCTTTGTGCTCAAGCAGATGCAGTATTTGATCTCAAGACAACAAATGATATCCTAAACCAAAATAAGAACTCATAAACCTACAAATGAAAATTGATGAGCTTATAGTTAAAATTGATGAACCCGCAAGTGAAACTCGTTAACCCGCAAGTGAAATCTAACGAACCTACAAGTTAAAACTCTCACAAACTAGTAACACTCAAGTGAAAATCAATGAACCCCTATGTGAGAACTAAAGAAACGTCTAAACTAATGGAACTGTAGGTGAAAACTAATGAACCTGCAAGTAAAAACTAGTGAACCTACAAATGAAGACTAATGAACCTAAAGGTAGAAATTCATGACCTTATGAAACTTTTTTTTTTCATGAACCTGGTGAATACTAAAGTACTTTTGAGGAAAAACAAAAAAAATGAGTTATATAGAAACTAATGAAGCTGCAAGTGAAAGTCATGAACCCAAATATGGAAACTAATGAACTTGCAAACATAAATTTATGAACTTAAGATACGTTTTTTTTTATGAACCGGAGGGTTCTCCGATTATTATTTTTTTGGAAAATAAAAAAGAAGTTAAAAAATCTAATGAACTTGTTAGAAAAAAACTTATGAACTTGCAAGTTAAAACAAATGAGCCTACAACTACGAACTAGATGATATCGACCAGTAGTTGTCACAGTAAATTTGGCTATTATGTTTAAAATTTGAACTTAATGAAACTACAAGAGTAATCTAAATGTCTATTACACGTTCAGAGGTTCATATTGATAAGAAAAAAAAATCTATTAACGTGTAAGTTCTTAAGTTCACAGACTCACATACTCACAAGTTCACAGATTTACACACAACTCAAATGATCTTCTTACTTTAAGTTCATAGGTTTACAAGTTACAATCTGTTAAGTTAATTTAACCTTCATGAAAAATCGCATGGAAAATCCAATGAACCTACACGTTTAAAATTGATGAACCCGCATAAAAAAATTACTTTAAGTTCATAGGTTCATTGATTCACAGATTCATAGGTTCACATGTTTACATGCATAGAAATCAAATGATTTTTTACTGTAAGAAAAAATATATTAACGTGCAAGTTCACAGGTTTACATTTCGCAGGTTCACAGGTTCATAGGTTCACAACTTCAACAATGTACTCACACAAGTTCAATGATTGATTATTACAGGTTCAACAATGTAATCATGCAGGTGCATATATATTAATCATAGATTATTCATTAATACGAAACTCGTTGATTTAACACATGAACGTACCTCGTTGATACAATTGAGCTTATTCATTAATCAATGAACCTATACTTACGTTCATAATTTTTTCATAGTCTATGAAAGAAACCAAATCCAGGTTCATGTAAAATGTATTTCTTCCTTGGTACAAATGATTTGTCTTTATGTTCATATTTTGTTTCATTCGTTTCTTATCTATATAAATATTGGCTGTCCAATGTCAAAAGTGAATGAAATTGGTATCTACTCATGCCTTTGTCTTTAATCCGTGGAGGGTTACGTTCTATATCTGCGTTTCTCCATTCCCTCTCTAATCCCTTTCTCCATAACTCCATTACCTCTCTAACAGTTGTCGATTCTTATGCCCGCATTTAGGTCATTTCAATCAATCGGAGATTTTCGAGAAGCCAGCATCGAGAACGACGACTTCCTACCTTCGTCTTCTTCGTCTTTGGCGCAATTGGATGGGCGGCTTTATGGTATACGCTATTTCGATCAAGGTTGACAAAAAACCCTACTCTCCTTCTTAGTCAATCTCAGCATCCTTGCAAGCTTCGATAGCGAGGCGAGAACGAAAGTGGTCGAGGAAGGAGGTATTTCGCATTGGTGGAGTTGATGAGGCTGGCTCTCAATTCGTCCAACATTTACATCTCGATTGATCGATCGATCATTCTCTCTGGAGCGACAATTCGACGTAGTCGTAACCATCGATCGAACAAGAAGGGGCTTCCATTGTCGATTCTCGGGTTGGCCGCTGAACAACTGGGCGCCCGACATGAATCAGTTGCTCGCTCTCTTCCATCAGGTATTTTCTACCCCAAATTTGACCTCATATTCTTCGATTTTGAATCTCAATTTCGTTTCATATGCAGGGAGTTTTGGACGAGCATTTTCTACAGCTGCAACAACTTGAGGATGAGACGTCTCCGAATTTCATCGCGGAAGTTGTCAACATTTTTCCCTACGCGAGCGAGAAGCTCCATCTAGCAGGTGGAACGCTTTGGGATTTACATAGCAAACTACTATAGACAGGGCTATGGACAAGGGTGTTGGTGTTACAATAGGACGAAGGTTGGCTCCTTCTCTTAGTGCTGACAGTTTGAAGGTCAAGGAAATTGAAGACAAGCCACTTTTTGATACAGATGCTTTGAGAGCTTTGATCCGGCTCTTACGTCTGGCTCAGGTGATCTATATTGATTTTCCTGATCTTAATATAATCCATGTATTTGACAACCTTTTGTTTGTTCTCCATGTATTAACCATAATAATTTAATATGATGTCGTTGTAGTTCTATGGGATTTTAGAATAAGTACAATTATATGTATAAATCTTAATTCTACACTTTCCTGTACATTGTTGATTCTAAGCTTTGTATTTGACAAGCTCTTATTTGTTCTCCTTGCTTGGGCAGCCTCTAAGCAAAGGCCTCCTTCAGAGGCTCCTTTTAAACTTGTGTGCACATAGTGTTACAAGGGCCACTTTAGTGCGTCTTCTCCTCAATATGATCAAGCCTGAATCTAGCGGAATGGTTGGGAGTCTCGAAATGGTCAATAGCCAACGACTTTACGGTTGCCCGTTAAATGTTGTTTATGGCCGATCACAGTCCATAGATGGTGTGCATTCGATTTATTCAACTTCCCTTTCTATGTAAGTACTTGAGAGGTTTCTTCTAATTGTCTTTCTTTGCAGGGCTTCCACCATTGGTTCTACGGCGTGCTCTTGAGGCTTTGACTTACTTGGCTACGAATCATTCTGTTGTTGCAAACATATTGTTCTATTTTAATCAATCACGGGTTTGTGAGCTTCCCATGCCAAAGGATTCAGAATTCAAAAGTAGCAAGGGAAAAGAGAAAGTTGACGAGGTTGGTCCAATTTCAGATAATCGGGAAGATATTCCTTTTGTTTTGTTCCTCAAGCTGTTGAATCAACCTCTTTTCTTACGCAGCAGCGTACATCTTGAGCAGGTATTTTTATCTCTCGTAGTTACCACCTCTCTTTGGCTATGTTTAAATTATGATTCTTTCGTTGGAGCAAGTGATGAGTCTGCTTCAAGTTGTAATTTGTAGTGCAGAGTCAAGATAAGAGATTGAGTCCAATCAAGAGCGTACCACTACGGCTAATAGCCAAGAAGTGTCTGTCAATATAACTTCTGTGCAAACACACAGTGATTTCCGTTTGGAAGATGTAGAATCCAACACAGAGAAGCCAGAAGCATACTCTAAAGGCAAAACAGAAGCTAACCATGAAACTTCATCTAGCTCTCAGGGAAAATGTGGTCATAGCGTTAAGGACATTTTTTTTGCAACTTCCACAAACTGATCTATGCAATCTCTGTCACCTACTTGGTCGTGAAGGGTATGAATTATTTGCTACTGTTTTTTTGCAAAGCAATATAAAGCTCTGTTCCGTTTCTGTTGCTTACTTGGTGTGGGGGGTGGATTCTCGGGTTGGCCGCTGAACAACTGCGCGCTCGACATGAATCGGTTTCTCGCTCTCCTCTTCCATCAGGTATTTACTTCTATAAATTTATGCTTTTAATTCAGAAGATCTTCCCACTGACGTGCTTATTGCTAGGCATATACGCATGTATCCTAATCAATGTGAATGTAACAAATTGCACCTCTTACTTGATCACGGGGTTAATCATTTTTCATAAGATCACTAAGAAGTATGAAGTTTTGTGACCGTTGGTGTATTTTTTGAGATCCTAAGAATTGTAAATTAGCAGAAAAAATGTAAACTGAGACTGGTCATCCTGACAAGTATCTTTTGCTTACAGGAGATTAGATAATTATTCTTTTTCCCATACTGAGTGATTTTATCCAAAAGAGTTTAACTAAGGATTGCGAAGGTTTATGACTGCTTAATTTATGTACTAGGAACCAAATGTAAATCTAACCAAAACTACCTACAACGAATATAATCTTAGGTTGGTCATATCAATGAATATACTATGTATTCAGTATTCACCACTTGGTTTTCGTTTTTGCAAAACATTAAGGTAAGGGATAAGTTATTGGTGCTTCTGCTTATTCAGATTATGGGATGATTACTCTTTTTAAAACTGATGGTGTTCCTGATATGCTTTAGTTTTCTGTATTCAATATTCACCACTCAAGTATACTGAGAAGTTATTGGTGCTTCTCCTTATTCTGAAGAATCAACGAAAAACTATGTATTCAGTATTCACCACTCAAGTATACTGAGAACTTTTGTGGATTTTTTTAGCTTAATGATTGTCTTAGACTTGCACGGGCTGACTGCATTCTTTTTCAGGATAACTTTGGTAGGTTGCATGATAAAAGTAAAAATACGTCTAAGACTGCGAAGCATCTAGCTCGGCTTTTCCAACAAAGTAACAGTACAGTTGCAGTATGGACCTATACTGAAGATAACTCCAGCCATGCAGTATGAATTTACTCACCCTTCTCCCTCTATCCAGGGCTGCAAATAATACCTTCTTCTATCTAACTTAGGTTATTCTTTTGATGTGTATTTATCTGGGGTTAAAGGGCTGTAGTTCCAAGTTAATGACAGTTCATCACATGATTCAAGCTAGCAATTCAAAAGATGTAAATATTTATCAATGTCTATTTTTCTTTACCCAATTCAGACACGGTGTAGCTACTGATCTTGATTAGTTTCATCTGATAAAAAATGCAATTTTTTACTTTCGTTGAAGTTGATTAGTTTCCCCAACAGTAGTTGAGATTATTATGCATATAATTTCCTTTGCTGCATGGGTTCTTAGGACTTGCTTTTTTAATATTGTTTTTTTTCCTTTCAGACTTCCAATCTCGATGGTGAAACTAATATGAAACTAAAAAAAAGCAGTGGAAGAGACATGGAATTACTTGGATCCTGTAAAGGCCTCCCACTTTAAAGGTCTGATATCTGAATTTCAGCTATTGTACTAGCATTTTATATATATTGCAACCTGCTTGATTGGCTGTGCGAATTAGCAAATTGGTATGTGTACAAGATCTTGATTCTGTTATGCAACAAAATTTTCAGGTGAAGTAGATTGCGAGCAGCCAAATAATTCTCTGTATACTTACGCTGGAAATCTTATTCTTCACAAAAAGAAAATACCTCTTGATGCAGACTCCGAGTATGAACTTGTATCCTAGAGTTCTAACTTGTTTCCAAACCAGAAATTGAGGACAAGAGTGGCCTTGATTACACATTCAAGCAGCTTAAAAAAGCAACAAGGTGGTTTGCAAGCGAGCAACTTTAATAGAAGAGCTTGACCTGATGCTCAACCCTTTTCTGTAAGGGAATTATTATTAATGGTGTGTTTTTTCTGTAACTTATTGCCTTTTCTTAATCATCTACTTTGCACAGTTTTTCTATATTAAATCTGTCTACTAAGTCCATTGGTTGTAAAACACAACTACCATATGAATGTTTTTATTGCTCTAAAGGAATTTCCAGTATTGAAACTGATAGTGTGCTTGTAAGAATATTTGCTGCTCTTACTTGGATCTTCCTGGCATGTTCAATTACCATATGAATGTGCGAGAGAGTCTTAATACGCAGATGGCTTGCCTATTATTATTGAGGGTCTATATAGTAGAGATTACAGGAGATAATGCTGAAAGGAATTTGCTATAATAAATACAATAAATCATTTATTCTAACAGAATGCTCTCATTGGTCTTCTTCCAGTTTCCAGTTTTCATGCCATTGCTGTGGGGAAAGAGATCTAATGAACTTGTAAGGGGCTACAATTGGAGGAGTCCTTGGTCGGGGACCTTGGGTTTTCCATATCCATCTTGGTTAGAACAAAAAACAACTTTGGTATACATACTTCATAGGAAATATGTATGTTGTTCCTGTAGAATTATTTGTAAGAAGCTAAAATACTGACAATTATGCTTTATGGATGTGCTATATCTTTAGCAAAGAAGACTAAAGTCTATTTTGCATATATTTTGGGATTCAGTATCGTTCTTCATATTGTTCTCATCAAGTGAGGACCAAGTACTTAGTATGTAATCTTGTTAGTTCAAATATGTGTCTATACTAGATGCAGCTGGTTCAGTTTATTACTATGATGGATTCATCACACTCACAGGTATAATGTTGCTCTCTGTAATTACAAGATAGGTGATTCGTGTTGTTATTCCCATTTTTTAAAACATCCGGCAATTTTGCTGGTCTTTTTTTTGGCCCGGTATTGTTTTAGAATCACAAGATGTGTATTTGTCTAGCACTATATTTTCCACAGCAATGAAATGGTGGAGATTGCAACACTTAGTGAAAGGATGAGGTAACAACTTAGGTTGTGGGAGGTTGCATTTGAAGCTTGGAATATCTGCAATGAAGCTGGACAGGAAGCTCCAAATATGGGTAGTCCAAGAGCTGCAGATTGCTTTGATTTCTCACAATCCACTCAGGGTAACCATCTTCCAATTAATATGATTAATTAGTACTTCGGTTTGGTTAAAGATAGTAGTTTTTAGTAAAACGGGACATGGGATTTTGGCGAATTTGCTAAAATTAGTAGTGATGACATTTTTCTAATTTTGTTTGTATAATGATCTAATGAGGTAGTCCTGAGATTTTTTTTATGTGGGATATTGAATGTTGACAGTTGCTGATGCTTTTACAAGAATGGGTCACTTTGCCATTTACAGTAAGAATCTTGATTAAAATTATTGATCTGGGTTTTTTAGGTAAAAACCCTTAAAATAATGGGTCAATTTTTGCCACTTTCAGTATGAATCTTGAATTCTTGATTAAAAAACAATATGGAGGCAAATTTGATCTGGGTTTATGGTGAAGGAAGAGGAGTATTTTTGGGGGGGGGTGTGGGGAATATTAAATGCTGAAATTTGCAAATACCCACTTAAAAATGGGTCATTTTCACTATGAATCTTGATTTTAAAACATGGAGATAATTAATGAGTGGTAATTTGATCTGGTTTTTTAGGCAATTACTCCACAAGGAAAAGGAAGAGGATTTTGTTTTGTATGTGGAAAATATTGAATCTTGATTAATGGGGGCTATTTTCCTAATGAATATTGATTATGAATTTGATCTGGGCTTTCTGGCAATTGCTCACTGAATGTTGACACTTGCAAAAACTCTTTTGAAAATGTGTCATTTTGTACCATTTTGACCATGAACCTTGATTTACAATAAGAGTGAATTTGATCTGTTTTTTCAGGCACTTACTCACTGCAGCACAAGATAAACGAAGAAGAGAACAAACTTGGTGTAGGAAAGCCCTTTCCAGGCATAAGCTCAGCTGCACTAAAAAACCCAGATTTTTATGCAGCAGAAAAAGAGGTTTATCTAGGAAACCTATGCAGAGAAACTAATGAAGATAACTCATAATTTCTGGATGGTAATGCTTAAAGAATGAAATTTAGACAAAAAAGCCGGTCTTTGTCCCCAAAATGTAAAAAAAGTAGGCCCATTTCCACCTCCAGGAGGAAGATTTCCTTGCTTTGGACATGGATGTATGAATCAGCCTCTTTTTTACCATGATCCAACTGATATGATAGGTAATAACTAATAACACACTTAGAGGAGGCTTTAGTGGTAGTTATGACTTCCAAGATGTTATAGTGTTTTGTTCAATTTGGGTTTTTCAATAGCATGGGATTTGAGAAATTTAGTTTTATCTTTGCAATATTTTGCAAATACAGTATAAAAAATGCTTTGGGACCATAGAAGCTTACTAAACCAATTTACTAAACCCATTTTTTGGCAAGAAAGTCAAGTAGAAAAGTAAAGTCAAGGGTGACAAATGGAAGTTAATAAGCAACTATTCCATCGGTGAGAATGAGATTTCTGATTTGCCTATAAAAAACATGGTATAAAAAATGCTTTGAAAAATTTACTAAACCAATTTTTTGCATTTTTTCATAATTTTATAGAAGCTTTGGGTCCATAGGAAATTATTGAACTCATAGACCATCTCACTATGACGACCCTGACTATGTTCAACAATAGAGCTTATATATAAGTGTATATTACAAATACTTTCACCTATAATAATCAGACTTTACCTTCACATGAGTGTGACACTATATATCGATTCATTTTTCTTACCTTCTGTTTGATCTAATCAGTAACCATTGTCTCTCACTCATTCCCTACTAATTCTAATGCATAAAGTTAATTTTTTTGCATTAAGGTAACGATGAAGTTGTTTGTCTTGATTGTATCCGAAAAATCGGTACACGACTTTGCAATTGCCACAAAAATGTCATATGCAAAGATTTGTTTATGTTTTGATTAGTTTAAAACTCCCATGGATGCAAAATGCTTTAAACAAAGTATTTCGTTTAGGGGATTTTTTTTTTGGGAATTGGTGGAGCACTCGCTGATCCACTGCAAAACAAATCAATGAACTCATTTATGAAATTGTTCCCCTGATGTAATAATCTATTGTATTTTTATCACATGATACAACAAAGTTTGTTCATCATGTACTTATACTATTAGTTTGAATGTTTTGTTAAATGTCATTTTTCATGTAAATTATTCACATGCTATTATAAAAACATGACGTATTTATCTACACATTTTTATAAGACTAGATTTCAATCTTTTCAAATTCATCCTTTATGTGTGGATATGATTCTCTGGTTTAATTGCAGAAGTGAAAAAAGCTTTTCCAAGTAGAGAAATTTTAAGAGAGGACTTTGATCATGTAAGTTAGTCTTCCTTTATTTTCGTTTCTTGCTCTTTACTCTTGGAGTTTCCATGTTAGTGTAGTTGGTTAATTTTGTAGTTGTATGTATATTGATAATGAAAAAACATAGAAATACGCATAAAAAGGCCATCTGAAAGATGATTAAAAAAATTTCTAACTTGGTTGAATCCTATGAAAATGGAGGAGTTGCATGTCTCAGTGTTTTGACTGATGAAAGTATTTCCATGTGAGTGTTTATTTTAATCTCCTAACCTCTTTTTGTGTTGCTTCTTCCATTATTTTGTCGTGACATCTTGATTTTCAAAGCTACATTGTGCTGGATCTTGATTTCCAATTCATTAGATAATGGTTATTAACTGATTTGATGACATTGTGCTGGATTTTTGAAAGCTTATAAAGGGAATTCCCCCCCTGAAATATATCCCGAATATTGTTCTATATCATTTTCGTTGTATAGTGAAGGCAAAGCTTCTTTCCAGATTCAACTATTTGTTTGCTATTGAAATTTCTAGAAAGGGAGTTGGTGCGCTTTGTATTGGTCGGTTACAATTCAGCTAATTATCTTTTACTAAGTCTTGTATGTTCATGTTTGCAGTTTATGCTGATGGTAGGCTTGCACTTCAATACTCCATTACATGGTGATGATACCAGTGGCTATGAACTGGCAAGTGACAGATTGTCACCAGACCATACGGTGGGTGTATAGCATTATACATATTGTTATTTCATAAAATTTAAGATGTGAAGACTGTTAACAAGAATCTTAAGGCCCTATAATGATTATGAAGTATTTGATCATTTTTCCTTTATTTTGTATGTGAAATACTATTCCTGCCTTATTTCTCTCTGTTTCTTGGAAAAGTGAAAATGCGTCGAAGCAGATTTGTGGCTTTGTTTTGTTGTTCATGATTTCTCAATATAGAAAGAGGATTTCTACACCAATTTTGTATGTTTGATGTGAAGTTACAGTTCGCGCTTTATTTGAATAAATGTTTTTCTTAGCTGGAAGCTAGACTTATCTCAAGGTAGAAGATTTTCTCTCGATTAGCTTGTAAGTGTAATTTTAGTAAGAAAACCATTAACAAATTATTAAAAATCAATAAAATTTATGCAAGTAGTTGATCGGAAAAGACAATGATCGGGAAAGATAACAGACAATAGACAACAACCGGCTGAACGCGTAATATACGCGGGTTTCCGTTTGTAGAAGAAGGATTGGTACAGAAAACCAAGATAGCTCTTCAGTTGTCAATTCCGAGGCCAAGAATAGTAATTCTAGAAGAAGGCATGACGCTCAGCGACTCCGTGATGGCGAGCAGTGACCACGCGCCGCCGTGACTCCACACCAGAGGGTCAACATCGTCCGACTTCTTGATCATGTATTTGGATATAATATTGAGTCTGCTTTGTCCAATGAACAGACGTGGCAGAACCGTACCAGACCAAGGCCATATATTTTAGAGATGCACTATTATTTGCAACAGAATGGGAACGAGTATACTGGTATTCCTGAGAATGATTCATCCTCAGTTTCCGGTATGGCATCACTTGGGCTGAAAAACCCACAGGAGATTTGGAGTCTTGCAGAAAATTCGAAGTTACTCTTACAAGCACTAAAGCTTTTTTTCACAAAAAGAGAGAAGGTAATATCAATGGGTTTGATGAGATGGAAAGTATTTTAAGTGGGGAATTTTCCTTTGATTAAACAACATATATTTCTGAGGCTGCATCCACCATAACCACATGTTGCAATCACTGCCGTAGGAAATTGGTCATGTTTGTTTTGACAAAGATGATCAGCTAGCTGTGGAATTTTTCACTGCAGCTGCAAATATCTGGGCTACATCTTTTGGGATTCCCTTGCATAGTCTATTCAAAGCTAAGGGTATAACAGGGAATATTATCCATGTTGTTGCAACAAAAAATGCCATCATTGCTGGTTTGATTATGATTGAGGCAATCAAGGTGCTACAAAATGATGTAGAGAAATTTAGGTTGGTCCCATGTCTCACTGATTTAAAACTTCTACTGAATTGATTTATAGGTGAGCATTACATCATTAGTTTTGAATTTCGTTTATTGACTTCACTCAAGGTATGTATTTCAGTTACTAAACGTAAAAACGGGAACATGCGTCTAACTGAACTGCGTCTAACTGGTTTCTATATTCTAATGGAACTAAATTGTTTCTGTTTTTCGATACTCATCTTACAAACATTGCTACAATACACATCTTGCGTTTAATTCTTTTCTACGCGTGAATAAGAAGAATTCCATCTTGCAAACTCAGTTGTAATCTAGGAAAAGGCTAACTTGGAGAAAGAATTTTCTAAAACGTACAAGTGAAATAGGAAAATTCGGTTTTAAAGGTTAGTGTGCTTTTATAACATCTCTACCTCTTCAATTTGCTATTGTTATGAGAGTTCTGTCTTATTTTTTAAAGCAATGCATCTTTATGGTTGTTTGGGAGTGAATCTTGTGTTTGTTATTATTTCTAATTGATGGCTGACATAACAACTATAAACTCTTCTAATGAGCACCTACTACAAAAGATTTGAAGATGAGGAATCTTCCAAAGGTTCTGATGAGTGGATTTCGAGACTCTCCATTCGGATGTAAGTTCCTTATATTGAATTATACATGGGCACAATTTTATGCCTGCTTTGGCCAATGTAGACACTGTTTCTTTCGATAAGGTGTAGTTAAAATTCAACTATTCTTTCTCTAATTTCTTCTCTGCATACAACTTGGATTGATTTGATTGTTTCCAACTTCTAGACATGAACTTTGACTGAGGGAACACCACGTGTCAGTTCAGTAGCATCTTCATTTAACAATGATTCTGAAATTTTACAGCTTGCTGCTGCAGTGGAGAAAATTGCATCACATCCTATAGCAAAGGCTATAGTGTCGAAAGCATAGTCACTAGGACTCATGATTACCGCTACAACAGGACAGTTAACCGAGCCAAGTTTTGGGTCCATAGCTGAAGTAAACAGACATTTGATTGTTGTTGGATCTTTAGATTGGATTCTAGGACGCCTTGGGAAGAAAACAAGCCAATCTATTCTACAGAATTTGGAAAGCACGCTGATTCATGATTCAGCTAAGGAAATTACTGCACAAATTTATTCAAAAACAAGTGTCATAGGTGCTTTTGAGATTTCGGACAATTTGAGACACGACGTTGAATTCACTGTTGCAAGTTACATGGTCTAGCTATTTGAGTTTGACACTTTTATACCATTTTTAGCTAATTTTCTTAACATTATATTTTTGGCGGACTGCAAAGGATGGGAATCGAAACGTTCTTGGCAGAAAAGAGGAAGTTGCAACTGTTGCAAAAACCGTAGGTATGGAAAGCGAATTTGTGAAGGCATCCTTTACTTCGTGCCATAAATCGAAATGAAATTCAAGAGTGTGGCATCAAATAACTATGGTATGATAGCCTTTTTGTAAGCATTAATATAGTATCTCCAAAGAGTGATAATTGATTATGTACCTTTGCAACTACTTTATTGATCAATTCAGGTTGGTGATGGAATAAACGACGCCCCCTCTTTGGATTTGGCTGATGTTGGAATTGCTTTGAGAAATGGAGCACAAGAAAACGCTGCATCTGATGCTGCGTCTATTGTCCTTTTAGGCAATAGAGTTTCACAGGTTGGTTGCTTTGTCTTTTATTGAGTATTGGAGTGTGATTGTTCCATAATGTTTCTATAGTGCAACAATGACGAAAGTACGCCAAAACTTGACATGGGCCGTTGCTTATAATGTGATTGAAATACCATTTGTTGTTGGTTTATTGCTTCCCCAATTTGATTTCGCCATAACACCTTCACTTTCAGGTGATACTCTAAAACGCAATGACATTATGAAGTTACTCTAAATTGTTTCAATTAGCTATATTTACAATAAGATATATGCTTTATTTTACGAGTTTGTGATTTATTGTGCAGGTGGATTGATGGCTATGAGCTCCATATTTGTAGTCAGCAACTCATTACTACTACAACTCCATGGATCAAAGGAGAAGAAAGAATTCAGAGAAAAAATTAAAGCAATTTTATAGATGAATCTTATTTTCTAGGGGTAACATCATGTTCAGATAAATCTTTGCAAGCTGTCCATTTTAGAATGTTTCTGTGACTTTAATTTCTGTTGTGATTATATAATGTAGGAAGTTCATCATGTGTGACAGGAGGGGGAAAATTATTATTAGTCATTGTCTCTTTCCAGCGATTGATTTCTCTTTAGTTAGTATTTCCCGTTTGGTATTTTTATATTTAAGCTCATAAAGCTACAAAAACAAATGATTTACTTAATTGCAGATCGAAAGTGATGAAGATGCTCTATGGAAGGCGGCCAATGTTAGGGAGACAAAAGAAGTGATGTAAGTAGTAGTTGTTGATCTATTTAAACGATTAATTAGTGATAGATTTACAATTCCAGCTTCTTTGTTGGTTTCACCCTTCGATTAATTGGCCAATGCACATAAATCGCTTAACTGATGGGTGATTTGCATTTCTTGGTAGTAGTTGGAGGCATATATATATGGAAGTGTAACTTTTCTAAGTGAGCATATGCCTTGAATTTTAATTTACATTTTTCCATTCTTAATTTTCAGCAGTTAATAGTTGTATATGTGAGGTAGGTTGGCAATTATATCTGTTGATATTAGGCGTTGTCAAGCGTGTGATCCTCATAGGATTCAAAAATCAAGAGCAAAGGATTTGTGAATTGGCTGATCGTAGAAATGCCTCTCCAATTCTGTGTATCTGTTTGAAGGATTTATCCACTTACCTTTTATGTTGTATTAACATTAAAGCTGTTAGTTTTCCAACTCAATACATGATAAGGTCTTATCGTACTAATATTTTGTGAAGTTTAATTTATCCGAATACAACAACGTAACTCATGCATTCATATTAAGGGGGAAATCATGTATGGATATTGATGTATTTATATTGGTTTTATCATACTACTAATATTTTGTGAAGTTTAATTTATCCGAATACAACAACTCATGCATTCATATTAAGGGAAAAATCATGTATGTATATTGATGTATTTATATTCTCTATTTACAAAGGTTATGGTGACTTCTCTTTTTAAACTGAAAGAGTCATTATGTCTACTTCTGTCATTTTCTTGATCTATCCTATTTACAAATTTAAATTTTTGAAGTGATATTATTGAATTGAAAAGTTATGAATATGATTTGTCCAATCCAATTATATGATCTATTTTAACGACGTTATTACGTTATTCCGCAAATAGAAAATCGTGATTTCCCCGCGCTACGCGCGGGGACCCGCATCTAGTTATATATATAAGATTGGAACCCCAAGTTTATGGACAATGTACCATCAATTCATTAAAAATCGTATGAATACATTTTTTAATACATATGAACATGCACCCTAAAACACATGAACCTACTTTTAATTTGATACACATGAACCCGTCCCGGTTGAGCGCTGATACAAATGAACTTGTCCTTTTGAAGTAAAACCCTCATTATGTTCTCTAACAGTGCCCTCTACTTTGAGCTTTCGCCACACAAGTTCCTGAAGGAACCTGCTATTTCGAACCCATCATTCAATTTCAATTGTCATCAAGCCTTCATTTAAGTAAGAACCTAGAAGAGTATATTCATGAACCTAGAAGAGTACATTTATGAACCCACAATATAAGAAGAAGTCGTTCAACTCCACCTGTAGGCGTGCATTCAACCGCTGTTAATTGCAGGAAAAAAGGTATGTTCAATTCTTGCCTTTCAAATATGCTAATAGAAGAAAGCAACAGGCAATAACAGAGAAACAATACTAACACCTTATCAAGAATAAGCCCAACAACAAGTTAACACTTTCTCCACTGATTCCAGTCCCAAAGCATCAACTTATTATATTTCAGTGAGTAGTGGTTGTAACTTGCAACGACATTCATTGTCTTATTATCCTGCTAGAAGGACACATGAATGAAGTTCAACAGCTGTTTTGTACCTAGACGACATAAGTTGGATCAACTTCTTCTCTTATAGTTTCCTACATCTTGTCTCCATTAACAACTGATTTTTTTAAATACAACAACCAATTAAACGAATGTAATTGTAACACAATCAGCAGCTGTTGTGAGGGAGTATAGGAATTAGTTTTACCATCAAGCAACCTTTCGGTGTCTGATTAATCGAATGAATCTGAATCATTCTCGGAGTTCAACAACTACTTCTGTCGGAGTTCAACAATAACATAAGAAATCAGTCTACTTGTGAACTTATCAAATTGGAGGAAGAAGAAGCTTCCTTGAGCAATTGCATCTGCTAGCTTCTTTAGTAACTTACGCATTCGAATTCAGTAATTGCATCTGCTAGATCTATGAAGTTGACTTCTCCTCGTTCAGGACATGAAACAGAAGCAAATCAACAAGATGTAACAGCACCGGGTGGGAGACAAGCTTAGTAAGCTTCTGCCTTTGGTTTTGTGAAATCCATGGAATGATCTGATGAAATCAAGAAACTCAGACGAAGGAGGTGTATTCCATTGATGAAGAAGAGCTTTGCTCTTACAGTTACAACAGAATAATGGAAAAATGTGTTTTAGTTAATCAGTTACAAGGAAGGAAAAGGAAAGCTATTTATAGCTACTACATTATATTCTCATATCCCCCCTCAAGCTGGAGAAGGAGTAGAGTCGACTAATCCAAGCTTGAAGGAAAGAAACTTATGTTGACTTTCTCCCAAAGGCTTGGTCATTAGATCTGCGAGTTGAAGGCAAGACTTCACATGAATTGTCTGAATAAAACCTTCTTGAACCTTGTCTCTGACATAGTGGCAATCTATGTTGAGATGCTTTGTTCTCTCATGGAACATAGGATTAGCCGCAATGTGCTCAGCAGCCTTATTGTCACAGTGAAGAGGGATAGGCAAGGTGACAGGGACTCCTAGATCCTTCAACAGGCTATGCATCCAAACAATTTCTCCAGTGGTGTAAGACATACATCTGTACTCAGATTCTGCTGACGACTTGGACACTGTGAGCTGCTTCTTAGTCTTCCAGGATACTAAGGACTTGCCTAAGAAGACACAGTAGCCACTTAGAGATCTGGAAGTGTACTTGCAGGTTGACCAATCAGCATCACTATAACTTGTAAGCTGCAAATCTGAATTAACAGGGTAGAATAGTCCCCAGTTGAGAGTATGCTTGAGGTATCTGACAACATGAAGAGCAGCTTGCATATGTGGAATCCTAGGCTTACTCATGAACTGACTCAGATGTTGAACACAATAAGAGAGATCAGGCCTTGTAATATTTAGAACAAAAGTCTTCCCACCAATCTTCTGTATTGCTCTGGCTCTGTAAGAATAATGCCTTTATCTGTACTTAGGCCAAGTCCCTTTGGCATAGGAAAGGTAGACTCTCGACAATCAAGCATGTTGACATCAGAAATGATATCTAAAATGTACTTTCTCTGATTAATGACAGTGCCTTTATTTGATCTTGCAACTTCAAGGCCAAGAAAAAATCTTACTAGGCCAAGATCTTTAATTGTGAATGTTGTGTGTAATCCAACCTTGGTTTGAGCAATCATCTTCACATCATTTCCAGTTAGGAGTAAATGATCCACATAGACTAAAGCCATTGCTATAAGATCACCATTTCTTCTAACAAACAAAGAGTAGTCACTCTTAGATTGCACATAACCACTTTTAACCAAAAAATTAGTCAATTCCTTGTTCCACTGCCTTGAATCCTGCTTTAAACCATACAAAGATCTTTTTAGTTTACATACCTGACCTTCATGTGCCTTAGTATATCCTTCAGGGGGTAACATGTAAACCTCCTCCTCCAAAAAACCATGGAGGAAAGCATTATTGATGTCCAACTGGTGCACATCCCATTGTTTTGCAGTGGACAAAGCTAAGAGCACTCTTACTGAAGCAAGCTTGGCAACTGGAGAGAAGGTAGACTTGTAGTCCTTGCCCTCCACCTGTGTGTATCCTTTTGCCACCACACGAGCCTTATATCTTTCCACTGAACCATCAACTCTAAACTTAACTTTGAATACCCATTTGGATCCTACTGGCTTTGTGTTAGGAGGGAGAGTAGTGAGTATCCAAGTTTTGTTGTGTTCAAGGGCCTCTATTTCTTTCTGCATTGCTTCTTCCCAACAAACTTGGCCTTTGTCTTGTTTGTATGTCTTAGGTTCAGGTATGGTGCACATATTGCAAAAGGAAGAAGTAAAGTCTGTGGAAAATTCTGTCAAATCAAAAACTCTAGTGACATTCATGGCTGTGGGCAAGGCGGGACAATAAAATTCTTTGAGACGTGTAGGTGGAATTTTGTGTCTAGAAGACCTTCTAGGTTGTGTTTCTGTTGACAGTGGGATTATTGTGTTTGAAGGAGCAGTGTCTATCTGTGGAGGAGGGTTAGAAAGTGAGGTATTACTGTCAACAACAAAAGTAGAAGGAATAGGTAGGATAGGAATAGAAGAAGTAGGTTGAATGTCACTGTCATGTGTAGGGTTGACTAAGACAGTATGATCAGTTTCAGAGGCATGTATAGGTGGTGTTGTTGTGGATTTATGGAAGGGAAAAGTGGTTTCCAGGAATTTGACATCTCTAGAAGTAAAGAAATACTGAGCTTCTAAGTCATATAATCTGTACCCTTTTTGATGAGGCAAATAACCCATAAAGACACACCTTCGAGATTGTGGACCAAGCTTGTCCTTCTTCATTGTGCTAGGCTTTCCAAAACACAGGCAACCAAGAACCCTGAGAGCACCATAATCTGGTTTCCTCTGAAACAATATCTCATAAGGAATCTGCCACTGTAATACTGAACTTGGAAGCAAATTGATGACATGAACAACTGCTAAGACACATTCTCCCCAGAATTTTGAAGGCAAATTGGCATGTATTCTCATTGCTCTACCTATCTCAAGAATATGTCTGTGTTTTCTCTCAACTCTACCATTTTGTTGAGGGTTTCCAGGAACACTTCTCTGATGCAATATGCCTTTGCTTGCAAATAAAACTTGACACTCTTTTTGCATGAATTCTGAACCATTTTCACTTCTAATCACTCTGACTTTGCTCTGGAACTGAGTGTCAACATAGGCTAAAAAAGACTGTATAATATCCTTAACTTGTGTCTTGGATTTGAACATGTAGATCCAAGTGAACCTTGACCAGTCATCAAGTACAGTAAGAAAATATGAATCCCCAGAGCAAGTTGGGGTCTTATATGGTCCCCATACATCAAAATGCACTAGTTCAAAAGCACTCAAAGCTTTAGATTCATTTCTCTGAAAAGGTTCTTTACACTGTTTTGCCAAGATACAACTTTCACAAGTAAAAGAATCTATTTTTTTTATCAAAACATATAGGTAGATGCTGAAGTTTGCTACTAGAACAATGACCTAAACGATCATGAAGAAGATTACACACATCTGTATCCTTATTCCTAAGAACTTTATTAGAAGAATGACAGGAACTTTGAACTTGTGTCCCTAAGGCATTTGATTTCCACCAGTAGAGTCCTCCAACTCTTTTCCCTTCAATCACTGTGTTCTTAGTGATAGGGTCCTGAAACAAAATGCAATTAGGCTCTATTTTCCCAATAAAACCATGATCATCTAAGAGCTTAGTCACAGAAAGCAAGTTGTGCTTGAATCCAGGAATAAACAACACATCTGGAATAGTCAAGAGAGAATTTATGATAACTGAGCCAACAATCTCAACATCTTTTAGATTCCCATCTGGTAAAATAACTTTCACAGGTTTGGCAAGCATTCTTTTCTGACTGAGCAAACTAGAGTCAAACACCATGTGGTCAGTTGCACCAGTATCTACAATCCAATCATGTACTGGAGAACAAGATGAAACATTCAAAGAAGAAGCAAGAGGATTCAGTTTACCTGCGAAGTTAGCACTTGATGAGGCCTCATTGCCTCTCAAAACTTTAGCCATCTCCTGACAGAAAGCAGTGAACATAGAAGGGTCGAAATTCTGTTGTGCTAAGCCACTGGACTGTCCATCATACTGTGATCTGTCACTGCTATCCAAAGGATTATCCTGTGTCTCAGCATGATTTGCTCTTCTATCCCTGGATTTCCAATTATCCGGATATCCTATCAGCTTGTAGCATCTTTCTTTGGAATGCCCTTTCATCTTGCAATGATCACAATACCTTTCTTGTCTAGGCTTTCTACCATTATCCCTGGCATAACCTTCTTTACTCCCAGAGTTAAAGAATTTCTTGAACTGATCTTGTTGCTTCTGTGACATACTGTTAACAGCACAAGCTACACTGTCAGATTGTGATGCCAAGGTGGATTTGGTGACAATTTTCTGCCGTTCCACTTGTTGAACAAGAGAAAAAGCTTTGTTAACTGAAGGAATGGGATCACTTGACAGGATGTTGCTTCTAACAGCATCAAATTCTTCACTCAGTCCTATCAAAAACTCAATTACTTTGTGCCTAGCCTCTTTCTCCTTAATCTTCTTGAAGATATCACATTCACAACGCATGAATGCTCCACATTGACAAACAGGAGAATCCTCGAGACAAGCAATCTCATCCCAAATCTTTTTCAATTGGGAATAATACTCTGCGACAGTCTTGGTTCCTTGTTCCATTGAACTAAGACTTTGCTTGAGTTGATAGAGCATTGGTCCATTCGTCTGGCCATACCTCTCAACCAATTCTTGCCACAGTTGGAAAGCAGAATCGACATATGTGAAAGTCTCAGAAATTTTACCTTCCATAGAATTCAAGATCCAGCAGCGCACCATGTAATCTGCCCTGATCCATTGCGCTAGGTCGTGTGAACCTGGATTCGGCCTCCTACAGGTTTCATCAACAAAACCTAGCTTGAATTTAGCCCCAAGCGCTAATCTCGCTGCGTGGCTCCAATTGAAGAAATTAGCTCCATCGAGCTTCATCGCCACCAACTGATGGCTAGGCTGATCCGAGTTCGTGATAGCAAGTGGATCTGTCGAAGCCAATCCATGTTGTCCGCCGGCCTCACGCCTTCCAGATTCATCCGTGGCGAGAATGCAAAGAACAGAATCGCACTCAGAGAAAAGAGAAAGAAAGGAGAATCAAGAGAGCGGAATCAATCGATCTTCCTGACGTTCTGATACCATGTGAAATCCATGGAATGATCTGATGAAATCAAGAAACTCAGATGAAGGAGGTGTATTCCATTGATGAAGAAGAGCTTTGCTCTTACAGTTACAACAGAATAATGGAAAAATGTGTTTTAGTTAATCACTTACAAGGAAGGAAAAGGAAAGCTATTTATAGCTACTACATTATATTCTCATAGGTTTAGGCAAAGTCAAGTAAATAAAACCATGAAAAAATAGCAACTCAACAATAAAAAATAGCAGCAACTCAGTACCCCAACCATGAAAAAAGATAGCAGCAAGTTAACCATGGATAAAAAGGAAAGAACAACAACTTAGTTATTGTTTGTGCCTAAAAATACGACGAGTAAGGAACGCGTCAGGACGCTACGCATAGAAGACCACGTCGACGTGACGAGATGAAGACAATGATGTCGGCGTAGTGAAGACAAGGTCGGCAGAATATGTTAAGTTTATTTATAGTATATTCTTTATGTAAATAGTAAAAGATATTAGAAATAATATATTTTACCATATTTTATATCGCCATTAGATAGAATGAAAATATACTATTCTATTTCCTTAAAGATAGAACTAGGGTTACATATTTAAAGGGCTAACACCTTCTTTGTAATCAAGTTTCGCCTCCTTAAGCAATACACAAGTACAAGCCTTTAACCCTAATTTCCCACCGTGTTATTGAGTTTTAAGATTGTTACCGTCTAATTTGATCATTGCCCTACAGTTTCTTCATTATCATCTCGTTGATAATCTAGCTACAAACAGTAACCCGGTCATGAAAAAATAGCAGTTATTCAATCATGGATACGAAGGGAAAAAATGCAGCAACTCAACCAACCATAGATAAGGGCATCTCCAATGGTTTGTTATAAATGGAGATAGCAAATTTATAGTAAAATCAAACACCAACAACAAGCTATAATGGCAAATAATAAGAATATTCTCTTAGAGATGCTTTATTTCTCCATCTTGATTGCTAAATTTGGCAATCCAAATAGCAACCCAAGTGTGTGTGGTCCACTAAATAAATGATATTTCTTTAATAAATTGAAAATTGAAAGAGTGGGAAATTGGTGTTACACTTGAAAATGACAAAATTATAGCAAGTGTTGTTGGTGTTACACTTGTTTGCTAAAATAACATTTGCTATAATGTGTCATTTCAATTTAACAAGCCATTAGGGATGCCCTTAAAAAGGAAAAAATAGCACAAACTCAGTAAACAATCTCTTCCAACAAATATGAAACAACATACAGTAAACAATCTCTTCATAAAAATAGCAAGAAACTATGAGTTCACTTTGCAACTTAAAATTGATTTATAAGCCGAACTAACCTCTACAAGTTCAACCTTACCAAGCAAATTTCTACAAACACCTTGTGTGCAAAAACTCAACCATGTCCATTTCAGTTGTCTCCATTCAGCGACAGAAAACTCAACAACAATAGTACTAACGTGAACCTTAAAACAGAATCAGCTAAACAACTAAATCAGAGTTATCAAACAACTAAACAACTAAATCAGATTTATCAAACAACTAAACAACTAAAATGGGACAGCCTAACAACAATAGTACTAACCTGAACCTTGGCTTGTTCCAAAGTGACGAAGATGAAGAAAGAGAAGCAACACGATGACCTCTAATAGAACAACCCAGCAACAATATAATGATACTCCGGCGGACATTGCCGAAGTATTTCACTAAAATTCGATCAAAGAACAACGAAAAACCTAATAAAAAATTCGCTCGTACTTGCATCTCTCAGCTTGCCAAACAGAAAAAATTGAAATCAGATAAACCTACACCACCTTTGCCAACAACACCATTCTTGACCTAACCGAAAATTTGCTAACAGCGCCTCCCTGCCAGTGCCTCTGTCTCTAGCGCCTCCACACCAACGCCTCCGTCGTCGCCTTCCTTCGGAAACTGTAATTGAAACTGTAAGTGTCGGGGTTCGCCATGGATTTACCAAGCATGTTTGAGGGAATAGGGTCTGTTTGTGCCTATAAATACCACTACGTTGCGACGTGTTCGTAGGGTCAACGCGTTGGGATGTACATGAAGACGGGGTGACCAATAGAAGACGTCCAAGCAAGTAACATGATCGTCGACATCACGAAGTTAAGCACGGAGTACTCTTTTTACTCTTCTCATGGTTTTTCCCACGAGGTTTTCCTAAGAAGAGGTTTTAACGAGGCTCTCAAGGTCATTCATCACCGTGACACCATCAACATGGTCCCCGACATCATCTACGAGATAGATGAGGCTATCTACGAGATAGATGAGGTCATCTACGAGATAGATGAACTCCTCTACGAGATCAACTACGAGTTCCCTTGATTATCTACGAGTTCCCAAGGTCACCTACGTGAAGATTAAGTACGTCGACGAGAAGAGATACGCGTAGACGACGACGAGTACGAGAAATAACGAGTATAAAGGCGTCGTCGAGATCGAGATAAAGTCGGTTGAGAATATTTATGTCTTTTATTTAATATTCATTATGTAAATAGTAAAAGATATTAGAAAGAATTTTTTTACCATGTTTTATATTAGGTTAAAGATATAAGGAAAAAGATAAGATTCTTTCCTTAAAGATAAAACTAGGGTTTGCCTATAAATAAATGGTTCCCTTATCATTGTAAGACAGCCTTTTCTCCCCAAGTAATACACAAGTATCTCGAGTTCTCTCTCTTTTATCAATGGTGTTTTCTAGATGAAGTGTTGGCACCGTAAAGTTTGATCTTTGCCCTACAATTGCTTAGTTACCATCTCGTTGGTAATTTCACTACAAACAATGGCGCCCACCGCGGGGCATGATAAAAAAAGTGCCTTATTTTCATCAAAAGAAACCATCTATTCTTCACAAAAAAGTCAAAACCTAACGAGCCTTCAAAGATCAAAGAAGAAGATCAAAATCCAAAATCATTCCTGGTTCACGTCTGCGACAAAATTGTGAAGATCTCGTATCTCTCCCGTCCGATGTCCAAATTCAATGAAATTTTGAGGGATTAAAGTAGACTTCAATATCGGTCGAATGGCTTGGAATCATGCAATTCCGAATTTTCTACAGAGCAGACCGACATAAACAAGATGACTGCAGAATCCATAAAGTTGCTTGTTCTCCAAGGAAGATTTCTCTTTCACCAAAACGGTAATATCTATCCATAATCTTCTTCCTTTAAGTTCTAAAAGGTTCAACTCTATTATATCCATATCAATTCAGAATAAGTTGCATAGAAATCATACTAAAGGAAAATTCTTAAGTTCATTATCATGAGATTTCCATATCTAGATTTGCATATTCACCATAGAAAAGCATGTTAGACTTAATCTAAAGATTAAATCTTTCTTATTCTTATTTGAGATTCAAGATTATAGTATAAGAATCTAAAAAGATCAGAATCTTATGGTTAAGTAGAAGTTCATAAAGTTTGTACCTTGATAAAGCATGATATACATCTACTTAAGCACGTCGTGATGTTTTTGCTTGCATATGATGATAACGACGCCGTATCTCGCTCATAAACGTCGAGTGAACTATCGAAAGTTTTCAAGAAATCAAGGAAATCATATAAGGATTAAAAAGATCATGTAAGACCCTCCAAGAAGACAATCAAGGCGCTAAGACGCCATGAACAACACGTTCATGAGACGTCAAAGACAATGTCAGACGAACTCCTCTCCGAAGGCAAGAAACACCGCGTTGCTTTATTCCCATCTCCATGACAAGGGGTAATATCTCCACAAGTTTGGTACGACCATGACGATGTCTAAGGAACGCGACGTCCAAGAAGCCAATTACAAAGGCTAAAGATAGATGATACATCTCGATCTAATCACAACTCATAAGCTAAGTTCTCTACTTATTTATTCTATATATTTATTCAAATACCAAGTTTCCATGATCATATCTCACCTTAACGTGCATGATAAATAAGATTCAATTAGCATAAGATGCATGTTACCTTCATATACGCTCATAAACTGAAAAGTAGAAGAATTGCATGTCAAATATGAGATTACCTCCTAAGTCTTTCGTTAAACTCTCTCCTTAAAGTCTTTATGATCTAAATCACACTTGATTGGATAAGCTTTTCAGAATTGTTATTGTTCAAGCTAAATAAGAGTACAAAAAAGAGAATGACGACGTCGGACAAGACGACGACTTTGGATTACTATGTGATAATCTCACTCTGAACACCATCCTGAAATCATCACAAGGGGGATAGGATACCCAAGTCATCATTAAGAAACAAGGTGACAAAATCTCTCCCTCCAGAAAGATCAAGAGCAAAGCATCACGTCAAAGATGAAAAATCAATAGAAGTCGACCAGCCACTGCGTAAGCAAGTTATCAACGTCGCCCCTCAACGCGACGCCTTCTCCAACGTTTGTAGACATGAAATCAAGAACTCCATCATTATATGATCTCCAAGCTATCATTCACAAAGTACGAACTAAATGGAATACAAGAACGCGACGGATCAAGACAGTCTCAAGTTCGGACACGACGCTAAGAGTCGCCTAAGGAAGTAGAAAGTGCAGCAAAACCAAGTAAGTTCTCTATGGAACCTAAGCCTTTCATATCTTACTTTAATCTGAGGAAAAGAAAAAGATACTTCATCAAGTTGAAAGAAAAAAGAAAGATCGTGTCTCAAGACGCTAACGACCACGCCAAAGAGAGCGTAAGATCAAAGTAATCCTCCTCAAGTTTGCGAAGATAAAGCAATTCGCCAAAAAGAACAACACAAGAAGTTACAATCGAAACACCAAAAGAAAAAGTGTTCCAAGTAAGATAGTTGAGAAAAGAATCTTCCAACACCGAAATGAAAAACTCCTAAGGATGAGAGGGTTGGGAAACTCGACGCGTCCTAGGAAGATTCGTAAGAACTTCATTGATTGTTAGCTCAGTTGAAGTGCATATTTACCAAGTTACGCATGTCTAAGTAAGTTTACTTTCTGCATAATCATGTCATTGTCATAGCGTCGAAGCGGCAAGGGGTCGCGTCGACTAGGGGTAGCTTTAGAATGTCGTCATGTCGAGTCATCACGATTATTCATTTGCATAAGCATATTTTCTCTCCGACGTGTCAAGCATGCTGAGCTGTTTCATTTCAAAGTACTTGCTCTGTGTCTATGACGTAACACCAAGCTTAATAAGGCCGCGGGGAAAATCCGCACCGGGGGCGAATTTCGTTAGCTTACGCGTTTAAGGCTCCATCTACGCGTAGGCAACGTTAGCCGAACCGCCGACCCCGAGTCGAATCTCCCCATGATTGTTAGTGACGTGTGGAAATGGTCATGGGGAATGAAGCCCGACACCTCACGAAACCGGCACGGTCCTCTGAGCGAAGAAGGGAAACCTATGGCCATGACCACTCTCATGGAACGCGTACTTGCGCCTTCCACGGCCCCTCTGAGAGACATGAATCCACGGGCAAAACGCCAAACCGGAAGGGATGCGTACACCGGCATCGTAAGTCCTAACAATCGAGAAATCGGACGCTACACGATGAATAGGCCCGTCGATTAAAAGAGTTCGACGTCGACCAAACGCTAGCGTGAGGCAAAGGATCCACCTTAAAGTAAGGGGTAACGTCACAAGCTGATAAAATAACACGCTGACCTATGTCCGCCACTCGCTTCAGGGTTCGGAGGAAATGCTAAACCCAACCTTCATATAAGCCGGCAAATAACAAAAGCAGCCGCAATGACCGTACCACCCTATCAAGTAAGTAAAACTCTCTAACGCGTTCACTACGAACAAAGTGTCATACCAGGCGTAGAAAACCACACCCTAAAGATAAAGTAGTAAAAGCGAAAGCCAAGGACCAAACCTACGCACTCACAAACGAGCTACGCGTAAGGGGTCACGGAAGTTAAAGTCAAAAAGAAAAAGTTTTACACGTATGCGGAGCAAGATACGCGTACCAAAGCATAGCACATAAAACATCAAAACCAAAGGGGGACGCGAAGAATAACGCGCACGACGCAAGAAACAAAGTGCAAGATATAACAAGTAAAGCAAGCCCAAGGGTATTTGGTAGCTCTAACCTAGTCTACGGGGAGCCTAAGTCAAACCTACCAAAAGGGGTAGGACCACTCAAGGAAACAAGAAAGATAGAAGTATTGTCAAGACGATCCAAAGAGAAAAATTACTCGTTCAACCCATAGGCGAATACGCTATCGCCAAAGAAGATCATGTGAAGTCGAAAACGTCACGCAAGATAAAAGGAAGAGTTTGCAACAAAGAAAGACGAGATAAAGGAATCTCAATCGAAAGCAAGAGTTCAGGAAAAATCCAAGAGCTAGAATATGAACGAGAACGGCAATCACGAGTTGGCCAAGATCACCCAAATTCTACGCGTAGAGAACGCCTTAAACGCCCAAAAGAGGAAGAACACGATCAAAAGAATTGCAACGAATATAATAAAATTTCATCTCCGTAAGAAAATAAAAGCATCTCAAAGTATTCTCCTGAGAGAAGCAAGCATGATCTAGTCACGAGAAGCATTAGTACGACTGAAAGCACGACGGGGTCGAAGTAATCGCCGAACAAATCTAAGAAAAACATTCAAAAGAAGCAGTGCTCCCAAAAGCATTAGGTAAAAGTCAGTGTAGTCGACACAAGGTGTCATAGCCAACGCGTTCCCAGATGTGCAACGTGTTCTCCAAAGACGTCTCCCGACGCGTTCTCTAGAACATTCTCGTTACACCTCCTTAAGGCTCGAAGAAATTTAGGAGCATCGCATGAAGATCAAGTTGTGCCGCCATGATAACGCCACCAGGGGTCAGACCTATGACATAATCGCCATCAGAGCAAGAATTTCACGGCGTCCTTGAGTCATTAGAGCAAGAATAACTGCACTTTCCTAAACTGCTAAGCACAATCTATTCATCCCGGGTACGTTGCTCAAGACCTCCTTTTACTTAGTTATTCTTCTTCACATATCTCCACTGCTCCTCTACAAGCTTCACCTCGAGCAAGTCTATCTCTCTCTCTCCAACTTCTAGCAAGACCCTAGGCAATAGAGGACAACGCCCATCTCCAAGGGGTAACGTAATTATAAGAGACGCGTTGAAAGTGAGAACGCGTAGAATCGCCAAAGAGAAAAAAGAGTACGCTATGAAAAAAGTATGTCAAAGTAGACACAAAAGTTAAGAAGTTGCATCATAAGAAGAGACGCCAGAACTCAAAGAATATACCAGAGAAGAAAGAAAATATGAAAACGCAAAGAGATAGAACGCGTCGCCATCACCCATCGTGACCTCCAAAAGAGTACCTCCACGCTAAGCACGTGCATAAGGAGAGAAGTCAAGAAAGCTGAAAAGTTTCACGTCACCCAAGCCAGGGGTGATGAGTAAAGCCTCCACAATGTCTAAGAACGAGCGACGAAGTGTCCCCAAAACTTCCCTGAGTAAAAGCATCGATTGGTCGAGAACAAGCGTAAGAGAAAAAGATCTGAGTATGCAGTAGAAAATAAAGAAAGAAGTTGAAAGAGTCAATTGTTTCTCTCATCCGTGACGAAGTAGTAGTTTCCTCCAAAAGTGATATCCTTAGAAAAAGGAGTAGAAGATGCTCGAAGTACCACATTGAGAATCCAAACATGCGGCAAAGGTCCAATAAGGAGATGTGTTACAAGAAAGAAGTAAATCGCCATCTAAAAATTTGCTTGAAGACAGGATGATCCAAGTAACCAAGTTGAGGATTATGGTGAAGCAACGACTTCACTTACGAAGTCCTCATTAGCCATGATTTCAGATTCGGCCCATGACATTTCAGAGTCGATGAAGCACGAAGTTGATTCTCTCCAAAGAAGGCGTAAGAAGCCCAAAATCCAGATCGCCTATCGCCAGTTAGAAAGAAAAGACATGTTCAAACGTAGAACACGAGTTCAAGGAGCCGAGTATGAAGCAATAGAGTTCCGAGCATCAAGTTATAGCAGCAAAGCGTTGAGGTTAAGAGAAGGCACTGAAGAAGATGAAGACGTTTCCCAAATCTGCAAGGCAATAAGATCCGTAAAACGCCTTAGGGGTATTGTTTGTGCCTATAAATACCACTACGGTTGCGACGTGTTCGTAGGGTCAACGCGTTGGGATGTACATGAAGACGGGGTGACCAATAGAAGACGTCCAAGCAAGTAACATGATCGTCGACATCACGAAGTTAAGCACATAGTACTCTTTTTACTCTTCTCATGGTTTTTCCCACGAGGTTTTCCTAAGAAGAGGTTTAAACGAGGCTCCCAAGGTCATTCATCACCGTGACACCATCAACATGGTATCCGACATCATCTACGAGATAGATAAGGCCATCTACGAGATAGATGAGGCTATCTACGAGATAGATGAGGTCATCTACGAGATAGATGAACTTCTCTACGAGATCACCTACGAGATCAACTACGAGTTCCCTTGATTATCTACGAGTTCCCAAGGTCACCTACGTGAAGATTAAGTACGTCGACGAGAAGAGCTACGCGTAGACGACGACGAGTACGAGAAATAACGAGTATAAAGGCGTCGTCGAGATCGAGATAAAGTCGGTTGAGAATATTTATGTCTTTTATTTAATATTCATTATGTAAATAGTAAAAGATATTAGAAAGAATATATTTTACCATGTTTTATATTAGGTTAAAGATATAAGGAAAAAGATAAGATTCTTTCCTTAAAGATAGAACTAGGGTTTGCCTATAAATAAAGGGCTCCCTTATCATTGTAAGGCAGCCTTTTCTCCCCAAGTAATACACAACTATCTCGAGTTCTCTCTCTTTTATCAATGGTGTTTTCTAGATGAAGTGTTGGCACCGTAAAGTTTGATATTTGCCCTACAATTGCTTAGTTATCATCTCGTTGTTAATTTCGCTACAAACAGGGTATGTTTTGGGTCTTTTGAACGTGAGGGTATAAACGTTCTAAATATTTTATTTTTTTCGAAATCACAAAATTGCCACCGTCCCTCTTTCAGCCTTCTACTTTGACTTAGAAACAATCTGAACCGTTGATGAAGGAGATCCAACAATTTAGAAAGACTTCTCACTTTAAGAGAGATTCTCATCTTAAGAGGAGTTCTCATTTGACCCCCACTCATATTTTGATACCCATTGTAAACTAGTCCTACGGAGGTCGTGCGATGCACGACCCCTGGGTGGTAATGCTTCAACGGGAGTGTGATTTTTAATCTGTGTATTTAGGATTTGTACCTACTGTAATTGTCATGCGAATTAATATTAGTTGTATTATTGTCTGCATTGTTTGCGATAAGGGAAAACGATAGAATATAAACAATCATACTTTTTGTGATTAAATATCATATATCATTTCAGCCACAATAACAATAGTATAGTATATGACATCTTCTAAAAGGGTAGTTTGGAAGCTCTAGTTTTGGAAGATTACTACAACTTCTACTCTATTGCATGGATCGTGCAAATCTTGAAGAATGTCAAGGAAACGATCGAGAAACAAAGTGTCTACTCAAAAACAAAGAAAGAACTATTGGCTACCTTAGTGTTTTTTTAAATAGAACATTAAGGGTTGAATCTTGAACAAGAAATCTAGATGAAAAACAACCCCTTTATTAAAGAAAGGTAACAAAGTGCATGATTCTCATTATGAATGAAATATAATCAAGATTATGCTTTACCTAATCATATCATCGATCTATCACGACTATCATCTATGTGATGTTTGTACTCATAAACATCAATTGTGTAACCATAATCATTGTACACCCTGATTCTATCAGACATGTCAAATGCATGTTCTCTGCAATTGTTAAAAAAGGTCATCATATCCTTAAATATATGCATACATGTTATCTTCAGGAAATGTATGTAGATCATGATATGAATCAACTTATGACTTATCATGTCTTCTAGGTTTCCTATCAAAGGGACCTTCTTCTGTATAGCCTCTCGTCTAGCTTGAGAATACATACCAGTAGAAGGGTCGCCCCAACCTAGAATACAAAACGTTAAGATTAGATGTTGCAATGACACAATAAATATCAAGTTTATTTAAATTGCCGTAAAATATAGGGCACTTGTTGAACTCATCAGAAATTCGGCTCAAAATTGTGTTATACGCTTTAAAAGTACATATTTGACCGACCGACTATGCAACGAAGGAGTTACAAATACAATCTCAAGACCCATAACATTCGACACTTAATTGATATGTAGAAAGAAGAGGAAGAGATACCTGAGAGCGAGGGTTAGGATGGACTTTTCATGTTTATATTTATTGTGCGGTAAAAAAAAATAATCAAATAACTCACCAAATGACAATACTAAATACACTAAATGCTTAATCAAGATGTCAAATTTATATTATATTATATAGATTAAATGTCTGATAACTTACTCTTCATAAATTCAACTATTTACCCCTTAAAGCTAGATAAAAGTAATAATTAAATATATCATATGATTGTCCATTTATTAGTGAAACAAAATCATACCAAAAAATTTAACAAATGGGTTACAAGACTTCGACCTTAAAAGTCAATGTTACGTGCCAAGTTGAACAACTAATGCTAACCCGCTCACCAACCAAATTCGAAAACTAAAATCAAAGTTTCATCAAATATAAACAATAATTGGTCTTTTTGGTGTTTTTAAGTTATTTAAAGTTGCTTGTATTTTTTTGTGTGGTTTGAATTGTCTATTTGAGATGAAACGCTTTTAGGAGTTATATTAGTGTTGTACATCCGGTCCGGTCCGGACCGGACCGCCGTTTGGACCGGAAATTTTCAAACCTTGGACTGAAGACCGGACCGGATGATATCGGTTTTGGTTTGGACCGGAATTTCTATTTTTTTATTTTTTTTTATTTTAAAAATTAAAAAATTAATTTTAGTTATATTTTAATTAATATATTGTATAGTTTAGCATTATATTAATTTATTTTTCTTAAAAATATAACTATTATATATATTATTAATATAAAAAATATTAAAATATACAAAACCGGTCCGGTCCGGTCCAAACCGTTTTTTTCCGGGTTTTGGACCGGACCAGAACAAGGAAATATTGTGGACCGGACCAGAATAGTGTCGGTCCGGGTTATTCCGGTCCGGGTCAATTCTGTACAGCCCTAAGTAATATGTTTTCTTAGTTACATCACACATTCAGAAGAATCATTTTCTGCTCCTTGACGTCACAACGCCTGTGTTGGCCTTAGTGCAACTTGTGTTCGTGTCCATTGTCTCCATCCTGGTATGCAAACCTTTACTTATCGATTTGTTAGTTTTTTGACGTTGATAATGGTGCGTCCGATTTTATGTTTACATCTCACCCCGTGCAACCACTACCTGATTTTGCAACAATTTTTTTTACATCGATCAGGGAATCTTCTATATATATCTATATAAAAATTGTTGGGTTTGATGAAGTAATGACAAGTTAATGCATTGAGTTAATACATTAAAAAAATATCACATTTAATTAGGCTCCTACAATAGTCGTCATACGTTTGTTCGTTTCTACCAGTTGCTCTTCCTTTCATTTAATCTCCTAATTTGGGTCTTTTTGTTATGTTTTGAGTGTATGTTCGTTTCTGTATCGTATTTTCATCACCGATTTTTATTTGTTCAATGCGTATGCCTTTTGAGATTCTCCTGGACATGTTGGTTGTCTTTTGAAACTCTCTTTCATCAGATGTTATTATGTAGATAATTATTTTAAAATATGGAAAAATGTCATGTAAAAATACTTGTTAAAATGATAAATGAGAATGATTATGGATCATTGGATCAAGAGAGATCCAAGAGCCCATATGATGACACGTGACACCCATTGTCATGCCTTGTCACCTTCACCGGACCACCGCCGGACCTCCACCATACTGTCGCCGGACCACCGTCGGACCACCACCGGACCTCCGTCGGACCACCGCCGGACCACCTCCGACCACCGCCGGACCACCTTAGGGCCTTTCCGGAATAAAATTGCCACAAAGATGTATAAAATTGTTCACAAATATTTCAAAATTATTTATTACTAAATATTCATCACGTTGTTCATAAATGTTCATCACAATGTTCATAAATGTTCATTTGTATATACTCTACTGAATGTTCATCACATTAGACTTTATAGTTCACCAACTGAATGTTTATCACATTATACTTAAATGTTCACCAATTGAATGTTCATCATATTATACTTAAATGTTCACCAACTGAATGTTCATCACATTATACTTAAATGTTCATCACATTATACTTAAATGTTCATCAACTGAATGTTCATCAAATTATATTTAAATGTTCACCAAGTTTATTACACTTAAATGTTTATGTTATTTGAACAAACGGCGAACCACCACCCGACCACTACCGGACCACCACCGCACCACCACTGACCCACCATCAAGCCACCACCGCACCACCACTTATGTGGAACACCACTTTAATATAATTTCTTTTACAAACACACTTAATTTTCAACAAAAATCACCTAAATGTTCATCATCTCATACTTCAATGTTCACAAGAATTTAATAAAATGTTCATTACTCATAGTTCATTACAATCGGCTTAAATGTTCATCACGTTGGTCATAAATGTTCATCAAAATGTTGATAAATGTTCATCAAATATACTCTACTGAATGTTCATCACATTATATTTAAATATTCACCAACTGAATGTTCATCATCTCATACTTAAATGTTCATCAAACATTCTTAAATGTTCACGGACATTTAATAAAATGTTCAATACTCAAAAGTTTATTACAATTAGCTTAAATGTTCACCACGTTGTTCATAAATGTTCATCAAAATGTTGATAAACGTTCATTTTGATATACTCTACTGAATGTTCATCACATGTTAGTTACATGTTCACCAAAAGAATGTTCATCACATTATAATTAAATGTTCATCACATTATATTTAAATGTTCACGAATTTGAATTAGACTTAAATTTTCATTTATTTTTATACTTAACTTTTTCATTTATTATTGGACCACCGTCGGACCTCCACCGGACCACGCCGGACGACCGCCAGACCGTCGCCGGACCTCTACCGGACAACTATCGGGTGGTCGTCGGGAGGTCGCCGGGAGGTCGCCGGACCACCACAACTACCCCCACTTGTAGTGGGGGTAACTAGTTTACTCTAAGCCATTGGATGCCAAGGGATCCAATGAGTTAGATTCATTCTTATTTATCTCTATAAGAGATTTTATTATGAGATTCTCACCCTTAAAATATTACTAATTAGTAATTATACCTTTCAGATTCCGTTACCAATCAATATGTTAAAATTTATATATTTAATTAACTAAAATATCGATTTTTTTTATTAAAAGTTACTGCATAAATACATGTGAAAATCTATCTTATATATTAAAGTTGAGCCTTTTTGAGCTCTTAGAGTGAGTTTAGGAAAATTATTAGGCTATTTATTAATTTTTTAAAAACATTATTAACATATTAACAAATTACATTAAAAAAATAAAATCATTAATTTGGAGCAAATTATTTTTTAGGTTTAAGTAAACTTAATCTATCTAATTATTATTCATCTATTTTACTTTTGATTATATAATGAAATTTGAAGTAGATATAAAACTAGAGGAAAATCGCAATTAAAAATATTATAACAAGAACTTAATAAAAAAATTATATCTACTTCGGGAAAGGGATATTGAGGTTGCAATAATATGTCAAAATAGATTATAAAATTATTAGCAAGTAATTATATAAACATATCGCGTGCTTACACTAGTAATTTAAAATATATAAATACGATTTTGGAAGAAGATGGCGTTGCGAATTGCGATTTGCTGAATGCTTTCTTCATTTTAAAAAACAGTTGTCGGCAGGAGGATTTTGGAAGAAGAAGGCGTTGCGAGTTGCGATTTGCTGAATACGGGAGTACTAGAAGAAGGGAAGAGTCTTGTTCTACAAAGTGGTGCCCCATCCATCCTTTTTCACTTTGGAATCTCAGCTTCCTCTATTCTCAAGTCCAATCAGCTCTTTCTCAATTCCATCTCTTACACTCTCTTCTCTCTCTCTCTCTCTCTCCTAGGGTTTTGCTTGATTTTGTGCTGCTGATTGAGCGAAGATGATGCACCTGCTATTCTCCATCATCTTCTCCGAGATGTTCGTGATCCTGCTACTTCTGTTCAGGACTCCTTTCAGGAAGTTCCTTATAATGGGGCTTGACCGGATGAAGCGCGGGAGGGGCCCTGTCGTTGTCACCACCGTCGCTGGTACGCTGCTCGTCCTTTTCATCACCACTGTCAACGGAATCGTTGACATCTCTAGAAGAGAAGTGGAGCCTGGCGCTATTAACCCCACCGATCAGGTTCTAATGGTTCGCAACCTCCTCGACGCTTCTCTCATGGGTATCTCTCTCTCATCTTCTTTGCTTAGTTGCTTAATTGATTGGTTACATGATGATTTATAGGTCTTATCAGCCATGAATAGGATCTAATGTTTCCCGCTTTCTCTCTCTTTTGTTCCTCCACTAGATCTCGATTTGTACGGGATGAATATCCTTGGGTATTCTAGCATTAGAATTGACATATAATCAACTTAATGACATTGTTTCTTCACTCATGAGTTTGGTTGTAACCTGACATGACATCCATGGAAACTTTAGCCTGAAACAAAAATGTCATGTTTTGAATACGACTATACGAGGGTAGGAAGTTAGATCTAAACGAAACAGAAAGGCTAGCGAACACATCTTGGAATCCATACTCACCTTGTATAGGAATTCTACTACTGTACTATGTTGATGGGGCATGCTTTCCCCTTCCTTCTCACTCATGCAATATATATGATGTTCATGCTATTAGTTAGGATGCAGTCATACATGCTATTTGTCAACAGTAATATATATGTGGATGTTTTGATAAGATGTTTCTCTAATTGGAAGTTTGTATTTCTCGGTAGTTCTTAATTGGATTTTGTTATTTTAAGTGTGTAAGAATATTAGCTAGCTACTCTGAGTGTACAATCTAAGATTCAATGTATCCTTCATAGTGTTCTTATGAAGTATTTATATGTATGTATAAATGAATTTGGAATTGAAAATTATCTCCCATTGATTGCTTTGCATTTTCTAATTCTTTTAAAAGTGTGAACGGAAAATAATCTGTTAGAACCGTTTATATGGAATAACAAGTGAATTGATATGTTCAAACTTCATATTTCTCCTTGGATGGTAAACTTTTGGATAAAATTGAAGCTTTTGATGATGGAGATATTCTCTTGGCTGTTGTTTTTCTTCTCCAAAGATAGGTATTAGAGAGTGAAGATGTTTTGAATAGCTAGTTAGCTACTTCCTAGCTAAGTGGCAAGAAGCTAGTAGATTCATTTGTAGATTTTGCTAGAAACAATAAAAACATAACTATCATATGATCTAGTGATGGAAACAAATTTATTAGTGATTCTGATGTATTTGGCTTTCTTTTAAGTAGCTACCTTTTATGCGTCTAGAAGATGTGTTTTTCATTTGCGAACTGTTAATGTATTTTCTTCGTTCAATGAATATTATGCTGTATGTATGATTAATGGTTATATAGACTGCAAGAATTCATGTCAATATATTTCAGAAGTTGCGTGCAATTCCCCCCCCCCCCCCCCCCCCCCCCCCCCCCCCCCCCCTCCCCCCAGAAAATAGAATTCCTATGCCCCTCAAATTAAATATATCTAACACAATACTCCCAAAGCCTTCTCAGCTCATATCCTCACATATAGAATTGTATTTCTTTTTCACCATAGTTTTCACACGAAAGGAAATCTAGTGAACAGTAATACAAATATGTTTCAAACATACATAACGAAAATGCCTTTGGGAGGAGTTTCCAAGATTCATACTGCAAATGGACCTTAAATAATGGCTAATAAAAGAAAACAAGTAACAGCATTTGCACTTGTACTTGAAGCTTTTTGACAACTGCTTGAATTACGAGTTCATGTAATACCAGCTACAAATCTAATTAACAGGTCTGACTCTATGAGAAGTTTACCTGAAGTAGTTTGCAGGTAGCTGATCTTGATTTGGTATTCTGGAAAATATGTTAATTGTGCACATTTCATGTGTTATTAGAGTTAACGTAATTCGTGATAAACAATATATACCATCTGGCAACCTGGTTATTGCATTTTTCATTGCACTTTTGCAGTCCATGAGTTCTTCGAGTTTCTGGTCTACTGGCCTTTCTCATTCTGTCAAGATTGGATCATAGTTGTTTTATTCCTATCATTTGATTTTTACTAATCTATGTTTAGTAGAATGATCTATCATCTTCAGAATGCCCTGGACTTCACTAAAGACATGAGCTTACGTGTTTACTAGTTAATACTTTCTTGTTACTGATTAGAGAAGCTTTCACCCTTCAGTTGGTGTTTTCCACATCAAAAATAGGAGAGACTGCTGGCCAATGAAATACAGACTCCAAAGTATATTTTATTGTCTATAGGCTGCTGGAGTTTGATGACCTATTCATTTTTTTACTCTTGCAGGATTCATCCTCTTCCTTGGACTGATGATAGATAGACTGCATCACTACATACGAGAACTACGCTTACTTAGGAAGACCATGGAGGCTACAAAGAAGCAAAACCGAAGTTTTGATGAGGGCAGCAATGGGAATGCAGATGAGGCCAAGGCAATGGCTGATGAACTTACTTCTTTAAAGAACAAGGTGAAGGTTCTGGAGTCCGAATGTGCTGCAAAGAAGGACGAGGCAAAGACTGCACAGACAAATGCAGATGCTGTAAAGAGGCAGTCTGAGGGACTTCTCGAGGAGTATGACCGATTACTTAAGGACAATCAAGACCTTAGAGGCCAGCTTCGGGACATTGATGGAAATCTTTCTCACAGTGATGGTAAGAAGAATACGTAGGTGACATACGTACATCGAGTGTATGTGTGCAACGAGCAGGCAACCTTAGTTCAACTGTTTATGTTTCGTTCTCTAAACATTATGTTGAAGAGTATTATGATCAAATAATTGTGGCTCTTGTGTATGGATTTTGGAGTAGGCACAAGAGAATGTTTAGCTATACAGACTGTTTAAAGAAGGCTCTCAACTTTCTTTATTAGCTTGTGATACCATCTTGTTACGATCTCAAATTTATTTGAGCTTTTCCGAGCGAACCACTCTTCCTTCAGTAGTACTGGTAATAAAGGTAATGTGTATGGAATGTTTTCAGCGTTTTACTTCAATGTAGAAGCTATGGAAAGTGGAAACTCGCTTTCTGAGTAACTTGGGTATTGAGTTGGGACGCGGAATCGGGTTCGAGAGGTTGAGAATGATAGTTTCAAAAAGTGTTTTGATAACTCGTGTTAAGGGTTGAGCAGGTTTTAGATCCATTCTATTTTAAAATAATTATGTCATTTTATATTACATTATGTTCAAATAATATCTAAATTATATAATTTATTATATGGAATGTGTCTGGTGAGAATAACTTTTAAAATACGAACATGAGAATGATGCACATTAGTAGTAAATTAGTGAACATTTAGTACTAATTTGGTGCACATTCGTTGACAAACTTAAAAACATCTAAAATTTAAAGAACATTTATTGAAAAACTGAAGAACATTGTGCTAAAAATTTCATTGACAAAAGTATCCACATTGACAGCTGTGAAGGAAGAAACACCAGTGACATCCAATCACACATCCTTTCTTTTGTTCCAACCAGTGGCAGAGCCACGTTGTGGCCAGAGGGTGCTTCAAGTGCTGAAGCACGACAAAAAACCGAGACTATATTACATATAAATCAGTGTAGCCCAGGTGGTTGAATGCAGGCATTCTTGTCCAACTAAATAAGGTTTGAAACTTGTTGAGATGTAATGAGTTTTGATTAAATGACAAGCATCCACCAATGATTTTCTTGAGTGCATAGGTATTGTTACTAGTGATTGCAGGAACGAGAGATGTCTTGCTGGATTTCATGAGACGTAATGTTACGTCGAATGAAAGCCAGTTATGCAGTATAGGTCCACCTGAGGAAGAATATTGGTCGAGATATTTTGGAGGATGACCTTGGAGAAATAAGGAAGAGTTGTCTCGCAAATAAGGAAAGAAGATTTCTCAAATAAGGAAAGAAGCAACTCGGTGAAGAATAGGACTTGAGACATGCGCCTGTTTGAATCATCGAAGAAATAAGGAAATAAGATCTATAAAGAATATTTCCTTATAGATATTATTTCCTTATACAAAAGAAGCGGCGCGCCTAATGAAGACCTAATGTTGAAGACTTGAAGATCAAGTTGGAAGATCACACAGAAGAAAATAATATTTTAGGAAGATATTTCTTTAGGAAAGAATATTACATTCTTATGATGAGATTTATGGAAAATAGGGAACGGCTAGATATTGTATTACGTTAGAGCTATTTAGATTGCTATATATTGTAAGGGATTTACATATCTTAGCAAGACTTTGAAGAGCAAAACTCTTGTACATTGTTTAGAGTTGTTCTACGAGTGTTAGAGATTGAGATTCAAGTGAGAAGAGTGATCCGAGATTTGGGTGGAAAATCTAGAAGAGTGATCCAATTTCTATTGTAATCAAGAAATAAATACACAAGTAGACTTGTTCAAACTCTCTCTAGTGAAAGCTAGTGATGAGTGATTTTTCGTCCCAAAGTACTTATTGAGTGTTTCCACTATACATCATTGTGTCAAGGTTTGATTTTCTTAATTTGTTACTTGTCTCTTTACTTTACTACGTGTCAAGGAACGATAAATTTTGTTCCTTTATATTTAGACGTTAATCGATCCAACAATTGGTATCAGAGCCTGGTCTCTAGATTGTTTCAATTAGCTTTGCAGGAAAAAATGTCATCTAACAATGCAATCAACGACTCGTTCTGAAACCCCCAATGCTGAAACCGAGAGAGTATGACTGGTGGGCTATTCAGTTTGAATCCCATACTCAATCCCTCGATTCTCAACTATGGAAGGTCATTGAGTTTGGAGATATAATCATTCTCGACCTCGATGGGGAAGACAAAACCAAGGAGAATAAGAGAATCGATTACGACGATGCTGACTACAATGTCTTGGAGAAGAATGCTAGGGCCAAGAAAATTCTTCACATGGCACTAAATTCGAGTGCTCTCAGAAAAGTACTAAAATACAAAACTACGAAGGAAATAAGGGATGCACTCAGCATAAACTTCTCACGAAGCAGCGACGTGAAGAAAAATCGTCTCCTAGCGGCATAAAAGGATTATGAAAAGGCTCTTCAAGAAAAGAATGAATCTTTAGAAGACTTTCATGCCAGATCCGAAAGATATGTCAGCCAAATAGAGTTTCTCGGTGAAGAAATTCCCCAATGGAAGATTACGCACCAATTCATGCAAGCCCTCAACTCCAAGTGGGATGGATTCATCAATGCTTTGAAAGCACAAAGTTATATCAAAGATATCTCCCTAGAAGATCTAGTTTGTCGCCTCAAAAGTCACTCAGGAATTCTCGCTCGAAAACTTCAAGGAAGAAAGGAAGTTGACAAAAGTCAATCAATTGCTCTAAAAGTCGAAAGGGCATTTGACCTATCACAAATGGAAGACACCGAGGCTGAAGACAATGAAACAATGGCTTTGATAACTAGTGCTTTTCGTAAAGCTTGGAGAGGAGGCAGAAGTGGCTCTCGTCCCATTGACGGAACAAAGAATATGAAGGAAGTCATATGCTATCACTGTTAGAAAACCGGTCACTTTGCTAGATATTGCTACAAAAAGAAAGCTAGAGAACCACCTGCTCCAGAGGGCAAACGAGCAATGATGGCAACTTGGGAAGACTCTGACTCAGATCAAGAAGATCAGAAAAGTGAGAAGGAAGTATGTCTTATGGCAGCCGAAGATAGTACATCTGAAACAGAGGTAAGTCTTTCTTCTGTCATCACTAAATTACATAGCATGTCTAGCACTCAACTGATTTATATTGTCAGAAGACTAGGAGAAGAGAACGGGGATATACAGGAGAAATTAGAAGAAAGAGAAGAGGAACTATCAAGATTGGTTAACGAAACCAGACTTCTGTCTGACAAAGTTACCATGCTAGAAAGTCTCTCTTCCTCATTCTCCAACTCTTGCGAAAAATGCCCCGGACTCAAAAAAAAAATCACCGCTCTTGAAGGTGATGTCACTGAGCTTGAAAATACAAAGTCTTCCCTTGCTCTTGAAAGTGAGAAGCTGTGTCACGATCTTGTGGTACTCAAGAAAGATGAGGATCACAAGAAAAAGTTATGGCTAGATGAGCATGCTACATCCTACATAAACGGCCTAAAAACCGACTACTCTACTCGCTTTGTGTCCCCTAACATGGATTTGGAAGCTTCTAAGGAACCATCATTGGAGAACCCTTGCGAAAGGTGTATCACCAAGGTGGAGTCCCCAGGAAGAAACAAACACGTTGTTGCTTGAGATCAACGTACTTGCTTTGTCCTGTCCAGATGGGTATGTTAGCTTTCCTGGACTCAAAGTCAATGTGTGTCGACTTTGTGTTTTGGGAACACTGTGAACTACAAGCATGAATGTTCCCTCGGAAAACAAATTGAGGAAAAGATACGTTCCCCTTATCGAGCTCAGATCGAGAGGAAACAAAAGGCCTCTCTCTCTCTCTCTCTCTCTCTCTGCAACTGTTTCATATGAAGACATCATCAGATGGACAAAACAGTCTTCCCTACTAGAGCACTAAGCAAGAATCTCTTGAAATCCTTCAATAATTAGTTGAAACTTGAATGATCTTGTGTCTCTTTCTCCTAAAACTCATAGAGCTCTACAAATCTTACTTTCTATGTAAGATTGACTATGTGTGTTGATATGTGATGAGTTTTGATTATGACAAACATCTACTAATGATTTACTTGAGTGTATAGGAATGTTACTAGTGATTGCAGGATGCAAAGAAATGTTTGTTGGGTTACACACGAAGTATCCTTACTTCGAGTGGAAGACAGTTGTGCGGTGAAGATCGAGAAAATCCGAAGATAAATATTGGTGAAGATATTTGGAGGATATTCTTGAACAAATCTGGAAGGAAAAAATACATTAAAAGAAGAGAAGAGTTTGTTACAAGGAAAAAGAAGATTTGGAGAGAGAAGATTGCAAACAAGGAATGTATGAAAATTATATCTAAGGATGGAATTTTTCCTTAAAAATAGAATTTACCATATCTTTAATGAAGATTTATAGAATGTCGGATTTGAAGTCTTGGAGAAAAAGATAGAACATTATTTGGAAGGAAGAATGATATTTTATTTAAGGAAGCAATTTGCATAAATAAAATATATCATATCTTTTGTTAAGCTTTATGGCAATTGAGATAAAAGACTTGAAGCACAAGAAGACGTCTAGTTTGAGTTATTTAGTTGAGTTTTTTTTTACCGGAAACCACCCGTATAATGGGCTATATTGCTCAAAACCACCCGTATTTTCCATTATTACCGAAAACCACCCTATAAGCCTCTATGTCACTCAACAACCACCCTCTCTAACTTCCGTTAAAAATATATGTCACGTGTCATTTTATATTATTATTTTATTTCAAATTACTGAAATTACCCCTTAAAATCTTATAATGACATTTTATTCATTCTTTCAAATCTTTAGGCTGTTTGTGTAATTTCTGAGAAAGTAATTAAACCCAAAATTCATCATCGAAACCCTAAATTCAAACCCAAAAATTCATTTGTTTCCTTCTTCTCCGGATCCCCTCTTCAACTCCACTCTCGTCTACCTCGCACAGTCCGACCTCAAATGCTCCAATCTTAAGATTATTGTTGGCCTATATTTGCTGCTGAGGGACGAAGAATAGCTTGACCATTCGTGTGACCTAATCGCTGAACTCGACCTCCATCAATGGCGGCTTCTCATCTCCTCTATCATTCCACCTCCCTCCCCAAAACCCTAAACCTTCGCTCAAATCCCAAACTCCCTTCCCTATCAAAATCCTCGTTCTCCCTCTTCAAATCCACATAGACGCTCGCTCCGCCTTCACTCTTAGAACGGCTGTTGTCTCCCACAAATGCCAGCCCGCTAATACCAAGACCGGCGCCTTGAACCACTGCTTTAGCAAGAAGGAAGATGGATTCATGTACTGTGAGGGTGTCAAGTTCAGGAGGTGGTGGAAAGCGTTGAGAATCGCCCATTTTATCTGTACAGCAAACCCAAATAACTAGGAATTTGGAGGTTATAAAAGAGGCATTGGAAGGATTGAGCTCGGTTGAGTTTTTGAATTTAGGGTTCTTTATTTGGATTTGGGGAAGATGGTGAATTTTGGGTTTAATTACTTTTTTCAGAAATTACACAAACAACCTAAAGATTTGAAAGAATGAAAAAAATGTCATTATAAGATTTTAAAGGGGTAGTTTCAATAATTTGAAATAAAATAATAATATAAAATGAATGTAGCTTAAGTATTTAACGGAAGTTAGAGTGGGGTGGTTGTTGAGTGACAGAGAGGCTTATAAGGGTGATTTCCGGTAATAATGGAAAATACGGGAGGTTTTGAGCAATATAGTCCATTATACGGGTGGTTTCTGGTAAAAAACCCTATATAGTTTGCTATATATTGTGAGGGATTAATGTAGTTTAGCAAGTCTTTTGAGAGCCGAAAAAGAACTAGAGCGTTGAGAGTTGTGAAGAGAGAGTACGAGTGTTAGAGATTGAGTTTAAAAAGAAGAGAGATCCAAGATCTAGGTGAGAAGCTTAGAAGAGTGATCCAAGTTCTTATTGTAACAAGAAATCAATAACACAAGTAGACGATTCAAACTCCTAGTGAGAAGCTAGCAGGGAGTGGTTTTGCCCAGAAATACTTATTGGTATTAAGGGTTTCCACTATATATCCTCGTGTTCAGGTTCGATCTTTCCTGTGTTGGTTTTTTAATTCTGTTGCATTACGTTCCAGGGAACAAAGCTTTGTTCTTTGGTATTTTACGCTAACCGATCGAACAATTGGTATTAGAGCCCGGTCTCTAGATTTGTCTAAGTTAGCTTTGGAGGAAAGATGTCGTCAAAAAACACGATCAATGACTCATTCTGGAAGCCTCCAATGTTGAAAAGTGAATATGATTGGTGGATCATTCAATTCGAATCACATACCCAATCACTTGATGCTCAAATATGGAAGGTGATTGAGTTTGGTGATGTCATTATCTATGATCTCTTTGGCGCAGACAAGACCAAGATTAAGGAGCGAAAAGATTATAGCGACGCTGATTACAAAATCTTGGAGAAGAATGCTAGGGCAAAGAAGATGCTTCACATGGCACTAAGTCCTAGTTATCTCAGAAAGGTGTTGAAGTACAAGACTGCTAAGGAAATATGGGATGCTCTAAAGATGACTTACTCTGGAAGTAGCGATGTCAAAAAGAATCGTCTTTTGGCCGCCCAAAAGGATTACGAACAAGCTATTCAGGAAAAGGATGAATCTTTAGAAGAGTTCATGCAAGATTTGAAGGATACGTCAGCCAGATGGAGTTTCTTGGAGAAGACATCCCTCAATGGAAAATATCCTATCAATTCATGCAAGCCTTGAATTCAGAGTGGGATGGGTTTGTCAACGCTCTTCAAGCTCAGAAAGATATCAAGGAAATATACCTTGAAGATCTTGTTTGAATTGCCGTCTCGAAAGTCATTCTGGTATTCTTGAGCGGAAGTTGCTCACAAGGAAGGAAGCTGACAAAAGCCAATCAATTGCTCTAAAGGTTGAAAGGGCATTTGATCTATCACAGATGGAGGATACTGGGATCAACAATGATGATATTATTTATTTATTCACATGGGCTTTCAGGAAGGCTTTGGAAGGATGCAAAAACGCTCGCGGTTCCTCAGAAGGGAACACATATGTCAAAAAGGTGATATGCTATCATTGTCAGAAGACGGGGCACTTTGCGAGAAATTGCTTTAAGAAGAAAGCTGGAGAACCCTCTGTTCCTGAGGAAAAACGTGCAATGACAGCCATATGGGGAGATTCAAACTCCGAAGCTGAAGGAGACAATGCTCGAAAGGAAGTATGTCTCATTGCTGACAAGGCCTCATCCGAGAACAAGGTAAACCATTCCTATCTCCTCACTAAGTTACAAGTTAAAACCAATGCTCAATTAATTTTCATTATTAAACTACTCGGTGAGGAAATTGAGAATCTACATGGAGAGTTGGAGGTAAAAGAGGAGGAACTATCTAAAATGGTTGATGAAAATAGACTCTGATCTGAAAAAGTCACCAAACTTAGTACCCCTTCCTATACATCCAACTCGTGTAGGATATGTCCTGAATTCAAGTCCTGTATCAGCACTCTTGAAAGTAACGTTACCAAGCTTGAATCTAAAATTCTTTCGCCTTTTGTGCGTAATGAGAAGCTTGGTAATGAACTTGTTGACTTCAAGAGGAATGAGGATCGAAAGAAGAAGTGGTGGATAGATGAGTATGTTACTTCCAAGATAGAAGGCTTAAAAACTGTTCTCACGAATCAATTTGTCTCATCTTGTTTTGGACTTGGCTATGGTATGCCCAACTCCTCAAAAACTCATGTACCTCCTAAAATAGAGCCTGAATCCCCTAAGGAAACACAACACAAAAATCCCCATTATGGGTGTAATTATAATGTTGCAACCTCTGGTAGGAACAATTCTATTGAAGGCAAGAGTACATGGTCTGATGGGAAAAAGGCGTACGGGATTAGTCATGTCCAGAATACCAAACCGACACAAATTGACTTTGAATCAAGGAAAGTTAACATACTCATCCGGCCACGACAAAGTAAGTACATTGACCCTAAGCATCATCGTGCTTGTTGGCATTGCGGTAACGTGGGGCATTACAAGCATGAATGCGAATTCAAAAATCAAGTTGAGGAAAAGTCACGTAAAGCTCATTGGTCTCATGCTAATGGTCAACCTAAGGGTACGCCAAGGGAAAGGGTTGAGGTTAATCAACCCAAACCTAAGGTGGCGCCCAAAGGTCAACCCCGTGGTACCCCGAGGGTAAGGGTTGAGGTAAATCAACCTAAGCCTAAGGTGGCGCCCAAAGGACTGCAAAGGCATACACCAAGGGTAAAGGTTGAGGTTAATCAATCCAATCCTAAGATAGTATTCAAGGATCAGTTTGCTCTCATGCCAAGCAAGCCTAAGCTTGCTTGGGTTCGTAAAAACTAACCTCTTATTCACGGTGAGGCAAGGAACTATTCTCGGCACGTAACAACACATAACAAGGAACAAAAGATGGTTTAGCTCACTTCATCAGCACACCGGAGGTTCCATTACTTTTGGCAACAAGAGTAAGGGAGAAGTTTTCAGGAACGAACCAGGTAAGTATTTCTAATAAAATTTCTGTGAAAAAAATTTGAATTTGGTAGACAACTTGATATTTGACCTGTTGAGCGTAGCTCACTTGTGACAAAGGGAGAAGAATAAAAGTTGTCTTTACTAATGATGGTTGTAAAGTTAAACGTCTAAGCACAGGTAAAATCATGCATACTCAAAGGGATCTGCACCAACAGTGTGTACAAACTCGTCTCGACTTTTGTCCCTGAGGAGGAACAAAACTTGAATGTTGCACGTATCACTCCCAGTCAAGAGCCCTCAACATATTCTGGATCCAATCCAGGGGGAATACAAGAAACGTCTGAGGGAGAGACCGAGAACAACACTGGGGAGGAAAGTAACGATCCTTTAGAGAATATAGATGATAGTTCCCCTATAGGGAACACACAGGAGGAAGCCGTTGCCTAAATAGCCATTACAGAATCTCATCGAGCTCCTTGTAGTGTGGGCCTTCCAGGATGGCCCAACGATCATGTTTGCAACGTTGTTATTCAAGTAGATAATGCCTCATCATCTCATTCCATCAATGATGACTCTAGTGAAGTAACACTCCCTCCATTTCCTTCAAATGAATTTTGTGCTTTCACCTCTTTTATTTCCTTGGCAGAACCAAAGACTATTAATGAAGCTCTTATGGATCCGAAATGGATGAAAGGCATGTAGGACGAACTGCATTAGTTCAAGAGGAACAAGTTATGACGATTGGCTCCCAAACCAGGGAACAAAACAATTATTGGAACCAAGTGAGTGTTCAGAATCAAATTGGATGACAAGGGTCAAGTAACAAGGAACAAAGAAAGGTTGGTGGTCAAGGACTACAACTAACAAGAAGGAAAGAGTACACTGGTCATGCAAGTGTATCTAGATGATATCATCTTCGGCTCCACAAATGGCTCCTTGGTGAAAAAGGGTGTGAAGCTCATGGAAAGCGAGTTCGAGATGAGTATGGTGGGGGAACTCATGTTATTCCTAAAATTGCAAGTGTTTCAAGGTGAAAATGGAACAAGCATGCATCAACAAAGCATCTATGAGAATCTTGAGATATTTGAAGGGAAAAGATGATTTCTGTCTATGGTATCCTAGAGGCGGAAACATGAGCCCGATAGGATACACGAATGCTTACTTCACAGGGAACAAAGTTGATCGCAAACATGTCATAGTTGTCGTCTGTTGCTCACAACTCCTATGGTTACAACAATAGCTAAGTAACTTTGTTAATCGTCTTAATTATGTTCCAATTCTTTGTGACAACACTAGTGTTATAAATATCTTTAAGAATCTCATGCAACACTCAAGGACTATACACATTGAGATAAGGCACCACTTTCTTTGTGATTGTGTTCAGAAAAGTTTGGTGACTATGGAGTTCGTAATAATTGAGGATGGATCAAGTCGCCGACATCTTTACCGAGGCACTCAATAAGGAACCCTTTGAGAGACTTCGACTAGAACTTGGTATGATTTCCCTTTAATTATTGTGCTTTCCTTATAAAACCCCCAATGACTGATAGAAACTAGGAAACTTACTTATTATAGACATAATCTTATAGAGCTCTACAACTCCTCTTTTTCATTATTTGTTTTGAGTGTCTTGTCTAGCTGAGCCTACGTCCATGATAATTGAATTGATTATGATTGCTTGCTCTATCTGTTACTCTGCATGAAAAGGTTTTATTCTCAGCCCAAAAGAAACCCTCTTGATGATTTGAACCCACGCTATAAGCCCATAGGATAGCGGGTCTCTACATCCGTCCCTAAGCCTAGTCATGGTTGCACATTCCTATGAGCCAGTTTTATTCATCCACAACTGGAATCTCTCACCATGATTTAAAACATATGAATTCCATGAATACATTTATTGTTTTGTGTGTGATGTTCTTCTGTACCATCTCTGGTAACGATACCCCCGCATCATACCACTCCATCTTTTGGAAACCATGGAACTGGCGGCGATTGATCTTACTGGATGGGGAAGTGTGCATGAGCATGAAAATATTGCAGTGAATCGATAGGCGCCGCAATGATGAAGGGGCAATAATTACAGGGAAGTAAAAAAAAGGAGAAGAAGAAGAAGATATTCTCCTCCCAGTGGTGATGTGAAGACTAATTTCATGAGCATCGTGAACAGATTTCTGCATTTAGTTCTGATCAGTAACGTTCCCTCCTGAGAGCTGAAGTGTAATTCTCATTCAAGGCTTTGTGTTGCTGGAGAAATTGCTTGAAAAGAGGTCGGTTAAATTGGCTAAGGTAGTCTTGCAGCACATAGAGCATTTCGGCCATAACGAACACACATTCTCTTCCTTACCCAGGATTGGTCAAGAAATTTCTACTAAATTTAATGGTCTATTATAAGGAGAATGAGGTGGCGTTCTTTAAATGCTTGCATGAAAGTAACTTGAGGAAAATGAAGTTTAGAAGATATAAAGATGTAGATTGGATTAGGGCTCAGGAGTATGAGCAAGTTGATGACGTTGAGGAAATGACATCTGAGAGCCCTTAAAGGGAACAAATGAAGAGCTGGATTTGGTCTATGCAATGAAGAACAAAATGAAGAATATGGGAAAATTAGTTGGTTGTTTAAGGCGATTGGTGGTGAGCTTTGAGAAGGAGACGTCCTTTGTAAAGGACGTGTTGTAATCTGTGGGGACTGCATTGAACTGTTAGCATATCAGTCCACTTCTTCTGAAGGAACATAGCACACCTGACCTGATTCCATGGCCATCCAACCCAACTTTTGTTCCCTAGCCGCATTATCTAATCTTCGTGTTTCTTTGTACTTTTCTTGCTTGTCTTTTATTTTCTTTTTAAGTGTTATGGACGTATGGTGTCTACAGGGCTAGGTGCTTTTAATATTAATTGAAAATTTTGCTTTTGTTGTGTCGTTCTATGAGCTCTAGTGTCTATATCATTTAAGTGTTTCTTTTTTATGATGCCAAAAGGGGGGGAAATAAAGAAGATAACATGAACTGAGGGGGAATTCGTATTCTTGTTTTGGTAGTTGTGAATCTGAGGGGGAATTGAAGTGTCGAAGTAAACTTTCGTCCTTAGCTAGAACTTATGCATTGGATTTTTGCTGTTATTGTTAAAGATGTTTGTCATCATCAAAAAGGGGGAAATTGTTGAGATGTGATGAGTTTTGATTATGACAAACATCTACTAATGGTTTACTTGAGTGTATAGGAATGTTACTATTGATTGCAGGATACAGAGAAATGCTTGCTGGGTTACACACGAAGTATCCTTACTTCGAGTGGAAGGCAGTTGTGCGGTGAAGATCGAGAAAATCCGAAGATAATATTGGTGAAGATATTTGGAGGATATTCTTGAAGAAATCTGGAAGGAAGAAATACATTAAAAGAAGAGAAGAGTTTGTTACAAGGAAAAAGAAGATTTGGAGAGAGAAGATTGCAAACAAGGAAAATATGGAAATTATATCTAAGGAACAAATTTTTCCTTAAAGATAGAATTTACCATATCTTTAATGAAGATTTATAGAATCTCGGATTTGAAGTCTTGGAGAAAAAGATAGAAGATTATTTGGAAGGAAAGAATGATATTTTATTTAAGGAAGCGACTTCCATAAAAAATATATCATATCTTTTGTTAAGCTTTATGGCAATTCAGATAGAAGAATTGGAGCACAAGAAGACTTCTAGTTAGGGTTATTTAGTTTGCTATATATTATGAGGGATTCATGTAGTTTAGCAACTCTTTTGAGAACCGAAAAAGAACTAGAGCGTTGAGAGTTGTGAAGAGAGAGACTACGAGTGTTAGAGATTGAGTTCAAGAAGAAGAGAGATCCGAGATCTAGGTGAGAAGCTTAGAAGAGTGATCCAAGTTCTTATTGTAACAAGAAATCAATAACACAAGTAGACGATTCAAACTCCTTCTTGTGAGAAGCTAGAAGGGAGTGGTTTTGCCCTGAAATACTTATTGGTATTAAGGGTTTCCACTATATATCCTCGTGTTCAGGTTCGATCTTTCCTGTGTTGTTTTTTTAATTCCGCTGCATTACGTTCCAGGGAACAAAGCTTTGTTCTTTGGTATTTTACGCTAACCGATCCAACAATGTGTAATGTCCAAATTATGTCCTCTTACTCTATGAACACTTACGTGATTGCATGCTTCTCTGAAACTTCTTCTTGCATGAAAAAGGTCTTATTTGAAGCGCAAAAGAGTCCTCTTGATGATTTGATCCCTCATTATAAGCCGAAAGGATAGAGGTACTCTGCAGCCGTCCCTAAAGCCTTAAATCATGATTGTATATTCCTATGAGCCAATCTTATTTCATCACATCTGGAATCTCTCATCATGATTTTTTAAATATTCGTGTTATTATTTTTGTATGATATTCTCTTGTACCATCTCTGGTAACGATACTCCCATATCATACATCTCTACCTTTTGGATTGCCTTGGAAAGAGAAAGGTTGTCCTTGCCACGCGAGTAGTTGGTTGGGTAAAAGTAAAGGTGGAGTGTGTCAGATTTGTGTGTCTGCAGCGTGTGACTCTTCGAGGTTGAAATGACGCCTAAAATTGAATAGGTAGGCAATTATTACTGCCAAGTGAAAAAGGAAAAGTGAAGAGGGCTATTTGAAAAGTGTGTACTTTTTGCGGTGATTATGGCGTGTGAACAGGGAAGGAAATCTCAAACGACTCTTTTCAAATACAGATGGAGTGATCAACGGACGATTCCCCTAACCAAGTAAGATTCTCTTCCCTTATTTAAACCCATCTTCCCAAATCCTAAAACCTCACGCTCTCAAAATCTCAAGAAATCTCTCAAACTCTTGCTCCTAAAAACTCCCAAGCTCCTCAGAAATGGCCTCCAACTCCTCAACCCAAACACCCACCTTTGTCATCGCCAACGACAAAAACCTAGACACCCTTCTTCAGAAATTGGCCGCCGCCGGATATATGTCCCAAAAACCACTCATCCCCAACCCTTCTCCCATTCTCATTGAGTCTCCATTCATTGACCCATGTCTGCCATGGTGGTCTACTCCGAGCCCAAAACTACCGAGCCCACTATCCCAAAACCCCAAGCCTCTCCTCTCCCCTCCAAGCCTATCATTCCCGAGAAGAACAATGCCAACGAGGACGAGCTCGGCCTGCCGGCGACGTCTCTGAGACGGCGCCAAGGCAAGAAGAAACTCTAGAAGACTTTGAGAAGGAGCTCGATGCCGATGTCTTCATTCTGTCCTCGCAAGGAGGAAAGAAAGATGGCAGAAGCAGTGGAGTCACCGGGAAGAGGAAATCCCGCTCTCGGATTGCCAAGGAAGCCACCCAGTTGTCCTCAGAGGAGACGCTTGAGGAAGTGCCCGAAGTCAGATCACCTAAGTCCAAAAAGGACAAAGCAACTCCCCTAACAAGGAAGAGTGCCAGAAAAGGGAAAGGGGGAGCTCTGAAAAGGGAGAGTCCTATGTTGAAGGACGTGTCTGGGCGGTCAATAGTGAGGGAACTAATTTTGGAGGAAAAGTTCATGAAGGAGAATGGGCTGGAGAAAGTGTCTGAGCTTCTCAAGGCTCAGAAATTGGGACATCTGTTCGAAGAAGAGGAGAGCGCCAACTCGGAGCTCTTCAGGGAATTCTACGGGAGCTTCTCGCTTGAGGAAAGGCCTCATGCCATCACAGGGAAGTTTATCGCAAAGGGGCAGCAGTGCTCCATCTCCAGGATCGAACTTGCCTTTATTCTAGGAGTTCCTCATGAGGGTTTCTGCAGCTACTCCAAAGGTCAGTTGCCACAACACGTTCAGCCGATGCAGTTAAAGAAGAAAATCAATGAAGACGACAACCCACCAAATGCTGATGTGAAGACGAACTCAATGGGGGTGATCCACCGACTCCTTCACTCCGTTCTAATCAGCAACATCACTCCGAAAGAACAAAAGAGGAATACCATCCTCATCCAGGACTTCATGCTCATGAAGAAGTTGCTCAACGGAGAACAGGTGAACCTTGCTAAAATTGTCCTACTGCACATGGAGCATGCAAGCAACAATGAAACTCATGCACTGCCTTACCCCAGCCTTGTCAAGAAAATTCTTTTGAGTTTGATGGTGTATTCTGAGGAGAATGAAGCGGTATTCTACATGCACCTGGATGAGAGCAACCTCGGAAAGATGAAATTCAAGAAGGATAGGAACACAAGATGGATAAGGACTCAAGATGCTCAGGTGAAAGAAGCTGAGGAAGTTTCGTCTGAGAGACCTGAGGGGGAACAAAGTAAAGAGCCAATGATGGTCTATGAATCACAAGCTGCCATAGGGAAATTGGGCCGAGCTGTTGCAAGTCTATCTGATCAACAACACCGGCTGATAGGGACTTTTGAAAAGGAGATGAGTCTTGTGAGACTCAAATTACAAAGGATAGAGACTGCCCTTGGAAGTCTTCTGCCTCGATCAACTCCTCAAGACGTCGACATTGAGTGATCCTATCTTTCCGTGGCACATCTGACCCACACTTTTTGTTCCCCATCCATATATCATGTCTTCTCTTTGTTTTCTTTTCACTTTTATCATGCCTCAAGTTGTTTCTGGTTGTGTGCTTTTTGTTTTTGTTTGTATGGGTGATGTGATGTAAGGAGAGTGTGGCCCTATGTTAATTTTAATAGAAATTTTGTTAAGTTGTCCTGATTTATGAGCTCTTAATTAAGGTGCTAGCAGACTTAGTTCATTCTTTTTTATGATGCCAAAAGGGTGAAATTAGAGGATAGCAGGACTTGAGGGGGAATTCATGACTTAGTCTTAGTTCGTTGTTTTTCTGAGGGGGAATTTTTAGTGTTTTGATAGTCTTTGTTCCTTAGCTAGTATATATGTCTCGGGTTTATGGTATTTTTGTTAAGGATGTTTGTCATCATCAAAAAGGGGGAAAGTGTTGAGATGTAATGGGTTTCGATTAAATGAAAAAAATCCACTAATGATTTACTTGGGTGCATAGGTATTGTGACTAGTGATTGCAGGAACGAGAGATGTCTTGCTGGATTTCATGAGACGTAAGGTTATGTCGAATGGAAGCCAGCTGTGTAGTATAGGTCCACCCGAGGAAGAATATTGGTTGAGATATTTTGGAGGATGGCCTTGGAGAAATAAGAAAGAGTTGTCTCGCAAATAAGGAAAGAAGATTTCTCAAATAGGAAAGAAGCAACTCGGTGAAGAATAGGTCTTGAGACACGCGCCCGTTTGAATCATCGAAGAAATAAGAAAATCATATCTATAAGGAATATTTCCTTATAGATAATGTTTCCTTATACAAAAGAAGTGGCGCGCCTAATGAAGACCTAATGTTGAAGACTTGGAGATCAAGTTGGAAGATCACACGGAAGGAAATAATATTTTTGGAAGAGATTTCCTTAGGAAATAATATTTTTGGAAGAGATTTCCTTAGGAAATAATATTATATTCTTATGATGAGATTTATGGAAAATAGGGAACAACTAGATATTGTATTAGGTTAGAGCTATTTAGATTTCTATATATTGTAAGAGATTTACATAGCGTAGCAAGACTTTGAAGAGCGAAACCCTAGTGCATTGTTTAGAGTTGTTCTACGAGTGTTAGAGATTGAGATTCAAGTGAGAAGAGTGATCCGAGATCTGGGTGGGAAATCTAGAAGAGTAATCCAAGTTCTATTGTAATCAAGAAATCAATACACAAGTAGACTCGTTCAAACTCTTTTCGCTAGAGAGGAGTGGTTTTCGTCTCAAAGTACTTACTGGTACTTCAGGTGTTTCCACTATACATTATTGTGTCAAGGTTTGGTTTTCTTTGTTACCTGTCTCTTTACTTTACTACGCGTCAAGGAACAATAGCTTTTGTTCCTTGATATTTAGACGCTAATCGATCCAACAAAACTCATTGATGGACATTGGCATCTTTTTCTTTTTCTGCCATTTCTATTATTTTTCTTCTTTCTTTTCTACCCTCTTTTCGTCTTTTCTTTTTATTCAATTTTTATTAGTTTTCTTCTTTACTTTCTACCCTCTTTAAATTCTTTTCTTTTCTGTACCAATGCTTATTGTAACTCTAATTTTATCGATCTTGACATTTTACCCGTTTTTTTTATCTTATGCATTGCTTACAATACTGTTTTGTGATATTTATATTAGACTTTGTATCTTGTTTTTGAAAATTTTGGATAATAAAGTCGGATCTTGGATCTTGACATTTTACCCGATTTTTATTTTTTATTTTTCACACATGTTAAAATGATATTTGTGGTGTTGACAATAGACCTTATATTTCAATTTTAAAAAATTTGGGTTATAAAGTCATGTTTTAAATGTCATCTTGTAAAGTCTTAGCACTTAAAAATCTGGATTTGAAACAGTTGGATTATACCATTGCTTATTGTAACTTTAATTTGATTGATCTTGGCTTTTTACCCGATTTTTTTATCTTGTGTATTGGTTAAAACACTATTTTGTAATATTTATAAAGACTTTATATCATGTTTTCAAAAATTTCGGGTTATAAAGTCTGATCTTGGGTCTTGACATTTTACCCAGTATTTTAATTACTTTTCACATAAGATAAAATATATTTATGGTGTTTCCAATAGACCTTATATTTCAATTTCGAAAAATTTAGTTTATAAAGTCTTGTTTTAAATGTCATCTTGTAACGAATTAACACTTGAAAATCCGGATTTAAAATACTTCGATTATAAAGTCATAGTTCAAAAATTAAAATTTTAACGTGATAACATTTAAACACGGTGCAGAAATAAAACATCCACCTTAAACAATACCTCATTCTATTAATTAAAAGAGACTACTATTAAGCTTTTATACTTTATGTGTTCACTAGTAGAAAAAACACCTGTTGCAGCCCCCCTGTTGAGGCGGTCACCTTAAAACCCGACGCAAAAAGTCTTATTCTACTATCTGTTGAGGCGGTCAGTCGTTTAGTTCGCTGCAACAGGTACTTTAGAGGCGGGCAAATATCCGTTCGCCTCAAATAATATTTGTGTTTTTGACTTGTTGAGGCGGTCAGTAAGGCGCCCGCCTCAACAGAACCCAAAATTAGAGGCGGGCAAAACTCTGCCCGCCTCAACAGATATCGTCTCAAAAAATTTAAACAGAACCCAAAATTAGAGGCGGGCAAAACTCTGCCCGCCTCAACAGATATCGTCTAAAAAAATTTAGAGGCGGGCGTTTTGTGCCCGCCTCAACAGATATAGTCTAAAAACTCTGCCGGCTTAACTCCTTCCTCCTGTTAACTCCTTTCTCTCGTTCTCCTTCCTCCTCTCATCTCCTTCCTCTCATCTCCTTCCTCCTCCCATCGTCTCCCTCCTCCTTTCTCTCATCGACTCCTGTTAACATCTCCTCCGTCAACCACCTCACCATCAACCACCTCCGTCAACCGCCTCCAACCTCCTCCTTCATCATCTTCCTCCTCCAACTCGCCTCCTCAGATCTCCTCCTCCTCCTCAGATCTCCTCCAACCGCCACCATCAACCACCCCATCAGATCTCCTCCTCTTCTCCAACTGCCACTAGTAGAAAAGGCTGGTCCAGATCTGAGCCAAAAGATTCGGTCGAGGCGGGTCGAGTGGGTCGAGTCCAGTGACAACGAGTGGGTCGAGGCGGTGGATTTCTGAGCCAGCAGAGGCGTCTTCCTCAGATTCGTTCAATCGCCATCCAGATCTGGCTAGGGTTTGTTTGTCGTTGTCGTCTCCTCTTCATTCCCAGCTAGGGTTGCGACATCAGATCTGAGAACGAGGCTTCAGATCTGAGAACGAAGCTTCAGATCTAGTTCATTCGTCGTCGACATCAGATCTGGTTCACGAGGCTTCAATTTCGAATTCCCGTTTAGATTTTTTTTGCGTGTAAGTTCACGACATCAGATCTGGTTTTTTTTGCTTCTAAGTTGATTTAGGGGCTTCAAGTTTCTTTGTATTGTTCCCAGATTGTAAAGATTAGACTTAATCCATTAATTTTGTTGAAGTTTTGTTTTTGTTCAAACCGTTCGATTCTCAAATCGTCAAATCGTCTCATGTTCTCAAATCGTCATCTGGATCGAATTAATTTGTTGCTGCAATTATTTTTGGTTTTCCAAGCTTTTTTGAGGCGGGCAAAAGAGTGCATTCGCTTCAAAAAACCAGGTCTGTTGAGGCGGGCATACGTTTTGCCCGCCTCAATAGGCTATGTTTTCAGATATTTTTACCCATTTGTTGAGGCGAACGTATTTATGCCCGCCTCAACAGGTCACTTGTTGAGGCGAACAAATGCCCGCCTCAACAGCTCATGACCTGTTGCAGCCCCCCCTGTTGCAGCGACCCCTGACCGCCTCAACAGGGGGGTTTTTGACCGCCTCAACAGGTGTTTTTTCCACTAGTGGTTATATAAAAATTAGTCTCACGTATGTGCAAGTTCTCCCCCTCAGAGTTAAAATCTTGGCAATGTCAATGGTCCTAACAATAGACAAGGAGATCCGCTATCCGAAGATCTTTCCCCTCTTCAAACAAAAACCCGAAGGGAACCTCTTTTCGCACCCAAACACCATCCTAATTACAGATATCATCCAAAACACCCTAGACCAAGTTATGGCACAAGCAGGCCCCAAGTTAGGGACACTACAATGGAGAAGAAACCTATTTTGAAGACTGAGAGACTGCAATCTCAAAGCAACAAAACATAAGCAGAAGCATCTTGAGCCACATAGACTCCAAATCCACCAAGGCGGAAGGGCAGGGTGGCATAACGCCACTGCCAATCACCAAAACAAGCAAAACCGGCCAAAATTTTTTCTTGAAGAACCTTCCTTAAGGCAGGTCAAAGGAGAGAAGAGTAGAATCAAGTTTCTAGGGAAGGAAAGTTATGAGAGAGAAGTACACCCCACCCACACCCACAAAACTACGCAGTAGAAGAATACCAAATTGGGGGGTCATTAAGCTCGGAAACAACCTTTATCAACCCCATAGCGACTGCAAAAGGATGCATCCAAACTGACCGACCCTCCAAGGAGCTTGACTCCATCTAAGGGACGAGCCATCTTTTGAGGAAAAAGCACGAGATCTTAGCTCCTCGGATTTGGGTTCGGCCAAAAGAGTTATGTTTTCTCGACGCTTAAGTGCAACCCCATAGCCGGTCCTTCTTTAATAATCAAATGCTAGGCTTTGGAAACCAATGAAGTGTCCTCAGTAATGGTTTCATCATCCATATACCATGCCATAAAATTCAGGTTGCAGTTATCATTGACCACCTGAACAAGTGCATGTAAGGTAAGCGCAAACAACAAAGGCCCTAACGAGTCACCTTGCTGAACTCCTTGGCAAGAAATCAAGGTAGACTAAATTCCACCCAAGGAGAGATCGAAAGAAAGCGACGTCGGACCTCAATAAGCATAGTATTGTGGTCTATGAAGTTGAAAGTATTACTAAAATCCACCAGAAGCATATACATTTTACACTCCCTCCCTTTGGCCTCGACGAACCTGTCAACTGCATGAAGGATGACCTCACTCCCATTAGGCACACCCATACCAAACTGAAAATTCCCAAGGTGAGAACCAACAACATATCCAACCACAGAAACAACAACCTTAAGGGAAAGTCTTCTCCAAACCATACCAACCGCAATGGGTCGGATCCCTCCTCCGGGCTTGAGCAAAGGCGTAAGTGGCGCACTTGCAATTAACTCACCTAAGGCGGAAGGACAATTACCCACGAGTAACCGATTAACCACAACGGTTATATAAGTTGCTAAGTTCGAAGACCATCACGCCCACAAAAAGATCCCTTAAGGAAACATTTAATCTTACTCAATAAAACATCCTTGGAGACCGAAATAACCTCAACATTCCCATCAGATGGAGGCAAGACGGGGCGCAGAGCATGAGAGTGCTTCTTCTCTAAATCTCCTAAAGTCTCTTCTCCCTTGGGAGCAACCCTGACGATGTGAAAAACCTAACAACGGTCGAAAGTGCCCATCACTAACTTTTCTCAAGAATTGCTTCCTTTTTAGCTCTTCTAAGCTATGGTTGTTTTTCTCAACCTCTCCATTCATCCCGAAAGAGTAAGAGAAAACCACACCATATTTGAGAACCTCTCTAACCAATATCTCAGGTGCTCCGAGTTTTCTCCAGACTCGAAGAGCCAACGATATACCTTCAGCTTGACACCATTCTTTCTTTCCATCCTTGTTATCGAAACAGACTCGATTAACGGGAGAAGGAGCAAAAGGACCCAAGAGGCATGGTCAAGAGGCGATCTAAAAACTTTATCCAAAGCTGCTTTAAGACATCGAGAAAAGGTAAGACAATTGGCTTTTGGGATGCTTTTCACAGTACGTCACTTTCCACCAAAAACTTCATGCAACAATTCAGTATTGAAAGAAAAGGAAGAAGAGGCTCCTAACAAAGCAATTGTATCACCATGGATAATATTAGGGAAACCATCAGGGGATGGAGGAGAGATACCTTGAATATATAACATGGGATCACTAGCATGACCTTAACAACATGCCTCTGAAATATCAAAACTATCAACATGTATACAACTCTTAGAGAACGCGTGGCTGCATAAGCAAGTTCCACACACCCAAACTTTAAGATACAAAAATAAAAATAAAAATAAAAAAAGACCTACACAAGAACCTGCAAACAGGAACCTTCACAAACATAAAACAAAAGCACAAAAGGACAAACAAACATTCACACACCCGATTAAACAACCGACAACAAAGAAAAATCAAAGAAACATAGCCCCACCACTCAACCACATATGAATTACAGTAATGCAGCACAACCCCGACTAGAGAAACCAGTTTGCAGCCTAAAGCCGTTGGAAAACCCCCACAAACTGACGACCAGAGCAGCCTGAATCGAACAACACCCGACGACAACCAACACATCCCCAATCAAACTCCGACCGAGTTGCGCCCGACTATCCCGATATAACAACCCCCCCACACACACACCAGCGCCCAACAGCCCAACAACGCACCGAGACGCCCGACCAACCCCAAAACATCCTCCAATTGCACATGTTTGTGCCTATAAATACTATGATGGTCGCAACGCGTTCATGAGTATCGACGTGTCGAAGTACAACCCTGGTGGTGCAAGAATGAAGGCCCTGATCATAAGGCGGTTGAAGATATTAAATAATAATGTATATGGTAAAGAGATATTAAATAATATCAAAAAGATATATCTTTTTATCAAGCTTATTTATTTAAGATATAAGAAAAAAGATATAGTTTTATTTCCTTAGAGATAGAATTAGGGTTAGCCTATATATAAAGGGCTTCCATACAATTGTAAATAAGGTTTTTCCCCAAGCAATATATGAATTCGAGTTTTACCCTAGAGGGTTCTTCATAGCGTTGAGTTGGTAACGTCGAGTTTGATCATTTTCCTACATCTTTGCTTAAGTATCCACTTGTTGGTATTTTCGCTACATACAATTGTGGCCCACCGTGGGGCAAAATAAAAAAAAGTGTCACCTTTCCACTACAAAAGACCTTTCTTTAGCCAAAAAAACCATGACCAATCCAGAATATAGCCACTAGAAAGTTGTAGTTGAAAATCAACAGCGGGATCCAGACAGACGCAGAAAACGCTCATTCCAAGGAGCCAGAATCTCCCAAAGTCTCCAACCAAGACAAAGGAAAAACCATTGAAGATGAGACCGTGACCACAGAAAAACTACGTAGCCGATTCAATAAGTTTGAAGATACTTGGAAGCAACAAAGGACTGACGCGGAGAAATGGATGACAAAATTATCCCAAGAAAACGAGGCCCTTCGTGTCTCCAAGGTGCCAAAGAGAGAACCTTCAACTTCGAGTGATCAAGGTGTAGCGCAAAGGTTAGATATGGATACAACCGCTGAAGCGAGAATCCTATGACGGCCCTTGTTCCAACGACCGTGATGATACCTAGAAGACCACGTTCGGGATACCTTCCAATGGAGACTAGACAAGATGAGGGGCCACTTAGCAGTACGTCAAAGAAGGATATAGAGGCTATGATAGAAAGAAAGTGGGCGGCAAAGTTCGTCTTGTTGAATGAAAGGATATCAAAACTCCCTAGCGTACCTAGACCCATCGAAGAAGAGGAAGAAAATTGCAACGTGGTGAGTCCCTTTGTGAACGGCATCGCCTTTTGTGGCATACCTAAGAGGTTCACCGTCCCAAATATACCCTTCTATGATGACAAGGCGGATTCGGACGAGCACGTGTCGATTTACAAGAAGATGATGATGAGTGTAGTTCCCTCCAGCTTGAAAGAAGCGGTGATGTGTAGATGGTTCGATTCTAACTCTAGAGCAAGTGGTAATAGAGCATATCAACAACGTGGAACATGTAAAAAGGCGACACCTAGGTGTTCGGATCTCGCCTAGACGATCAGGCGATGTCCAAAATGCCCTTTCGAGGTCAAGGAGGGCGTTTTGCATGAGGCGGTCGCCTTTCTCGCCTTTTGGATTATTTGACATTTTAGCGTTTTTTAAAGAAAATATCATCTTAGTTGGTTACCTTTTGGGTTATTTTGATCTCATTACTTGTCTAAGTTAGAGAATATCGTTTTATCTTCACAAAATTACAATTTTGGAAGCTTATATACGCAACTTATTTTCCTTCAAACAATAAAACGGTCTTCACTTTTGAGTAATGACCATGTAAATTCAAAAACTATTTTCTCGTTTTACCTTTTTTTTATACAACTTACTTACCTATCTCTATTTTTATCTCTTCCTCTTTTTATTTCTTTTCAGTTAAATCATACATTCAGTAACGTAAACCATGTATGGGTTCTTTTATATTTTTGATAAACTTTTAGTTTCATACTCTTTTAATGCTTAGTATTATATCATACATCAATATGACGTTGATCTATCATCATTACCAAATTTTATACCACAAATTAGAAACCACACAAATGAAACGTCTTGATCTAAAAGACGTTCGCATTTTTCCTCGTCTCTCGCCTAGGCAATAGGACCTTTCTCGCTTTTGTTCGCCTTTCACCTTTTTCTTCGTTGCGCTATACACGGATGAAACCTCCAACCAGAACGGCTCCGAAATAAGAGTTGTCCTCAAATTAAAATAAGGGGATAGGGTGGCCAATGCTGTCAGATGTGAATTCAAAGCCACCAACAACGAGGCAGGGTACAAAGCCCTAATCGTCGGCTGGAAAGAAGCCATAGATCTCAGCGTGCAAAAGCTCGATGTGTTCTGCGACTCATTGCTCATAGTAAACCAAATCAGAGGAGAGTACACCTCTAAAGACTCAAAGATAATAGCATATCCCCAGATAGCTCGTGACTCGATTAAAAAAATCGAGACCTTTCAGATAAGACAACCCCAGAGATAAAAACACGTTAGCCGACCCGTTAGCCGGATTGGGATCATCCATCGATCTAAGAGATTATGAGAAAATTCCATTCATTCACCTAAAGAGTCCTTCAATCATCAAGGAAAGAGTAGAGGCCAAGAGTGTGCTCGATCACCATACAAGACCAGACATCATGGGTGACGCCCTTCCTAGACTGGTTGTGACGCGGTCATCTCCCGAACAACGCTTCTGAAGCAAGACACCTAAGGCAGAGAGCCACCACGTTCGTAGCGGACGATGATAGATTACTTAAGTGGTCGTCTAATGGGTTGTTCCAAACCTACACAACTAAAGAAGAAATGCTAAAGATTTTACACAAGTTGTACAATGGAGAGTACGGGAACCACTCAGGCGAGAGAAGTTTAGCACTAAAGGCGCACCCGGCTGGATATTATTGGCCCGCCATGAAGAAAGACGCCATGGAGTATGTGAAGAAGTGTGATACCTTCCAACACCATGCTCTAGTGTTGCACCAACCAGCAGAGAGAATCTACTCCCTTACACCACCTTGGCCATTCATGAAGTGCGGACATAGTAGGACTCATGCCAAGGACCTTGGGAGAACGCACCCTAATGCTCGCCATGAAAAACTACTTCTCTAAGTGAATCAAGGTGAAGCATACAAGAAAATCAATACTCCCATGTAATCTCCTTCATCGAAATAAATATTCTAGTAAGATTCTGAATCCCTCAAACTATTGTTTGTGATAACGACTCTCAATTCATAAGCCACAAGACGGTCGCGTTCTGCGAAGAAAGAGGTATTCGTCTCGTCACGTCGACGCCAAGATACCCACAACCAAACGACGAAAAAGAGTCAAGTAACAAAGTTAAGTAAGAAACTTGAAGAAAAAAATAGAAGAGTGCAAGGGAATGTGGTCTACCAACTCCCCACCGTCTTATGGGTAGATAGGACCAAGCCAAAGAGGGCAACGGGTCGAACTCCATTCTTCTTAGTCTATGGAAGTGAAGATGTGCTTCCCATTGAAGTAGAACTACCCACATAGCGGTACAAGTAACTCCTAGAGGAGCGTAATACTCCCCTCATGATGGACATTGTTCGTACCTAAGAATACCATTTAGATCGTAGCGCGTTCATAGCCGGCAACGCGTAGAGAAACGACCGAGACAGCGTGAAGAAGAGCGTGTAGATCAAGGGTCGGTTAAACATACGACTTTCCTTATTATTATTTATCTTAGAAATATTGTATATAGTAAAGAGATAATATATAAAATCAAATAAATATATCTCTCTATCTAGGATTATGTCGTTTGAAGATATAAAGAAAACTATATTATTCTTTCCTTAAAGATAGAATTAGGGTATGCCTATATATATAAGGCTCTCATATCATTGTAAACAAGTTTCCCCCGCCACGCAATACAGAAGTACTAAGAGTTTTACCTTGTTATCTATAGCGTTGAGTTGATACATTCAAGTTTGATCCAAAACCCACATCTTTTCCTAAGTTCTAACGTGTTGGTTCTTTCGCTAAAAACAATTGGAGCCCACCGGGGACTAGATAAAAAAAGTATCACCTTTCCACTAAAAAGACCACCTTTTTACCAAAGAACCCATGAGTAATTCAGAAGATCATCACCAGAAGTCCACCGGGAAGAGTGCAGCGGACCATGTCGCGAAGCACCTAGACCTGACCGACCTCCACAACAAAGAAAATAACCACAAAGAGCCAGAGACCCCCAAACTCTCTAAATTGGAGAAAGGAAAAGAAGTTGAAGAATAAGTTTTGACCGCAGATGAGTTGTGTAACAAGTTCAAGATGTTCGAGGAGACCTAAATCAGAATAGGAGCGACACCAAGAACAGGATGGCAGAGTTCTCCTAGGAGAATGAAGCCCTTTACACTTCCATTGCACCAAAGAAGGCACCTTCAAATTCGAGGTTCACGTACCTCAGACAACAAGGCGTTGCGCGAAGGTTGGACATGGATGCGGAAGTCGAGAGAGAATCCCACCACGGCGCGGTGATACCAAGGAGGCCCCAGACGAGCTACCTCCCAATGGAAGAGAGGTCACGCGATGATATGTACATAGCGGAGGTAGCAACCATGATAGAAAGTAGTGTGCATCCAAAAATCGCCGCGTTGCAAGAGAAGATAGCCCAACTACCAGGCCCCTTTGTAAACGCCATCGCCTTCTGTGAGATACCAAAGAAGTACGTCATTCCTGACATGCCCATCTACGACTGCAAGGCAGTTCCAGACGAGCACGTCTCCATCTACAAGCAAAAGATGACGACGAGCGTAGTCCCAAAATACTTGAAGGAAACAATGATGTGCAGATGGTTTGGCTCCACCTTGAAAGGCGTCGCCTTGACTTGGTTCATCAATCTACGCGAGAATAGTATATCCTCTTTCGCAAAACTCATCAACGCGTTCAAGGTGCAATTCTCCAGTACCCGACGCTTACAGATTCGCTCCGCTGATCTCTACAGGGTGGTCCAGAAGTCTGGAGAATCTCTAAGAAAGTTCCTTTACCGTTTCAATGAAGAGAAGTTGTCCATTCTGGACTGTGATACGTATACGACAGTGGAGGCGTTCTGACACGCTCTACCTCAAGATAGCAAGTTGTAGAAGACCTTGACTATGTACCTGTGTCACAGCTTCGAGGACGTGAAGTCCAAAAACTTTAGGCTTTATTCGCTTAGAGGGAGATGCAGAAGCTCCAAAGGGCGTACACTCGTCGTCTAGAAGAAATTCAGAGAGATTAGAACGTGTCGTTCGAGGTGAGAAGAGGAACAAGCCATATCATAGGAATCACGAAGTAGTGAACAACGTACGTAAGTAAGAAAGTAAGTACGTGGTGGAAGAGGATGTGTGCATGAAAGTGGGAGTGATACAAGTCATGAACACCGCTAGATGGACAAAGGAGTCGTCCTACCAGAGTGAGGCAGGCACTGAGAAAAGATGGTGCGAGTACCACAACAATAGAGGCCATAACACTGACAATTGTTTCACCCTCGGAAAAGAAGTAGTGAGACTCTTTAATAAGGGAGAGTTGAAGGATCTCCTAACCGAAGAAGGAAGAGCCACGTTTAACAAAGGTAACAAGGATAAAACAAGTAACCCCATTCATATGTCCCGTTGTCTGGGCCTGCAACATATGGACTGATAATCAGAGATAAAACAGCTAACCCCATTCATCTGGAAAATGGAAACCTCGGTTTCATCTCATCCTTAATGGCGAAGGCCCTCTCAATGTGTATTGGCATTAGAGCGGCCATCCGGTTCGGTATCTCACATGTTGAGATAGAAGGTGATAATCTTCGTCTTATTAACGTCATAAAAGACACTTGAGCTTGCCCATGGGAAATAGAACTTATAATGACTAATATTCTTATGGACCTGAGACATTTCATCTCAAGTCGCATTTCTCATATTTTTTGGAGATTAATAGTATGGCGGACCTCATAGCAAAACCACACCAATTTTCACATCCACCTGATCTTGCAGCCAACCCAGATCTTCGTGATCTCATGCTTCAAAATGCTCTAACACGTTCTGTTTCTGTTTCTAGGTAAATAGAACCCCTAAATGCTTTCCTTATTAAAAAAATTATACCGGAAGCGCTGCGCGTAGTGAAAGTAGGCATGTTAATTCGTAAAGGAAACAAATAGCAAATATTGCAATATTTAGATGTAGAATATCTGCGAAGCATAATGTTTGACGGAGGTGAAAAGCCGACACATATAGCGTCGTGAACAAAGGAAATACAATTACGTGGGGAAGATGAAAGCAAGTCGGTCCATTCCTCTCATGATTAGGGACTCAAGGGAAACAGAAAGTGAACATGAAGTGTTTAACGGGGGGAACTCCTCTCCAGACCGACCTAGTAGGCTGCTGCTGGTTAATTAGAAGCCATTTCACCTGCCTTCTGCTTCTTCTTCTTCTTCCTCTTCCACATCCTCACTGTTGCCTCGCTTTCATCTGCACAATCTTTCTGTTTCTCCGTTTAAGTAGGGCTGAGCAAGTTGAGGAGGTTCATTGAACTTGGACTCATTTTCAAAGGCCACAAACAAAGCTGCTATAGCCTACATAAATAAAGAAAAAGCAACAAACACTAACCATGCATAATTACTCACTTTTTAGAATCACTTTTTCAAGGCATATATGCACACAGTTGTTGCAACACTTTCATTCTTCACCCTGCCACTTGCTTCAACTACTCCTAATCTGTAAAGAGTATAAACCCAAGTACTACACACCAAATGGGGATTTAAGGGTCCCTATAAACACTAAACATCATATCAGAAAAAATACTACAGCAAGATGATTCTCTTCACTATGTTGGAACAAGCATCATCGGCACCTCATTTTTAGATTATTCTGTAGATTGCAACTTGCAAGACATAAAATTATTTCTAGTTTCAAGAGACATGGACAGTATAACATACCTCTAATGCACCAACGACGATCCATAAAAAGTGTCTTAAACTGCTGTTAGTACAAGCACCAAAATAAACTTTGAAACAAAAAACTGGACTCAACAAAGAAGATGTGATATTGTGTTGATTCCAGCTGATTCAACCATGGGTCATTTATTCAAACAAACAACATTAATTCACTCCACATAAAAAACATTACAATGACCACAAAAGTGCCTCATCTTTACAATCAACTTTATAAACAACTACTAAAACTCCAGTAATGAACAAGCGGCATTAGAATTGTCCATGCCTGTAGTAATTCTACGACCATCCTTTTCAACTTCATCGGAAAAATGCTGTTCACTCACTTTTGGACGTTTAATCTTGGTATAGTCACTCCCTTTTCACATCTGACATCTTGAACCCTCACACAAGATTAAGAGTGTGCCATCCTTAAAGGTGATTATTGTAAACATTACCGCCTTCGATCCAGTTAATCACCAGCAATTACTCACTAATTCGGACAACAAAAAAGGAGAATGGGTTTTTGATTGATATTCACAAGGTATCCACAGGATAACAACCAAGAACGCGAAGAAAGGTTGCAAATTCCTGTAACAAAAGGTTATATATATCAAAACGAATGGTAAAGGTTTGCATCCCCATTATATATAATGAAAAAGAAACAGCAAAGGCGTCTTTAAAGTGTTTTTCTAAAGCTACAGTTTGACACCAAGAAGATCATTCATTTGGAAACAGAATCTTTAACTCAGGGTCAATATGATTGGAAATAAGAACTAAACATGTTGCAGCTTATTCAGGATATGAAATCAAATTGGTATTGAAAAGAAAGCTAATGTGACTTCTATGTTTGACACCAAGAAGATCATTCATTTGGAAACAGAATCTTTAACTCAGGGTCAATATGATTGGAAATAAGAACTAAACATGTTGCAGCTTATTCAGGATATGAAATCAAATTGGTATTGAAAAGAAAGCTAATGTGACTTCTATGTTTGACTTTCAACAACTACATATTACATGCAGTAAGAGTACAAGAACAATAAGCCCAATATAATCCCACCAAAGTATGGCAGGATTTTATGCAGCAAGAGTATTGCCTCATCCTCATAATTATTTGCACTAGATGCACTAAGAAAAAATCACAGTAATATTAGATCTTATTATATGCATTTGCTCTACAGCAATTCTTTTTGGCAATTACAGATGAGAAGCTAGACTCTTCAGCTAACCTCTAGAATCGAACATAAGAAAACAATAATAGATTTTTGGCAAGTATTGGATCTCATAGTTTTTGTCTTTTCGCAATATATAAAAGGGGTAGCAAACAATAGTAGTTATATAGCATTAAAAATAAAGTAACCTAAAGACTCATCAGCTAACAGCTTTGATATCTAACAAAAAGTGCATTTAGAAATAGATAATCCTTTTTGGGACCAACTCCCGCAATTCTTTCCACCACTTAAATGAGATAACATTAGAAAAAACACTAAATAAAATGATTCGTTAGAGCATTTAACACTTCAGTACAAACCTGCAGATGCTCTAAAGCATTTTGTGCACGCGGATCAGCCATTGATGCCTCAAAATCAATGTAGAAAATATAGTCAAAATACCTACAATACAGAATTTTTAGACAAATTGAACATCTCATCCTACAAGGCTACAACAGATGAATTTCCAAAGTTATTTTGTTAGGATAAATGCAAAGGAAACATCCAAGATTAAAGTAGCTTAAATGAGTTCTAGTCTATAGAGGGATGGAACGGCTACAATTATTTTGAGATGGTACGATGGATAGATAATCTTTCCCGTGGTTCAATATATCATGTAGAATCAATGACACACTAACAATGCTGTTTCATTTGTATCATACAGGACGTCCAAATCCACCTAGGAAGAGAGGGTTAAGCCTCCTTAGGCACCCACCAACTTTAGTTATTACAAACATTTTTATACCTACATGCAAGGTTGTTTGCATCCTTATCTTTATTGTTGTTATAAACTTCCTTTAAATAGACACATGTTCCATCTTGAGTTAAAAGAATAGAACTTAGTAGGTTTAATCAACATAAGTAGCCACATGTTAGTATTAGTCAAGTTTAGGACAAACTATAGTTTGTATTATTACATTATTATTTCACTTTTTTATAGTTAAGTTAGTATGAGAGATTACCATGTTAGGCGTGCCAACTCCCTACCCAACCTTTTGTTTACTTATATTATTGTTTATATTAATGAATCAAATTTAAACATGGATATATTAATCTTGAGTATTTCAACTCTCAAAGGTTGTTGTTGTCCAATCCCTATATAATTACTAAAGCAAAACACTATACCCAATAAGCTACGCCACATCATCTACTCATCCATAAGTTATATGAACATCATCTACTCATCCATAAGTTATGACACATGTTATTTTTTTTAAATGAAAAATTAAATATACAGTATATGTTTAAAGATAATTAACCTAATTCTAATTATATCATTTCCTTATTTGGACACAAATTAATTAAAAATATATATACAAAGATTATAAATCAATCGAAACTACTTTTATTTATATTATATTGATTTAAAATTCAATTAGAATAAATATAATTATATAATGCATAATTTTATTTATATTAATGTTATTTCTATGTGTTTATAAATTATATACATCATTATAAATGTTGTTGTGCAAATTTCGTGCTTGACGCGGGAATAAAGCTAGTTGATCCTAGTACAGATTCTAATTTATTTGTGGTTTAACATTTGGCCTTTCCTTAAGGTTCCAAGATCGTGTTCCCCTTCTGTTTTCCAAAGACAAGCCTCGAATGTAGTTTATCATGAAGAATGTAGGTTCATCAGAGTCAGGGTAACCAGACATTGTTTATTCGTCACACAGACTCAAGGGGAGTGACCACGTTACTTATTCATGTCGAAATTTTCTATTGTTTATGGGGATGACATCGAGGAACAAAGAAAACTAAAGGAGAAACTTGGAACTGAATTTGAAATTAAGGCGGTTGAAACTTGAAAGGCTTATTGAATACTTCTTGGCTATTAAAGTTGTTCATTCTAAAATAGGCATTTTTCTATCCCACCAAAAGTATATCACAAGTCCTCTCAGAGAGGCTGCTCAGACTGGTCGTAAACCTGCAACAACTCCTATGGATCCTAATTGCAAGAATGATGAGGCAATAGATGTTGAAATGGTTGATAAGTCCGTGTATTAACACTTACGAAAAAAAAATTATATACAACGCACACACTATAACTGACATTGCTTTCTCGGTTACTCTGATCAGCCAATTTATGCATGATCAAAGAGAGTTGCATTTGCAAGCTTCTCACTGTGTATTACACTACCTCAAAGATTGTGAGGAAAAGGTATTTGGTAGAAAGTGACTCTGGAAGCGTAGACTAGTGCTGACTATGCAGAAAGAATTTTTTTAAACGGTCTAAAACAGGATATTGCATTTTCCATGTTGGAAACTTAATTTCCTGGAGAAGAAAGAAAAAAAGGAGTGATAGCAAAGTCCAGTGCCGAGTCTCTGTATTTAGAGTTGCCTATGTATTTGTGAGCATTTAAGACTGAGAATCATTCTCGGTGATTTGAAGATCAAGTGGGAAGATCCTATGAAGCTGCATTGTGATTTCCCATGAGTATAGCTCATGACCATATTCAGCGTTATAGGACCAAACATGTTGAAGTGAACCGAGGCTTCATCAAAGAGAATACTGAAGCTGGAATCATCAAGATAGTCTACATATTAGCTCAACCACAACTTTCTGATGTGCTTACTAATAGTCTACATAACAGCAGATTTCAAGAACTTATTTCCAAGATGGGAATGGAAGATCTCTACAAACCCATCTTGAAGAGGAGTGTTGGATCCATGGGCACACACTAGACAAACCCATTAATATTTTGTTGAGTGCATTTAGAAGAGTTACTTTTTTTTTATTTCTCTTGTAAGTTATGTTGATTGTCCAGCCAGTCCCTAGATGCTTTACTGCTCTAGTCATTACTATTCTAGGGACTACTAGGTGCATTTAGGGATTAGGTGCATTTACATCTCTGTTGTGCATTTACTTCTCTGATGTCTTCTTCCCGTTTCTCCTACTTATTCCCTTCTGATTGTACTAGAAGATACAATACACGTGGTAACACATATCCATGAACATGTCAGGGCATAAGGAATTTCAACGCAAGATGAATAAAATATCACTTACTTAGCACTCCCAGTATCAGAATCATCAACAACTCGTAATGGCTTCTTTCTCTGTGGTCGGCTTTCAATCTATTCAAGACAAAGTGAAGTTTTTATAGCAGATGGGTCAATCAAGAGCTGAAATCAAACTGAAACAATTAACAGAGATATACCTTTGTCAAATTGATTTCTCTTAAAGCAAACACAGCCAATGCTTTAAATAATAAACCGGGACCTTCTTCCAATGAGAAAACAACGCTTGTCTGCAAAAACAAGAGAGAGTTAACTAAAGAAAATAGCATCTGGAGTCCCAGTAAAGTAAAGATAAAGTGACCTTAAATGGTTTGTCTGTTCTAGGTATTATAGGATCCCTCGCGAGAACAATGAAACGAGTTATGCTGTCAGGGTCATCCTGTAAAGCTTTATCAGTAAAGATACTACATGTGATCGAATGATAGATAACATATACGTATACTAAAAAACAAGTCAATACCATGTTAGAAATTGAAATGAATTACTAACAGGTTTGTTACGTGTCTTTATATTAATAATGAAGATAAAAGACGAAACATATTCACCTGGATGTCATCTGCCAGTACATTAAGCCCGTAAATTTGTGCTGCTCGAGCACCAGCAATGACACCAACATCTGTCAAGCCATTCGATGCTACAAACTGATAGATACATGTCCATGTCAATGCAATGGACATATGTAGCTACCCAGCTATGGCAATGAAACAGACAAGAAAAAGACCAGATACCTCAGCAGCAGCAGCAGTATCATCTGAGTTTTCCCTAACGACACCTAGCTTACTCAGGAAGCGGTCTGTCTGTGCGAGTGCCTGTAGAAAAAGTCATACTTAGATATGTAGAATGTCGAAACAACTTTGAATCACTTAGATGGTCAGGTATACAAAAAACAATTAGAATAAATGATCAGACAAGCATCTGTTTCCCATGAAGAGAGGCTGCTTTCTACAGACCAGCATCTCTTGATCACTGTTTTCAGATTTAACATCTTTTATAGGATAAACAATACAGCCGCAATCATAATATAGGACATTTAGCACAGAGTCAAAACTACGCAAAATTGCATTTAACCACTCATCATTTTTTGCAGCATGGTAAGATACTGTTTTGAATAGATATTGAGTAAGAATAGTCACACAAATAGGTTACATGGAGTAACCCAAAATGCACAGTAGAGAGCTCACAGTGATCCCTAAAATGCAGACCAGTGTCATGTCTCATGGTCCTTCTACTCCATTCATAACTAAGGGGTATTTTGTAATTTCCCAAATATCCATCATGTAGGGAAAAGCAACACCACAAACATGGAGGTATAAGGGGTATTTTGGACATTTATATTGTTTGATACTAAGCTTACATTCTCGGTACTGATATCCACCCACTTTCAATGTGGGGTTTATGCTACAACACGTAAGTAACTGGAGAAAATCGGGGTAAAGGACTTGAACCTGTGGGACAACATATAAGTAGAAAATTTAGAAACAAGGACTTCACCTGTGGGTGACTCATGACACGCTTTAATTCGTCCAACCCTACACCAGGAAGACCTAGTAGATTAAAACTGGCAGGCAACTGCACCTCACCAATAATATGTAGCCTGTGCCGCAAGAGTAAATCATAGTTCCGGTGAATGCTTCCACCAAATGAATTCTCTATAGGAAGAACTGCTTTATTGGCCAACCACAATTCAACAGCCTTCAAAAGAGAGCAAGGAAATAGAGTTATGGACATGAAGTTCTACTTGAGATTCAAAGTTATTAAACAATATTATTCTGTAAACCTCAAATGCATCTTCGAACTCTTTGCAAGGAACGGTTTCACAATGAGGGTAGGCTTTCAAAGCAGCATCTTCGCTGTAAGCACCTGGTATGCCCTACAATGTCAATAAAAATATATAAAAAAAATTATTAGTCACTACTCCCTAGTATGAACAGAAGTCAGTCTTCAACTTCCAATCGTAGCTGAAAAAAATCAGTAACTTACTTTAAAAGCAATGCGCACTTTGGAACCATCATTTGAGGTAGAAGAAAGATCAGCCATGGTCAAGGGTTCTGTGGAACAGAAAAATCAAACTTGCAAAAATTAAGAAATAGACATAAGAGCATGAGCTAAAAAGAACACTAAAAAGTAGTAAACCACGAATTACAAATGTCTGCAAAAGTTCGATAGCAATTTCATGGGGCAATAGCTAGATAAGAAAATTTTACATAGACAAACAAATATTAGTGCATATGTGAATCGCTGAGCATGATATCAGTTTTTCTTGGTGGAAACACAAAAATAAGTGTAAGGAATAATTAAATATAAACACTATAGAACAGAGATCATGGTTCTGTTAGTTATTTGATATACCGCTTCACCCTTTTTCCTACATCCACAACCCAACGGTATCAAGTTATTATCTTTTTGTTTCCCAATACAACCTTTTCAGGGTTAAAGTTAAACTGCTGTATGTTTCACAAGTGCACAAAAATGAAGGTACAACTATTATCTAGGTTCAACTGAGACTAAATTGTCTGTGCAGAATCGTATTCACCAACATTTAATCTTTAAGCTAAATAATCCAATAGCCCAGCAGAGTTTCATCCCCTAAAAAAATGCAAAGATTTCAATGAAATACCTTCTACTTCTATGATTGTGATATGTCAACGTCAAAATAATTTCAGAAGTTCAGTTCTAAAGAGATGACGGTGAAAAAAACTCCCAAGTCCTAACACTAGGTTTCTGATTCTCTACGAAGTGATATAATCAAACAATAAATATCGGTTTGATTTGTGTTTCTACAAGATGAATTTGCTGATGGAACAATGCTAACATGAAAAGGAAAAAAAACCTGCATCGATTATAAGGGAAAATATATCATACAAAAAAAACTTGGATAATCAGTTGAGACAGTGATCTAATAATCATTCTATAAATATGTTGAACATATGATCCACATATTCAAATATCCAACAATTATACTTGGTTTCTGGTGAAGAAAACAGCTAGAAAACATTTCCAAATCTCTCCACCACAGAAATTACTCGACAAAATTTATACATCAAAGGACAAAACTAGAGCTAAGGATGCCGAATTCCGACATGAGAATCAGGTAAAACCAAGTTTAACTAGCAAAGTAAAATTTAGTCAGCTAAAAGATACTCATTATGAATAATAACCTTCAGTACATACAAGCTGAGGTTCATATAGGTTAAGCTCTCACATGAAAGAAAACTCTTTACACGAACACACACAAGTAGGACGCGAAATAGAGCGGGCATTGGCCATAAACAAAAAAAAAAGGGAAATTTTCTGGCCAAGTCCCAATTTACACAAACAATATTCATTACTTTTTTTTTCAAGCAAAAACCCATGTCCCAATATCTCCTTTTTCAATTAGAACAAGAACGAATCTACCCTACTCATAGATAAACAATTTATGCATTTTAAACCTATGCAAGTATAACAAGACGGTAACAATTGATCAAAGAGATCGATAGTCACAACAAAAAGGAAATTTGCAGGCCACAAGGTTCAATCGTTGAAGGGTATAAATATGAATAAAGCAAGTACCCACTTGGCAACGAATTCAAATCCTTCTGCAATGGCTGAGATAACTTATCCTCTTTACCATCCACCATCTGCGTCTTTATACCAAATGCGAGGCGATCCTTCAATCTCCTACAGCAAACAGGCTTCAATTCTCTCTTCCAATTCAACGAAAACCCAGTTTGATTGCGACCCAAATCAAACTTGCTGTAATCTTCGCTACCAAGATGAGAAATTACAGTCCTAGAGATCGCAGCACCCGTGACAGCCATTGGCATACCTAAACCAGAGGATTCGGTGTACCCCAACTCCAATAAGGAAAGAGAAATACCGGGTTTTGCGTGTTTGGTGAAATCAAGGAGTGCGCTCATTCAGCAGTCAGTTGATACCAAAGCACAACTCAAACTCTCATAGACAATCTGGTAGAAGACTGCAGAGAGTGGTTTGGTGAGAACATGTGGCAGCTCCGTATTGTGCAGAGACGAAAGAGTAGAATCTGAAAATACTCCACCAAAACAAAAGAAAATAGTTATAATGCCACGTTTTCTGGGCGAGAGAATTGTAGGTATAAAAACAAGTAGATGACCCGACCCGTTAAAAAGTTAAGTATATTCAATGGACTTGTCACCATAAGAACATTAAGAAGTGTGTAACTTTTGGTGTTGGCTTGTTATTCAGAGACGGTAATGGGACATAATCCGAAGATTATTGTTACAGATCAAGACGGTTCAATGAAGTCTTCTATTGAGATTGTCCACCGTCTCTGCATGTGGCATATCATGCAGAAAGTGCCAGGGAAGATGAAACATGATACGACTATTGGAGATGATTTTAGGATCAAGCTTAACAATATTGTTCGAAGTCATGAATTCCAGTGGAAGGCGTTGTTCGAACAATATAACTTCCAGAATACGAAATGGTTCGATGACATGTTTGTTATTCGTCAATACTGGATTCTGGATTATTTTAGAGATGTCATGTTTGGCGGTCTTTTGAGGACGACTTCAATCTCAGAGTCTGTGAACAGATACTTTGGGCATTTCACAGACATATATTATTATAGGCTTGTGGAGTTGGTTATCCACTTTGAATCTTCCTTGGATAGTCAAAGACACAATCAAGCGAAGTTATATCATGACGATCTGTTTTCAAACTGGTTCAGAAACAGACCTTTTCTGCTTGCTTCTTATGCAATGTTGTTTATATCGAAAAGCAAACCGGGTATACCATTTACATTATAAAAGAGGGAGACCTACTACATCCCGTCAAAGTTATACATCGACACGGAGAAGGTTAAGTTATTTGTAGCTGTAGGATGTCCAACGTATTGGCTTGTCATGTTGTCATATGATTCTAGTGTTTAAGTCGCTTGAGATGGATGATATTCCATTGAAATATGTTGTCAGACGGTGGACCAAGGCCGCTACGATCACCCCAGTATTCAGCATTGATGGCATTATTGTTGATCAATGTGTTGCTATGAACCAAAGAGAAGTTGTGAGGAGTGAGGTGATATCAAATTTCTATAGTTGTCCGGCTATGTTAGAAGATAAAATTTCTCATTTGAATCAATTTTCAAGCATTATTAAGGAGTATAAGGAAATGCTTTCTAGCCTTGATGAGTTTAGTGTCATCGAAGCATCAATTGTGAAGAATGCAATGGCTTTGGCTGGAATAAGCATAATTACTGACGTCACTGTCTCTCCTTCCTCCCTCCCCCCCCCCCCCCCCCCCCCCTTGAAAAAGCTAAGAATAAAGGGAGTGGCTCGCGTATCAAGTCTGGTAAGGAAGTCGCAGTTGCCAAGACTTTGCTTCCAAAGAGGCGTTGCGGTAAATGCAAACAACTCACCACACACACAACATGCACACTTGTAACGAGGGCTGAGATATCAATCGCGTTGGTTGTTTCATCATGAGAGGATCATGTCTTTTGAAGCTTTTATTTCGATTGTTTTTACCATAGCTATTATATGAACATAACTCTTCAAACAATGAACATTATCTTCAGTATTTGAACAGTTTGTTTTACACGTAGTTGTGCTCATCACTTAGCTTGCCAAGCTTTGCTTTTCTTTTTGGACGGGTTGTATCTATCACTTCTTGTTCTTCTGTCACCTTCCTCTTATTGTTGTCCTTTTTGGTACACTATGAACAAGCAAAGATTAATTATGAACAAACTAGAAATCAATATGAACAAGAATAATTATTAGATATTAACCCACCTTTTTTGGTTCTTTTGGCTTCTTAACTTTTGATGTTGGCCCTTTAAACTTCACAATCAACCTTGGTTTCTTTTGTCCAGCAGTAGCTTCCTGTCCAACTATTTCTTCGTCTTCAGATGCATCTTGTTCGTCTTCAGAAGCATCTTGTTCATCTTCAGATGACCCTTGTTCCTTATCAGCAACAACTTGTTCATCAACTGCCTCTATATCAGCTCCCTCTTCATCACCTTGTTCATAGACATCACCATCTTGTTCATTTCCAGCAACACCTTGTTCTGTAGTAGCTTCCTCTAGCAGATAGATGTTTTCCTCGAGCATTTTTTGCACATTCATTACCACATTCATAAAACTCTCATTCTGGAACTCACAAGGTAAGTTATGAATTTCCTCCAGAAGCTCAACAAGATATTTTTGAAATTTTGAAGCCTTAGTTTCTATTAATTTCATGCAACCCTATTATGAATGTGAGAAAACATAAATTATGAACCTCAACATCCAGATTTTGAACATGTATTACAATAAAATGAACCATATTAATTACCTCTAAAGTAGTTGGTTTTTCTTGTTGGGCTTGCAACTGGGATGATTGGCTTGAAGTACCCTCTCCATAAGCTATTGACACGGTGTTGTTGGATTTCGTAAGAGCATGCCCGATTCCAAACCTTCCAAACTTGTCCTCGGATTTCTTCCTTTCCTTAAAATCCTTATCATTCCATGCTAGAAATACGGGGAAACCACTCATTCTTGGCTTCCCTACTAGAGTCACTCGATCAACATAGAATAACTGTGGTATTTAGAGAAAGTAACAAGCTATAATTAGTAAAATAAACAAGGATAATTGATGTTCAAGTAGAAACAAGAAGTTCACAAATTACTTACAATGAGAAACAATATCGGCCCTTGAAAGAATCCATTCTTATTTTTATTCCACTCAGTCTTTGACTCCACAAGTGCCCTAATGACATACTGACACAAATTCATGTTTGCAACATCACTGACATCATCATTGAACAATTTCTTCTTGCATGTGCCTCGTTGGTTGCTCTGCACTACCGTTGCGATGAACAAGGCAAGAAACTGCCTTTTGAACCAGCTCTCATTCTTCTTAGTTTTCAGCATTTCCTTTATCTTCGGTGGCCTAATATCATCATCACTATACTTCTTAAACCATACGTTCATCAGAGTAGGATCATCCTTCTCCTTAGAGGGACTTCTTTGTGTCCTTTTGGCAAACCAAAAATCATGTGCACATCATCCTCACTTATGTGCAAGGCTTTCCCACTATCCATCCTAATTTAACAAATATCCGCGCCAAAGTTCTCCACAACCCAGTATTCTAGATACAGTGGCGCTTCAGTTATGGTGAGTGAACAGGAATGGTCAAAACCCATGCTCTTTACCCAATTTTTTTGCTCATCAGTCAAGCTCCTCATAGCTTCAACAAGAGTGCTTGGCAAGTTTCTGAGTTTCAGTCCATTGTGCCTTGACTTCATTGTGTTCCTTTTTTTCCTTCTGGCTAGTTCACCTTGTTGACCCTTGACAGTTGTATTCTTTGTTACGACAAGCTTCTTCATCAAGTTAGCTTCTTCTGTTTGCACTACATTTAAGAATTTAACACATTAGCCACATCTAGTAAACAAAAGTATCAATGAACGTAATGCTTTAGTTGATGAACATGTATAATAACTTGATGAACATATATAATAACTTGATGAACGTGAAGCCTATATCAATGAACACTAAATCTATATCAATGAACATGAACCCTATATTAATGAAGACTAAACCTATATCAATGAACATGAAGCCATATAACAGTAAGGATACAAACTATATCAATGAACATTAAACCTATGTTAATGAACATGAAGCCTATGTCAATGAACACTAAATCAATACCAATGAACACGAAGCCACATTCATCCCTATATTTTCATCCCTTCAATCACACACATGCACATACAATGGCAAGTAGTGAATCATCTCAAACATCTTCGAACAGATGAAAAATGAACAATAGATGATGAATGACGAACAGAAAAACTTATAACAGTGAATCTATACGAACTTGAAACCCTAGAAAGTGAATCAATACAAAATTGAAACCCTAGAAAAATCAACAGTAAACATTGAACCATGGAACTTCATTTACGAACATAAAATTGCATAAACACCTAAAATCAACAAAACAAAATGGAAAAAACCCTAAAAATCAAGAAACGAGAGAGTTGTGGTGATTACCTCAATCAGATGGTTGGTATATCTCATTCTCGCTTTCCACCATTGATCGATCTTCGAATGAAAGCTTGAGAAGGGAGAGAAAGTGGATCAAAGCTTCGCAAATTGGAGAGGGTGATTGGAGCTTTCTCGCGAATTGGAAAGGGCGAGTGAGTTTTATGCGCACGAGGGAAGGAGAATGGAGAAGAAACTTCGTTAAAATGTCCTATTTCTCCCTTGTAATTCGTTATTAATTAAAAAAATGTCACCGTTTGTTAACAGTAGTAGGCTTTTGATCTTCTAATCTGAGACATTGGTTTGTTCAATCAGACGACTCTCGTTCCTTCATTTTTCTTACTGTAACAAACTTATCACTGCAAATTTCCTCTGTATCCTTAATCAATAATCAAGGGAAGTAAATCCTTATGTATGAAAAGCTTTAGAAAACACCGAAAAAGAAAGTATTTTATTGTTATATTTATAATATGTATTGCTATTATAAAAATTGAAAAATAATACAAAAGGAAAGTGATATATTGATTAGAGAATTAACACATGACAAATGTAATAATATTGTGACATGTTGCAGATTAAAGGAAGGAATGGCATGTGGCATAAGAGGAGGTTTACTTTAATAGTTATAAAAATCGTCGTGTAAATTCTGCGTCATGCGCAGGAATTGAGCTAGTGAAGTGGAAAAGAAAGACAAAATAAAAGGGATGAGAGGGGAGAGTGATTTACCCCATATTTTTGGTATATCAAAGTATCAAAATATATAATTGATATCCATATACTGATATACCAAACACCAGATATGAATTTGAGTCATATCCATACCTGATATCGGTATATGGATACCAAACGATCTCTAAGAAACAATCGTGGGGAAAAGAAGTTACTCCATATAGTAAAAAGGGGAAAAGAAGTTATTCCATATAGTAAAACAATTCAAGGGCTATAATGTGAGGGAAAAGATTTCATGAGGATGGCTTTCCATAGGAGGAATAAGGACACATCCCCACCCTCCATTACTTAACAACCTCACCCCATCCCAGTCGTCCACGTGACAAATATTTTCCCCAAATCCGTTTTTATCTCTCTCCCGATTTCTCTCTCTTCTGCTTTCTTCCTTGTTGCGCTCGATTCCTTCTCTCCGCTTGATTCATTCTCTTCCGCTCGATTTTGTCCCCATTAATGGAGGCTTCCATGAATTCCGTCGACGGTGACTTCTCTCCCTCCGTCCAAACCGTCTCTGCATCGATCGATTCAGGTAAGGAACTCATTCTCCACTTTGCTGGCGACTTTATCTCTTATTTCCTATGATTTTGTAAAGGTGTGTGATTCAAATGTTCAAAATTGATTAAGCACACAATGTATGTTCAATCGAAGCTCTTATGTGTTTGTTTTGGTTTTGATTTAAATTTGAGAAGTGTATTAGGTTTGCTTTTGCCATGCTACAGCTGAACATGGAACACCTTAGTTTTGCCATGCCTTTTAGTTCAATGCTACAACTGATAAATTGAAATTATGTTTTCTGGAATGATTTAGGTCGAAGGTGTTATTTGCAAGTGTATTCTAGTTGTAATGTCTTGTATCAAATACAAAGTTTTCATCTAAATAAGTACAAAAGTGATGTTTTATCACGAACACTATTACTACGGTTCCGTGTTTTCGTGTGGTAAATCTGTGAGAGTGGATAATTTACTACAGTTCTGTTGTAATTGATTTAAATTTTACCACGGTTATTGTAGAACCGTAGTGAAAATGTAACAAGAATACGACGGTTTTGAATATTTTCGGTCCTAAAGGCTGTATTACGACGGTCTTTTATGAACTGTAGTGTTTGTTTGTCCGATTTATTACGGTTCACAAAATTATTACGGTTTAATTGTATGTTAAATTATAACGCATTAAAGTAACCGATATAAATTTGTATAGATAATTCGCGGGAAAACTAAAAAAATAAAAAAATCTAAATCCTAATATTCTGATAGTTCCTGTAAATATATCCTTAAGATTTTGGAATGATATCATTATCAATCGATTCCCTATTTCCCTCTGCAAGTCCTCCGATTTGACCTAGAGAAGCAAGAACTCCAGCCATCACTACCATCAACACCATACTTTCCAAGAGGTTAGTTCTCTAAAACGGCATCACAAGCTCTCAATTGATTTCCTACTTAGCCCTAATTTGCGTCACTTATGCAGATCGAGAAAGAGAATCCCTAATTTGTGTCGCTTGATTTCTTCCTCTGCGCAGTACGGTATGCCCCAAGCTCTCAATTGATTTCTTCTTCTCATGTTCGAATTGATTTCTGCTGTACTGGTGATTGTTTCTGCTGTACTGGAGATCGTTTCTGCTGCTTTACTTAGCCCTACCTTTCATTTTATCCAATTAGTCCCTACTGTTTCCATGTGTTTAGATGTTTATGGAAGAAACTTCAGTAAATGTTATGAATGATATATAATCTAATTCAAAGAAAATATTCCTTCCTTGGCTCATTTGTGATCCTTGAAGAGATATTGGAATGTTACTGTGCCGTCTATCACCGTATTCGATTGCCTTAGATATTGTAACTATCTTATTTGATACAAACTGCCAATTAGTGTTTTGAGTCATTAGTAAATTGTAATAAGTAACTTTGTAAGGCCAAATGCTTGTACTTAAGATTGTTTTGAGTTTCAGTGATTATTGTTTTGCTAGCAAGAGAACCAGTTGACCTACTCCCACTTCGAGATAATGCTCCTACACACCAAATTCTAATAATAATCATAGTTTAAAGTAATGAATGTGGCATAGAGAGTTGATCAATTTGTCACTGTTCATGTAGGACTTGCCTTTGTCAAAGTTGGAAGCAACCACTTCTCGGTACATTTTTCACTTACGAATTGACGCTATATTAATTGTTAGGAACTGGGTTGTCTGAAGTTCCTAATTTTCTTGCTCAAGAAAGGAGATTCCAGCGTTTTTTTTTCTTTTGCTCTAATATTCGTTCGTTTGTCCTTCCTTTCATAATTCTCTGTTTGGCTGTCTTTGTTTGTCATAGTAGGCTGTCTTTTGATTTTTCAGTTTTTGGTTAGTGACAACTATTAAGCAACATTTGTTTGTTTTCCATGTTCTACTTGATTCCATGTCACCTGTTCAATATAACATTGGGCTGTTTCAGTCTTTTAATTTTACTCTTGAGAACACATTGGTAGAACATTGTCATCACTCCTCAATCTTAGTCAGCAAACTAAGATTGAGGTTAAAATAGTTTTTGAAACTTTATTAGTCCCACTTAGAAGAGCTAGATGGAGACAAATTCATGAACATTACTTATTTAACAATTAAAATCAAGTAGCTGCTGTATAATCATACTTTATATTCTAACTTAGCCCTTATTTGTGTCTCTTGTGCAGAGAAGGAAAGCCCTAATTTGCATCTCTTGTGCAGAGAAAGAAAGCCCTAGCTGTAAAAATATGGCTCAGCACGTTATTTCTGTTTGTTTCTTAGTGAATGCAGATTGTTAAGTATGGATGATTCAGTTTAAGCTGTTAAAATACACAATTTCATGAACGTTCATATACAAATTCAGCATTGTTATTTATCAAGCTTCAGCATTGTTATTTCAGCATTCATATATTTTTACAGCATTACATCTGCAAGAAGCTAAGTTCAAGCAGCCCGTTAGAGGATCAAATGTGGTCCGAATGGCGCAAGGTTGGTGTCTACGGACTCGTGGTGTTGCACAGATTTGTCGAATATGGGTCGCAGAGGCTGAATCCTATCATCAAAGTCTAAAAATATGGCATGTGCATGGCCTAAAAGATAAGTCATCATTTCTCCAACTTTATAATTAATATGTTTGTTTATGAGTCGGCCCAATCTTGCAGTAGCTTCTTCATTGAAGGGCCCTATATCATCCACGTAACACAAGCAGATTGCCTAAGCTAAGTGTATATTACCAAATGTTTATTCCATTAAGTTAATTTATATTAGCAGTTACATTACATATTGAGATTGTTATTCAAAATACATACTACGCATGAGATGAATTCATTTATTTCATCTGTTTTACGCCAATTTGACCTATTGATACGAATGCGAGGGAAACCCAAGGAAAACAAGGGACGTCATGAGATGAATTCATGCTTTATCATGCTTCTGTTTTGTCTTGTCTTGTTCCTGGATGATTCTGTGTTTGCCTTGTTCCTGGAATTTATCATGCTTCAACATTGTTATTTCAGCATTCATATACAAATTCAGCAGTTATTTATCATGCTTCAGCATTGTTATTTCAGCATTCATATACAAATTCTTTTAATTAACTCATTTCACATTAGGTGTCACTGTCACGCAAAGCCTCTTAAGGTGAAGTTAATCTTGCTGGACGACAAGATATACTGGCTGCTGCAGTTTTGGAAATAAAAGAGCATCCAGGTCGTGTTAGGGCAGCAGGATCAGGAGTGCGTATTAGTGATTACTTTGGGAAAAGTGACAAAGAAGAGAAAGAGCAAAAGATGCAAGCTAGAATATTATCCTTAGAGCGGCAGCTAGCAGCAGTAAAAAGGAAGGTAAGTGACCCACATCACGGAGAAGATGAAGTTCCAAATAAAAGTGAAAGTGATCAAGAACAAGATTTTCCAGAGGTAAATTTCAGTCAGTTAATGGATATTGTCTCTTACATAGCATAAGATATTTGTGGATATAAAATCCTCTTATTCTTGTAGAATTATGTGAAGCCAAGCTGTTAGTCTGTGGTATTGTGTAGGAGCATGTTAGCAGACTAAGTAGTATATATTTTGAGTGTGTTTCCTGATTGTTGGTTAAAAAAACATCAAAATAATGTTTTAAACGGAGTAGATGCTTAAATGTGATGGTGTATTGAAATATACAGGACAATTCTCCTTTGGATGTAAAAAGTAGAGAAATTCTGATTGTTGTAGTGATATCATTTTTTCCTGGGTCACCCTAGCTTGGTATCTTGCACCTCTCTGTTCTGGCAGAGTTTTGAAAATAGTAAAGAATGGATGTTTCAGTTTCCGTATCTCATTCAATTTTGGCTGCTTGCACATTTTTCAGAAAGAGTTCAGATTTAGCTAAATAAACACAGTTAAAACTTCTGAACTTGCATATCCTATTCGATCAGTATAAGTAGTTTCTCATTTGATGTACCACGCAGTTCGGGTTACAGCTTGATAACCTTTCATCATGTTCATTGATGTCTGAATGATCCATTTGTGCGTGATTATTTGTTATCTCTACTTCTCTCTTCTCAATGATTTTTGGTCTTGGGGCATTATAAGAATACTTGTATGTGCTTCATCTTGCAGAACCCTTACTTTGTATAGTTGTTTTGAGTGTGTTTCCTGATTTATGTTGTATCAAATAAACTCCTACATGATTAAACCTTTCTACCATACCCTAATAACAAATTAATGACAATGAAGTTTTATAACGGTTCTAACAATTTTACAATGAGATAGTGATTCGAATTTACTACGGTTGAAACAATTTTACTACATACAAATTTACAACGGTTAAAACACCTTTACTACATACAAATTTATAACGGTTGAAACACCTTTACTACATACAAATTTACTACGGTTCTACATACAAATTTACTACGGTTCTACATACAAATTTACAACGGTTGAAACACCTTTACTACATATACATTTACTACGGTTGAAACATCTTTACTACATACATATTTACTACGGTTAATTTTTTTTTACTACATGTACATTTATTATGGTTGGCATATTTAGTACAAGGCTTAATGAGAACCAAAATTGCAATTTTACTACGGTTCACAAATTTACCACGGTTCCCGAGAACCGTGGTAAATGTGTGAACCGTAGTAAAATTGTAACCGTTATAAACAGTTTTATACCAGCCACATTTATAACGGTTGTGAACTGTGGTAATCTTTGCATGTGAACCGTGATAAAACAACACTTCTGTACTAGTAGCTCATAATGAACGAAGCATGTCCTCTATTTCTCCGTGGTAAATGTGGCTTAGACATGCAGGCAACAAGGGATATCGAGTGACCAATTTTGAGTGTCGTCATACACATCCATTGTTGGAGCCATCTGAACTTGTTTTCTCCAAAGGGAATAGGGAAGTGACCCCATTGCATCAAGAGTTTATGTTGAACTGCATTAAATCAAACGTCGGTGTAACCAAGAGCTTTAGAGTTTACAAGAATTTGGTTGGTTCTTATGCTAATGTTGGGGCCATAGTTGTTGATTTTAAGAAATTTATGAGGGGTTTGAATTCATACATGGCTGGAAGCGATGCTTAAATGGTCATTAATGACTTTTTTAAGAAGAAAGAATGTTGTGACGCGTACTACTTTGATTATTATGTAGACAAGGAAGATAAACTATCCCGATTGTTTTGGTGTGATCCTATTATGAAGAAGAGTTTCTCGTACTTTGGTGATGTTGTTTCTGCTGATGCTACATACCAATTGAACAAGTATTTGTGTTTTTTTTTAGTTTTTTTGATAAATTACCGTGCACATTAAAAAAATAGCACAAAGGCCTTTAATTTTCTTTTGTGCACTTAAACCCATTAGTTAGGCACACACATAAAATAAGTTATGCACACATACATTGAATTTGTCATGCACACAGAAAATGCTTTAGTTATGCACACACACAGTCAATCCTATGCTCACACATAGAATAAGTTATGCACACACACAGTCAATACAATGCACACAAAGAGTATAAGTTTTGCACATAGAAATATTTCATATGTTTTTCTTTTGTGTTTATTATTTCCACGTATAATATGATATTCATTCCATTCACTAGAGTTGACAATCACAAAAGGTCCATCACATTTGTTGTTGCTTTGCTTTTGCATGAGGACATTGAATCGTATAATTGGCTTTTTGAAAACTTCAAGAAAGCTATGGGCATGATCCTCACGTTATCTTAACTGATCAAGATGATGTCGTTAAAGTCGTCGTTGAACGTGTTTTCACTGGATCTGTTCACCGTTTGTACATGTGGTATATTATGATGAAGGTTGTCAACAAGGTCAAATTTCCTCCTGGGACACCTCTTTCTTTTAGCGATTCCTTCCATGATAAGTTCAATTATATTGTTTGGAGCGATGACCTTAGTCTTTTGGAGTTTGAAAATGAGTGGTTTTCAGTTATGGAAGAATTTGGTTTACAAGGCCATGAGTGGTTATCTGTCATGTTCGAGCTACACCGCTATTGGATACCTTCGTTTTTTCAAGATGTGAAAATGTCTCGTCTTCTGAGGATAACGCCTCAATCTGAAAGCCAAAACAGCTTCTTTGGCTCTAAGCTCTCAATCCAGCTTAGTTGTGTTTATGACGCAGTTCAATAATGCAATTGAATCCCAGCGTCATGGCCAAAAGAAGCTTGATCTTGATTCATGTACTTCTACTCCTCGTCTGAAGATACCATTGCAAATAGAGAAGAATATGGCAAATGTTTACACCATTAATGCATTTTATGAAGTTCAGGAAGAGTTCATGAGTGGTGCATATCATTGCACACTTCATGAGTTGAAAAAAGAAGATGGGATTCATTATTATCAAATTCTCGATGAATTTGGTAGGATCTGCAAAGTTGAACATGTCCAGGAAAGTAATGTATTTGAGTGCTCTTGCAATAAGTTCCTCAAGCTAGGTTTTCCTTGTTGCCACATCTTCACTGCATTGAAAAATTGACATGCAGTTGATCTCCCTCCTATCCTCCTCAACACTCGTTGGACTAAGAAATCAATATTACAACCTGTTTTTGAAATTGATGGTGTAGTTTATGATGGTAGTGTTTTGATTGATGAAAAGAAGCGTTTGTTGGCTGAAGTCATGACAGAAATGTATGCATGTGTTGATGTTGTGGGAGAAGACGTTGATAAATTGAAATAGTTTTTGGCTTTGTTAAAGGATCAAAAGGCTGCATTCAATAGTTCTGCAATGGTTGATCCCTCTGCCTCAACCTCAACCAAGAAGTTTGCATTTGAGAAATTGGTTGGTTCTTTACCAGACCAAGTTAGTGTCCATCCTCCTGAACAAGCAAACAACAAGTTTAAGAAAAAACGCCTTAGAAGTGGTCAAGATGTCGAGATTGAAAAGTCAAAAAAGCAAAAGAGGGCTTGTAAGATCTGCAATAAGTCGGGATGCACACAGAAAAAAAGAGTCATGCACACAGAAACACTGTCATGCACACTCAGTTCATTCCATTTGTTTCACCAAGAAAATTATACTATTATCTCATGATCACTTTATACTCGGGTTTGTGAAAACATTAGAAATAAACCATGCCCAATATATATACAAGCTGATGTGTAATTACATTTTTTTTGCCAACGTAAGTGTAATATCCATCCACAAAAGAGTTACCGTTAATATTCAACCACAACATTCATCCAAAAACTGACTAGAATCTGTTTAAAACAAAACATTCAACTACCATCTACACAAATATTCTCAGTTTCTTCCTACTTCTTAGTACCAACTTCCTTAGACGGTTTTGCAGCCTTCGATTTTTGCTCCCTTTGAATAATCTGGAACACCTTATCACGAATTCCATTGAATTCGCTGGTTAGAAGCTTGTGAAGGTATTTGACCCTAAGAGTGTCCAAAAACTTCTTGTCTCGGTCCTGTGTTCCAGTCGGATAGTCTGGTCCTCATGTACGTTTCCATGATGACGATAAAGTCTTGTCTTGTTAAATTGTATGTGCCCAAATGGAAGAGAAAACCACTACAACACAGATAAACATAAAAAAAAATTCAGTCCCATGATTAAAATTATAGCAATATTATTCACACAATTTAGATATTCATAATAATACACTACTTAATCGTCATCATTTCCCTTTTCTGTCGTAGCGCAATTGTACAAGGTTTTTTCCTCTGATGCGATGTTTTCAGAAATATTCACTTCTCTTTGTCTCCAAGGTGAATTTAGAACCGTTGAAGGATCAATGTTCCTTTTCTCATCTGTTGGTGTCGCACTGGTTCCGCACACAAATTTAACCTGCCACACATAGCCAATTATTAATGAATAACAAAAACATATTCATTTTTAAAGTATGTTGTTTATATTGTTACCTTTTTTGGTAGATTGTCCTTTTTATCTACATTGGTCATCTCCATATTTTTCATGTTCTGAATTCTAATATAGATTAAAAAATAAAAAAGTCATGCACACAGAAGCTAAACATCCTGCACACAGTACATTTGTATTAGTGGTGAATTTTGTATATATCTTATTCTGAAAATCATCATCACTTCCAGTTGCCTCTTTTTCCTTCTCTTTATCCTTGTCACTTTCTATTTCTACCACCTCATTTTCTATTACCTCCTATAAAAAATTAGTTTTGGGAAAAAAGGTAAATAAGTAAGGAATAAAAAACCATTGCACACAAATAAAAACACTAATGCACACAAGACAAGAATAATATTTTAGCCACCTCTATGTTCTTGTCTTCTTCCAATTGAGCCACCTCTGTGTTCTTGTCCTCTTCTATTTGAGTCACCTCAGTTTCCTTCACTTGAGCCACATCTTGTGTCTCACTTTCCTCTCAGGTTCCATTTCCAATGTATGAACCACATCTTGAGCCACCTCAGTTTCCTTTTTTCATTGTATGATCCTCTGTCTCCTTTTCCAATTCCCCCTATAGCAAAAAGCCAAAATCAATCCATAAACATTGTATTTATGATGCACACAGAAGAGCAAAATAATGCACACTAAGTCAAATATTTGCAACACAATATTTTTAATTATACCTCTTTTAGTTGTTGTTCAACTACCTCTTACACTTCACCTTCCTTTTCGCATTTTCCCATCTCCATTACACTTTCCTCCATTTCAATTTCCTATAAAAAAAAAGACAGTAATTAATCCAAAAAAACATTTTAAAAGTGATGCACACAAAAGAACAAAGTCTTGCACACACTACCTGTTCTATTGGTTCTTCCATATCTCTTTGTTCCTTTTCTATCGCTTTTTCATTCTGTCCTTCCACTTGATCCAAATCTTCCTCATTCCCCTTCTCTTTTGTACATGTGTCTTCTTCATTGGCCTCATTTTCTTTCCCTTGTTCTTTACTTGTCGTTACTTTACTCTCAACCGCCACATCTTGCATTATTTCATCATGGTCATGAAGAGTAGCGTCTCTTTCATTGGCGCCAGGTTCCCCATTTTTCTTCTCCTTGCTCATTACTTTTGGGATCAACATCTTCCTGCAAATAATAAAACAGATCTTTATGCACACTTGTTGAAAATGTATTGCACACAGAAGTTAAAACCAATGTACACAAAAGAGGATACTCATGCACACAAAAGTAAATAGCAAATGCATAGTAATTATGTTTACTTGTGATAAACCCAAGGAGAATGAAGGAACTCCATGACTATTCAACTGAAATTTAAGTAACATAGTAAATAAGATTTCATGCATATGTATTTCAAAGTACTAATATAATATACTAGTTCTTACTTTTAGAGAAGGCTTTTGCAGCCAACTGGAGTTGAAGCTTGTCTTACGAGTATATGTACAAATAGAATCTTGATCAAGTGATGTTGATTCACTTACTTTGACATGCTCTTCTCTAGATGGATGCACCTCTTCTTCTTGATTTAACTGATGCACACAAAAGAGCATTATAATGCACACATGAGAACACAATTATGCACATATGAGAAAATGACTTGCACACATCAAATCAAATTATACCTCTTCTTCTTGATTTGTTAGACCATATTCTCTCTCTATTTCATTTGCTAGAGTTGATAGATAAGGAATAGCATGAGATTCTACATGTTCTTTCGCCGCCTGTATTGTTTTCTCTAGCTCTTCCATGCATGTGACGGTTGTATCCCAAAATTCTGCATCTTGGCTTCCTTGAATCTCCTCCTCATTTTTTGGTACATCTAAAGTAAGCTTCGCTTTGATTATCTTTTTGCATTCTGTCTTCACCGAGTTTATGACAATGCTCTTTGTCAACTATGAGGGAAGCTGGTTCTTTGACTCAGTGACCGATCTCACACTTTTGGCCATGTCCTCTACCTTTTTCATGTGGTTCACGACATATTCTTTGAGGCCCTTGTGTGTATTGATGTTTGGTGAGGCAACATCTTCACCATTATTTTGTTCTTCTTCTTCCATGACATCTTCAGAAGTTGGTCTTTCAGTTGGATAGCCTTGTCCAAAACCTCCAAATATTACCTCTTCATCCTCCCTCTGTCACATCATTTCAGTGGTCCAGTTTGTAATGATTGAGAAACTTGTTTTTTGTGTCTCACCTTTCCACTTCATCCTGTCGACATACAATAGCTGGAGAATACGAAAAAAGAAGAAGAGATAGGTAAGAGTTTAATGATCAAAATTCATGCACAATCAAGTGGAAACTTAATTCACACATTACAGACTTGTCTTGCACACAACTAGGAACATAGAATTTAACCGATGCACACTCAAAGAAAAAAAATATACCCATCATGGTTTAGATGTGATGCACACATAAGCATTAACTGATGCACACACTGCAGAATCATATGCACACACACAGAAGCTAAAACAATGCACACGAAAGGCAGAACTAATGCACACTAAAATAAAATCATATACACAACATGGAAACTACTTATGCACATGTAGAGTAACAAGGTGATGCACACATAACAAAATTTACTGATGCACATACAATAGAAAACTTATGCATATACCAGAAAACAATCCATGCACATATCCAAAATCAAGATGGTGTCCATCAGTAATGCCACAAAAGGCTAAACCAATGCACACGAAAGGTAGAAACTAATACACGTGGAAGGGAAAACTAATGCACATTATACAAATCAACTTATTCACATTAAAAGGACAAAATGTAAAATAAATATTAAACACTTTGCTTACCATGAGTAGGAGTAAGTTCCCTTTGAAGATGCTTTTTGCACTGCCACGCCATACAATCCTACTGTTGTTGAGCCTTTGGAACATGAAACTACTCCAGTTGTAGTTCGTTATCTCATCAACATTTTCTAGCAACTCCATGATCCTGAATATAATGTTCCCATTCGGATGGCTCTCTACAATTGTGTTTGCAAACAGTAGGATGAAATAGCGCTTAAACCATACATCTCCTGGATTTCATCTTGTTGTATATATCTGTGTGAGAGAGTTTCATAAGGTCCTTTCCATCAAAATCTTCATCAATTTTGCCAGAAATTCTGTGTTTGTTAGTTTCTCTGGCAACTCAATTTGTCTTCTACCCTTTGGAACATCCAGGTAGTCGTGTGCATAATTTTCTATAACAAGAATTTCCTTCCCATCCTTAAGCTTTTTCGTGCATTTTATTGGATCATACCTTGCACATACATACATCCTGAGCTTCATTGGAAATTCGTGTATTGTCCAGGCAAGCAATTCTCCAAAGCTCAGATATATTATTGCTTGCCTCTACTCAACAGTAATTGGATGTTCCTTATCAGTGAAGAACGTCACAAGCTTGTTCAGAGATGTTCTGCACTTTAGGGCTTCGTATTTACTCCCCTGTTGTTTTGAAGATTTCTTCGTACCTTCCTTTGATGGTTTTGTATTTAAGGCAAAGACGGTTTCCTTTTGTTTTTTTGTTTTCGCTCTTTTAGGAGTCTTTGTCACCTTCTCCTCTACTTTCTCTGCCTTTGAAGGTTTTGTTTTGGATGATTCTACTTTGGCCATCTTATTTTTAGTTCCAATCTCTTTTAATTGAACTCCCAATGGCCTCTCATTGTCTTCACGTTCATTGTCTTCACTTTGTTGTTCCTCTCTTCTAGATGTTTGTGAGTGGGTTCTCCTAGGCTTTTTACTTATTCTTGCTTATGTAGCAGGATGCTTCCTTCTTTTTCCTTTGTATGATCAAGCCCCTAGAGATCTTGATCATTATCTGTTGGAACTGTAATCTTTCCAAATTCTAACTCTATGACTCTGGATGGAATTGGAGTAGCTCTATCATCACCTACAAATGTTTGGACACAAATGAAATTCAATACATCTTATGCATGCAAATGCATAATTGGAAACAAAACAAATTTCCTTCTCAGGAATATTTTACTAACTGTCATGCACACAAAAATAGAGTTTTATTGATTCATATACACATAATAACCATCCCACACAGAAACAAAAACTCATGCACACACATGTATTCCTATGCACACACATCAGTTCTAGAGAAATAATCTAATGCACCTCTAACTGTCATGCACACAATATTGGAGTTTTATTAATGCACACACACATAAAAACCATTGTACACAGAAACAAAAACTCATGCACACACATGAATTCCTATGCACACACATCAATCCTAGAGAAATAATATAATGCACCTCTAACTGTCATGCACACACATCAGTTTTATTGATGCACACACACATAAAAACCTTTGCACAGAAACAAAAACCCATGCACACACATGAATTCCTAGTAGTCATTCTCATTTTTCATGCACTGTATCTTTCTAAATCCCTGTAATGACAGTTAATAACTCATTCTCAAAAGGATTTTGGCTTCTCATGCAGAGAAATGTGAAATCAAACCTAAAACACAACATGAAAATCACAAGCATAGGCAAGGACATATCAAAATCATCTAGAAATTGTGAGAGTAAAGAGAATGGTTGATTCACTCGCTATAACAGTTGAGAAACTTCAATTTGCTTGAAATTAAATTGTTTAAGAAGTATACCTTGAGAATTTGCAATTTTACTCCTCATTGTGTGCTTGATCAAAACCTAAAACAGTTTACAATGTTCAATTTGTGCCTATCAACTGATCGCCTCCTAGCTCGCTCGCTTTGTTCCTTCCTCACCGTGCTTCTCCTTGCTTCACTCCTCTCGCTCGCTCCATCAAAATGTACAGTGTATAAAGATTCATAAAATTAAAATTCCATAAAAAAATTCAATGCTGAAGCGTTTTCAATGCTTTACATTGAAGGATAAAGTGATATTGTTATAACAAAAATAAAATGGATCATGCCACTTCTTAATTGGTTAATGCCACTTGTTAATTTAGTACTCTCATTTAATAATTGGTGGATTTTATATATCAATGGGTCAAACTCAATAATAAAATTATGTGTATGAAGATTTATATAATTAAGACTTAAATTTTTATAATCAAAATGTATAGTGTATAAAGAATCATAAAATAAAACTCCATAAAAAAATTCAATGCTGAAGTGTTTTCAATGCTTTACATTTAAGGATAAAGTGATATTTTTATAACAAAAATAAAATGGATCATCATCTTCAGTTAAACAAATTTTTGTCTTTGAGATTGCTTCAAGAGTATACCTACCGATTGTACAACAGAGAGTCAAAAGACAAACCAATAACTATATCCAGCTTATATGAGAAAATATATACAGAGAGAAGTTCGGGTAAGAACAAACCTTAACGTAGAAATAGCGAAACTTTTCGCGTTCACATATAACAAACTAATCCTAATTCTAATTCTACTCTAATATATATAAATTTTGGGGGGTTGAAATATATTTAACAAGATATTCATGAATATATTCATCTTGGGTTGGACTTTGGCTTGAGCCTCAGGAAAAAAAAGGTTCAATATGTTTTTGGTTGTTTTTGGTTGGGCCACTGTAAAAAAAATCCAATATTGAAAAAACAAATTATTAATTTTTATAATTGGATAAAAAATATTATAATTGATAAAAATGAAATTTCAAAAATAATATTTTCTTACCATACTCTTTTACATATCTTTTTAAGATTTATCATTGAATTTTGTTTTTATTATTATAGATATTCATAAACGCTACTGATATCTTCTTATACATGAGTAGTGTAAATTTTTATATAAGAGAAAATTTATAATTCAATATATTCATCAATTAAATCATCATAAAATTAGAAATTTTACTTAACTCACTTAAGAGCTATATATTATCTCAATTTAATCATATTTTATTCTAACATTATGACAATCATAATGGAATTTACTTTACTGTTTAGTGATGTGCTAATTCAAGTAATAAATCATGCACATCTAAACTATTCACAAAATTTTGATTAAAACAATATATTTTAATTCAAATTTTTGTTATCTAATAATTAAATTTATATTTAAGGGTGAAAGTTTGTTTGAGATTCAGTTATATCGATCGTCTTATACTATGGGCTAATTATTTTTATTTTTATTTTGAGTTCAAGCTAATTTTTCAATCTTATACTATAAGTCGTACATATTAAATAATTATTTTTGTTATTAGAAGTGTGTAGTTTGTGGTTTATAGTTTATAGTTTAAGTTGATCAAATAATAAATTCATAAAGATATATATAAGGAAATATATATAATGTAGTAAAAGATAAAAATGGTAATTTAATTTATCAAATAACTTATTAATTTTTTTCTCATTTAATATTTTTTAAAATATAAAAGATAAAATTAGAATTATTAACTACATGAGTATATAGACAAAGAATGCATATAGATGAGATTTATAAGTGTATTAAATTATATTTAGATAGTGTATACAAAGAATATCGATAAAATTCTTATGTAAAAGACCATCAATTAATTAAATTAATACGTATAGATTGAAAAAAGATTAAAAAAAAAATAGGTATATAGATGGGAAGAAGATAAAAATTGTGAGTGAAAGATAATGAATTAATTAAAATTAAGTTTTTTTCCAAATTTCATATTTATGTGGCATTTTATTTTTTATTGAGTTTTCTCAAAGTCATAATGATGTGTCATGTTACTAATGAGGTGGCGTAGCACAAAGGTCGACACATAGGTCAACTAAACGTAAACACGACATGTGTCAAAATGACGCTCTATTGTAGTATTTGCATAGAATATTTGTGGACTCATGTTAACATCTAATTTCTTATCAATAATCTCGATCATATTAGTTTTGTCTGCTTACATCAGCAAAGATTCACTAATCAATTAATCATCATAATATTTAATTCAGTCTGATTTAACCATATTCGTACAATAACATAGGATATATAAGTTAGTAATTTCATATTGTTCTATGTTAAGAGAAACATCATAAAATTAGATAACAAAGAAATAATTTTTTTTCCCCACCAAGGATTAACTCTTAGTACGATTAGTATATGTTTTCCATAGAAAAATATACAATATTGATTAAAAGATAAGTATTTTATTATCGATATATTTTTTACAATTTTATGTGTAGATTAAAAGATTTACTTTATTAAAGATAGGTAGCTGACAAATTAATATTTTCTATTATATAATATGAACTATAATTATTGTCAAGAAGTAAATATCATTAAAAATTACTCCAAATTAGGTCATTAATTTATCACCCATACTTTGCACGAGCCAAGTACATTTTAAGAAAATTATATGGTATTTTTTACACAAGGGCCTAAAATGACATGAAATTTCATTAATAATGATTTAGCACTAAAAATAAATTATTTATAAATTATTAATTTTAAAAATATCATGTTACGATAGGATAAATTAGTTGTACGTAACTAATATTAAAAAGATATGATTGTAGGTTCAAATTAATATACTAATTAGATATATCAAAAATATTACACATATTAGTTAAATTTATTTTAAAAAATTCATTTGGGCGGTTATGTTCATAATCTGGACGATAAAAATTATTGAGGTCTAGTTGAGAAAAAATTAAAAAAAAAATCAAAGTTCACAGTAATTACAAGTATGCCACTGCGTCCCTCACTGAAAACGTTCAAAAAATTTCATGGCCCAGATTATGAACATTACTATCTATAATATGAACACTGAAGTGTAATCTGTGAGCGCAAATTGTTCGTTTTTCTTACGTTAACAACTATTTGCATCTGAACTTTCCTCTCTTTATATATATAACATTTGTACTCTGCTCTTTAGAATTATGGCTTGATAAAGATATGCAAATACTAAATCATGAAATCAACATTCTGCTGAATGTGTTGAGGGGTAAAATTTTATGAAATTTTGAGCATTTATGATTTTAAAATTAGTCATAAAAAATAATGCTTAAAATAAAAACGAGATTTACATATCAAAAGACTTATGACATATATTCTTAAGGCATAGACTATTCACCTAATATGTGTGACATGTCTACTAAAAATTATATATATTTTCAATTGCTACAAAATAAAATTAATTAGAATTAGAATTACCTTAATCAATAGAGGTTAATGTCATTAATTTTGTTTGCTCGGCAAGTTTGAATTTTCATATATCTTGGTCCTAAAATGGTGAAAATGGTGCACTTTAATGCCCAAATCAATTACCATAATTCACCATTCAATATACTTAATGCTCTTTGAACATTTTGCCGGTTTATGATCCTTGCTTCATACGTTTGAAAAGGAATTGGATCAAAATATATAACTTGTAGATGATTAATGGGGTAAATGATGTGATTTAAAGAGGAACTATATATATACCAATACATACTACGTATATATATATATATAGTTACACGGATGCTATATACAGCCCGGTGTCTTTACCAAACACCGCCCGGCCACTCGCGTTCTGCGAGGTCACGTACCCTCGCGGAACGCGAGATTAGCAAAAAATTAGGGTAATTTTTTAGACGCTAATCTCGCGTTCCGCGAGTGTACGTGACCTCGCAGAACGCGAGTGTCTCGACCTCGCGTAACGCGAGTAGTGCATGTCAGAAAGACGTTGTTGTGCACCACTAATAGATGTCTTGTCCCCCACCTAACTATAATAACTACCCCCTTATTTTAAGTAAACCGTAACACCTATTAACCCTACCCTAACACCTCTTTTTATCATCTTTCACCTCTTTCACCCTCCATTAAAACCCATTTTCAAAACCTTCAAACTTCAAAACACTCTAAAAACACCTAAAACAATGGAAGATGAAGAGGAATTCAACAAATGAAGGAATGAAGATGGTGGTTCATCAAGTTACCATGCAAATGAGGTAATGTTCTTACTTAATTTTTGAATTTTAATTTGTTTTGCACTATTAAGAGCTAAAATGAATTTCTTATGTTGTATTTCATGTTAAATGTAGTAGTAGTAAGTGTTGAAGAGGTGACTTTTGCATATAATGTCCAAAAGTTTTGTCGTTCTGCTTCGGAGTCCCTTCTGCATCTCTTTAGGGATTGCTCTGTTTCCAGAGCGTTTGGTCGGTCCTTCAACCTCCGTTTGCTTGGGATGAGTTCTTTGGCTGGAACTGGGCGCAATGGGTGCGTTGCAATTTTTCAGCTAAGAAGGTCCTGGCTAGTGGGCTGAGGTGGGCGTGCATCTTTGCCAATGCCCTTTGGAGTATTTGGAAATGGCGTAATGATTGGGTGTTCAACAAGAATGCTTTTGGAGGTGATAAAGCGACCCATATCTTAAAGTTGTCCGAGGATTATGTGTTTGCTTCCAGTCGAATTCAGGCGAAGGCTGTCAGAACCCGAGATACGATTTGGGTTCACTGGTCCCCTCCGGATGCGTCTTGGGTTAAAGTTAACACTGATGGCTCGGTGGTGGATGGTATGGATGCGGCGGCTGGTGTCATCCGGGACGATAAGGGTTGTTGTCTTGGAGGTTTCGTTCAGAATATTGGCATGTGCTCTGTCCCTATGGCTGAGCTCTGGGGTATTATTTCGGGTCTCAGGCTTGCCTGGGAGAGAGGTTACAGGAGGGTTGTGTTGGAAACGGATTCGCAGATTGCGGTTCAGCTTCTCAACAAACCTGTGGATTGTTGTCATCCTCTTTTTAGCCTCGTCTCGATGGCGCTAGGCTTCATTCGTAGAGACTGGGATATCCAGTTTCGGCATATTTTTCGTGAGGCTAATTCGGTGGCTGACCGGCTTGCTTCGTTTGCTTTTCATTTTCCGCGTGGTTTTCATTTTATTGCTATTCCGCCCGATTGGGTGTCCCTTTGTACTTCGGACGATGTTAGGGGTTTTGCTACATCCCGCCTGGTGGCCAAGTAGGATTTTTATATAAAATTCTCGAGAGTGCTACCTCTCTTTTTACCAAAAAAATGTTTTTTAGGGTTTTTACTGTAGAAAATTTACATTTGTTCATGTTTATGTTAAATGACCCCGTTTCACAGTGTTTGAGCCTTAGCACTTTCCCGCGTTCTGTGAGATGGAGCAAATCGCGTAACGCGAGTGGTGCCTCCCTCGCAGAACGCGAGAAAGTGCAAATTACAGAGTATTAACTCTTTATTGTGTATAGGTGAATTTTTCTTTGTTCACTGGATTGAATGCAATCCAGTTGAATGACTACACCTACCCCTTGCGGAACACAAGGCCATGTTCGCCACCGTCATTTGATTTAGGGATTGACTTTGGTGATTATCATCAACCATCTACATATGAATTGCATGTGTCATCTACTTATCAATTGCCTATGCCATCTACATATGAATTTCCCGTGCCATCTACATATGAATTGCCCGTGCCATCTACTTATGAATTGCCATGTACATATGAAGTGCCATCAAGCTATGATGCGTTTGATTCACAGTTTGCTAACCCCGTAGGAGAGGAGATATGGTTTCTTCCTTCTTTACGCACTGCACCAAAGTTTGATAGTCCTGTATGTGAGGAAGATGTTGTTTCTAGGGATTATTCGGAATATTTCACTACGGAGCAAGTGTTTGCCTCTAAGGAGATTGGTCATTTGTGGGTGTTGAATGTTGCAAAGCAACATAAGTTTATGATCTCTATTGGAAGGAGTGTACCATCTAAACCGGGGCAAAGTGGTAAGGTTCAAATCATTTGTGAGAAAGGGGGAAGTTATAAGCCTAAAGGTGTCGGAGTTAGAACAAACACAAAGAGCAAGAAAACGGGGTGTCAATTTCAATTGATGCTCATGGAGAACCGTTTTGAAGAGAATTGGAGATTAACAGTTGTTTGTGGTTTGCACAACCATCCTATTGGAGATAGTTTGGTCGGGAATGCATTTGCTGGGAGGCCAACTCCTGATCAAAAGAAAATGGTTCGTGAGATGGTACTTTCTCATTGTTCTCCAAATCAGATTTACACTGAGATAAACAAGGATCCCGGAAGCTGCACAAAGAAGAGACAAGTGTACAATTTGGTAAAAGATATAAGGAAGAGGAAATGGAAGGTAGAACCGTGGTTGAAGAATTTTTTCACCAATGCAAAGAGAACAACTACTTCATGGAGTATAGGCCAAGTGCAAATAATCCTTCTATAATAGGCGACTTGTTCTTTGCTAGTCCCGAATCAATGAAACTCTTAAAGGCGTTTCCATATGTCCTTTTGTTGGATTCGACTTACAGCACGAACAAGTAAGTATTTATCATTCTGTTTTTTTGTTGTATATTAAAATTCATGAAAATTTTAAGATTTGTGGTAAAAAACACTTCTCGCGTTACGCGAGGACACCCAACCTTGCGTAACGCGAGGAATGTCCCTGATTCAGTATTTCTGCATTTTGGAATATATCTACTGTGGAATAGAGTAAATTCTCACGTTACGCAAGGTGGGGTGTCCTCGCGTAACGCGAGAATGTGCATTACAGATGCTATTCCGCAGTCAAACATTTAAGACTATGAATTAAAGGTGCAATCTTTCTGTATTTTGGTCTAAGGTACAATGTTCCTTTCCTGGAGATAGTCGGTTTGACTTCTACATGGAAGAATTTTGTTGTATGCGGGGTATGGTTAGAGGCTGAGAGCGAGGACAGTTATTTGTGGGCGTTGAAGCAGCTGCGGACGATGTATTTGAATAGGAGCATCACCTACTTGCTTCGTCACAAACCGTGAGATGGCTCTTATGAATGCAACAGACATGTTATGGCCAAATGCAAAGTTTCTCTTATGTAGACGACATGTAAGGAAGAACATAGAGGCGAGAGGCAAGATAGCTATGGGCACACAAGCATTAGGGGTTCATATTTCTAATGATTATTATGACGTGTTCATCCAAACCACTGAAGAAGGTTACAACAAAAGGTTGAAGACACTTGAGATTGAATGGGGAGCTTATCCAACCGTATTGAAATACGTTAGAAAGAATTAGCTAAACCCTTACAAAGAAAGACTTGTTTCAGCATGGACGGATAATGTCCTCACTCTCCGGAATAACACGACAAATAGGTATGTTCTCTAATTTATGCCTGCCTTCTATATTTGAGAATAGGAGATTTTGTAATGCACATCCTCGCGTAACGCGAGACGTGTACAACTCGCAGAACGCGAGACTTTGCACATTTGATAATGATGCAAAGTGACTGTTTTGTATTTGCATATTATGTTTGTTCTTATTGTTTTTCGAACATTTTAGAGTTAAAGGAGCACATTCGTGTCTTAAGTCTTACTTGACAAGTGGAAAGGGTAGGCTACACACAATGTTCGGTGAATACAAAACAATGGCGGCGAACCAACTTAAGGAGATTAATGTGTCTTTCACCGAGAGTTTGAATAAGAGCTTCATAGTTGCTAAAGGGGCCGACTTGTTTAAAGTCTTGAAGTTCAAAGTGTCTTACAAATGCATAGAGGAATTGCTTAAGGAATACACGAAGGGGGAGAGATTTGGTTTGTACTTGCCTATGTTTTGTAGCTGTGAGATCAAGATTAGAGATGGGTTGATGTGTGTTCATCAGATTGGAAGACATTGGAAGGAGCAAAGACCATTAAGAGTATCAGATTTGCACCCTTTCTGGAGTACATTGAGTTTGGAAGAAGTTGATGTTCCCAGCGTACTCGAAGTTAAGAGTAAGGTGGCAAGACGTCTTTTTCAGAGTTTCTATGAGGAAACGTTTCCGAACTTGTGCCCCCATGATCAAGAGAAGTGTGCACAAACTGTTTTAGACATTGGGAGAGTAAATACTCCTCTAAAAGAGCCGGCTATTTCAAAGCACACCAGGGGTCGTCCAGTCGGAGCTCCTAACAAACAACCAAGGTCAACGCAAAGAAGACCGTCTGCATGGGAGCACACTAATGTTGAGATGGATGCTAGAGCTTTGGAAGAAACACCTCCAAAGAAGCAAAGAAATACTTCTAATTCTGAAACATTCAAGAAACCAAAGATTAAGGCGATTGGCAAGTACAAGCTTCAGATACCTGCGTCAATGCGCACCTATGTGAATGGTTGGTTTGAAGTAAATGGAGATGGAAATTGTGGATATAGATCAATAGCGTATGAGATGGAGGAGAACCAACACTTATGGAGGGAAGTAAGAGATTTGATGATAGCTAAGGTGAAGGATATTTGGCATCTAGTCGAAGGAACATGGATTGGACCTCAAGAACAACCAACTTTGGAGAGCGTCCTATACCAACTTACATGGGAAGGAATAAGAAGGGCTCCAGAAGATCATTGACTAGCAACCCCGAAAATGGGATGTCTTGTGGCATCCACATACAATGCAGTGTTCGTAACTGTGGGAAAAAACGCTAACTACACATTCCTTCCTCTACAACTTCCTACTTGGTGGGGACCAGGGTGCACACTTTCCACGATCTGCTTATTTTATATTGAGAGGGAGAAACATTTTGTTCCGGTAAGTTTCTAATCTTCTTTTGAATTACTTACTAATATGCAACTTCCTAAAGTTGTTGTTTTATTGTAGTTGCATCTTCAAGATAACTGCTCATTACCTCTTGTGTTTACTCCTTGGTGGCGAAACGCGAAATATGATGCTCATTGTTTGCACGATCTTGTGGCACATTGATGTGCCGCCTATAGCTTAACGTAGTTGAATTTATGTTTTATTCGCTGAATTTGTAATGTAATGTTGAACTGGAGCATAGTTATTTCTCTTCTGCAAAACAGGAACTCATGTAATGGAAAATTTGGAATGAATGCAATATCTTGCGTTCTGCGAGGTGCGTGTCTGCGAGGTTGCACACACTCGCGTTCTGCGAGGAAATCCCCATTTTTCTACTGTGAGGTCCATTTCTGCAGAAGTTGTTGAATATGCACCAAATGCAGAAACTTAACACAACCTAATGCAGATGAATAAAAAAAGAATTAGATAATTACCATCTCCGGTAACATAATATCGAGCGCGCCTCTATAGTCCCTTCCGACTTGCCCCTTCTTCAGCTTTAAATTCTTAGGCATCCAGCGGTAAACCCATGGTTGTGCTTCCGTCCATCGAGGACGTTCAGTAGGTCGAAACTGTGGGATCCATGCCTAGGAAATATAAATTACGTTAAATATGAAAACATAAATAAGTAGGTAAATTAAATGCTTAGAAAGTAAAATACCTGCAACAAAGTGTAACAAAAAGACATCCGGGCACAGTTCTGGCGTGTGCATACCCCCAGCTGCCTATACAGATGTGCCAAAGCAGCCGAGCCCCACGAAATTTTCGAAGCCTTGTCATAGGATTTCACAAAAGGCCCATATCTAAGCCGAATCAAGTTCTGTGACTTGTCAAGAAATAAGATCGAGGCAGCAGTATACAACACCCAACCTAATCCCTTTCGTTCTGCAGAAAGGGTTTGACAATGACTTCTAAAAAATTCGTCTTTCACCCTCCCAGAATCGCACGTGGCATTATCTATTCCAAAAATTTCCGCCCCCCACCTTGCATAGTATTTTATAATTTCTTCATGACTAAACTTGGCACCCAATTTCTTACTTGGTGTCATAGCTTTCCCATCTATGACAAGGCCTAATATCTTATACACATCAAGAAGGCCAATAGTAATCTCACCACAAGGGAGGTGGAATGAATTTGTCTCTGGTTGCCATCTTTCGATGAACGCTTCAATCAACGGGAAGTCCATTTTGTCGTACATCATTCTGAGGAGATTTGACAATCCAACTGCACCGGGAATCTCAGACCATTCATTGTCGTCTAATGGTCAATCACTGCTCTGTTTTGTCCTTTGTTGTGGCTTCATCGGACCTTTGATCTGCAGTAAAAAATACATATTATATAGATTAGAAAAAAATTAGCTAAAAATGCAGACAGAAAATACATATTATGTGCATTTTCTCGCGTTCTGCGAGGTTGCATACACTCGCGTTCTGCGAGGGGTGCCATCTCGCGTTCTGCGAGAAAATGCACAGTTTCTGCAGTCTCTGCGGAAACTGTGCAAACTGGATTATACTGAAAAAAAATTTAAAAAAAAGACTTACAGTCCTTTTTTGGATGTGGTGAGCCACATGTGCTTCAAATCCCTTAAGCAACTCGGGATCTTCTGGACCTCCAGGTACGCTATGAGTGAGCTCAGGATCATATCTTGGCTCGTTCTTCTTTGACTTCCTCTTCCTTTTTGTTTTCACGACCACTTCTTCTTCTTCTTCTTCTTCATCATCATCATCATCTTCTTCTTCTTCTTCTTCATGTTCTTCCTCTTCTTGATCCCCAACTTCATCCTCGTTTTCTTCTTCCATCGGTTCTGGTTGTTGATTGTAAGAAGAAGAACAAGCTTGTCCACTTCCCTCACCATGTCCACCGCCCCAACTTTGTCCAGCCCACCCCTGTCCACCGCTCCAACTTTGTCCAGCCCACCCCTGTCCACCGCCCCAACCCACCGCCCCAACTTTGTCCAGCCCACCCCTGTCCGACTTCCACTAGTGCAGCATGTGGAAAAAAATGTTCTCAGCTACCCGGTTGTCCACATGAATAACTATCTTGGGAAATAAGGTCCCAGCCACCTTGGTATGAGTCCCAACTACCCGGTTGTCCACATGAATAACTGTCTTGGAACAAATTGGGGCGTTCATCAACGTCGGGGAGTCCCTCGGGGAAGAGCTCTACGGGTGTTGTCTTCTTTGCTTTCCCCTTCCCTTTGGTTTTTCAACCGGGGGTTCTTCCCTCACAATGTCTCGGTTTCTCTGACGAGTTGAACGACCAGGACGATACATTGCCTAAAACAATACAAAGTAAAATCAATAAATAAACGAATGCAGAAAAAAACACATAAAACAAAATGTGCAGAATACACATGTTCTGCAGAAGGGGAAATTGCCATAACTGGCAATCCTCGCGTTCTGCGAGGGCATGACACTCGCGTTCTGCGAGGGCATGACACTCGCGTTCTGCGAGGGCATGACACTCGCGTTCTGCGAGGGCATGACACTCGCGTTCTGCGAGGGCATGACACTCGCGTTCTGCGAACTTTCTTCTCCGGTCATCTCATACATTCCGGCCAGTTTCCAGCGACATTTCAACACAAATTCAACATAAATTCAATATTTTAACTAAAAAACCTATCAATTTAAGTAAATTACCAAATAAACATCAAAACCCTAAATAAAATGTAAACCCTAATAAAAAAACCTAACCCTAATGAATTTCAACCTATTCAACATAAAAAAAACATTCACTCATCAACCATAATACAAAATCATCATCTTTTATCCATTCCAAACAACCTAATACTATATACAACCATTTCTAAATCAACATTCAATATCAAAACATCATATAATATGAATTTCATATACTAACAACATATATTCATCTAGAATCAACATTAGAAAGCATAAGGGAAGAAGAAACATACCTTAATTGAAGATTTGTGTTGAAAAGAAGAAGATGAAGTACGTTTTTGAGAGATGGAGTAAAAAAAAAGCGGCGGCAGAATGTAAAAATGAGCAGAAGTAGGGTTTTTTCCCCTTAGCTACACGCCCCTCGCGTTCTGCGAGGTGACGCTCCCTCGCATTACGCGAGGTGTCGGGCGTTATTTAGTAAAACGTCCGGGCTGTAATTAGTAAGGGCCTATAGTTATTGGGCAGTGGCGGAGCCAGAAAATATTCGAAGGGGGTGCTGATTTTTAAAATCTCAATTTGCTCCTATGATATTAAAATTTATTAATAATATTTATATATTTAATTTTATTAAAGTTAATCATTATAATGTGTAATTTGATCAATATTTTAAAAATTAATTAATATCAAGCTTATCAGCTTATAATCTTAACAAATAATAAAAAAATTAATTAAAATTGATTTCGTTACTTATCAATTGAACTAATCATTCCAAAATCAAAGTGACATGATATAAATAAGATTATTTTATTAATCCAATTTCCAAATACGGAGTATTTATTTTTGAAAGCGTGTAAATATCCACTACATAAAAAGTTATTGTTTGAATGAGGCAAGTATTTAATGTTAAACAATTCAAACAGTAAAAACTGTGCCTTTGGAACAAAAAAGAAAACAGTTGTCTGATGCCACAGACAAAGCCCAGTTGTTTTAATATTAAACAATTCAAAATCTTTAATTTTAGGTATACGATGTCGTATTTGGTAATTGCCTTTATTACTAAAGAATTCCAAAGGTTTTAATTATTATACTTCATCTTCTACCTTCCGTCTTTCTTCCATCACCATTTTTGTCAAACTTAGAGCAGGTGCTATCAATATTTGTCTTCGGCCTTGGTAGGTAATTAAGTGGCGGTTCAGGGAAAAGCACACCCTCAGGCACCCCTGGCTCCGCCACAAGTTTTTGCTAGGGATGAGCATCGGTCCGAACCCGGACCGACCCGGTCCGACCCGGTCCGACCCGGACCCGGAAATCAGGAAAATTGCGGACCGAAACCCGGACCGGAAAATTCGGTCCGGTCCGGGTTCTCACCCGGACCGGTCCGGTCCGGTCCGTATTAGCCCGGATTTAGACCGGTTACAAAAACCTGTATTAGTATTGAACATGTTTATTACATGCCAAAGTCCCCATGCAAGTTTAGTTTCCCAACAGATAACTAACTTGCCATATACAAAAAGTTACATTGAAGTTTCAACTTTCAAATATAAACCTGCATACCCAAAAAATTACATGCAAGTTTCAATTTATATTCATCCAAAAAATTCCACCAAAAAATTCCATCTTCCATTACTTTCACTTTCACCTTCACATATAATCTGCTAGTCCCTAACTGACTAACTCCCTGCATGAAAAGAGATTTAAGAATTAGTGTTTACAATATAAATTTACTTGCTGAGATTTATGTAAGTTGCCAAAATGTTGGCAACCTGCATGAAAAGGGTCTCTTTGACTGTAGGTTACTCCTAGATAATAACTTCTAGCATGACCTAATGATGCAACAATACTCCTATAAGCAATCCTAAGCCATGATAGGTGTATGGAATTATGAAAAGCATTTGAGAAACTTCAACTGTAGATGATTAAAAAACATAAGACACAACCAGATTTCAATCAAATCTGATTCAAAACCTTGATTCCACAACCAATTCAGTACCATTTCCTAAGATTCAATGCAGATGACCTAGAAATATTATAAGCATATATTGAAATTTCAAACAAAACCTTCTATCTCAGAATGAATGAACCATGGCCATCATAAATTCACAATACAACAGCTAAACAACAAAACCTGAAAACTGAAATTAAGAAGAGTATATATGAATAACCAAGATAAGTGTATTACCTAAATTTCAAAAGTAGATAGGTTCCTTGTCGGCTGAAGTTAACACACTAGAGGGGATGTCTTTCTCCACATCTAAATCAATAGTATATATCGAAAAGAAAAGAAATCAGAAATTTATATACGATACATATAATATATACAAGTAAAATAGAATATAAAGGATACCTTCTTCCATCTTTACAAGCACTGTTGTAGAATCATCCTCATCATCGGCAATAGACCTTGAATTTTCAAGAAGCCAATCTTGTGCACAAATGAGTCCTTGAACAGTCTTATTAATTATTATCACATACATCAAATTGTAAAAATAATTAAAACAAGAACTGGAAAAAATATATAACTAAGCAAGGAAAAGAATTAACATGCCTTAGGGGTTAACCGACTTCGAAACTTATCAAGAGTGCGCCCTCCAGTACTAAAGGTTGCCTCAGAAGGGACAGTAGAGATGAGAATGGCTAAAATATCACGAGCCATTCGTGCAAGAATAGGAAACCGAGCCTCATTCTTTTTCCACCAACACAATATCTCACTTTGATCTTCAGAACTCCTCAACTCAGTCAAATATTGATCAAATTCAGTGACCCCGATATCAGAGTCATTCAGCTGTTTCCTTTTCTGGTTCAGTTTATTAAGAAACTTAGAACCAGTTTTCTCCCTTCCTCTAGGCAAATTTGTCTCTTCACCATCTAGATCATGACCAGAAACAGGAACATAGTACATGTTCCTATACTCCTCAAATAATCCAATAGCAAAATTCTTCACCTTTTTTGCTAATTCATCTCCTTTACTCTTCCCATATAAGTCTTGTAAACCCATTTCCACCATAGCAAACTTATAGGTTGGATCCAAAATGATGGCAACAAAGATCATCATATTCATCTTCTCGATATCATCCCAATACTTGTTACACTTGTCCTTCATTTCAAAAGCCATGGCTTGACAATCTGGATCAGCACTTAACATCCAAGTATCCAGTGCAGTCACAATGTTACCAATGTAAAAAAAAACATTGTTTACAGTAACATAAGAAGAAGATGACACATCTTTTGTGAAATCAAAGAATTCTTTTAGAAAACTCACAAGAACCTCCACCTTTTTCCACTCAACTGAGGTTATTTCTCCTATGCTCTCACCTTTAGCATTTTTTGGAGGATCCAATCGAGCAAAAACAGCCTTATACTTCAATGCAACCTCCAGCATAGTGTAAGTCGAGTTCCATCGAGTAGGAACATCAAGGGACAGCGCACAGTTTGACTCAATCCTCAGTTTTTCAGCTTGTTCTTGGAACCAAATAAGCCTAGAAGGAGACCCCCTTACATACTTAACATAAGCTCTCACCTTATCAATGCACTTAACATGCAACTTTAAGCCATCCGACACAATAAGATTACCAATATGAGCCACACATCTCATGTGCAAATTATGAGCATTATTAATGCAATTGCCATTTGATCTCAACAAATCTTTGAAAGTAGCCACAGCTGAATCATTAGAACTAACATTGTCAACAGTTATGGTAAAAACCTTATCAGACAACCCCCAAGGCCTTAGACATTCATCTATTCCTCTAGCAATATCTTCCCCCTTATGACCAGCAACTGGACAAAAATTCAGAATCCTTTTCTGCAGCAGCCATTCATGATCAATAAAATGCGCTGTAACACACATGTAATTGATTTTCTGAAGTGAAGTCCATGAATCAGTTGTTATGCAAACCCTTTGACAACTCTCCTTAATAAAAGATTTTAGAAGAACCTTTTCACTCAAATACATAGCATAACAATCTCTTGCAACTGTAGAGCGTGAAGGAACCTTAAATGTGGGGCTTATAGTACTAAGCAGAATCTTAAGACCAGCTCTCTCTACTTATCTAAATGGCAGCTCATCCATAATGATCATTTTAACTAGTGCAGCCCTAGCATCCTTTTGATTCAACACCCAATTTCTCATTTTACCTTGACCAGAATCATCAATCTTCTCTAAAATAAGTTTAGATTGGGTAATTTGGGTACCTTTGGTCTCATTGTCTGGATTCTTTGTACACCTGTCTGCATGGCCCTTCACATTCTTGCAACCAATAGCAGATGAATCAGCTGCATATGTCATCTCACAGAAAATGCATTCCGCTCTGACCTTGCCTTCTTCATCCTCATATTTCTTGAAAAATTTCCAGTAAGGCTTCCTTCCTCCATTTTCAATATAATTTTTAACTTTCTTTTTCTTCGGCTCTTCCGTTGTCACAATCGGCTCATCAAGGTCTATAATAGGATCCTCACCATCAAGATCAGCAGCTTCTTCGTCCATGGTGTCCACATCCATGATATCCACTGAATTCTCAGAAACATTAAACCGTACATTGCGAGATAACTGAGAGTGAGAGTCTGTAGACTTTGAGTTGTTGGACTCTCGAGTTCTTTTCTTGCCTTTCTTATGCAACTTGCTCGACATCTAATCTGTACGAAAGAAAAGAAATCATAAATGACTACTCAAAGCAAGTAACATCTAATCTGTACTGAAATAGAGAAAGAACTAACAAACTAGTTTTTAGAAATAAACACCTATTTGCCACTAAAAATACTGTAGTAAAAATCTCAGGACAACTAACGTGATTATTATATTAAGGTGCATATCTAAACACCTATAAAGGATTCAAGGACATTAAAAATATTAAAATAGTAAACCAAGTGCATGTGTGTTCCTTGCTAATTAACTTTGAAGTTTGAACTGCATAAAGCCATAAACAATTCAACTAATTCAAGGACTCTAAACGTGATGTATATTATTATTAAGGTGCATATCAAAACACCTATGACCAATCAAGGACTCTAAAAATATTAAAATAGCAAACCAAGTGCTTCCTTGCTAATTAAATTTGAAGTTTTGAACTACATAAAGCCATAAACAGGTAGAAGACATAAACCGAAGGGCAGGCATAACAATACTGCAAGTCTGAATCAACGCAAAATTCACAAGTAAATCCCTAAATCCCTAAATCAACATACTGTAAGCCATAAACAGGTAAAAATAATAAGGCATATAAATCGAGTGCAGAAAAAAAGGTAGAACCGTAGAAGACATATAAATCGACTAATCAAGGGCACGTTTCTGAATGGACGGAAAATCAGAAAACTGAGAAGGAGATGAGTCAGATGACTAGAGAAGCTCGAGGGGGAGGGAGAGACTCACTTACTAGAAGACGACCTGAGATTTCCGGAGAAGGTCGTCGACGTCGAGCGGTAGAGGGCAAGAGAGAATCGAGAGATGGAGAGAGGGATGACTGATGAAAGTGATGAGAAACAGAGATGATGAGAAACAGAGAAAGTGAGAAACGGCGGAATTTCTAGGGTTAGAAACAAAGTGAACAAACGAGGTGACTTATTATGTGTATTTATAATTTTTATTTTTTTTATTTTTTTAAATTATTCGGTCCAGACCGGACCGGACCGGATTTTAGACCGGACCGGACCGGACCCGAAATTTCAAAATTCCTGGACCGAAACCCGGACCGAAAATAATCGGTCCGGACCGGGTCGGTCCAAACCGGTCCGGGTCGGTCCAAAAATCCGGTCTGGACCGGATTCTGCTCATCCCTAGTTTTTGCCGATTCATGTCTATGTACATCTCTAAATGTGAAAGAAAAAGGAAAATGACTTGGAGATAATTACCCATTCAATTCACCCATGAATTTGGCAGAGTAATGGTTCAAATCGGTTACACTATCCTAATGTTGAATTGAGTAATTATGTGTCAAATTGTAACGGTGGATCAAATCAAATTGTCGTCCTTCACATGCAAGAAAAGGGAAACATAGACTCCAAAGTTGAATACTCATCTATATATATATATATATATATATATATATATATATATATAATATGTTGCAGTAGAGGTTTGGAGAGGGGTTCTTGGTGAATTAAGGCCAAAGTGTTCAAAAATCAAAAAAAAAAAAAAAAAAAAACAAGCTGCAGAGAGAACAAAAAAAGAAGAAATCGTCATACTATATTCTTGAGAGAGTGTATATTTTCGATCAAGGTCATACGTGGTATATATTCTTCATGTGTTATATTTCTCTCGTATGCTAATTATAGAGTGTTCTTGTCTTAGATTGAGCATGAAGATGCCTATCGGAGTTGGTTCGAAACTCTAAGTTTCGCCATAAAAAGAAGACCCGAAAAAAAGATTCTAATGGATCCAAAGTCATTATATAACAAACCTAAACATATTTGTTTCTCATGACGATTCAAGAAGTTTCGTTGGGATCGTCTCAAAATCGAAACGGATATGTTTTCTATGTAGATTCATGATGTTTTGCTAAGGCGAAACAGATTGTTTCTCGTGACGATTCAAGATGTTTTGTTGGGATCATTCCTCATACCGAAACGGATATGTTTCTCATGTTGATTCATGATGTTTTACCAAATTGAAACGTGTTCGTTTCTCAAATCGAAACAGAGATGTTTCTCATTGGATTTATGATGTTTTGCTAAACGCGAAAGAGAGTTCTTTCTAATGTGAATTCATGATGTTTCACCAAAACTGAAACGTGCTCGTTTCTCAAATCGAAACAAAATGTATCTCATATAGATTCATGATGTTTTATCAAAACCGAAACGGGTTCGTTTCTCATACCGAAACGGGTTCGTTTCTCATACCGAAACGGGTTCGTTTCTCATACCGAAACGGGTTCGTTTCTCATACCGAAACGGGTTCGTTTCTCATACCGAAACAAGGTTGTTTCTCAAATCCAAATGAACTCGTTTCTTGTATCAAAACAAATATCGTTATAATGATACGATTTAAAAGAGATAAACATGGTTTAAATGGACTGTAAAATTGAAGGACGTCCATATATACATTAGACCATGCACAAAAAAATCTAACTTAATTTAAATGAAATCATCACTGTTGGTGTACTAGACATACCGAGGCCAACATTGTTGTTGTATGGCTATATAAGAAAGTTTAAGTTGGACTCATGCATAGATGAGCTTCTATGCTCACGTATCTTGTGCAATTTGTGACTAGAGAGCAAAGTTAACTATGACTCCTTGTTACTATGTTGTATAAAATATGGGTTTATATATAAATTTTTTTACAAACTACGGAGATTTGATCCCACAATATATTAGTGGGTACGTAGGACGTTCGCTACAAAAATATAAAAGAGTAACGAATTCAATCACATACCCTAATTTAAGGAAAAGAAGACAAAAACGGGTCTTTTTCCAGAACTACGTAGACTTGATTCCGTATTAAACGGATACGTAGGAAATTCGATATAAAGCTATCGCTCGTCGAGTTCAATCACAAACAAAAATCAAATAAAAGTCACCAAAATATAAATAGTGAAAATGTTAGACAACCCTTCCTAGAAGGTGGGTTTAATCTCTTTAACGACGTACAAATGATAGTTGGATCGCGTCTAGGAAACCCTTCCTAGAAGGTGGGCTTAGACTCGCTCCTCTGATGTACGATAAACAAATCACTCTAAACTACGTAAGGTTTGATCCTTCTCAAGAAGGTACGTAGGCAACCCGTCATAATCTGGATGCAGCCCAAATCATAAAACAAACCTATAAGTGTTCAACGTATCTATATTATTAGAATTGTAAAGATATACAGATAAGGGTCAAACTCAAATAAAATTAAATAAAATGTGTTTGTGCATAGTTGTTTTCTTTTAACAATTTTTGCCTAACAGAATGTTTTTGTGATCCACCATCACTTGAGATTGTTGAATGAAAATATGTTAGGAATATAAAAAAGGGTTGGCATCTTAGCATGGCTCCGAAGTAACACTCCCAATCTCTCGCTACATACCTTCAACTCTCACCAGATGATACATTGTTCTGGTTGGTCGGCCATGTATGCGATGATTCGACCGGAAATTACAGAGGACAGATTGCAACATCTTGTTTGGAAAACGCCACAAACAAAAAGCTAGAAATCAATCATGGGTTCCCCAACGGTTAGATTGCGCTCCACACTCCAAGGTAGGTTGAATAGCTTTGCCGTTATGAACTTAAACACCTTGTTCACGTTTATGTTGTATGTAGAGCTGGAGAAGAACAATGTAGCGTTTAATGCTTTTGCATACTTCCTCGCCTGTAAAATTAAGAAGCAATTCAAACATACAACAATATATGTATTGCAATTGCAATGATGTGAGGTAGAAATATATATCAAAAGCACAATAGCAACAAATCTAAATCAGAATATCTTGGGCACAATAGAAACAAGTAGTGATCCAAGTCTCAACAATTAGAGATTGTGATGCAAATAGGTCTTTCATAACAAGAAAACATAAGATCGTACAATTGACAAGCAATACATCAAAAGGCTCTAAAATCTGTCCAAACACTTTGACAAAAAACCTTTTAGGGTTTCAAACAATCTCAAGAATTTAACATGGATCTAAAAAACAAACCGAACACTAGAGGAAACTTCTTTTAGACCTAGGATGAGTGCCTATACTATGTTGCAACAACAAATATGATATTACACTACCCAGAATTCATTCATATAAGGAAAAAAAAAAGGCCTACAACTATCTGGATTGCTTCGCATTTTGTTTTTTCTCGTCAAACATATTCACACCGCAACATTCTGATCAATTCATTGCAATGTCAAGCAGTTGTTATGCAAAATCTTTATTATCCTCATAGGGAGACTTTTCCATTCATGACCATAACCAATGGGAATCTAATATCCACCCCAATTTGCAATGTTGTATACATGAATCATCATAGAGGTCTTGATTCCAAGGTCATGGCTTGAGCACAGACAGACCCTCCAAAAGAGTCATCTTGGTGACCTTACTGACAAGATAAATGCAATAATGGATGCTAAACATGTAGAATTTGTTAGATAATAAAGTACCTCACTAGCTATAGTCCATTGGAGATCCATAGGTAGTTGGACGAATTCATCAAACTTGGTACCAATTAGAACTGGGATCGCCGTCTGCAAGCATTTAACAAAATCTAATATGAAATTCTCTTCTATCATTCAATATATTAAGAAAGTGCTTTATTTATGACATGATTAATGAATAATTCAAAGTCACCTGATTCCATTTTCTAGCTTCTTGGTACCATCTAACAATGCTGCAATTTGCAGGGATGAGTTTTCGTTAAGATATAGAGAATAGGAGTGAAATTGATACTTTTGAGGTGGAACATGATCATCAAGTTAAACGTTCACCTAGTTAAGGTGCGACGACTTGTGAGGTCAAACATGAAAAAAATTGCAACAGAATCCTTACAGGCAGATTCCAAAAGATTGTGGAAATGAACATCTCCCGCAGAGAGAGAGATGTGACCTCCTAGTTCGCAGATCCGGAAGATAAGATGAGCCCCTTGAATAGATTGGATCTTATGAACGAAATTGATTCCATCTGTTTGGGTGGTCTGTTGGTTGGGATTGCCGACATACTTGGTCAAGAAGCAGGTCTTGCCAATATGAGCGTCTCCGAGGATGCATATGTTCATGGAGACGAGATTGGATTGTATGAGATCTGGGATGAGGATTTGAGGAGAGTCAGGGCCGTCATCGACAACGCGGGTGGAGATTATGTGGTCGTACTGACGGGGCTTGGAGTGGAGGAAGGTGCGATCCCACAGGAGGCGGAAGTAGCGGCGGACGAGGACAATGCGGTGGCCGACCTCCGACATCTTAGGGCAAAGCTGCGCCATGGAACCAAAAAGATGGAATTGTGTTTCAGGGGAATCACAATGGGATTTACCTCTCTTCTTTTGCCCATGGATATGGGGGAGGAGCTTATGCTTGTTATCATTTTTGTTTTTCGTTTATTTTTTAGGCTTTATGCTACGGACTATTTTTAACTCTTCTATTTCTTTTTTGGTGTAATGTAAACTTAACTCTCTCTCTCTTCTATTTTTAATACCTTACCAACGACACTTCCCCTAATAAAAAACCAACCCTATTATAAATCGAGTAAACATAGAGATTAAGAAGAAGAAAAGGAAAATTGTACTTGTGATCAAAATACAATTAAGTACACTATTGTAGTGAATTATGTTTACAATTCAATGCGTAACGTCATACTATATACCATGTGTTACGCATGGATATGCTTCGTGCGTTACGCATGAAAATGCAGTGTTCTTTGACAATTTACGTCAATTTCCAGAGAACATGAATGAATGGAGTCTTCATGTGTAACGCATGAAACCTATACATGCATTACGTATGGTGTGAAAATCTTCTCATACGCAGGGTCATTTAGTAATAAAGAATGAAAAAAGACAATTAATATAAAATTATTCATCAAAAAGAAAAAAAAAATCAAACAACTTACTTTTCCGTGCTATATGTAGAGTCCATTATAGGTACATATGAAAACGCCTTGAGGAGCTTCATTGATTCTGGGCTAGCAAAGAACATGTCACCTATCTTGGAAGGATTTTTTTACTTGTGCTATATTCAATGAAGTAATTGTGGAAGAATTCTTGAACCACGGTTCTTCCTTCCAATTTTGATTTCCTTATAAAATCTAACTCATTTTACACTTGTCTCTTCTTGGTGCAGTGCAAGGGATCCTTGTTCAGCTCAATTTTTATCTGATTAGGAGAACGGTGAGAACTTGTCATATCCAAAACTGTTTTCTTCTGATCGGGGGTCAAACCTCTAGCAAAAACATTTTTAACCAAGCTTGTTCCAATAGCATGGTCGCGGGTATCCCGACCTACACTTAGTCTCCATGGATCTCTTGGCTAGTTCAGAAGCTTCAACTCGAATGAACACTCAGTTTTCTTGATCTTGGTGTTTTCCCTCCCTTGTACACCTTTAAGGACATATTTTTCCCTGAATTTGAAGCTTTTCACTTTGTCCTCGTATTGATGGTCTGCTAAACTACTAACTTGTCTTAATGAGCATAAAGTGATGGAGCTTTACGACTTTTAACACCTAATCCAGTCCATCTTTCCGGGAGGTAAACACTTGATCCGTTGTAAAAACATCTAAATAATTCCTAGAAAGCACAATTTCCTCATCTGCGGGATCATCAAACTTCGGTGCAATGCGCAATGAAGGAAGAATTAATAGGGGTTCTACTACATTTGTAAGCGATCTCACCATATGTGAAGCCATTGTGGGTTTTCATACCCGGTTCCGAACCATTTCGTGTTGATGCTAGCAAACCGTGAACCAAACTCAATATAGGTAGATGGTATTTTATATGCAGATGATTGATAAGAATCTCCAAACCCAAACCATATATCAAACAACGTCCACCATCTCCGGTGACACATTGTAGTCATCTAACTATATATTGTTCAATCCAGTGAACAAGGAAAAGTTGACCTTACACAAGAAAATACACATAAACACAAATACATTCACATTCTGTAAACTTCAATTTCATGCGTTACGCACGAATTCCCTCCTTGCTTATACATGAAATAGCACATAACTTCACACCAACTTTTTATGGGGTCATTTCAACCCTAAACCATAATTTTACTAAAATAACCTCATATTTCACTCAAGACATGATTTATCATCACAACACCAAAAAGTTCAACAAATCTAACCTTCAATCAAAAACATTGTACACCAAACTCCATAAGAAAGCAATCTCCAACCTTAAACATGAATCAACGAGCTTAACATTAAAACCCTAAACCCTAAACCAAACAACATTAAAGATCAAATATTTTGGACATTCTATGCACAAGTCATCCTTTTAACACTTACAGTTAAAATATTGAACATGAAATACAACATAATACTTTCATCCTAGCTCTTAAATGAACAAATCAAATTAAAATTCAAGTTTTTAGTAAGAACATTATCTCATTGGCATTGTAACTTAATGAACCATCTTCTCACTTCTTCCTTTGTTGAAATCTTCTTCATCCTCCATGGTTTTAGTGTTTTTTGAGTGTTTGAAGGTTTGAAGTTGTGTTTTAATGGAGGGTTAAAAGATGGAAAAGATTATAAAAAAGGGTGTTAGGATATGGTTAATAGTTGTGTAACGAAATAGTTAAAATCAGAGGTAGTTCATATTGTTTGGTGGAGACAAGATGTTCATTCAATGAAGCTGAATAGCTACTTTCGTTCTATGCGTTATGTACCAGACCGTTCCATGCGTTACACATGAAATGAAACCAAAGGTTATGTATGAAATGATGTCATACGTGTCTGGTGTGTAAAGCATGAAGCATGTTACGTATAATGCACTCGGTGCGTTACGCATTAAACCAGTCCAGGTGTAACGCACCAGACCTGACAATGTTTGGAAATTTGCAGATGCGATATATAGAATTCTCATGTGTCATTTTGTGGATTTTTTTAGTCCTCTCCTTCATTCTAGGTTTTTTAATTCTATTTTTCATTTTGTGGATTTTTTGAATTTTTCTTAAGCATTTGATATTTTTAATGAATTAAATATTAAACAATTGTCTGTAGGTGGTTATTATTATTTAGCTTTCTACTTATTAATAATTTAATATAAATTACCATGTAATTTAAATCTTAAATATGCATTCATTTATACACTATTCACTACTTTGCTATACCATAAAATTTGAATAATCATTACAGAAATTAAAATGTGCCTACATTCACTACTTCGCTATACCATAAAATTTGAATAATCATTACAGAAATTAAAATGTGCCTACATAAACTGATTTATTAACTAAACCCGGACGGCGCTCGGAATAGAGTAAGTCATGACGTGATCAGAGGTCATCCATTAGAATTGTTTTTCGAGGCCCAAAGTAATTAGCGGGCCAGATTCCAGGCCCAAAGTCGCATTGGCCCAATCAAACATACACCTATGCTCTGCTGTGTCCTTATTCATATCAGTTTACTCTCACATACGAAATTCATTCCGCCGCTATAAACTTTGTTAGAACCCTAGAGCTCCTCTCCAATGGCGTGCACAATTGACTTCAGAAACTTAGATGAAGGCTTTGGAGGCAAAACCTACAAGCGTAAGAGAGCTGAAAAGGAGTCTCAATCCCTAGCCTCGCATGGCGGGAACATCGATGAGTCTTCCATGGATGTGGATGATAATCAGCCATCGGCGAAACGAGCAGCAGTACCTTCGTTGTCTGACCCCGACAAGCCTGTTGCTTTCGGGAGGCCTACTTACGACGGAGTTATTGCCGGAAAGGTCTCCGGTCGGAACTGGAAGCAGCCGCGGAAGAGGGCGTCGTCTAGGGCAGTGAAGTCGCCGAGTACGGCGTCGTTTGTTGAGAGGGCGAGGGAAAGAGAGGTGAAGAAGGCGTACAAGGAGAGGAAAGATGAGCTTAAAGAGGAGATTAGGAAACACAAGAATGAGAAGAGGAAGTTGAAAGAGGAGAGGGAGAAGAAGAAGAAGGAGAACATCCTCAAGTCTGGTACCAAGCTTCAGAAGATTACCAACCCCAAGACGCTCCAGAAGATTGCCAAGTCCAAGCAGAGGAAGCAACTTAAGGTTGTACCTGATGATCTTCTCAGGAAATAGATTTCAGTTATTGGTTTTCTGCTGGATTATTATTTGGTGACCTTGTGTTAGTTTAAAATTATTGTTGGTTTCGGTTTTCTGTCAAGCGATCAAATTTTCTGAGTCTTAACCAAAATTCCCGAGTTAGTATAGCATGTCTTCTTATTCTTAAATTGATTCAAAGATTTTGAGCTGTTTGCAATATGTGGTCTGCAACACAAGCTGCCATATTCAAACACAGTTTTGGTACTCTTTTGGAAAGGACAGCTTAAGTTGCTAAGTTGATGGATGGGAAATTGCTCTTGTATCAGTAGTCTTGTAGTTGAAATTACTGATGGAGATATCCCATTGAGATAATTGATTGTTGGGAAAATTTGCAAGCCAGTTTTGGAATTGTTGGATGTGGTTCTTCACTTCTTGGCAAGGAATTGTACTCGGGGAGGTAAGTGTGCAGTTGTTCAATGAAGGACAAGCAACTACATAATTAATATTGATGTTTGTTACCTAGACAGGGATTAGTTGTTCAATGAATTGTACTCGGGGAGGTAACTGTGCAGTTGAATTTCATAATGCTATGTGTGACACAAAAATGTGACGCATGATCACGTATTCTTGATGCATGAAATCATTAAAACAGTTTGCATTGTTCCAACACTTCTGCCTCATTGTTGCAAGGGCTAGAGAATCGAGAAGAGGAAAAACTAAAAATGTTAAGTTGGATTGTGACAGAAGTAGAATTTACATCTCTAAAAGGGAAATAAAATAAGGAAAAACACCAAAAGCAAGAAATGTGAATGTTTATTCAAGTTGAAGCTTTTGGAGAATCATAGTATAATGGATGATTATTATAGTTTATGTTACCCACAACTATTTTATCGGTACAAGTATGGTTGGAAATGCATGCGCTGGTAATGAAACTCTATGAAAAGAAAAAAAAATCTTCAAAACGACAAGTAGTAAATGCAAAGCATATGAGATATTCACTGCCCTTAAGAAGTATCCGTTAAAGACAAGTGTATAACAAGATGACATATTTATGGAATGAAAAAATATAAGGAAAAATCGTGTTTGAAGAATTCTTCTATAAATGTCAAGAGAATCTCTATATAACTACTAAAGCAAAACACATTTATTCAATTCTAGCTATGTTATGTGGCATACTCTTCATTCAGGCCATTCACTTGTCGTCATTCCATTTATCACGATTTTTTTACTATTTATTGTAATTTTCTTAAAAAAATTGATTAAATTTGAAAAATCATGTGCAAAAATATCACAAAAAGATTGTTTAAGATCTTTCATATTACAAAAAGATTTTTATGTGTTTATTTTTTATAATTTTGACCTTCCAATATTCTATTATGTTATTTTAAAAATGGCTCAAATACCGAAAACCACCCCTTAAATAGGTCAATTTGTCGAAAACCACCCCTTAAATTATTTTTTACCGAAAACCACCCCTTAACTAGTTCCGTTAGCCAAGAACCACCCCCATGTCATTATTCGTTACATTCCGTTAGTTTTATTATTTTATTTTTATTTTATTAATCGTTTTTAATTCATTTTAACCCTTCTCTTCTTTTCCCAAAAATTACCAAATGAAACCCTAATTTGCAAATCTTCAACTCTCCGGGAAATGGTAGCCACCTCTTTCCAGACACTTTTCCGACGAAGCCAGATCCGGATCAAAATCCGAATTGCGGCTCAGATCTGGGCCAGAACGGGCTGAGAGTGAGACAGATGCTCCGGTCTGGAACAGAACGACGATGCCGAACGTGGTGGTGAAGAAGCGGTATGCGCCAGAGCTGGTGCTGGACAGATCTAGATACGTGATGAAGGGGGCGACTGTGGTGGCTATTTGGCCGGAGACCAATGGAAGACGACGGCGCAATCGAGAGAATGTGAGCTGCAATTTAGATGACTTCGTTCTACAAAAAATGGTGGCCACGTATAGGATGAAGAAGTCATTGCTGAAGCGGTGAAGGTGGGAGATAGTGAAACTAATGTACAGGTTTGACTTTGAAGATGACTTCGTTCTACAAAAATTGAAGAGTTGAAGATTTGCAAATTAGGGTTTCATTTTGGGAATTTTTGGGAAAAAAGACCAGGGTTAAATTGAATTAAAAACGATTAATAAAATAATAAAACTAACGGGAATGTAACTGAATAATGGAGTCGGGAAAAAGGGTAGGCCCAAGGTAAAGGAGAAATCTTGGCGCTTTTGTATATCTGGGTCCATACCTATAAACCACCTTTTCGACTCTATTGCATCGACCTTCCCAAACACGACTAACCTAAAATTTGTCCGTCCATTTTTATTGTAATCTCTACTACTTAAAAAGGCAGGCTACTCCAAGTGAACAATATTTTCAAATGGAATTACTTTTTTGCCCTCTATCTTTCCACCTCTGCTTCAAATCGTCCTCTCCTTCCCTTCTTTGTTGCAGACCGACGCTAAATGCAACCGCCCATCCTCGCTTCTGTCGCCGCGGCCTTGCCTGAAACACCATCGTCTTTGCACTCGCTGGTTTCTCCTTTTCTCCGCTCTAACTCAACACAAACTACTGACCCGGTAAATGACTCTCCATGTTCCGCTTCTTTTTCTCAATATTTCCATTCTAATAGTTTTGGTTTGCGTTTCTAGAGAGAATATTTAGGCCTACTTTTAAAAGGGTATTTGTTTTGACTGATTCGAATTGGTGAATTTTTGTTTCAAATTTTGATTTAGGGTTTGGTGGTGTGTGTGTTTATGATGAACAAGATGATTTAGTGGTGGGAAAGAAGCTTGGGAAGTATTAGGATTTTGTTGGAGCTTTGGGTGTAGATCCTTCTCCCCATAAGCAAAGTAATTTTATTGAGTTTGTCTTGCCGCCAGATAAAACGTAGGGAAGTTAGGTGAGGACTTTTCTGGACAGATCCACCTTACCGATGCCTGAATATTTATTACTCATTTATCTTGCCTTAAGCATTTTGGATTATGAGCTTATAATTACTTTGACAACAAATATGTATTGATCTCAATATCTCATAGCTTTCATTCAGACATGTGGTGTTGAGTCTAGCTTAGGAGAAATAATCTACATTAGCAGCTTCTCAAAATCAGTTGCATTGAGTTATGCAGAGACATATAAATATGCAAAGCCATATCTCCTTGTTGTCTATGTACTTAAAATACTTGTTGCTTAATGTGTAGATTTATACTGCCAACTGATTTATGGTTCATAGTTTTGGACTTTTTGGCCTGGTGTGTTATACACAGTGAGAACCATCATACTAGGTTTGGCCTTGGTTCCAATAATTGTATTGGACAAGGATTGGTTTGGGGTACCTAGGTGATATGACATTGTTTTTGAGCTTCAAGTTGACAATTTTATTTAAACTCTATTTTTTTTCTTTGCTACCCGTTCACTTGTTCTAGGTGTCTTTGTAATTGAGCGATGTGAAACTGTGACATGTATCAATCTTTTATTTTGAACCATCTTTATTGGAATGTTAGTTTCTTGATTAGAAAATTAAAAAAGACCTTTACGAAAGATATGAAATTATCTATACCCATGTCATATGTTTCTAAGATTTCCACTTTTGCATTGTATCTAGGTCTTTGTATACTTTTCCATTTACTCTATCGGTAGTCTCTCTGATTAGTTTGTTCATATACAAATGTATCTTTTAATGCCGTTAAAATGTTGAAAACACCATTCATTACCCGGATAGAAATTATGTTGTTGTAAATCATTGCAATTATGTCGTCTTTGATGAGGAAGAATGGCAGGTTGTATGATTGACATGTGGTTTGATAGATCGATGTGACGCCTCTAATTTGGAGATGACGACGCTTGATGAGAAATCTAGAGAGGAATTCGGGAAGGAGAAAGCGATGAGACCCCTTGTTTTGTATTTCAAGAGAAGTTGAAACGTACACAAGAAGTTGAAACGTACACAAAATTGATTGTTAGTTTGATTGAAATGGGAAAAGTGATTGTGTGACCTAAAGTGATCTTGAAAATTTTACGTATAGTAATCTTTTTAGTTTTCATTAACCTATCACATGTTCAAAATAATGATTTACATTCTTCCGCCTTACCATCATTTGTGGGTAATGAATTTTGTTTAGGTGGGTAATGAATTTTGTCTAGGTGGGTAATGAATTTGTACTTTCAAACTGATTTTGATATTTTAGGAGCAAACTAACTGTCTTAATATCGCGTGCGCACTGGCCACCTAGTAGTCTTTAAGTTCGGTTTTTCAAACTCTTTAGCACCTTCACATGGCCCCACGTCTTGCCCATTTATGGGTATTCCTAATTTTTGCTCCACATGATCCAGGAGAGTGTTATGTACATATAGACATTGGGCCTATGAGTAATTGGGCCAATGGGGCGACAGTTGTGACAATCCGTAATAGATAAAAAGAACCTTGACAATTCGTTCCCATAACTGAACAAACACAGATTCCCTTCTATCTCGTCTATCTTCTCAATCTCTTTCCTCTTCCATTCTCTTACCTCTTTCACTACTATCATACATACCAAAGCCAGGTTTCGATCCTATGACCTGTGGGTTATGGAGTTGGCGACGATTTACTTCAGCAACAAAGTGGAGGTATGGTCGCAAGGGGCAACGTTGCAGGATCAGTGGAATTCTTGGGATGAATTTAAGGAAGCGGTATTAGCAAGATATGATGGTACACAAGATTCTGATGAGTTTAATAAGTTGAAACAGACATGATCTGGATACCTACACAGAACAATTAAAAGAACTACGAGCTAGTATGTCGATATAGAATCCATTATCGCCAGAGACTTATTTCATAGCAAGCTATACTAGTCGACAACGCAAAGAAAACAAACCATTAGTCAAGATTGGGAAACTTTCATCCGTGAAAATGACTTTTGATCTAGCACACTCTTATGATAAAACCAATTCAAGCAATCAGGCAAATGGGAAAGTCGAGTTGGAAGCTTGGATTAAGTAATTGGGCCAATAAAAATTCACCATGAGAGAGTAATCAGCCTATCAAATATTCATTACCAACAGCTTCAACTACTTCCAGTAGTTTAGTGAATAAACTAGGATTGGTCAAAGCTGCATGAACAGTGACAAAATCCAGGGAACAAAGGAGAACCGCCAGTCTGTGCTATCGTTGTGGAGAGAAATATTTTGTAGGTTGTCGTTGCAAGGCACAAACGTTGCATAGCTTACTTGTAGAGCCTCATGGTGGTGACGCAGATGAGGATCTTGACTACTTATTGCCTGAGGATGAGTCAAAAGGGCAAGAAATCGAGGAAGAGCTGGAAGTTTATGTTCATGGTATCACTAGGAGCAGTCCTTTGACAACAATTAAGATTAGGGGTATAGTGACATGGCACAAGATAATAATATTGATTGATAGTGGGGTTACACACATCTTCATATATCCTAGAGTAGTTCGAGAGGTTGGATTGGAACCTCAACAAGCTTTAGTAATGGAGATGGTTGTTGCAAATGGTTACAAGTTGTACAATCACCAATGTTGTATAGCTTCTAGTTGGAGATGCAAGGACATCAATTCTAGTTCAGTCCAAAAATATTACGCCTAGGTGGCTGTGATTTAGTACTTGGTGGGGATTGGCTCAGGGAGTTAAGCCCAGTTCTGTTCGATTTTAAGGCACTCAAAATCTCCTCTATGAAGGACGAAAGGAAGGTAGAGATATCTAGGACCACAAAAGAAGCCACTCTCAAGGCAGTGACAAGAATGAAGTTTCACAAATTGCTAAAAAAGAAGGTTCCTATGGTTCTTACTTAGGTGGCAAGATTGTTCTCAGTGGATGGGGAAGTTACTGAAGTACTAGGTTTTGTCCAAAAATTGCTAGTTGAATATGCAGAAATGTTTTGCAGAACCAACTGGATTGCCACCGACCAGAGGGCATGAACATGCCATTGTATTGAAAAAAGTTACAAATCCAATTTGTACTAGGCCATACAAGTACCATCACTTGTAGAAAAATGAGATCGACGCCCAGTAACAGCAGATGCTTCAATCGGGTATTATCCGCCCGAGTCAAAGTACGTTTGCATTGCCAACCCTATTAGTTAAGAAAAAGGAAAATTCATGGCGCTTTTGTGTTGATTATCGTCAATTGAATGAGGCGACGATCAAATATAGGTTTCTTATACCGAATATTGAAGAATTACTGGATGAGTTATACATGGCTTCATGTTTTTCGAAGCAAGATTTACGAACTGGGTATCATCGGGTTAGGGTCATCGAAGAGGACATCCCTAAGACTGCCTTTTGTACCCACCATGGATATTACGAATTCAAGGTAATGCCATTCGGCCTTACGAATGCATTGACAACTTTTCAATCATTGATGAATTCAGTTTTTGGTCCATGTTTGTGTCGCTTTGTGCTTGTTTTTTCATCGAAATCCTGGTACAATGAATCAATGGAACAACACTTGGTTCATCTTTGCAAAGTGTGAGAGTTGTTGCGCAACAACCGATTGTTTGCCAAGAGATCCAAATGTAGTTTCGCACAACCAAGTGTACAAAGCACTTAAGCCATTTGATATCCAAAGCTGGTGTTGCAACGAACCCATCCAAAATTAAAGCCATGACAAATTGGCTAGTGCCGACTTCGATTAAAGGATTGCGTGGATTTCTGGGACTCACAATATACCATCGGCGTTTTGTGCAAAACTATGGGACCGCTGCACGACCTCTTACAAAGCTATTGAAAATTGATAAGTTAAAATGGTCCAATGAGTCTTTCTGGCCGCCCAAAAAGACTATGAACATGTTGTCCTCCATGCAAGATTTGAAGTGTATGTCAGTCAAATGGAATTTCTGGGAGTAGAGATTCCTCAATGGGAAGTTACCTATCAATTCATGCAAGCACTAAATGTCAAATGGGATGGATTCATCAATTCTCTTCAAGAACAGAGTGACATCAAAGAAATCTCTCTAGAAGACCTTGTATGTTGGCTCAAAAGCCATTCAAGAATTCTTGAAACAAAACTTCTAGCAAGAAAGGAAGCTGATAAAGGAAATCAATCGTTTTAAAGGTAGAAAAAGCATTCGATCTCTCCCAGATGGAAGATTTTGGAATTGAAGAAGATGACACAATTTCCCTAATCACAAGAGCCTTCGGGATAAAATGGAGATGTGGGAAAGGTATATCTCGTCCCACTGAAGGAAACCAAGACATGAAAGAAGTCATATGTTACCACTGTCATAAAGTTGGACACTTTGCCAGAAGCTGCTATAAGAAAAAGGCCGAAGAACCTCCGATCCCTGAGGAGAAAAGCGCAATGATGGAAACATGGGAGGATACTGAATAAGAAGGAGACACTTGTCTCATGGCAACCAAGAACTCCTAGGACAACACTAGGACGGAACCAAACTACTCTTGGTACATTGATAGTGCATGCTCATGCCACGTGACAGGGACCAAAGGATGGTTCCAAATGCCCAACCTTCAAAGTGGAGGCTCTGTGACATTTGAAAATAAAAGCAAGGAAGAAGTACTAGGCACCGACAAGGTAAGCATCTCTAACAAACTCTTTGTCAACAATGTGAAATTAGTAGATAACCTAGGTTTTGACTTGTTAAGTGTAGCTCAACTGTGTCAAAGGGGAAAAATAGAGTTGTCTTTACTACTGATGATTGCCAAGTTGAGAGTTTGAGAACAGGAAAAATTCTACTCAAAGGGATCTGCACTAACAACATCTACAAGGTAGACTCCACCTTTGTTCCGGAGGAAGAGCTGTGCATCACAACTGTGAAAGAAGACTCCCTTCTTTGGCACAAAAGGTTCTGTCATGCAGGTATATCACACCTTCAAAAGCTGCATTAAAAGGATTTAGTGAAAGGTCTACCAAAGGTCGAAGCCATCCAGGATATGGTGTGCACATCATGCATAAGAGGAAAACAAGTAAGATATATCATCCTTCAAATCAAAGAAAGAGGTAAGTACGTCTTGTCCTTTAGAAATGATCCACATGGATTTGTGTGGACCAATGCGTACACAGAGTCGTGGAGGAAATAGGTATGTCTTTGTGATTGTCAATGATTATTCTAGATACACTTGGACTATATTTCTAACATCTAAGGACGAGGTCCTTGTAGAATTTGAAGTATGGCTGAAATCCGTGGAAAATTTACTCGGAGTATCCTTAGTCTCTATTCGTACTAACCATGGAACAAAGTTCGAAAACTCTCAGTTTAATTCCTTGTGCAGGAATAAAGGAATAAATCACAACTTCTTGGCGCCAAGAACGCCCCAACAGAATGGAGTAGTTGAAAGGAAAAATAGGACTCTGGAAGACATGAGCAAAACTCTCTTGATCTCAAGCAATCTTCCAAGAAGCTTTTGGGGCGAGACACTCAATTCCTCATGCTACGTGCTAAATAGGGCCACTCTCAGACCTCTCATCAACAAAATGGCATACGAACTCCTAAACGGAAGAAAGCCGAACGTCTCCCATCTCAAAGTCTTTGGATGCATATGCTTTGTCCACAACAATGGGAAGGACAATTCACGAAAGTTTGATCCAAGGAGCAACAAAGGTACATTTGTCGGCTATTCCCTTCAAAGTAAAGCTTACCAGGTCTACAACAAGCGAACAAGAAAAATTGAAGAAAGCATTCATGTGATCTTCGATGAATCTACAATGGTCGGTGATTTTGTACAAGAGGGAGATAGCCAACCCTACATGCAAGAGGACAATTTTGACTTGGTAGAGGTCATGAACCTTGAAGATCAAGACTCAAATGGAGCAATTTTGTCTCCCAGTCAAGAACCATCAAATTCTCTTGGACACAATTTAGGAGGAAATCAAGAATCCTTTGAAGAAGAGACAAAAAGTGGCAGTGACGAGGGAAACAATGATCCTCCAAAGAATCAGGATGTCAGTTCCCCGATTTGGAACACACATGAGGAAGTCACCACCGACGAAATTCCCACTGAAACTCGGCGTGATACTCGAAGTGTTGGTCCACCAGGATGGCTCAATGACTATATATGCAATGTTGTCATAAAAAAATGATCCCTCACCATCAGCCTCAACAAATGACAACTCTAGTGAAGCCTTTGTCTCTTTATTACGTTCACCTCTTTTGTTTCCTTAGCAGAACGAACAATGATCGATGAAGGTCTTAAAGATCCTGAATGGGTCAAGGCGATGCAAGATGAGCTACATCAACTTGAGAGAAACAAAGTGTCGCGATTAGTCCCTAATCCAGGGAACATAATCATCATTGAAACAAAGTGGGTATTCAGTAACAAGCTAGATGATAAGGGACATGTCACAAGAAACAAAGCAAGATTGGTTGTAAAAGGATACAACCAACAAGAAGGAATAGACTATGATGAGACGTTCTCTCCCGTTGCTAGGTTGGAGGCCATATGACTATTGATTGCATACTCAACGCATCATGGCTTCAAGTTACAAAAAATGGATATGAAGACTGCCTTCCTCAATGGGGAACTAAAGGAAGAAGTTTATGTGGAGCAAACTTCTGGATTTGTGGATTCCGTTCATCCAGACCATGTGTGTGTATTGGACAAAGCACTATATGGTCTCAAGCAAGCTCCTCGTGCATGGTATGAAAGATCGTCACGACACCTCTTGTCAAACGGATATGTTCGAGGGTGATTGACAAAACACTGTTCCTCCTGAAAGAAGGGAAGGATACGCTGGTCGTACAAGTATTTGTGGATGATATCATCTTTGGGTCAACAAACAATACCTTGGTTCAAAGGTTTGTGAAGCTAATGGAAAGCGAGTTCGAAATGAGCATGGTTGGAGAGCTCAAGTTCTTCCTTGGTCTGCAAGTAGTGCAAAGTGAATATGACACAAGAGTTCATCAACAGAAATATCTCATGGAAGTGGTAAATAAATTTTGAATCTCTAACTCTAAACCCTATGCAACGCCTATTTCTCCAAATGATTCTCTCGGCAAGGATGAACATAGGAACAAAGAGGATCAATCTATCTACAGAGGAATGATAGGATCTCTTTTGTACTTAATCGCGAGTCGCCAGACATAATGTACAATGTGTGTCTATGTGCTAGATTTCAAGCTGATCCAAGAGAAACTCACATCATAGCGGTGAAGACAATCCTAAGGTACTTGAAAGGAACAGACTATCTATGCCTTTGGTACCCCAGAGGCGGCAATCTGAGTCTTGTTTGTACGGATAGTGACTTCGCATGGAACAAAGTAGACCGCAAATCCACATCTTGCATGGCTAAATTTCTAGGTCCTTGACTTGTCTCATGGGGTTCAAAGAAACAAACCATAGTTGCTCTCTCCACTGCAGAAACCAAGTACATTACAACAACTGCATGTTGCTCGCAACTATTATGGATAAAAAAACCGCTAAGTGATTTTGGGATTAATCTCAATTCTGTTCCTATTCCATGTGATAATACTAGTGCTATAAATATTTCTAAGAATCTTGTGCAACACTCTAGAACAAAGCATATTGAGATAAGGCATCACTTCTTACGTGATTGTGTTGAGAAAGGACTAGTAACAATGGAATTTGTCCGGACTGAGGAACAAAACGCAAATATCTTCACTAAGGCACTAAACAAGGAACCTTTTGAAAGGCTTCGTCTAGAACTTGTTATGGTTTCTCTCGAATGATCTTGCCTACTCCTAAAAACCTTCAATATATGACTTGTTGAACTCTGAATTAAAGTCAATTATTATATTTGTGATCATATGGAACATCTCAATTCTTACGTTACTTTAGTTGTTTGAATCTTCATGCCTCACTGACCCAATGTTCTTATGTATGAATTGAACTTGATTGTTAGCATCATTAGTTTCATTGCATGAGAAGGTTTTATTTGTTTGCCTAAAAGAGTTCTCTTGATGATTTGAACCCTCATTATAATCCCAAAGAATAGAGGATCTCTACAATCGTCCCTTAGCCATGTCATGATTGTATATTCCTATGAGCCAATTGCATTCATCCACACCCTAATAATGGCTCCCTCTCACAGTAAACCAACTGTCGTCATCTCTAGAGACGAAACGCTAGACTTCCTTCTCCAAAAGCTTAACTCTGCCAACATCACCAATCTCTCGTCCCTTCCTCCCTCGCCCTCCTTCGACCCAATGACCGCCTTAATCATCCATCCAAATCCCACCATCTCTGAAACTCCACAATCCAACAACCAATCCGCTACAGACATTCCCCAGTTAAGTGAGGAACGATGGACTCAAATCCTCATCTTCTCGACGACGTCTATGAGACGGCGGCGATTCAAGATGAGATTTTGGAGGAGTTTGAAAAGGGATTTGAGGAAGAAGAAGCGGCTAAATCACAGAGTGAAGAGAGAAAGGAGAAGAGACATGCACATGTGGTCCGGAAAAGGAAAAATGGGTCGCAAGATGTTAAAGAGTCTGTTCCAACGATACTTTTTATGATGTCCATGAGCCTTCAAGCAAGAAAAACAAAGCTACTCCTTCGGTACACAAGAATTCAAGGAAAGGAAAAGCCAGTGTTCCCAAGAGAGTTTCTACTCAGGGAAAAGATGTATCTCACAGATCTGTGGTAAGAGAATTAATCAAAAATGAGTCTTTCCTAAGGAGTAATGGGGCAGGAGAGATCTATGAGTGTTTCAAGTTTCAAAAGTGGGAGAAGTTGTTTGAAGATGGAAATGAAGTAAATGTTGTCCATCTAAGGAAATTCTATGCCACTTTCTCTCTGGAAGAGAAACCTCATGCCCTGGTAGGGAAGTTTACTATTGGAGGGCAGGAGTGCTCTATCACTACTAGAAAAGGCGTCGGTTTCCGATGCTTTAGGCTCAACGCTTTTACAAAGCGTCGAGAGAATCTAGCTCCGCGCCTCAATTTTCGGCACTTTCCCTCGACGCTTATTATTGTCGACTCTGTTGACGCTTAAATATGTTGATATGGATAAATAAGCGTCGATACCTATCAGATGTTATTAATTTTTAAAATATACTACTAATTTTAATCCCTGAATCGAACCCTTTAATCTCCTCTCCATGAATCCCTTCCTCGCTATGTTCATCTCCCCTCCCTCTCCCTGAGCCCTTCCATCGTAAGCCCTCTATGTCCATCTTCTCTCCCTGAGCCCGTCCATTTATCATCTCGATCTGTCCCTCCTCTCTAGCGACGATGAATCTCCTTCTGAGTTCGTAAACCAATTTTAGGGCTTCCCAACCTTCTCAACTCGATTTGTCCCTCATCATAAACCAATTTTAGGGCTTCCCAACCTTCTCAGCTCGACATTCTCAGTTCGTTCTCACAAGGTTGGCCTCTCTTTGTTTCCATTTTGTAGTTATCTTCAATTTATGGTTCGCTGGAATCAAACCCATGGTTTTTATTGTTTTTCCGGTTACAGGAGCCACAGCCAACGCCACCAAGCAATTGAACAAATCCTCATCGCTTTCTCCTTCTGATCTTAGGTATGTCGCTGTGATTTCTTCTTTAACTGCTAAACTCTTTGAGTTGTTGTGTGTGTTTTCGTGCATATTGAAATGAAATTTTGATCGGAGTTGATTGCTTTTTCATATTGCATCGGTTTTTTGTTATATTAAATTGAAAACAAGAACTAGTCTTCAGTAGTGAGTTCGAGTTTGCATTGGTGTGTAATCTGACTAACTCTTACTGCTTGAGAGTTTCTGAAATTGTGTTGACTAGGCTACATTTATCAATTTAAGCACTTTCTCAGAAGCTATATTGGATTGGTTCTTGAGAGTTTTGTTAAGTTTCAGTGTTGATCCAAATTGATTTTAGTCTTGCTTGATGATATTGAAGTTGCATTATTTACTCAGGTTTGAGGATTAGGAAATAAGTAGGCTTAAGTTTAGTGCAGAATAGTACTGTGATATTATTTGTTCCATTTGTGGGGATTGAACTTCTACTTTGATTGCAAGGATTTAGAAATTCTTAGAGTTGAATGCTTAACTTCTATTGTGATATGTTTACTGAATTGATGTTTGGATTGAACTTCTACTGATATTTTTACTGAATTCTTATTTGTTCCATCTGTGGGGATTGAACTTCTACTTTGATTGCAAGGATTTAGAAATTCTTAGAGTTGAATGCTTAACTTTTTGCTGAACTTCTACTGTGATATTTTACTGAATTGCTGTTTGGATTGAACTTCTACTGATATTTTTACTGAGTGCTTATTTGTTCCATCTGTGGGGATTGAACTTCTAATTTTCATTCACTGCTCTCGCCTCCATATCCCACTCCCCCACTCCTTTATTTTGTTTACTAATCCCTCATCGATCATCACTCGTTGTTTTATGGCCTCTTTTCTGCCTCTTTCCATTTTGAAATGAACAATTTCTTATCCAAACACATAAGCAAGCAGAACACATCTGCAAATATGCAATCTCAAAGACTCTTTCAATCTTATTAACATAATGATTCATTTTAGGAACTTTAGCGATTAAAGTTTAACCTGTTCATTTTCAAAGTTGTCTCATCCACCACCCAAAACTCAAATTTTTGATCATCTTACTGGCTTTCAGTAGACAAAAATAGCACAAACGAATTTGAACTCGTAGCTTTGAGTATTATAATTGTTGACCAGATTCATAAATCTTGATCTTTAATAAGTTATTAAAACTTCCCTGCGGGGCAAGCTGAGTGTGGTCGGTTGTGGATCAACCCTAATCCCAATCTCATGTTATGTGATGTAACATAGATAATTCCTTGGGCAATCAAAGGATTCGAAGCTCAAGTGTATTTATTTTCATTTACTAAGACTCTATTGCTTGATTATCTTTCTTAACAATTCTGTTATGAAGAACTACATGTAGCATTCAGGGATAAACTTGGCCTAAAAATAAATAAGGACTTCGACCATTTCATTACTGTCAAAGATAAACTTGGGCATCTTTACTGTCAGTATTTGATCTTCAGTTAGAAATGCATATTACTTTTGTTTGAGGTGGGAGTGGAGGAATCAAAACAGAATTAGATCATATAATCATATGTTTGCTTATTACCTTCTGTATCATGTTATTTGCCCTAAACTTTAGTTACTGATGAACCAGGTTCTGTGAGCATAATACATGTGACATTAGGAATTTTTGCCAGGATTTAGAAAGTATTTTCTTGGAGCAAGAAATTCAAAGATAAACTTATAAATTTATAAACCAGGTTCAAATCTAAACCAGGTTCTTTTTAGCAACATTTGCTTGAATGTCTTGTTGTATTCTGTGCTCTTGATTTCCTGGAATGTTTTTGCAGTTATTTGATATATTTAGGTCTTATAGTGAGATTTTTTTCTTGTTTGATCTTGGTAATTGTTGTTGACTTCTCCTATTATAGTCTCTGTCTGAAGCCAACTATTCTCTTGAAGAACTATGCTTTTGCTTATGTTTTATAGAGTTGCTTAACTGTTTAAATCATTATTCTAGTTTACAAATCATTATGAATATGTGATACCTTTTATATCTGTGAGTTGTTCAAAACATCAATCCCCATTTCAGTCATTCTTGGCCAAGCTTCTTTTTTTTTTTTGCGTCCTTGATGTGATGCATATGACTTTGAGGGCTTCCTACTATGGTAGTATAAATCTCTGTATATGGTTTTTAAAGCTTTTTTGGTTCACAAAAATAGACCATTACTGGTAGTCTTGATGCTAAATAGTTTTAGACTTCAGGGCTTCCTGTTGCTTCATGCGGTCATGCCCTGTGCTTGGGATGTGCTTCTCAATGCATTTTCAAGTGCATAATGGCATTCTCTTTTGAAGAATAAAGTTTTGATGTACTTATTTATTTGTAATCATCAAATCTTATTTGTATAATCTTAGTTTTGCATATAATACTCTCAATACCAACTAAGCTTAAAAAATCATCAATGTAAAATCTCTCTTTGTTGTCATCTCCTGGATTACTAAAATAAATACGGAGTATCACCTTAACATTTCAATCTGATCTTATTTTGTTCATTTACATGGATGTGCAGGTCGCTTCAGCAGCAAGTGGTAATATTACCCGCATGGATTAGATGAACTCTTCAAGTAAATCATGAATCTGAATGTTTCGATTCTATCGGTTTAGAACATTAATGAATGCAAGTTCGAATATTAGTACTTCTTAGACTATTTCGCCTTTGAATACGCTATGGTTTGATCAATGGGTTTAGAACATTAATTAGTTACTTGTTAGAATTATTTAGCCTTTGAATAGGCTATTGTTTTGGAATTTTTGTGTTGCGCGATGATATTGGTTAATATATGAATGTATTTTGATTCAAGAGCTTGATGTATTGTATATACATGTGATTTTTGGTGAAATACATGGATGTGCAGGTCGTTTATAAATACAAGATCAACAGCCGACGCTTTATTATAAAAGCGTCGACATTGTTAAATTTCCCGACATTTTTTTGTGTCGATGATCAGTTTTCTACTCGTGAAAAACATCATCTACGTCACAATAAAGCGTCAAGACCTTTCGACGCTTTAAATTGTCGACGACTCAACGTAGGATGAACTGTTTCTCTAAAAGCGTCGAGAAGATATCTCGACAATGTAAAGTGTCGGCGTTTTAAAATGGTCTCGACGCTTTAAAATGTCGAAAAAACGTCAATAAAAAATAACACAAAGCGTCGATAAAAATTTATCGACAATAAAAAGCGTCAACCCTGTCGCCGGAAAAAAGCATCGACAAAAAAGCGTCGAGGTTGCAATTACTGACGCTGAAAATCTCGACACTTTTTCGAAGCGTCGAGATGATTATTAGTGACGCTTTTAGGCGTCGAAAACCCATCCGAAAAGCATCGCAAATCGACGCCTTTTCTAGTAGTGTATCTCAAGCATTGAATTAACCTTTATCTTAATGGTGCCACAATCAGAGTACTGCGACTACTCAAAGGAAAATGACCTCAGGATGTGCAACCTCTGGAAATTAAACGAAGAATCAACGAGGATTCCAATCCTCCAAACGGTGATGTTAAGACTAATGCTATGAGCCTTGTCCACCGTCTTCTGCATCTGCTTTTGATTAGCAACGTTACTCCTCGAGAATAGAAGCGCAATACCATCCTTATCCAAAATTTCGTGTTATTAGACAAACTACTGAGGAAAGAGCCAATCAATTTATCCAAGACCATTCTACTTCACCTTGACCACATTTGCCAAAGTGGCATCCATGCCTTACCCTACTCCAACATTGTTAAATGGATCTTGGAATATTTAATGGTGTATAATGAGAACGATGAGGTGGCGTTCTTTTAGCTTCTTGATGAAAGCAATATCAGGAAAATGAAGTTTGTTCGTGATGAAGAAGTTGGGTGGATCAAGGCTCCAGATAAGGAACAGATGGATGAGTGTCAGGAAGAGGAACAAGCTAATGAGCCAACTGGTAGTCTCTCCCACTAGTGGAAAAAACACCTGTTGAGGCGGGCAAAAACCCCCCTATTGAGGCGGGCAAGGGGCGCTGCAACAGGGGGGCTGCAACAAATAAATACTTGTTGAGGCGGGCACATGTTCGCCTCAACAAGTGACTTGTTGAGGCGGTCAAAATGGTGCCCGCCTCAACAAGTAGGCAATTATAATGCCTCAAAAATGTTGGTGCCCGCCTCTAAATTGGTAGTATTTGAGGCGAACAAAAGTTGCGCCCGCCTCTAAATATTGGTGCCCGCCTCTCACTTACGTCATTCTGTTCGTACACCCGTTTTTGTTTTCTTGTGAAATTAATTGCTTGAAATTCAAGATGGAGAACATAATCTCTGATAAATTGAAATGTTATATTCCGTAATATGTATAAGAATAAACAATCTGACAAATATATTGACATGAACAAATTTTAGTACATGGACCTATACAAACTAGATTTACAGTGAATGAAAAAAATCTGTGAAAAGATTTACAAGGAATGAACAAATTGATTTCAATGAACAATTTGGAAGAACAAATTAAATGGTCTGCAGAATCGAAGGACGAGCAAATATGAGGACGAAGGCGAACCATTCTAGATCTGCACTTGGAGCATACTGAAGGTCTTCAATGGTCGTCCCAATTTTCAGAAACCCTAAAATCAAAAAAATCAGTCAAACAAGAGCCTTCTCTGCTTCAAGACCTCGTTGTACAGAAGCATCGAAGAGGCTAGTGAGACAATGAAGGAAAGAGAGCTTCAGAGAAATTAACCTGATTAGGGATGGGGAAGAAGACCCAGAAGCTGTGTAGAAAGAACTGATGGGTTGATCTGGGAAGAGGAGTCGCGCCGCTAGCGAATCCGCTGGTGGTCCAAGAAAGCGGAGTAGTCGGACTGAACCCCCAATCCTCCTGACACTGACCGAGCTACTCCCTCTCCCAATCCTCCTCATCGACAGAATCCGCAACTCCGCTAAAGAAGTTGAATCCTCCAAGTTCGAATGCATCGAAATCGTAAAGCAAGTCGACAATCTCTCTCAGATGCTCGGTTCAATCATCCGCCTCACCACCGCCACGCCTTCCCAGTCCATTTACAACCGCCACGTCCGTCGAATGGTCTCCGACGTCTCCCGCAATCTCGACCGCGCCTTAACCCTAGTTCGCGGCTGCCGCCACGGCGGGTTTTTAAAGCAGGTGCTCTCAATCACCAACCTTCTTGAGGCTTCAATTGGAGATATCAAGTGAGAAGGCAGAGGCTGCTTTGGGTTGAATAATTAGAAAACAAAGGGAGAAGGGGGTTGTCCATATCTGAATTTACGAGGAGGAGGAGGAGGAGGCTGCTTGTGGTTGAACGATTCAGAAAACAAAGAGTTTTGGAGGAGGAGGAGGAGGAGGAGTTAGGGTTTCATGAGGCTGCAAAACATGTCCCAGATCTGTAACAAAAAGAAGATTTGGGGTTTTTTTTTTTTTTTTTTTAATTTGAGATTTTTTTATATAAGTGAGCCGTTGGATCTGTTTTCATCTAATGGTTAGAAATGGCAATCCGTGCCATATAAGTTACAACTCAAAGAAGCATGAGCTCAATATTAGAGGCGGGCAAATTCCAAAAATGTGCCCCCTTTTATCCACACTTGTTGAGGCGGGCAACATTCCGCCCGCCTCAACAGACCTTGTTGAGGCGAGCACAACTTTGCCCGCCTCAAAAAGTCAAGACCTGTTGAGGCGGGCAAAATTCTGCCCGCCTCAACAGACACTTGTTGAGGCGGGCGAAATTTTGCCCGCCTCAACAAGTCCAATTTTTTGTATCTGTTGAGGCGGACAAAACTTTGTCCGCCTCAACAAGGGCGCTGCAACAAGTGTTTTTTCCACTAGTGTCCCTTAAGTATGATATTGACAAGATTGGCCAGTTGGCCAGTTATCTCGCAGAACAACAACGAAGATTTACAGTCAAGGTTGAAGCAGAAATGACTGTGATCAGGAATGCGATGGGAACTATGGAAGATACACTGCATAAGTTGATCTCTAGGTCCACTTCTTCAAGGGGAAACAAATCATATCTACCCTTATTCCATGCTTACTCCAAACCAACTTAGGTTCCCTAGCCGCATTCTCCTTCTTCTTTTGGTTTCTTTGCGCACTTTCTCATTCTATGTCTCTATTGTTTACTAGTCTGTCATTCTTCTCTTTATTCATCTTAATAATTGGTGTCTTCTGAGTAATGGAATTTCTATAAGTTATTGAAACGTATGTTTAATTGTTTTGTTCTATTTTGCACCCTATCTATAATTGTTGACTTTATTCTTTTTGATGATGCTAAAAGGGGAAAATAAAAGATAGCAACCCTTGAGGGGGAACTCATACTTGTAGTTTTAGTTAGTTGTTTTTATGAGGAGGGATTCTTTAGTGTTTTGGTAGTCTTTGTTCCATAGCTAGTATATATGCCTCAGGTTTATGGTATCTTTGTTAAGGATGTTTGTCATCATCAAAAAGGGGGGAATTGTTGAGATGTAATGGGGTTTTGATTAATGAAAAACATCCACTAATGATTTACTTGAGTGCATAGGTATGTTTACTAGTGGTCACGAGAATAAGAGAAGACTTGCTGGATTACACGAGACATAAGGTTACGTTGAGTGGAAGACAAGTGGGCAAGGTCAAGGTCCATCCGAGGAAAAATATCGGTCGAGATATCATGGAGGATGACATTGGAAATAATGAAGAAGAGTTGACTTACAAATAAGAAAAGAAGAAATTACAAGGAAGGAAAGAACAACTCGGTGGAAGATCTAGGTCTAGAAAGTGACGCGTGACGTATGTAAATAACATCTAAAAGGAATATTTCATTAGATAGAATTTCCATATATGTGAGACGGTTTATTTAATGAAGGCCGAAGATCAAGGTTGAAGAATTACTTGGAGAACAAGTTGGAAACTTACACGGAAGAAATAATATTTACTTAAAAAGAGATTTCCTTAGATAGAATATTATATTCTTTATGATATATTTTATGGAAAAGACATCTTATGGGAAATAAGATTGGACGACTAGATATTGTATTAGGTTAGAGCTATTTAGTTTGTTATATATTGTTAGGGATTTACATAGCTTGACAAGACTTCGGAGAGCAAAACCCTGGTGCATTGTTTAGAGAAGTTCTACAAGTGTTAGAGGTTGAGATTCAAGTGAGAAGAGAGATTCGAGATCTTGGTGATTGAGAGCACCTGCTTTAAAAACCCGCCGTGGCGGCAGCCGCGAACTAGGGTTAAGGCGCGGTCGAGATTTCGGGAGACGTCGGAGACCATTCGACGGACGGGGCGGTTGTAAATGGACTGGGAAGGCGTGGCGGTGGTGAGGTAGACTCGTTCAAATTCTCTCTAGTGAAAGCTAGAGATGAGTGGTTTTTGTTTCGAAGTACTTATTGGTATTTGAGGTTTTCCACTATACATCACTGTGTCAAGGTTTGATTTTATAAAGTTGTTTACTTTCTTTACTGCTGATAAGTACTAAAACCATATAAAATAAGTAAATAAGTCTTAAAAACCAAGTCTAAACATAAAAATAAGTCTAAAAGCATAAAAACAGCAAGTCCAGAGCATAAAAATAAGTCTAAAGCATAATAATTCAAGGCTAAACTGCTAAAGCATCAAAAGTACTAAAATTTAAGGCATGAAAGAAAGTTTGTGGTCAATCCAAGTCCAAATCATCATCATCCTCTTCATTCTCTTCTTCTTCTTCAACAGAACCTGCATACTCATCATTTCCACCAGCAGAAACAATAAGTTAAGGAAAACAAGTTAGAAGTTAACATCAGAAGAATAAAAACAAGTTAGAAGTTAACATGAATAACTCATACTCTGAATTAATATCAGGAACAAAACAATATCATGCATTTAACTAACATGAAAACAAGTTAACATCAGAAGCTTAAAAAACAATACCAAGATTCAGGAACAAGTTAACTCTTAACATATCTTAAGAGGACTGAATGAAGAAGAAGTGTGCAAGAAGTTAACATCAGAATTCAGAAGATGATAACAAAGCATCAGTATTCAAGGAAGAGAAGAGAAGAGAAGAAGAAGTTTGCAAGAAAAACATACCTTAACTGGACTGAATGTAGACTAGCAGGATTCAGGAAGCAGCTTCCCAGAAGAATGAAGAGGAGTATGCGTGGAAGAGAAGAAGAGGTTGAAGAGGCATGATACATCGATTTTGGACTTAAATAACCATTAAAGATTCTCAAAAAGATATTAGGGAAAGGAAAAGATATTAAGAAGATATTAATCAAATCAATCTAACGTATATAAAAGATATCAGATCAATTTTCACCCAAAAAAAAGATAACAGATCAGGATTTCAGCCTATTTTAGGCAAGGCGCGCGCCTGCGCCTTAATCAAATCTGCGCCTAGGCGCTGCAAGGCGTGCCTTGGAGTCGCCTAGCCACATGAGGCACACCTCACTTGAGGCAGGCACTGGACCTTGCGCCTCAGCCAAGGCGCGCCTTTTCAAACAAGAAACATGAGTGAGAGTGATGAGGCCCTCATTAAGCTTTGAACGCAAAAGTGGTAAATCTATCTCGATGTTCTTTATATGCTCATGAAACATAGGCTTCTTAGCAATATGAATGGCCGCTTGACTATCACATTGAACAACAACTGGAGTGAGGTTTGGAACTTCAAACTCATGAAGCAACCTAGTAAGCCAAGACAATTTTGTAGTGAGCCTTCGAATGGATTTGTAATCTGCACAGGTGAAGACAAAGAGATGGTGGCCTGTTTCCTGGACTTCCGAGAGATAGGAGAACCAGGGAACACAATGTAGCCACTGACAGGGGTCTGGTGGAAATGCATGAAGCCAAGTTTGAATCTATACTTGAAGTTTGAAGTCAGGGAAAGAAGAAAGAAATAGACCATGTTCCACAATACCTCTCGATTATCTCAAGGCATGAAGAATAGCCTTGTAATGAGAATGGCAAGGACTCGTACATGAATTGGAAAAGAATTTGTCTGATTGAAGGAGTTGCAAGTTTATTACAAGTAGTTATTATAACAGAATGATGAGTCGTGACTCGTGATGAGTTGTCAAACTAGTGCCTACTACATGACGTAAAACACATTGTATTGTTTTCATGCGCATACATGAACTTGACCGTTATTACTACAATTAATATTGTTTTGAGCTAAGTATCAGTGTATCATCCTATAGGCAAACAGAAGTGCGAAAATTAAAGATAGTATTTGTAACATAATATTTTTTTTTAATTCTCAGGTCTAAAACAAGTAGAAAACTTCTCTGGATGGTTTGAAAACAAGATTTATCTTGCAAACTTGTTGGCTTCAAAGCTAGTTACAGCAATCAGTATTATCGCCATCTTCTGGTTCAAGGTTTAGGCCTGTGATTGTCATCGGCCCGATATTAACTGTAAGCACAGCACAAACAAGCAATTTTTATGTCCTCTACTCTACCATTGTGTTCTATTCTTGCGAAGTACTATAAGAGCTCTCACACTTCATTTGGTACTTACCAATAGCATCCATTCCTACTAATTTGGGCATATACTGCTTGATGTGATCTTCTGCTGCCTTTTCGGCTTTTAGTGTTTCACAATCAAAATTTACTAGAATCTGGGCCTTTCCATGCTTATGAGCTACTGAGTCCATAACTTCCTCCTCCCATCTGCAAAGGCCGTCAGGACACTTCAAAATATCAACAGACATGAAGGTAAGTTGATCACACAGGGCAAAGGAAAGAGATAATATCAAGGTTGGGGCTGTTATATATAACAATGAATAGAATAGCTAGAATACCCATGAGCATTGTCAACATTACGGATTCGAGCAGCATCATGGCCCTTACATTCTACAACCACATCACGTTCTAGTTTGCTCTGCCACGGATCAACTCATCAGACTTAATTTTAGTAGTGCAGAAAACTTGCATTGGGCTATCTGTTTTTTAAAGGGTAAGATATAATACTTACAACGAAGTCCGTAATCGTGAGTTTTATCAAGCGGTAATCTTCACCTCTGCTGCACTCTCGATCACATTGCAACTCTTCCATGACGAAAATTGACAAATATCATATAGAAGAATAAGTACAAACAAAGAAAGCAAAGGTAAACACCTACTTAACTCAGCATATCCTGAGAGGCTGAGACCTAACTTATATTGTCACATCACCGTTTTTATAGAGGCATGAGTTTTCAGACAATAAATCAAACAATGCAGCAGGTAACTAAATTTTGTGTTGTGTGCGAGTATAGAAAGAAGAAAGAGAGAGACCAGTTCCATAAAGGCCATAACAAGCAGAGGGTGGAAGATGGATGAAGTGACCAGAGATAGATCCACATGGAAGCAAAGCTATTGATGCCACTCCTTCCATAACATTCCTATGGTTTCCAGTTTCTGTGTTCTCCATCAAGTTAGTTTCAAACTGCGAATACTCAGGGAAACCACAAATAAGCACTCCCACAACCACAAAATTCCAATGTGTAGAAATGTAGGTATGGTTTCACCCTTTTCCCAGAATTGGGTGTACCACGTCTTACCTAACCTATTCATTCAAAAACATATATGTATATGTATAAGAAAAACAGGAATCACAAGGCTTGACATTCCGAAGATCGATTCTTTCTCCAGCTCTTATGTTCTAACCTACATCCTATGAGCTATCACAAGTCTGGAAATTTCATAAGCAACACCTAATTAGGGAATTTAGGGTACAATCACATGAATCAACAATGAAGCCAATTTGTGGCAAAGCAAAGCTTTCGAAGACCAGCTCAGCACTGACGGCAGAATAAATTAAGAGATAGAAGAGAAGATAAGGGTGAACTAGAATGGAGGGATGTGGAGAGACGAACCAGCGTCGGGGGGAGTTACCTGCAAAATCTCGACACCAGTGTTTAGCAAACGGAAAATCGGGCCAAAGACTATCCAAACCTCAGGTTGACGACTAATATGACTGTTTGTTGTAAATCCCAACTTTATGAAGAAAAGGAAAGCGGGTGTGGCATTTTGACATCCCACATCGGAAATTTGTGACAAAGAGATAGTAGAGGTTTTCGTCGGAATCACTCGTTATTTGTCAATATTTGCATAGAATTACCCGTTAAATTAAATTTTGCACGGAATCACCTAAATTTTCTATTCCGTTAACGAGAAGCCACCCAAGTCAATCTGACGTCAGCTTCTCCGTTAAATATTATTCAATTACTACTTCAACCCCACTTTGGTACTAAAGCTCAAGGCAAATTGGTATTTTGACAAGTTAAAGAACATGAGATTTTCAATTAGTGCTTCAGGCGATATGGACCACAGGCGATATGGACCACATGAATGTCGGATTAGGAACTTTACATTGATCCTAAGAAAGAGATGAAGATGAATAATTGCTTTAATTATTGCTTGGTTGCTGGTTGGAAAGCTCTTCAACAAGCCAATTTTTACCGCAAAGTCCTTCAAACAGTTAAGTTATCTCATTTATACCGTCTGAGCAATTGTCGCGGATGCTACAACCATTGTCAACACCGCCGTCCTTCAAATTAGTTTGGAATTGATGACCAGATGTAGGGCTTATATTGATTTGTTAGAGTTGGTTTAGAGAAATTGCGTTGAGAGATTAGATCAAATGCTCGATGTTGATTTTTGATTGTTACAGTAGGAACAACAAAAGAAGTATTATGCACAACAAATGTTTGTAGAAAGTCTTATACTAATTAGTAACTACTATACAGGTTCTTCTACTTCCCAATTTTTGGAGTAGTGTATATAGTGGAACCGGTTTAGGTACTAATCCGGGTTCAATATTTAAGCATCATTATGAACCATGTATAAATACAGGTTCATTGTAATAGAGTTGTTAAGTGTGTTGTGACAGAATTTTGTAATTGTCTTCTTCTCCAAGATTCATCAATGGAGTTTGTAAGTTTCAATCCATCTGTTCACCATTTCACAATGTTTCAGAGCTAAATCACGTTTTTGATTTGTTCTGTTCTTGCTTCCGCATACAAATTTCCAATTTTCTGGTATTTTTTGGGGATTTCTTGTAATCGAGAAGAATGGTGAACTCGGTGCAAGATAGTGGGAGATCGGCAACAACTGTAAGGCAGGAGGCCTTAGCTTTGTCAAATTCCGATCATCCTGGTGCCACACTTGTTGCTTCACCGCTCGATGGCCTCAATTACCTCAACTGGAGTCGCCATGTCAAGATGGTACTGGGATCCAAGTTTAAGCTAGGGTTCGTGTCTGGAACGTGCAAGAAGCCAGCACCAGATTCAGGCGACTATGAGAGATGGATGCGAGCAGATTACATGATTCGGTGTTGGATCTTGAATTCGTTGGAAAATTCGATAGCCAACACATTCATGTATGTGGAATCCTCGAAGCATCTCTGGGATGAAATAGCTTAAAACATTTGGTCAGGTCAATGGACCATTACTGTACCAATTAAAGAGGACTCTTGCATCTACTAAGCAAGGAGTTTCTTCTGTTGCTTAGTACTATTGTCGACTCAAGGCTATCTGGGATGAAATTCATAGCCTGGACAGTCTTCCTGAATGCAATTGTAGAGCTTTGTCCAAATGCAACTGCGAATTTGTCAAGAAAGAAATGGAAAGAGATGCAAGAGATAAGGTAATCCAGTTCTTGATGGGTTTGAGTTCAGAATTTCATTCAATCCGTAGTATTATTCTGTCTATGGATACAATGCCAACTGAGAATAAGGCATTTTACTTGATCCAACAAGTAGAGAGGCAGAAATTAGTGACTCATTCAATGAAGAATGAGGCAGAAACTCTTGCAATGGCAACAAATAGTTATCAAGAAAAGCAATCTGATAATAGAGGGTATGATAAGCCTAGTGAGAATAGGACCTATGACAGTATAAGAGGGAGAACTGAAAAGAAATGTGATCATTGTTTGAAGAAAGGGCATACTTGTGAGACTTGTTATCAAATTATTGGCTTTCCAAAAAAGAGGAAACCATCTTGGAAAGCCAAGTCAACTTCCAATGTTGAGATTGAGGAGGAAGATCTGGAAAATCCTTTAGATGCACATGCACCAGACAATGATTCTACTGTTGATTCAGCACTATTGAGAGCTTTGTGCAAGGAAGTCTGCAAAATGTACAAAGGAAAAGATTCCCCATCAAGCTCAGGAAACTTTGCAGGTATACTATCTTCATCTTCTAACACATGTGCTTTGTCAGTGTCAAGTAATGAGGTATCTTGGATAGTAGATACAGGTGCTACAGATCACATGGTCTATGATTCAGATTTGTTTGTGTCCAGTAGGAGTCTTGCTAATTCGATTAGAGTTGCTTTGCCAGATGACAGTATACTGATTGTTGATAGAGTAGGCAGTGTACAGGTTAATGCAGATTTGTTGATTGAGAATGTCTTGCTTATTCATGGTTTTAAGAAGAATTTGTTGTCAGTAACAAAGTTACTTGATGAAAATGGGGTGCAAGCTATGCTTAAACCTGATAAGTGTATTTTTCAGGACCCTATCACTAAGCAAGTGGTTGGCATAGGAGAAAGGACTGTAGGTCTTTACATTCTGAAGTCTTTAATAGGAGCATCCATGAATAGTTTGCATCATGTATGCAATAAACCAGTGCTATCAGACTTGGGAGCTATTGTTCATGATAGGTTAGGACATTGTTCTCATAGCAAGATTAAACATTTAGCTTGGTCTAAGTCTGTAATTCCAAATGAATTTTTCTGTGAAAGTTGTATTCTTGCTAAGCAATGTAAAGACAGTTTTGGAAGAAGAGAATCTCTGGCTTTGTCTCGATCCATTTGATCTTGTACATTTAGATATTTGGGGGCCTTATAAAACAGTGTCTTCCAATGGTTCTTCTTACTTCTTGACAGTCTTGGATGATTGTACAAGATATACTTGGGTTTATTTACTACAGCATAAACACCAAGTAGCACTAGTAGAAAAAACACCTGTTGCAGCCCCCCTGTTGAGGCGGTCACCTTAAAAACCGACGCAAAAAGTCTTATTCTACTATCTGTTGAGGCGGTCAGTCGTTTAGTTCACTGCAACAGGTACTTTAGAGGCGGGCAAATATCCGTTCGCCTCAAATAATATTTGTGTTTTTGACTTGTTGAGGCGGTCAGTAAGGCGCCCGCCTCAACAGAGCCCAAACATTAGAGGCGGGCAGTAAGACGCCCGCCTCAAATGATGCGACGAAGAGATTAGAGGCGGGCAGTAAGGCGCCCGCCTCAAAATAACACAAAAATTAGAGGCGGGCAGTCGTGCGCCCGCCTCAATAGATGCTTAAAAAAACTTAGAGGCGGGCAATATGCGCCCGCCTCAACTGCTTCGACTGTAATTAAGTTACAGTCGACTGCTTTCTTCATTTGCTCGTTTTCAATTCAGTCGACTGCCTCGCCCGCCTCCTCGCCGCCTCCGCCAACTCGCCGCTTCCTCCACGCCTCACTGTCGAACTCGTCGACTGCTCCTCCTCGTCTCCTCCTCCTCCTCCAGCTTTCGTCCTTCGAGTCATCGAGGTAGGTGAAACTTCCTCCTTCGCAAATTGTTTTCGGATTTTGATGTGCAGGAGTTGATTCCTTTTGTGGTATGAATGGTTGATTTTTGTTGTTGTGGGTGATTAGTCCCTTATTTGGTGGAATTTTGATTGATTATGTTGTTTTGGTTCTTTAGGAAATTTTGATGCACTCCAAGTGTTCGGTAAAATGCCTAGTAGAAAATTTAATCTTAATCTTGTCAATTTTACTAGTTCTTGTTAATACCTTTCATGTATGTTTAGGATTATGCTCTACCTCTTGTCTATATAGTCAATTCATAAAACTAAACTTAATTTTGTCACTTTTTAGCATGACTTGATAAAAATTGTAGGAAAACAAATGAAATATGTCGATGAGTGATTTTAATGAGTTTTGCATGAGATATTGTTTTGTTAGCTAGATATCCAAATAATTTTATTTTATTTCAATGAGTGTTTTCAATGTTATGTATGTATTGGTCTTTCTACAGTTTTCTTCTGTTATTAGAAATGAGTCGTCGTTGGATGTACGGTGATCATACTACAGCTGAATATTTGAGTGGGGTTGGGGAGTTTATTAGATGTGCTTTAGCCAACCAACAGAGTACAAAAGCCGAAAAAATCTATTGCCCCTGCCGTGATTGTAACAATGTAAGGAGGTTAGCAGACATTGATGAGATTGAGGATCATTTATTTCGTCGTGGGTTTAAGCAAGATTATCATGTTTGGTTTTGGCATGGAGAGAAAATACCTGATCGTCCAAGTTCTAGTGTAAACGAATTTGATCTTCAGGTAGACAGTGATGAGAGTGATGATAACATTTCTGAGAATTATGAGATGGATGATGATGATGATGATGAGCAAGAGGATGAAATGAATGAGATGATGGATGGGGTGAGAGATCGCTTGGATGAACGACCTAAGGTGTTAGAACAACTAACAAACGCTGCTGAGACGCCTTTGTATCCTGGGTGTACAAAATTTACCAAGAAGCTTTGTCAGTGCTATACAACTTGAAATCGAAGAGTGGCTGGACTGATTCGAGTTTCACGACCTTATTGGAGTGGTTAAGTGAAGTTTTGCCGGAAGGCAAGGAGTTGCCCACCTCTACCTATTATGCCAGGAAAGTGATGTGTCCCTTTGGCTTAGAGGTTGTCAAAATAGATGCTTGTCCAAACGATTGTGTTCTTTACAGAAAAGATCATGAAAATTTGGATGAGTGTCCATAGTGCGGTGTATCTCGTTACAAGCGTAAAGGGGTAAATTCCGCTAAGAAGGGGCCGCCGGCTAAATTGCCAAAAAAAACTGTAAGAAGTGATATCTAAGTAATGTTTATTTTCTTTGATTATAAATTATGAACTAATTCTTACTTTTCTAATTGACATAGATGGAGTACATTGAAGAAGAAGAAAAAGGTAATCTTGTTTTTGAAGATCAAGAGGATACCCTCACCAAAGCTATGGGGAAAAAAGATCATCGTGGGCGTGTCAAGGCAATGGGTGGAAATGTTTGTCATACAATTGCTTTTGGTTCGAGAAAGAGACAAAATAAATTTGCTCAAAGTGAAGCTTCTTCAGATGTAATTGAATCAATTAGAGCTTCAATGAGAAAAGAGTTTGAAGACGACCTAGATAAAATAGTGGAGAAAAGAGTGCAAGAGGCCCTCCAAAAGCAACTAGCCGCCATGGGACATATGGGCTAGTATGCCTCCACTTCCAACCCTGTAGATGATCTCCATGGACATGCTGAACATGATTCTGCCCCTCAACCACGCGAGCTAAAGGTACAATTTAGTCTCATGTTGGCTAAAAATAATATATTACATTCTTTTACTTGTAATCAAGTAAATCTTGTTAGAATAATTCACATTAGCTTCATTATATGAAGAGTAGCTAGGAAAGGGTTCCATGTCTATTAAAAAACTGAATCTTGTTAGAGTAATCAAGTGAATCTTGTTATAATATATTAAATAGAGTATATTTGCATCAATTTCATTATTTATGCAGGAAAGGGTTCCATGTCATCTTGCCCTTGAGGATGAAGTTTCCGGTAACAAAGTCATTGTGGCGGATGGTATGGTACAACCCTCAGATGGTGCATTGACCCAACATTTTAGATTAATGAAGCCTGGTCACTATAAAGTCCAAATTGATTTTGTTTACGAAGGGCATGTTGATGATATTCTTCCGGTACCTACTGGAGATGGTTTAACTAACTTAGGCGGTGCTCAGGGTAGTTTTGTACAATGGCCAATCCACTTAGTGATTTTCGAAGACGACGAGGTATGAATGTTTTGAACGAATATGATAATGCAAGCATTTGCTACATCTAATTGTCTACTCAATCTTGCTCATGTAATATTTTTGTAGGAGTTCACTCCACGCCTGATAAAGAAGTCTAAGTCTAAGTCACTCCAAGTATATGATTAGCTAGAACTTGTATTTTTAATTCATGACATATGTTCTATTTGCAATTTTTCTTGTTTATTAGTTATGGTAATGCACTGCTGAATGTTGTTCTTATTTTTCTGCATTGTTGTTACAGTTATTCATGACATATGTTCTATTTGCAATTTTTCTTGTTTATTAGTTATGATAAAGAAGTCTAAGTCTAAGTCACTCCAGGTATATTTTTGTTCTTGTTATTATTTTCATATGCAATGAAGTCTAAGTCAAACAAAGAGGTGGTGGGTAGTTGTGATCGTAAAACTCAAGAGTCAGCCGCCAAAAGCAAGAAAGCGAATTTTGCAAACGATGCAATTCAAGGTCTTGGCCCGCAATGCAAATATTTGCATTTTTTCATCTCTTCAGCTCCCGACGAAATATACGATAGTACTCCCATCAAGTTGGATGCTTCGATTTGGCATTATTCGCAAGATCAAGATACATACGTAACTGAGTCCGATGTTGAAGAGTTCCTTAGAGGGGCGTGCTTAAACATTTCAGTGATCCAAGTCTACATATTGTAAACATTTTCATCAATCTTTATGTTTTAGTTGTTAATTATTCTTTCTGTGAGATTTTTACTTTACAGATACTAATAGTGTAATCTTGCATATTTTGTAGGTATTTATTGCATGATCACAGCTGGGCATTTGAAAGGTCGTCTCAGATTGGATTCTTATGTCCTGAGACGATGTCAAGCACTAGAATCAAGGCTGATCCTAATGTCCCAACAGAGTATTTAAAAAAGATTTTCGTTGCTGAAATTCAAAAGGAGAAGATGTATGATGTATGGGGCATCTTGAGTTTGTAAGTTTTTTACTTAAAAATTGTCTTTTCAAATATTTACAAAATCAGAATTTTTGACTTGTATGTTGTTTATTTTACAGGACATACCAAGTGTATAATTTTAATGGTGGGGTGCGTCCGAGTAAAACGACTAATTTCAAGTCTTGGAGACCCATTCATATAGAGGTATACCATCATAAATTACCTTTTTCTTTATTTCTTATATCTATTGATCTTAAAACTAAGACGATGTATTATATTGTTATTTTAGTGCGCTCAACAAAGTGGCGGAACCGAGTGTGGATATTACGTTATGAAGTTCATGTTGGAGATTGTCACGACATATCAAGAGTCTCATGACCTGTTGCAGCCCCCCCTGTTGCAGCGACCCCTGACCGCCTCAACAGGGGGGTTTTTGACCGCCTCCACAGGTGTTTTTTCCACTAGTGTAGGCACAGTGCTTCCTAATTTCTTAGCCTATGTAGAACCCAATTTGGCAAGAAAATTAAGAAGCTTAGAAGTGACAATGGAGCTGAATTTTTACAAAATAAATGCAAGTCTTTGTTTGCTTCTTTGGGCATTATACATGAGACCATTGTAGTAGGTAACCCTCAGCAGAATGGAAGGGTAGAAAGGAAACATAGGCATATTATTGAGACTGTCAGGGCAATGAGGCTTCATGCAAATTTACCAGTGAAATTCTGGGGTGAGTGTGTTCTTGCTGCTGTACATGTGATCAATATGCTTCCTAGCTCAGTTTTAAAATAGAGTGTTCCATATGAGTTATTGTTCAAGAAAGCACCAGATTATGATGAGCTTAAAGTTCTTGGTTGTATATGTTATGGAAAAACATTACAACCAAGGAAAGACGAGTTTGGTGCTCAGTCAAAGAAGTACATGTTTATAGGGTATCCTGCAGGAAACAAAGGATACAGGCTTTATGACTTAGAGAATCACAAAATTGTGATTTCTAGAGATGTCTATTTCAGGGAAGACATTTTTCCTTATAGGAAACAGAATTGTGAAGAGACTCAAATTGACAAAGGAAATGTCAATTTACCTCTTGTTGATACAAATTGTGAAGAATATAGTCAACTTGACTCACAATCTATTCCTGTATCTGATTCAGTAGCTGGGAATCAAATAGAACAAGCACCAGTGCTAGTTAGCGGTCCACCAATTCAGAGAAGATCTACAAGGGTCAGACACCAATCAGTAAAGCTTCAAGATTATGTTTGTCCAGTTTTACCAAATTCTGTGGAATGTATTGCGCAATCACATGGAGGAGAGAAATTAGTGGACTTGACCAGTTATTCAGATGATTAAGTTTCTTCTTTCTATAATGTGTGTTCTCAGGTTGAGCCATCCACCTACAAACAAGCACAAGGCATACCTTGTTGAGAAGAAGCAATGGCCAAAGAAATAGCAGCACTAGAAGCTAACAAGAATTGAATCTTGACTGACTTGCCTTAAGGAATCAAGCTAGTGGGATCAAAATGGGTGTTTAAAGTGAAGTACAAGGCAGATGGCAGTGTAAAAAGGCACAAAGCAAGGTTAGTGGCCAAGGGATATACACAGATAGAAGGTAAAGACTTCAAGTACACATTTTCTCCAGTAGCAAAGCTTGCCACTGTAAGAATCGTAATTGCTCTAGCTAGCAACTGTTAAAAAGTGGCATATTCACCAATTAGATGTGAATAATGCATTCTTGCATGGAATGCTAGATGAAGAGGTGTTTATGGTGCCACCTCTGGGATACACCAAAGCACAACTTGGTCAAGATTGCAGATTGCAAAGGTCCCTGTATGGGCTAAGGCAAGCCAGTAGGCAATGGAACAAAGAGTTAACGTCATTCTTGTTAAAAATAGGCTATGTGAGATCTATGCATGATTACTCTTTGTTCATTAGGCAGAAGAATGGATTAATGGCTATAGCACTAGTCTATGTTGATGATTTGCTACTTACAGGAGAGGATGTTAATGCTATTGTACAGACCAAGGCAGCATTGAACAAGAAGTTCACTATCAAAGACCTAGCACTGTATTGAATAAAAGAAAATTCTGTAATTGCCTTCTTCTCCAAGATTCTTCAATGGAGTTTGTGAGTTTCAATCCATCTGTTCACCATTTCACACAATTCTGACAGGCAAGCCAAAATTCTGATAGGCATTAATTTTCGTACTCAATCCCGCAATCACAAACACCATTCCCCACGTCGACGCATGCGCCGTATCCACTTCTTAGCTCCGCCGATCGTCCAACCACGATTATGCTGACGTGCACTCCGAAGACGATGAGGCCGTCGTCGATGGTGTTGTATCCCCATTCTTCACCGTCTTTGATTTCTCCAATGAATCAGGACTTGCCGCCTCCTTCTCTTCACTCTTATCTTCTTACTGCTCTTGTACAATCTTTTCCTCCTTAGGCTTCTTCAACAATGGAGGATTCTTTCTATTTGTGTCCAATGCAGATGGAGGATTCGTCGACGACGGCTTGGTCTTTTTAGGGTTTAAAGAGACGACGAGAGATTTGATTTTCATACTCAATCCCGTTCAAATGTACCCATTAATTGACTAATATTTAACAGAGGCACTAACTTCTAATTGACATGGGTGACTTTTTGTTAACGGAATAGGACATTTGGGTGGTTTCGTGCAACATTTAATTTAACGGGTTGTTCCATATAAAATACTGACAAATAATGGATGGTTTCCCGCAAAAACTTCTAGATAGTATTTAGGGTAAACTAGATTAATTCTCGTAATGTGTACGAGATTTGTATAATTTCTTAAAATTTTAAGATATTTGTACTCCATATTAGGTTTCATCTTAATAATTATACAATTCGTACACATTACGAGAATTACCCATAAATTATACTCTATATTAATTGATGGATGATTAATTGTTTATTGAGTTGTTTTTATGGGTGATTAAAATTTTAAGATATTTAGGCAAAATTGCATTAAAACACCCATTATATAGATAATATAGCCCTAAACCACCATCTTTATTGAAAACTAATTTTAATCACCCATAAAAACAACTCAATAAACAATTAATCATCCATCAATGCCACCAACCTTTTCCGTAAAAAAAACTCGTTATATGTGGAAAAAAATAACTTTCAATAGAACGGGTGGGTTGATGTTATATCGCCTATACCTGGTGGTTTAATCCAATTAGATTTAGAGCAATCAACAAGATCAGTCAAGTAGGATTCGATAATTCTAAAAGGTTCAAGTTGAGAACGTATAGGGTCAATTCTGGTAGTGGCCGGGTCAAGCTAGCTAGGTCTGTCGGTATAGGTTAGGGAAGGTTCGGGTTGACGATGCTATTTTTTATTTTTTATTAAAACAATAAATATTATAAAAAAATAAAAAAAAATTCTTAATAATTATATTAACATAGAGGCTCGTTCTAGGAGGAACTCCCTTAAGATAATAACTAAGAACTTTTATAAGCCCTTAGATCTACTAGCTTCCATGCTCCAGATTAAATGTGGAAAATAAGAAAAGAAACAGGAAGTATAAGTAAAATGGTGGCAATTTTGTAAATCGGAGAGAAAATTAGAAACATGATGCACCTACCCCTCATGCCAAACACGCTCCTCCTTCCTCTTCTCGACTCATATGGCGACGAGACAAGCCCGACCTTCTACACACGAAGCCCTTGGTTCCTCGCTCTTCCACCGACGAGTAATTTCTCTTGTGTCTCTTCATCCTGTATGGTTATCAATCTGCAGTCATGACTCTTCCTCGCTCAACAAAGTATTCAATTACGACGACAAATTAGGGTTCCCAAATTTGAACCCTAATAGAAGTTACCTCGTCGATTTTAAGCACATCTCCGCCGCGAAGGTCGTATCCAGTGAGGGGAGTGAGAGGGGAAGATTTCAGCAAGCTTCCATTGGAGGAATCGAGGTCCTGGACGACCCATTTATCCGAGTTGCAACACACGAAGCAATGTGAAGCAGATACCAAGCGATGTAAAGAGGAGGATTATGTATTTGGATCTTGTTTATCAACCAAATTCTAAGTCGGCGATTGTCGTTGTTGTTGCGATGAAGATGAAGATGAAGATCGATTACGGTTATGATCATGTTCTGATCAATCAAGCTACATGTATGGCGGCTTATCTATTAGATGAATCAATTTTTCGTTCGTTGTCTAAATTATTGTTGGATTACTTTTTATCACAAACTATGAAGTAATTGAATTTGAGTTTAAATGTTTGGAAGAAGAGAAATAAAGTAATGATTTTGATGTGATCAAAACAAGCTAATCTTGCATTACTTGTTGTAGTAGAATGTTTGTGATTAGGAAGAGATGCTTTATGGACTTGCATTTTTTATTTATGTTATGTTTTATCAATCGAGAGTTAATAATTTATCCTTTAATTTTACTATCTATGGTTTTTGAAGATCCTAAATCTTACCAAGATGATTCTTTCAATGAATGAGATCACGTGCGTGTCTTTGATGCTTTTGTATGCTTCTGCTTTGATCCACTTGGATAAGTAGTTTGTCATGGAGAGCATCATATTGTGTACGTGGTCCCAGGGTCTTTGGCATCAGCCCTACTATGTCCATCCCCCACTTCATGAATGGCCAAGGCGCCATAAGGGAATGGAGCTTCTCTCCTTGTTGGTGTAATATAGGAGCATGGTGTTGGCAATCATCACACTTCTTCACGTAGTCTATGACATCTTGCTTCATGGTTGACCAATAGTATCCAGCCGTGTGTGCCTTGACTGTAAGGCTTCTCCCGCCTGAGTAGTTGCCATACTCTCTTTTAATTATAATGTTATTCACTAATAAACTAAAGACAATCTAATTATTCACTAATAAATTTACGATCATTTCTATCTACGAGTAATAGAATGAAAAAGGAACCGAAGTGACCCTCACATTTGTGAGTCCATAAACATTTTTGTCCGCTCATTCACGAATAAATTTATCGTTATTCGGTAATGAATTATGATAAATTTACGATCACTAATAAATTAGATATAAGGATGCTTATATCTAATTTTTCAGTAATCATGCTTATCTAGTTTCGATCATTTCTATCTACGATTAATGAAATGAAAAAGGAACGGTCACATCTGTGAGTCCATAAACATTTATGTCCACTCATTCACTAATATATTTATCGTTATTCACTAATGAATTACGCTAAATTTACGATCACTAATAAATTAGATATAAGGATATATCTAATTTTTCCGTAATCATGCTTATAGCTAGTTTCGATCTAAGTACGATAATTAAAACAATCATACATAAACAATTTAAATTCATTTACGACAACTACGACAATCATGCATAAACAATAATTTCGATCCAATTACGCTAATTAAGACAATCATGCATATAAACAATTTATATTCAATTACGACAATCATGCATAAACAATTTCCAATCATGCAAACATACTTTTCTATTTAATTACGTCAATCAAATTACGTAAAGCGGATTAAGATTACGTACCTGATGGATACCTACGGGTGACGGAGTCACGGCGGCATCCACAGATTGAGACCTTGATGATTGAGTTGTCGGTTTTCTAGCGCTACACACAAATTGCAATTGCTCTGCGCCGTCTCCGTCACCACCTTGATCCAACCCCGATCTCTCACCGCAAACACCGTCACTGCCGCTGATACCCTTACCCAACTCTAATCCCTCACTGCCCTGAGCCGTCCGCTCTACCGTCACCGCTTGCGACCCTCCCTTGGTCGATTCCTGAATTCCCACAGTCTCGACGACCCTCCCTCCCTCTGTGTCTAAGCCCTGTGAATCACCCTGAATCCCGACCTCAATCTCTGAAACTTCCTCCCAACCAACGGCATGACCGTCGCCCAACAACACCTCCCCCGCCCCACTCGGATTTTCGCCCAAATCCATTGCAAGAGAAGACGATGAAGAAATTGAAGGATGTTGTCGACGAATCTGGGATTTGTTTTTTGGTTTTGTTGCAGAGGAAAGAAGATGAAGACGAAGCGGCTTCGACCTAATTTAGGCGTGCAACTACTGCTCGCCTACATTAAGCGTGCATATTTTTAAAAAAGGATTATGTTGCTGTCCTGGTGTAAGCGTGCAATATGTGTATTTCCTAGGGCTTGGACTTTGTACCCGAGGAACCGAAGAGCCGACCCGAACCCCAGATTTTGGTGTGGTTCGATTCGGGTACTAGAATTTAAATCATCCATTTATCGCGGGTCGGTTCCTAGGTCAAAATCGTGGTTCGGGTACGGTTCCTGAAATTGTGATTGAGCAAGGAACCGAAAAATCGAAATAATAATAAAAAAATAAAAAAATAATTAATATATACCCTAATTTAAATTTATGTCAAATTCTAATTCTAAACCTACTGCCATCCTCGATTTCTCTCTCGATCCTAACCCTTATCTCTTAATCTCTCTTAATCTCTCTCAATCTCTCCCAATTTCGAGTCCGAAAACTCTTATTGTTCATTCTAAACCTAGATTTCGAGCCTCGTTCTCATTCATAATAATTTCAAGACCTAATTTGAAAGCCCAAATCGAATTCTTGACCCTAATGGCGTATGCATCAACCCCTAATTTGGAAATCCATAAATCTCCAATTCTTCACAAAGGAACAAGCCTCAAGTATGAATTGTTTAATTTGTTCAATCTCAACTTCAAAATTAAAAATTCCAAATATTGAATGAATTTGTTGGTGCACTTGTTTGATTTGTTGAGTTACTATTGAATTTATTTTTGGAATTTTGATGTTGTTGAGTCAATCTTTTTGAGTTGTTGTTGTCCAATCTTATTTTGAGATGGAGTTTTATTGTTGTTGAACAGAAGCAAGTGAATCAACTATCAAGTATCAAGTGTTGGTGTGTTGTTGTTGGGTTTTTTCTGCTTCATATGATTTATATATTGTAATTTTGGATTGTTTTAGACTTTTAGTTGATGTATTAATGTGTGTGTATAGAGTTTGAACAAAGTCTTAAGAATATGCTTATGATTGAGCGTGAAACATGGCTTAGAGGTTCAATTTTATGCAATTTCTAAGATTTGTAAATTAACCGAGGAATCGAATACAGGAACAGAGAAACTATCGGTTGGGATATTGTCGGGTTCATGTGGAAAAAATTAGGAACCGAACCCGAACTAATTTTTTTTACTCTACGGGTAGGCTAGAAAATCATCAAGAACCGAAAGTTCACAACCCTAGTATTTCCCAGATATTGTCATTTTGTAAAAACAAAACATATGTTAAACTCCTCGTCTAAGTTAGGCGAACAAAAGTTTTTAGAATAAAATCACAAATCCCAGATTTCGTAATTTTTCGCTAAATATTTGTTTTTTAGTTAAAACTTGTTGCTCGCCTATACTAGACGTGCAATGTTAGTATATTTCCAGAACCTTGCAAATTTTCTTATTTGTCCCTGATTTTGGTTGGATGCCTCAACTTAGACGAGCTATTTCCCGTGGAAATAGCAGGTCAGACGCGTGGACATAAGGACATCCTAAACAAAAGGAAAGTGGTCCTAAATCCATTTAAACTGATGTAAATACTACAGTTTGTCCGCAACTATGTTCAAGTGTTCAAGGTTCAAACCTGTTCCAGAAATATTAAAACTACCACCTGAACAATTTTTGATCTGCACTATTTCTTCTTCATGTTCAGTTTTTGTTCTCAATCTCTGACCAGTGTTAGCTCACTTAGAAATATGCAATTTGAATTACAAGGAAGCCATCAAAGTCCTTGCATACAGATAAGAAGAAAATATAGTTCGTCGATGAAAAGCAAGCTAATATCTAGGATGTAGTTTAGCAAGCATTGCAAAATGTCAAAGCTAAAATACCTTGTTAACTCATTACTGATACTGATAATGGCGTGAAGCAATAAACATTAGTTCATTGTAACAGCTTTGAACAGCCTAGGTTTTGCCAAAAGAAGAATAAAATACAATACAAAAAAAAGAGTGACATAGCTTAAACCCACCATTCCAAAGAAGATGTGGCTTACTTCTTCTTCCCAGCTTTGCCTTCTTTCAATCTGATCACCTCATCAGCATATCTCACACCTTTACCCTTGTATGGCTCCGGAGGCCTCCATTTTCTGATCGATGCTGCAAACTGACCAATTGCAGACTTATCATATCCACTTATAGTTATTCTAGTGTTCTCATCAACCTTCACATTCAGCTCGTCTGGGATCTTCATCCGGACAGGGTGAGAAAAACCAAGACTCAACACTATGTCTTTTCCTTCTACCAAGGCACGGTATCCAACACCAACCAATTGAAGTTTCTTTTCAAATCCTTTGGAGACACCAACAATCATGTTGTCTGTCAGTGTCCTGTGGAATAGAAAGGAAGATCCATGAGGCAAATAGGGTATTACTCATTTATAAGCTGAGTTTCATAAGGTCTTTAAGAATCTTGCATGAATTTTCCTGTTTATTCATCTGCCGAATCCTAACTGCAAGAATAACTTAGCCTTGTAACTATTCCCTGAAACTTGGTTGGACTTCACTTACCACTCCATAGCATTTGTAGACCCTATCTCATTAAATAAGCACTTATAACAGTAAAGTCAATACTCATTGCATCGCAGTAAGTCTCGTTTGAACCAGCAAAAGCTAGGGCATATGTTCTATTTGAAAATGATTTCACAGTAATTTTAGCATTCAGGAAATGAAAAAAGACTATAATAAGTATATATATATTCCAATATTAACAAAGATATGTAAGTTTGAGGTTGGAGGGCAGCTAAAAGCATTGAGAACATTCAGAAAAAAGAGAAACTAAAACGTGCCCATTTGAACAGTGATGATATTCAAAAGTCAAAACAAGACCAATAGGGTAAGATCTCCTTCACCAATATGAATAAGCTGTCAAAGTCAGACCCCAAACATTACCATAAAGGGCATGTCAATACATAAAAATGTCCGAAAGCACACCTTCCTTCCCTCCCTTATTCAAGAAACTTACCTCCGTGAGGCTAAGAGATCTGTCCAACTGAAACTACCGGTTTATAAACATGAATTTATGATTCAGAAGACCGGTAATCACAGGTAAAACAATCCAATAAAATATCTTGAATTGTTCCATAAAAAACTTTATGAATGTGAAAATGTTTGCATTTTGTTCAAACTTGCGAAGAACAATTTATTTTGGAAATTTTGAAAGTTATAAAAATACAATTAATTAGCAACTGCAATAAGATAAGTAGTTGACTTGTAAATGGATTAATATTTCATATACTCACTTACAATTTTCTTTAAAAGGTGCAAAAGGGTGATAGAAAAGGACCACCAAGGAACCATTGAAACAGAAGATAGACAAAATCTAATTGGAATACTGCTATGGAATTCACTTACCGGAACAGCCCATGCATTTGACTAGCCCTTCTTGTGTCTAAAGCCTTTCGAACCCTTAAAAGTCCGGATTCTTCTTTTTCCACTTTAACTTCCCGAGGATAACTAAGTGAAAGCTCACCCAAAGGACCTTTCACTTTTATGAACTGTCCTTCTAATGTAAGTGCCACATTAGATGGGACAGTAATAGGCTGCTTGCCTATTCTTGATTCCTTGCATTCCACAACCTTCCGACTAAATCCAACTCGATTGGTAGGAGGGCAAGACACATTCAGGCCAATCTTCTCACCAAGAAACAGGGATCTTAAGTCACTGAGGATTACAAAAGATTAAAAGCTTTAGAGATCAAAACTCAAATCAAGTCACATAGACGAGGAATATCAACATTTCAAATCACAGGATACAAGAATGACAAGGTAGAAAAAATCAATTTAGCCTTTTTCTTCTCTTCTAAACCTAATTATGCATATAGGTACATATATACCAGTAGAAAAAATCCAAACCGTTTGAGACAACATCAGTGGCAATATACCAAGAGAGCATATAATTTCCAACAACAGAACACACTCTAAGAAATCACGTCCAGAGTTCATGGCGATGCAATTTGTTTTACATTCTACGGAAAGTTAGGCCTGCCGAATCAGCTCTAACCTTCACTACAAACATTAATCTCATCATAACAGCCTCTAAAAACCAAAATTTAACTAAGAGCTTAGAAGCAGAGTTAGAGCTTTAAAACACATGGCAGATTAACTAGGAGAAATCAGAAAAATGTGATTATAAGTTTCAGTTCTCCCATTGAAGCAGACAAATTTTAGCATTTGAAGGAAAGAAAGAGATAGAGTATGTTTTCACCAGGTTTGAACTGAAGATGTAATCGAAGAAGCCATAAACACCTTCAACAGATGAGACTTGCGTTAACTGCGAAAATTGAGCCCTTTTCTCTGGGCGTCCGAGCAGAGTGAAGAAATGGACGCTGCCATGTTCAATTTACAAGTCATTCTCCTTATCCTGATGGGAAATGACGCATTTGCCCTCCATTTCGTTTGTTGGGTCTTTCCATGCAATTGGGCCTCTTTCATTTTTTACAAAGTTTAATGAAGAAACTAACCCGTTTTATACAAGGAAGGTAAACTAACCCTTTCCTTTTCTAATCTGTTACACGCGCGCTGCTTTCTTCTTCTTCCTCTCCTTCCCTGCCGATTATATTTTTGATGACAGAATTATAATTAGACATACTGTAATTCTGATGACAGAATTATATTTTTGAGGACAAAATATTAGACTAAAAGATTGGAAAGTTGATGACAGGATTTTGAAATTAGATTTAGAATATTAAGTGTGATGACAGATTGATAATTAGATTCATTAAAATTAAGGAATTGAACAGTGATGACAGAATGTTGATGGATTTAGATGACAAACTAATGGTAATGTAATTTTGATGACAATATTGTTGTTTAAGAAAAGAAGTTGATGACAGGATTTTGAACTTAGATTTAGAGTATTAAATGTGATGACAAATTGATAATTAGGTTCATTACAATTCAGGAATTGAACAGTGATGACAGAATGTTGATGGATTTAGATGACAAACCAATGGTTAGACATAATGTAATTTTGATGACATAATATTTTTTAAGAGAAATATGATTATGATAATTGAAATTAAATGATTTGCTAAATGTTAAATTTGGATTTATAATTCCATAGTTGGTGTGTGTTGGATGACAGTATTAAGATGAAATATAGGATGATGATATACATTATAAACATGAAGACACATATAATACGAAGACAGTATTGTTGTTTAAGGAAAGAAGTTGATGACAAGATTTGGAACTTAGATTTAGAATATTAGGTGCGATGACAGATTGATAATTAGATTCATTACAATTCAGGAATTTGATAGATGCATAATGCCTAGACAATATAATGTTACTATAGAATTAGATTTTTGATGACAGAAATTTGATAGATGCATAATGTTACTATAGAATTAGATTTTTGATGACAAAATTTGTATGTTCGCATAATGTTGTTTTAGACTTGTAATTTTGATGACAAAATGTTCTTTAATAGAAAATATTTTTGATGATGCAATTTTGATGACAAAAATATTGTTAATACTAATTTTGTTTGAGAATTTCGTTAATGTTGTGTGTTTGATGACAGTGGTACAATTTTAATTTGTTTGATGACAGAATGTTGCTTAGATATAATTTTATTTAAGGATGATATTTTAAATTGGAATCGTGGTGATAATATGATGCTTGTATAGAATATTGATTAGAAATGGAGTTGCTTAGATTTAGATTTTTGGTGACAGAATGTTGAATTAACATTAGAAATTTGATGACAACATTTTAATGTTAGCATAATATTGCTTGGAATTTGAATTTTGATGACATGATGATCCTTATACAATATTGTTGTTTAAAATTGGAAGTTTGATGACAGAATTTTGATGAATGGATAATGTTACTATAGAATTTCATTTATGATCACAAAAACTTGATAGATGCATAAGTTACTGTAGAATTAGATTTTTGATGACAAAATTTGTATGTTTGCATAATGTTGTCTAGACTTGTAATTTTCATGACAATATGGTTAATACTAATTTTGCTTGAGAATTTCATTAATGTTGTGTGTTTGATGACAGTGGTACAATTTTAATTTGTTTGATGACAGAATGTTGCTTATATGTAATTTTATTGGAGGAATTGAAAAATGATGACATAATGATATGATGCTTAGACACAATGTTGTTTAGAATTGGAAGTTTGATGACATAATTTTTGATGGATGCATAATGTTACTATAGAATTTCATTTATGATGACATAAATTTGATGGATGCATAATGTTGAAGAAAATACTTCAAAAGAGGCACAAATTGGTCAAGAGATTTGAAGTGAGGGCGCTGAATGGATTCCAATACCAAGTGATTGGAGGAGATTTCTATAGAGTATCAGCAATGAAGAAGAAGGTGCAATATAAGTGGATCCACTGGACACAACAAAAACTCATGTATGAACAAAACACAAGAAGTCAGAAGTACTCCATTGGATCTTCAAAAGTTTGTTTATAAAAAATATATATATGCATATACAACTTGCATTTCTTTTGGTTCAACAAAGTTTGGATAACAATTTACATTCTTCTTACTATTAATAAATGATGGATTATTGTCAACATATATTGAATAGCAGGTAATAGCTCCAAGCATTATTAATTGTTGAAACATATGAACTTTGATGACAGATGAAGGTTGATGACAGTTCAGTTACTGAATCCTACAACACTGTCACAAGCTTTATCACAATTTGATGAGAGGCAAATGAAGCACGCGTAGCGTGCTTCATAAGATTAATATAAAAAGATAACAAGATTTGACTATTTAATAGACTATGTGATAATAATAATAAATCTTGATGATAGTATAAGAATCTAACTATCATAGAAGAAAAATGAATATTGATGACAGAAGAAGGTTCATGACAATTAAATTACTGAGTTGTTTTAGACATTTAAATAGGGCAAAAAAACTTTAACATTGAAAAAAGAAATGAACATTTTAAGGCAATAGAATATAGATGACAAATGAAATTGGATGACAATACAACAATGGATGACAGAACATAAAAAAACGATGACTAAACTATTATACAATGATTGATCAAATATAAAGCAAAAAGAAGAAGATTTTATTTAATTGTCATCACTGAAATAACAATATAAGAAAACTGTCATCATTACAGCAAACAGTGTCATCTAAAAGTCCAAAACCAAACATATTATCCAAACTGTCTTGTACATACTAAACCAAACATATTTTTTGTTATAGACTTTCCCTTCAGCACAAAAAAAAAATCCAAAACAAGGACTTGCTGATTTTTTTTCTTGCACGGGAGCCAACTTGAGCATCACACTATGGTTTTCTCATTTGCTACTTGAAACAAAGGAACTTGCTGGGTTTTTTTTGGCGTCTTAGACCTTCCGTCTTTGTTGGTGAAGGTTATGTCTGTTGTCGCAACGTTTTGGTCTGTGTGCACATTTAGATGTCGATTTCCATTCCTTTACGCAATCAGCCACTGAACAAAATTTTGCTGCATATATCACTGCTGCACAGCCAGCAGCTGTAGCTTCCACTATTGCATAGCCAACCAACAGCTGCACATTTCATTGTTGCACAACCAACAATTGTCATCAATTCATCATTACATCTGCACGTTCCACTGTTGAACCAGATTAAAACATGAGTATTATGCTTCAATTTTATGCCTTTCATTATCATACTATATACATGAGTATATGATAAAACTACTAAAAGAAAAAGAAAATGCTCAATGAAAAACAGAAGTTGAAGACTTGGAGAAAAACAATGAACAAAAAGTTATTGTCATCAACCACATATAAGTTGGAATAACTATTGGAATAACTATTGTCATCAAACCAAACATAATAAACAAAAGTTACTGTCATCAACCACATATGAAAACCAAATATAAGTTGGAATAACTATTGTCATCAAACACTATTTATTGTCATCAAACACTATTTTTGTAATCAAACACTATTGACAATCACAAATAAATCAATATTTGTCACAAAAAAAAAAAAAAAAGTCATAAAGGATTGTCATCACAAAGAAAACAACATTGTCATCTAATAAATATGATATTCACAAAAAACAAAATCACGATGACACTATTAAATTAGAATAAGTGTATACACTACTGTCATCAAATAAATAACATTGAAAAAACATTGAATATAATGAAAGCAATGAATTATCATCATAATTTTAACACATTGTATCAAGTCACAAAGAGATCATAATAAGCAAGTTGTCATCAAAACAAAAACATAAAATCATATACTGTCATCGTATAAAAAATAGAGAATTAGATCAATAAAATGTCATCAACAGTACAAAACAAACTTTAATTACACAAGAATGAGAGATATTTCATCAACAATATAATCATAGACATAAATGATTTTCATCACAAGCATACAACAAATATTGTCATCAAAAGCAAAATATAGAACAAACAAAAGATTAACATCAATAAGAAAACAGTATGGTCATCTAATGATATGATGTTCAAAGAAAAAACGTCTCGATGACACTATTTAATAAGAATAATTATATACACTATTGTCATCAACAAATAATATTGAAAAGAACATTGAAAATAATGAAAAAGCAATGGATTATAATCATAATTTTAACACATTGTATCAAAAGTCACAAGAGATCATATTAAATAAACTGATATCAAAACAAAAACACAAACTCATACACTGTCATTGAATAAAAAAGCAAATGATTAGAGCATTAAATTGTCATCAACAATACAAAACTAACTTTAACTACACAAAAACACACAGAATCAAACAAGCAATACTAAGAAAGACACAGAAATGAAATAGATACTACAGATTTGATGACAATGCAAATAAGAAACAAACTAAAACTGTAATCAACACATGCAAAAAGCAAAAACAAAGTGAAATTCAAAGAGATATTGTCAAAAAAAAGCATTTCGCAAGCAAAAAACAGAAAACAATGAAAAGGAATGGATTATAGTCAAGTTTTAACATATTGTATCAAAGTAACAAAAGATCTTACTAAATAAACTGTCATCAAGGAAAAAACAGAAACTAATAGATTGTCAAAAACAGATGATTAAGCAAATAAACTGTCATCGAAAGTATAAAACTAACATTAATTACACAAAATACAAAGAATCACACGCAAGCAACAATGAGAAACAAACATAAACAACTAAATAATACAGATCTGATGACAATACAAAAAGAAAACAAACTAAAACTGTAATCAACACATCCAACAACACAAACATGTGAAATTCAAAGACATACTATAAAAAAAAGCAATTCGCAAGCAAAAAACACAAAACCTACACTGTAATCAACATCAGAAAAGCACAAACACATAAAAACTCAAGCGTAAAACCTAAAAACACAAAACAACATCCGAAAACTGAACGAATACATACCTGTAACTGATTAGAGATGCAACGAGGTCGAAAACAAACTAGAATGCGAGAGAAATCCCTGAATTCCGCGAAGAATACCGAAAATCGATCAAAAACCCTAATTTCTCCAAATCTCAACCAAAACAAAGAAGGAAACTAACCGGGAGATCGCCGAGAGGAGGAGAAGCCGATTCCGAGGAGAAAACGCAAGAATGAGGCCGGAAATCGCTGAAAATTGCTTGAGAACGAGTTGGAGTGAAGAAAACGAGAGAGAGAGAATACCGGGAACGTGATTTTGCGAATGAACAATATAAGCGTCTTCTAATTTTTCAGAATATATACTACCTTTATAAACATTAATTTAATTAAAAGGGTTACTTACCACTCATCCAACTAACTCATGTTAGTTTCCACTCCTCATGAGCAATTAGGGGCAAAGGGCCCCGTTTTGCGGTAGTCGGTGAGTAGGGTAAATAACCATTTTATACGTTTTTATTAGGAAAATGACACATTTAGAAACTAACCACATACCCCAAGGGGAAAAGATAAACCCAAGAGTAGTTTTTTTTAACAAAAACTAATAAAAACTACTTGGGGCTAGTTTTCCTTATTAAAAACTTTGAATAGGTCATTGGGACACTCTCTTTCTCCTTTCTCTCCTCACATCTTTCTCCACCGCAAAGATCCCGCAGAAAAATTACTTAGTAGTTGACAAAATAATTCAGTTAGTATCTGATAAAATAATTTCCTTTCTATAAATTAGATTACGTTAATACACTTATAAATACTTTTTAATATAAAATAAATTATGTGATTATATATATGGGAAAGTATGATGTTTACTTCTAATATTTTTCTTGTAGTAATTTACACCATTGAGTTTCAAAAACATGGTCTTTCACACGCTCATATAATGTTGTTTCTAGAATCGAAATATAAACTACGCACATATGAGAATATATTGACAAAGTAATATGTGCTGAAATTCTTGATCCTATAATTGAAAAGAAGTTGTTTTGTGGTGCATTAAAGAAATGGCTCCATATACAACAAATGGAAAGGGTTCTAAACAGTTTCCAAACGAATACGCTGCAACAAATCATTTTGATCCAAATGGATTTCCAATCTATGGAAATTTCACCGAGAAGAATGGATTTTTATTTGATAATCAGTATGTGGTCCCATAAACAGATTTCTATCACTTAAATACAGGGCACATATCAATGTCAAGGCATGTAATCAGACTAGAAACATCAAATATTTGTTCAAGTACATAAGCAAGGGGAATTATCGTATCACTTTTGAATGGGCATTGAATCACAGTGAAGATGTTGATGAGATCAAAAGGTACTATGATTGCAAATATGTTTCAGCTTGTGAGGCCACTTGGATATTATTTTGCTTTCGACATACATTTTAGACGTCCGTCAGTTCTAAGATTATTCTTACACTTACCAGATGAACATAATATTATGTTTGAGGATGATGATTCAATTGATGAGGTTGTGAATAGAGAAGGGACGAATGCCTTTCTTGCATGGATGGAGATTAATAAATCAGACGCAGATGCCAAAAAGTTACACTACAGTCAATTCCTGAAGAAATATGCATGGAATGATAAGGACAAGATGTGGACAACAAGAAAAAAGAATATTTTGTCTCTTGGTCGAATCTTCCATTGTACACCGGGTAATGAAAATCAAGTTGTATTATCTTAGACTTATGCTCAACGAAGTCAAGGGACCGACATCATATGAGGATCTACGAACAGTCTATCGAAAAACATATGATACATTTAAGGATGCTTGCTATGAGTTAGGCTTGCTAGATGATGAGAAGGAATTAATGAGTGTAGTACTTATGGATCTCCACATTATTTACGACATTTGTACGTAATGTTGTTGCTATCAAATACTCTAACAAGACCAGATCATGTATGGGAGCAAACATGTTATCATTTAGCAGAAGATATGCTTCGAAATGAAAGAAGACTCCCGCAAATACTAGGTACATGTTTCTGTAGGTCTATTATGACATTGATAATATTTTTACTATAGAAGGAATATTATGTAAATTGTTAAAAGTTTTTAACTTGTAATCTTATAATCTTAACAATATTGTATTTTTGCAGATTTACAACTCAGTGATAACCAACTACAAAACTATGTATTGGCAGAAATTGAGGAGTTGTTGGGAAGAAATGGAAGCAGCCTTCGACACTTTCCATCCATGTCTTTCCCTAATGATGTTCTTTTGAGAGAAGGGAGCAACAAGTTGATACAAGAAGAACTTCATTATGATAAACAACAACTAATCAATGAGCATACAAACCTTCTTACCAACATGACAGACAAGCATAAGAATGCTTATGACAAGATAATGTATGTTGTTAAAAACAACAAAGGTGGTGTATACTTCCTTTATGGACACGGAGGAATGGGCAAGACATTTTTCTGGAGAGCATTGTGATATGCAATTATGTGTAGAGGAGATATTGTATTAATAGTTGCTTCAAGTGGTATAACATTTTTATTGATTCCTGGAGGACAAACTGCACATTCAAGATTTGCAATCCCAGTAGATATAAATGAAGATTCAACCTGCCATATTAAAGCTGGAAGTCCACTGGTGGCATTGTTATCAAAAGCGAAACATATCATATGGGATGAATGTCCAATGACAAAATATTTTTCTTTGAAGCGCTGGATAAAAGCCTAAAAGATGTTCTAAGATTTTCAAATTCGATGAGTACAGAACAACCATTTGGAAGCAAAGTGGTTGTATCTGGTTGTTACTTTAGACAAATCTTGTCGGTTGTAACTCGCGAATCAGGACAAGATATTGTACAAGCTACAATTAATTCTTCAGAGATATGGCAACATTGCAAGATACAATGATTCTTATCTAATTAATAACTTCTAATTGATAACTTTATCTATGAAAATAATTAATTTCTAAATATTTATGTAGGTTTTAAAGCTCACTAAAAATATGAGGCTTCAACAAGGATCAAAATCTTCAAACTCATATTCTATGAAGAAGTTTGCAGAATGGCTTCTTGAAGTTGGTGATGGAACAATTGGAGGAGAAAACGACGGTGAAGCAAGTATAGAGTTCTCAGAGGAGGAATTAATTGTGGATACTGCTAAACCAATTGCTTCTATTATTGATGCTACATACCCTTCTTTGCTTAAACATTTGGGAGAGCCTGATTACTTTCAAGAGAGGGAAATTTTGTAACCAACTCATGACATCGTTGATGAAGTGAACGACCATTTGCTTTCTCTAATGCCAGTATCAAATGCTCTAGTGTCCCAAATCATGAATTAAAGCTGAAAGTAGGTGTTCCCATCATACTTACGAAATATAGACCAAGCTAATGGGTTTTGCAATGGAACAAGATTGATGATAACTATATTGGGGAAGAAGATGGTGGAAGCAAAAATTATAAGTGAACGTAATATTGGACAAATAGTTCTCATTCCTCGAATGTTACCGATTCCGTCACATTCAACCTTACCATTCTTTCTTCAACGTCAGCAATTTCCTATAATTGTGTCTTTTTTCATGACAATCAATAAAAGTCAAGGACAATCCTTATCTCAGGGTTGGGTTGTATCTTTCGATGCCTGTATTTACTCATGGTTAACTTTATATTGGGTTATCAAGGGTAAAAACAATACAAGGTTTGAAGGTGCTGATCTTAGACAAGAATTTAAATGCGATCTCTCACACAACAAATGTGGTTTATAAAGAAGTGCTCCAAAACATATGATCTACATGTTTTAGTAGTTACAAACTAGTTGATGTGCCCGCCACCTACATGTTTTGGTTGACACAATCATAACAATTTCAATAATAGTATGATTTTTGCATTGTCACTAAACACCTCCATCGACAGATTACCGCAAAATGTGTTCATAATAGCTGAACCTTATTGCAATAGAAATAAATATAGTCACATATAGGGTTACTGGACTGTGAAGTCATGAGGTAGTTTTGCAAAGTGTAATTTAAACCATCACATATGCAAATCATATATCAAATGGTATACACATAGAGATAATACAAAGTTTTAATGAATAAATTCAAGGATTGGAGTTAACATTTACCTCCTTTGACAGCTTGTTTTCTTCTTATCGTAGAACACCTAAAACTCGAAATTGAGAGAGGAAGGGTAGATTGAGGAACAACATGATACCTTTCTGGTGCTTTGGAGAGGAAAAAGGAGTTTGATAGAACTTTACTTATTTACCGTCGGTCTTCCTCTAACATATGTAGCAATTACAACATAGCTAACTCACACTAATGACTGTGAGATGTGGCTTATTCGAGTGACCATCTAACCTAGTTGCACCTAAGTGGCATGGTTATTTACATCCAACCTTCAGAAAAGTCAAGACATACAACAGAGATCAAAGTCAGATGCAACTGATATATATAATTATTTTTTGTTTGTTTTAACTATTATAATTTATAAATAATTATTTTTGGACTTTATTATATCAAAAGGATACTAATTTATACAATTTTATTTAAAAGTTCTCTCATATGTCAATTTAATGTAAATAAATATATTTAATATTTTTTTTTTAAAATATTGTTAATATTTAAACGATTATATTGAAATTAATATATTCGAAATAAAATAAAAAATTTGGAAGTACATTAAGTATATATACAAACTGGGTGTCTATGGAGTATGGATAGATAAAAATGTAATTAGAATTATGGTATTTTTTATTTTATTTTTATTAAGTAAATATTGAGATATATGATGATTTTAAATAAAAAAACATAACTTCCGACCAAGATTTATAATGGCCTTTTAAAACAGTGCCATGTGGCGCACATCGGACGTGCTTCACCATTGGGCATGCTCTTAAGAGGAAACATGTGAAAAGTCATTACTACGCTTGTGTGATTTTTTGAATCCAACGGAATTCCAATGACATTTCTCGTAATTGCTACGGAAATCCGAGGTTTGTTACAAAGGCAAAAACTAATGATTGTGAGACGTAGCTTATTAGAGTGACCATCTAACGCTAGTTGCGCAACCTTCAGAAAAGTCAAGGCATACAATGTTGGACCCGGCTAAAAAGGGGTCTAGGCCCATAACGAAAAGGCCCAATATCCTTCCCTTTAGGTCATATATATATGAGTGGACAAAGCAAAATAGAGGGAGGGAGGAGAAAATGGAAAAAGGGGCAACTGGTTGAGGGTGGTTCGTTCATCTGCTACCTCTTCTTCCATCATACCTCTGCCTTAGGAGTTTTCCCGATTGACAGCTTCAACAATCAATCGAAGATGGGAGTATACACCTTCGTCTGCAAGAGCTCCGGTGACGACTGGAACGCCAGGCAAATCACCGGCGACCTTGAAGCCTCTGCCGCTTCCACCTTCGAATTGCAGAGGAGGCTTGTTCAAGCCGCACTTTCTCCCGACTATGGTTCAGTCCAGTCTTCTTTCTCTTACGTTACTCCTTCCTCAGTCGTCTTCCAGGTTTGCTCTTCGCTCCCAATATCGACCTTATAGAATGAATTGATCATGTCTATTGCGTCGTACATGATAAGGATGTAGTTGCTAGGATCTGTACTTGTAATTGCCTTCTTCCATGGATGTTTTCCTGTGTTTTATGTCATTGTGATTTGATGTGATCTGATGTCTAATGATTAAGGCAAGATTATGATTGAATGAAACGATGAAATAAGCACAAATCGAGATCTAGTCTCGGATGGTGAAGAATCACAAGTTCCCTGAGCATGATTTGGATAAATGCATGCTTATGCACATGGCTTGGCTGATTAGGCTATGCATATATGTATTTACGGGTTAATAGGTTATGCCATGTTGATAATGGTTCACATTGTTCATGCTTGGATGATATATCGCCCATTACATTGCTAATTAGTAGGATGAGTATATTTGATCTATAAGGAGGTGAAATCCCTTCTAAGGTAGGTCGTTCACATCCAGACGCTTGATCTCGCATGACTCTTTATAATTGCTCGTTTTCCTAGTTCACTATTTATATGATCACTGACTTGAGCGTCGGAGTGCCCTTCCCGGGGAGTCTCAGCTCCGGGTCTGGCTTTTGCAGGAACCTGGAGACATCTTCTCGTGAAACAAGAGAGTCCTGGAGGTTCGTGAAACTGATCGCAAGAGAGCCTTGAGAGCTTGTGGAAAGAAGAAAAGTGAGACTCGGGAATCCGGAGTGTTGCCGGTTTCCCTTCCGTTGGAACGAGGTTCCAACAAATCCGAGTTCCAACACTGGCGCCGTCTGTGGGAAATTTCCTCACACAACCAGTTTGACATTCGTCATGACGAGAGATTTCTATTCTCGCTCTATGAAAAACGAATCACAAGATTAACAAAAAAAATAAAAGGCAAAGGGCCAGGTGAGTCCCGCTAGACTCGTACTTTGTTTTACGGAGAGTCCATTTATTTTAGTCTTGCATGAATGATAATACATGACTAGTGGATCATGCTTCAATTTGCTTTACAGAAAGTCCTTACATTGCACCTTGTGTGACTTTTGCCTTACTTAGGCTTTCTTCTGTTTGATGAGTTGCTTACAATTAGTGGCATCGGGATAGTACCGAGTACGCGATAAGCGGCATCGGGCTAGTCACCGGGCACGCAAAATATACCGTGACCTAGGATGAGATGTACACTCACCTAGGCCATGAAGCCGTGACGCTGGAGCTCGAGAGACAAGTATTCTCGCTCAGGTCGCGAAGCCGTGGGACCGAGGCTGAGTGACAAGTATTCTCACCCGGACCATGATGCCGTGACACTAGGATGAGTGTACACTCACCTAGGCGCGAAGCCGGGACGCTGGAGCTCGAGAGGCAAGTATTCTCGCTCAGGTCGCGAAGCCGTGTCACCAGGCTGGGCTATAAGCCCTCCTGGGTTGCGAAGCCGTGACACTAGGATGAGTGTACACTCACCTAGGCGCGAAGCCGGGACGCTGGAGCTCGAGAGGCAAGTATTCTCGCTCAGGTCGCGAAGCAGTGTCACCAGGCTGGGCTATAAGCCCTCCTGGGTCGCGAAGCCGTGACACTAGGATGAGTGTACACTCACCTAGGCGCGAAGCCGGGACGCTGGAGCTCGAGAGGCAAGTATTCTCGCTCAGGTCGCGAAGCCGTGTCACCAGGCTGGGCTATAAGCCCTCCTGGGTAGCGAAGCCGTGACACTAGGATGAGTGTACACTCACCTAGGCGCGAAGCCGGGACGCTGGAGCTCGAGAGGCAAGTATTCTCGCTCAGGTCGCGAAGCCGTGTCACCAGGCTTGGCTATAAGCCCTCCTGGGTCGCGAAGCCATGACACTAGGATGAGTGTACACTCACCTAGGCGCGAAGCCGGGACGCTGGAGCTCGAGAGGCAAGTATTCTCGCTCAGGTCGCGAAGCCGTGTCACCAGGCTGGGCTATAAGCCCTCCTGGGTCGCGAAGCCGTGACACTAGGATGAGTGTACACTCACCTAGGCGCAAAGCCGGGACGCTGGAGCTCGAGAGACAAGTATTCTCGCTCAGGTCGCGAAGCCGTGTCACCAGGCTGGGCTATAAGCCCTCCTGGGTCGCGAAGCCGTGACACTGGAGCTCGAGAGATAATTATTCTCGCCCAGGTCGCGAAGCCGTGGGATCGAGGTTGAGTGGCAAGTATTCTCACCTGAACCATGAAGCCGTGTCACTAGGGGGAGTATACCCTCACCTAGGTCGCGAAGCCGTGACGCTGGAGCTCGAGAGGCAAGTATTCTCACTCCCGTCGCGAAGCCATGAGACCAAGGCTGAGTAGCAAGTATTCTCACCCGGACCATGATGTCGTGACGCTAGGATGAGAATTGCACTCACCTGAGCGTCGAAGTTGTTCTACCCGCACGCGAGATCAGGTATATGAGGTTTAACAAGTATTAACACCCATACATATGGATGTCATTTGTGTGGCGAGAGTTGCTTACTTTCATTATTAAGCTTTGCCTTCACTCATGTTGCTTGATTTCTTGAAGCCTTGAACTCACTCGACTTGTGTCGTGAGGTCTCGATTCGCGTCATGAAGTATTTACTTGCTTAGTGTTGTGAAGTACCAGTGTTAATTGCTTTGCCCGTCTTTGTGAAGCATCTTGCTCAAGAAGCATTGACTTCACTTATTTCACTCACTTTTACCTCGTTTCAATTAGCTTGTTTTCTTTAGCTACCGTTGTGCATTGAGAATCCCTTGTTCCGTGAAAGGTCACAAACTTAAACCACCTAAAAACAGGTTGTGTTGTTGAAAAATGGATTGTTCTCAACACTTATCAATTCGAGTGTTAAACATATTCACTAATGAGAAACATCGTAAGGATTTGTCGCTTAGAAAATAATGTTTTCATGTGAATCCTCACACTAAGGCATTTCCTTGCTAAGCTTTATACTACTCTTTCGTTGAAGGAAGTACCCTTGTAGTAGAAAACCTACCTTTAAGGCAAGTGTCCGACCTTGTTTGGTCGCGAGGCCCTTAAAGTTTCACACATCATCTTCTATTATGTAGATATTCCTTCGAGTACCTCTCCCAAACCTCACTCATGAGTAATGTTTTAGCAAGGATTACAACTTGTATTCTGCACTTCACGAAGGTGTTAGAACCAACAAAATAGAGACACCACCATCATATCTCTTCCTATTCACCTCACATAATTTATGTTAGTTTGAATTGAAAGAGACAAGGGGAGAGATGTGGTATCGACTCTATCGGGGTTTTATGACCTCGTTATTAATATTCTGACTAGTCTTCTCTCTCTTTGCATCCGATCTTTTAAGCCTTGAGTTGAATCAAGTTGAGAGCGAGAACATACATAAAGCCTTTTGTGTGATGAACGACACAAAAGAAGAACGAGATCGTGAGAATAATAGTATGAAGCTTATATAGAATTTAGCCTCCATACACATTTAAGAAAGACGTATTGAGCAAAGTTAAAGAAACACTCATTAAGAGATTTGAAAATACTCGCGAAGTCTTTTCACGAGATCCGGGAGTGCTAAGTGTTGAGGCTCCCCACCTCTCCTATGACCTTTTTATTTCATTCGCGAGAGTCAAACTTGTTCGTCGTCTCTTCGCGAGCGTTTAAGGCAAAGACTACTTTTATGTTTTCTTGTCATTGGGTTTTCCCCTTGACAAGCTCGCGAGGTTGAGTTTACTCTCAAACTCTAAGGTGACACTTAGGGCTTCATGCCAAATGGCTTGTGGCTAGGACACATGAAACCAACGTTATGGGCTTGAAAAGAATTTAGAACCTATGCACGTGAGAACACGAGATACAAGATCATCGGTATGATGCATGGGAAAAATAACACTCAAAGAGTTTGTAACGAGCCAAAGAATCTAGAAAGCTCGCGAGGTTGAGTGACAAGTATCCTCACCCGGACCATGAATCTGTGTCACTAGAGTGAGTATACACTCACCCAGGTCGCGAAGCTGTGACGCTGGAGCTCGAGAGCCAAGTATTCTCGCTCAGGTCGCGAAGTCCTTTAGCCTTTGCTTATTTGCATTAGGCTTGGAGTTTCCCTTAGCTTTGTTTACTCGCAAGATCGCTCGCGAGGCTAGCAAGCCTAGGGTGTATCTCCCCTTAAGCTCGGGAGCTTCCTTTAGCCTTTGGTCATTTGCATTAGGCTTGGAGCTTCCCTTAGCTGTGTTTACTCGCAAGATCGCTCGCGAGGCTAGCAAGCCCAGGGTGTCTCTTCCCTTAAGCTCGGGAGCTTCCCTTAGCCTTTGCTTATCGCATTAGGCTTAGAGCTTCCCTTAGCTTCATTTATTCGCAAGAGAGCTCGTGGGATTGACGGCTAGAGAGCCAAGAGATTTCTTTTCTCGAGTCTCATCTTAGAATAAAATAAATAAATAAAGAGGCTATTAGGTGTGAAAGAGGAAAATCGAGGGGAGGTTGGACGCGATTCATTCTCAAGATCACCATCTCACACTACCGCAACCAAGCTCAGATAATGAAATCATTATTCTAAAGAAGTTTAAAAGCACTTTGAATTCTTCAGAAAGCTCTCTCGCGAGCCCTGAAAAATCTAAAACGCTGGAGCTCTATCCCGTAAGCATGTGTTCATTCGTGGATGATGTATATTTTAGATGGTTTCTCCACGAATGCTAGGAATGAAGGCCATATCCCTTTTTCCTCATTCTTGGGATTCACTCCCTTGTGAAAATCTTTCACAAGTTGTAAAGAGTTGAAATTAGGACTATAAGTGAACTAGAGTATAACTAATGATGCATGAGATGCAAGGTTGAGAGCAAAAGTATAAAGAGCATACAAACGACTATCTAATAAGTTTGTTCTTGTTCTTCGAGTTCATACTCGAAATTCAGAAAGTTAGCTTTTGGGGCTTTCGCACCCATTCATTAAATTCATTTTCAAAACTCTAAAGTAGTTTGTAAGACTTAAAGTCTCGGGTACACGAAACTCGAGTACTTTTGTGACTTTATGCAAGTTAGTTACATGTATGAAGTAGTCAAGCGAACGACCGATAATATATACTCGCGAGGTCACTAAACGAGTGTAAGACCTACTACAGGTCCAATGAACCAAGCCTTCGTCGAGACAACGAAGAGCTTGGGGAGCTGTGTTGGACCCGGCTAAAAAGGGGTCTAGGCCCATAACGAAAAGGCCCAATATCCTTCCCTTTAGGTCATATATATATGAGTGGACAAAGCAAAATAGAGGGAGGGAGGAGAAAATGGAAAAAGGGGCAACTGGTTGAGGGTGGTTCGTTCATCTGCTACCTCTTCTTCCATCATACCTCTGCCTTAGGAGTTTTCCCGATTGACAGCTTCAACAATCAATCGAAGATGGGAGTATACACCTTCATCTGCAAGAGCTCCGGTGACGACTGGAACGCCAGGCAAATCACCGGCGACCTTGAAGCCTCTGCCGCTTCCACCTTCGAATTGCAGAGGAGGCTTGTTCAAGCCGCACTTTCTCCCGACTATGGTTCAGTCCAGTCTTCTTTCTCTTACGTTACTCCTTCCTCAGCCGTCTTCCAGGTTTGCTCTTCGCTCCCAATATCGACCTTATAGAATGAATTGATCATGTCTATTGCGTCGTACATGATAAGGATGTAGTTGCTAGGATCTGTACTTGTAATTGCCTTCTTCCATGGATGTTTTCCTGTGTTTTATGTCATTGTGATTTGATGTGATCTGATGTCTAATGATTAAGGCAAGATTATGATTGAATGAAACGATGAAATAAGCACAAATCGAGATCTAGTCTCGGATGGTGGAGAATCACAAGTTCCCTGAGCATGATTTGGATAAATGCATGCTTATGCACATGGCTTGGCTGATTAGGCTATGCATATATGTATTTACGGGTTAATAGGTTATGCCATGTTGATAATGGTTCACATTGTTCATGCTTGGATGATATATCGCCCATTACATTGCTAATTAGTAGGATGAGTATATTTGATCTATAAGGAGGTGAAATCCCTTCTAAGGTAGGTCGTTCACATCCAGACGCTTGATCTCTCATGACTCTTTATAATTGCTCGTTTGCCTAGTTCACTATTTATATGATCACTGACTTGAGCGTCGGAGTGCCCTTCCCGGGGAGTCTCGGCTCCGGGTCTGGCTTTTGCAGGAACCTGGAGACATCTCCTCGTGAAACAAGAGAGTCCTGGAGGTTCGTGAAACTGATCGCAAGAGAGCCTTGAGAGCTTGTGGAAAGAAGAAAAGCGAGACTCGGGAATCCGGAGTGTTGCCGGTTTCCCTTCCGTTGGAACGAGGTTCCAACAAATCCGAGTTCCAACATACAACATCGATCAAAGTCAAATGCAATTGTTATAAATAATTATTTTTTGTTGTTTTAACTATTATAATTTATAAATAATTATTTTTGGACTTTATTATATCAAAAAGATACTAATTTATACATTTTTATTTAAAAACATTCTCTCATATGTCAATTTAATGTAAATAAATAAATTTAATAGATTTTTTAAAGAAAAAACTTTTTTAATATTTAAACAATTATATTGAAATTAATAAATTCGAAATAAAAAAAAAAATTAAAGTACATTAAATATATACAACATGGGTGTCTATGGATAGATAAATATGTTTCGAAATCAAGAAGACTCCTGCAAATACCAGGTATATGTTTCTGTAGGTCTATTATGATAGTGATAATATTTTTACTATAGAAGGAATATTATGTACATGCTTAAAAGTTTTTAACTTGTAATCTTATAATCTTACCAATATTTTAATTTTAAAGATTTACAACTTAGTGATCACCAACTACAAAATTATGTATTGGCAGAAATTGAGGAGTTGTTGGGATGACACGGAAGTAGCCTTCAACGCTTTCCATCCATGCCTTTATCTAATGGTGTTCTTTTGAGAGAAGGGAGAAAAAAAGTTGATACAAGAAGAACTGCGTTATGGTAAACAACAACTAATCAGTGAGCCTACAAACCTTCTTACCAGCATGACAGACGAGCAAACAAATGCTTATGACAAGATAATGTTTGCTGTTAAAAACAACACAGGTGGTGTTTTCTTCCTTTATGGACATGGAGGAACGGGGAAGACATTTGTCTGGAGAGCATTGTCATCTGCAATCAGGTGTAAAGGAGATATTGTATTAATAGTTGCTTCAAGTGGTATAGCATCTTTATTGATTCCTGGAGGACGAACTGCCCATTCAAGATTTGCAATCCCGCTAGATATAAATGAAGATTCAACCGGCCATATTAAAGTTGGAAGTCCACTGGTGGCATTGTTATCAAAAGAAAAACTTATCATATGGGATGAATGTTCAATGACAAAAAGATTTTGCTTGGAAGCGCTGGATAAGAGCCTAAAGGATGTTCTAAGATTTTCAAACCTGATGAGTACAAAACAACCATTTGGAGGCAAAGTGGTTGTATTTGGTGGTGAATTTAGACAAATCTTACCGGTTGTAACTCACGATCAGGACAAGATATTGTACAAATTACAATTAATTTTTCAGAGATATGGCAACATTGCGAGATACACTGATTCTTATCTAACTAATAACTTCTGACTGATAACATTATCTACGAAAACAATTAATTTCAAAATATTTATGTAGGTTTTAAAGCTCATAAAAATATAAGGCTTCAACAAGGATCATAATCTTCATACTCAGATTCTATGAAACAGTTTGCAGAATGGCTTCTTGAAGTTGGTGATGGAACAATTGGAGGAGAAAACGACGGTGAAACAACTATAGAGTTCCCAGAGGAGGTATTAATTATGGATACTGCTAAACCAATTGCTTCTATTGTTGATGCTACACACCCTTCTTTGCTTCAACATTTGGGAGAGCCTGAATACTTTCAAGAGAGAGCAATTTTGTCACCAACTCATGACATCGTTGATGAAGTGAACGACTATTTGCTCTCTCTAATGGCAATATCAAATGCTCTGGTGTCCCAAATCATGAATTAAAGCTTAAAGTAGGTGTTCCCATCATGCTTCTACGAAATATAGACCAAGCTAATGGGCTTTGCAATGGAACAAGATTGATGATAACTATATTGGAGAAAAAAATGGTGGAAGCAAAAATTATTAGTGGGCGTAATACTGGATAAATAGTTCTCATTCCTCGAATGCTACCGAGTCCATTAGATTCAACCTTACCATTCACTCTTCAATGTCGGCAATTTCCTATAATTGTGTCTTTTTCCATGACAATCAATAAAAGTCAAGGACAATTCTTATCTCAGGTTGGGTTGTATCTTTTGAGGCCTGTATTTATTCATGGTTAACTTTATATTGTGTTATCAAGGGTAACAAATATAGAAGGTTTGAAGGTGCTCATCTTAGACAAAAATGGAAATGCGGTCTCTCACACAACAAATGTGGTTTATAAAGAAGTGCTCCAAAACATATGATCTACATGTTTTAGTAGTTACAAACTAGTTGTTGTGTCCGCGCCCTGCATGGGGTTGGGTTTATTTTATTTTATAAACTTTTCAAAAAAATATACCTTCTCATCAACTTATATCAATTATTTCCCAATAATAATATTTTATTATCGAAACTTATTTTACATATGCAACACACGAACTTGAATTTTCCAAGTGACATTATTCTTTAACTTTAAATCTTCAATAAAATGTAAAATCATTAGTCTCTATATTTGATAAAAAATTAGAAAAATGAATCAAAGTAATCGAAGATCAAATTGAAAGATACATATAGCCTATTGGATGTTGTTCTTTTGTTTACGTGGGTTTGGTGTCTCTTTTGTTAAGTGATTGTATTGGCTCATGTATAATAAGTTTGTATAGAGAGGATTATGAAAAGTTAATCTTGATATTAGATATTGTCAAAAATAGATATTAAAAGAATAGGGATATTATCTTAATATATAAGAATGGAAAAAGATAAAACTTTTAGGAATTAAATTATATTTGGATAGTGTGTAGAAATTAGATAAATGTTTAGGTAAAAGATAATTACGTAATGAATCCGGATCAGGTGTGAATGGATATTATACGAATATCTCATTTGCATGCACGTTCTTCAGTAATGACATGCACACGCAGGTGTGTGCATGTACTTTTCACATATTATCAATGACATGCAAATCTGTCAAATGTGCGTATTAATTTAATTATTTATTTATTTTTAATCTATTTTTTTTATCTTCTTCTCTTCTATACTTATTAATCTAATTATTAGAAAAGATTCACGTGCGAATTATTATTAACGTGTGAATATGCGAATGAAAAAATTCGCATGCAAATTTAAGCCATTAACATGCACATTTAAGCCGTATGGAAAGAAGATAATATTTTTAGGCAAGAGATAAACAATTTATAAATATTATGATATTTCTTTCCAAGCTTGATAATTAAATATGTGACATTTTTTTTTAATTAGTTTTTTTAAGTCTTCACGACGTAGCAGATGACGTGACTAATGAGGAAACATAACTCAGAGGTCGACACATAGACTAATTCAACGTAAGAGTGACATGTGGCAAAACACCGTTCTATTTTAGTATATGTATAGATAGATTTGTTATATATTTTATATTTTTCAATTCAATAAATATTGTTCACGTATTTTAAACATTTTTTTTATAACAATAATATTCATTATTATACTTTATACTTATATAATCAAATAGGGTGTAACACTAGTTTATATTTTAAAATGTATTCTAACTAGTGTAGTGACCCGTGCCCTGCACGGGAAATTTCATATTATTCGTATGAAAATTGTATATTATTTTAATCGAGTTCGTCAAAAAATTAAGATAAACTTTTTTCTTGTAAAGACTATTTATAAAAATATATTTTATTTCATGAAGGTTATGTACGTAGCTTGACTTGATTTTTATTATCGAAAATAATCATAATTTTATTGTAAGAATATATATTAACCTTCAACATAATATTTATTCTCTATAAAATAGCTTGTATATTTTTTGTTGAAAGAAATGATAATTTCTTAAGATTTATTTGTTAATATAATTATTCAATCTATTAATAATTGAAATTAAAAATAATAATAATTATGTAATAAATTAAGGCTAAAATCACTTTAAGAGTTCTAAAAGGCTCAACTTTAATATATAAGATAGATATCTCATTTTTTTCATTCGAAAAAGCCCTACTTAAATTTTTAAATTCCCCAATGAGGAAGTGAAAAGTCCAATCCACACACAAAAGGTCGTTAGCGGGCGTATCCGGGAAAACAACCGGCCCCCGCTTCTTTTAATTATTTCGATTAGTTTATACGGTAAATTTCTTCATAACTTTTGTTTTGCACGTTCTCTCTCACCGAATCAATTGAATTGTTCCAAAGAAATTAATCGAATATATAACTAACGAAACTAGAGTTCAAGAATATCCGTAGCATTTGATTGGGAATATTTACTTAATTAGTGACTCTGCTCGTTTAGCCTGCCCTTTAATTATTCCTTCTCTCCTCTCCTGATATATTCTTCCTCCCTCCCTCCATTAATTAATTAATTAATTAATTTATTACTGAATAGACCCTCTCAAACAGAACAAGTCACAGTTCTCTTTTTCTTCCATCTATTTCACCTACCCCTTCTCCATAAAACTGGTGACATTTCTTGATCATTCACAACTTCTACCATACAACAATGGAAAGCTCTATTGTTTCATCTCCAAGGTACTCTAGCGTGTTGGAGGAGGCCAACGAGGAGAGCACCTGGACCGAATACCTTGAGGATTTCCAAGATTACGACGATGTCAGAAGAGAAGAAGAGGAAGATTTGGAGATGATCAATAGTTTTACTTGTAGTATGAGTAAGAGTAGTGCTTCAATGGGGTCTGATGCTGGTTCTGGACCTCACTGGAAACTTAGGAATTACAATAATAACAACAGAATGATGATGATGATGATGATGATGGATTCAGCGCCCAAAAGGTTGAATCTGAAGAGGTCCAAAGACATGCCTCTCGATGACTCCTTGGAGGACACCGCTAGCTCTCCTGTTAATAGTCCCAAGGTTAGAATTCAATAGTGTTTATGTGTTGTTTATATTTGGTTGACACTATCATAACAATTTCAATAATAGTATCATTTTTGCATTGTGACTAAACACCTCCATCGACAGATTACCGCAGGTTTGAAGAGGATGGATATCAATTGGAGGAGGCCTGCAGATGAGACTTTTGACACATACCATGTGAGTTATTAATTAGTATAATCACTTTTGTTTTTGTTCATTCCGGCCTATATATATATTCAAATCACGTACAAAATTATCAAAATAAAAAAGTTCAATGTTTAATAATCAGGAAGTTTGATTGGTGCAGGGGAAAGGAAAAGATGAAAATGAGTATTACCAAGTAATGAAGGCAACAAACAATAATCACGGTGGTGGTGGTGAAGGACAAGGAGGGAAAGAGTTGGCAGAGAAAGGGTTCTGTTTGGTACCATACACCACTTTGATGAACTTGAACTACGACTACCGTCTTCCTCGCATCTGAGTCTTGCTAATCCATCGCAACGTATGATCAATGGTGTTAATATAATAATTGATATTATGTATCTCTCTTCTCTTTAATATATATATATATATATATATATACTCTCCTGGCCAATGATGGTTGCAAGGATATATGTATATGCAAGAGATAGAAGAGCTTAATTATGTGTTTTATATTTACATATTCATAATGTACCTACATTCGAATCTATGCTTGATTTAACTATATATATCTATCATACTATAAAAACATAGTTTCTATTTGACGCCCACCCTTTTTACTATTTACCGCCCAGGTCATCAGTGCGTGACGCACGGATTGCACATTCCAGATCACGCATGGATTGTATCCATGCGTGACGCACGGATTAAATCCATGCGTGACGCACGGATACAATCCATGCGTGATGCATGGATTTGCATATATGAATCTAGGGTTATTCAATGTATTCAATGTATTTCTAGTTAATTATGCAAAGAAACACATTTTTAGTGTCTTTTTTAAGGCGATAATGCCCAATTCGACAAAAACGTCATCGAAACTTTATCGAAATGGAATGAAACTTTGTTTCAATCCTTATAATGTCTATTTGATCATGTGTGTAACTTGAAATTCAAATTTAGACCTTTGTAAGTGAAACATAGTTTGAAAACCGAACGAGGTCGCAATATGTATGGCGCACCATATACAATTTGAAATATAATAAGGTTGAACATTCGTCAACATAACAACAATATAAGCATTCTAAATATAAAAATAAGATTTTGCAACATAAAACCATGCGTCACGCATGGAATTAATCCACACACCACGCATGGTTTTACACCATACGTGACGCATGGATGACAACACCAACCTACCAAGTTCGATGTCTGAGAAATGAAAAGTAATTTCAAATTAGCTTTGGTTTAAACCTAAACCTTGTAGTATTACCGGCAGCAGATTTTTTGTATGGCGGTTTGCAGAGATGTGGAGGGAGATTCACGTACAAAAATGGAGGTGAGTTTTTGAGAGAAATGGAGAAAAACTAAAGAGTTGTATGTGATAAAAAGGGTTTATAGAGACGTTCATGTATACTACTGTGAGTCCGTGACCCATTTGCAGAGATATAGATTTCTCAGATGCAGAGCCGTGAGCAAACCAAGTGGGTACTTTGTGGATATGTTCGTAGACGAAGACTGGAGTATTCAATTACCCCCAAGTAAAAGAGAGTATTAACAGAAGCATTGTAGTTAAGTGTGCAAAATAACACATTTTTAGTGTCTTTTTTAAGGCGATAAAGCCCAATTCGGCAAAAACGTCATCGAAACTTTATCGAAATGGAATGAAACTTTGTTTCAATCCTTATAATGTGTATTTGATCATGTGTGTAACTTGAAATTAAGATTTCTTCCTTTGGAAGTGAAACCTAGTTTGAAAACCGAACGAGGTCGCAATATGTATGACACACCATATAAATAAAGAAATATAATAAGGTTCAACATTTGTCAACATAATAACAAAATAGACACTATTAAGAAAAACAAGTAGTTCTTGCAACATAATAAGGTTCAACACTTCAAAGGTGCAATATAATAAGGTTCAACATAATAAGTAATTCTAAACAAACAACATTAAAAGGAACAAGCAAACAAAGAAGGTCGATAAATTTTCAAAAGAAAGATCTAACGACGAGGGTTGAACGGCCTGAAGAGGTTCCTGTATTCTCGTGCGGTCATCCTTGGTCTAGTGGATGGTTCCCCTCTCTCCCTTTGACGTTCTTGTCTCTCCCGTTCACGTCGCTCACGTTCTTGTCTCTCCCGTTCACGTCTCTCCCGTTCAAGCATATCAAAGTTGTCTGCCATGCTAGACGCCGTACTAATATCGGAAATATCAGATTCTTGATCGGAATAGGACATCTGTATAATCACAAACATAACCAAATTATAGTTACATACTCAATTAACTTCTACATAGTCTTGATGTTGAATGTGGCAATTCCACGCGTGACGCATGGTCACTAACCATGCGTCACGCATGGAATTGCCACATTCAGAACTTCAGTACTGCTTTCTAATCTATTCTCAAACCCTAATCTCAACATTTTTTCTGAAATTCAACAGTTTGTCAATAATTTGATTAAAACCACACCATATCAAATTTCAACACCCTCATTTATAACCCTAATTCACAAAACCCAAATTCAGTATCAAAATCCTAATTACACTATCTACACATGAAAATATCAAATTCAACAAGAAACTATCAACAAAGTACACAATCCATTCATATATTACAAGTTTAATCTCTTCTAATCAAAGTATAACATACACATTGGATCTACATATGTAAATATTATCAAAACAACATCAAAACCTCATATATACATCAATATCTTATCATAACAATGAAATATTAATTTGCACATACCTTTATATCCAAAGAGTTGTTGAAAATTGTTGATTTTGGGGTAAATCCGTGCGTTTGTGCTGCTGCTGCGCCGTGAAGAGAATGAGGAAGAGGACAAAATGGTAGGGTTTCGATGTTGAGCCTTTTATAGGCAAAAAAATCCATGCGTCACGTATGGATAAAAATCATGCGTCACGCATGGTTTGTATCCATACGTGACGCATGGATTTCAATGTATATGTTTTTGCTTATGTAATCAATTTCAATGTATTTGTAGTTATGTCACGCAAAATAATTCATTTGTCGTGTTGTTTTTAACGGCTTTAAAACCACAATTCGCCATAACGTCGTCGAAACTTCATCGGAATGGAATGAAACTTGTTTACAATGCCTATTAGAGATATTTAACCATGTCGGTAACTTTGCATCAAAACCTTTTGCTTTTAGAGTAACACCCTCTTTGTAAAACATCAAACTACTCATCACAAGCTTAACTTGTTGCATTATATATGGTCGCAACATTGATCTTTTTGTATGTTTGAAAAATTTATACACAATTGTGTTATAAGACATATAAAGTCCCAATAAGGTCTCACACATACAAAACGGGACTCGAAACTATGCGTAAACGCTAAAAGGCCTAAAAAGGCCATAATGGACTTAAGGCCCAAATCAGCCAAACGACCCTCGAACGATGTCCGAATGGAATGAAACTTGTTTTCAATGACTATTATGGATATTTAACCATGTGGGTAACTCCCAATGACAACTTCTAACTTTTAAAGTACCACCTCCTTTGTAAAAAACAAACTAGTCGTATTTCTCTAACTTGTCGCAATATGTATATTCTACAACATTGACGTTGATTATTGTTGAAACTACTATACAAATTACTCTTATTAGGGATATTAAGTAGCAACAAGGTCTTGCACACACAAAATGAGGCACGTAAACGCTAAAAGGCCTAAAAAGGCCTTAAATGGACTTAAGGCCCAATTTGACGAAACGACACTCAAACGATGTCCGAATGTAATGAAACTTGTTTTCAATGCCTATTAGGGATATTTAACCATGTGGGTAACTCCCAATAACACCTATTAACTTGTAAAGTAGCATATTCTTTGTTTGGACTTCTTACGTGGCCTAAATGTCCAACCTTTGACAATATGTAATTTTATTTTGATTGGAAATCATGCACACATCAGTGTTACTAAGAATCAAATGGATCATGTGCCATTTTACACGTCACGCATGGTTTCAAACCACACGTCACGCATGGTTGCAAACCACACGTCACGCATGGATGGCAACCATGCGTGACGCACGGATTTTCTTTTCAGAACTCATGCAGCAAGCACGTCTTGTCTCACCTACTGTAATAACTCCATTAATTTTTTTACCATTTCCGTAACACCTACATTAACCCCTATTATCTTCCTTTCTTTCCATATTTCAAATGTCAAAACCCTTTTAACTCCATTGTTGAACATTCTTGAGAGCAAAACACACCATTTTATCCCAAAAAAGCTCTTTCTATATGGAGAATGAAGAGGAATGCACCAATGAAAGAGGTGGAGAAGCACCATTTTCAAGTTACAATCTTAATAAGGTAACATTTCTTGTTCATAATATTAATTTTTAAGGTGTTGACTTCTTTTAGGGTTTGATTTAGTTAGGTTTAATGGATTTCAAATGTTCAAGGTATTAGTTGTATGACTAAAGATGTTGATTTGTGATTTTTTGTTTACTTTAGTGATTATGATGTTTGAAAAGTATTATAATATTAGTTTTTAAGGTGTTGACTTGTTTTAGGGGTTTGACTTGTTGGGTTTTATGGACTTCACATGTTAAAGGTATTAGTTGTATGACAAAAGATGTTGACTTTTGAATTTATGATGTATGATGTTTGAAATGTTAATGAAACATAGTGTGGTTAACAGAATCATACGAACCATGACAAAAGATGAATGAAACTGCATGTTGTATTTCCATGCGTCACGTATGGATTGGAACCATGCGTCACGCATGGAATGGATCCACACGTGACGTGTGGATTTGCCATACAGAAGCTTAACTGGTTTGTTATCTGTGTGTTTGTGCATAGATGAACTTTTCTGTGTTTACTGGATTAGACAAGATTACTCTTAATGACTGCCCACCTCCGTCATACCTCGACTACATACCTTCGTTTGATTTGGGCATTGATTTGACAACATGGGAGCAACCGCAATCACAGTTTGGTGATATCAACACTGGATCTTTTGGAACCGGTTACGGTTTGTCGCAATGGCCTTCGCATTTGATGAGGCCACTTTCAGACACAAGTAGCTTAAATGTGTTTCGTCCTTTGCGTACTGCACCAGAATTTGATATTGAAGTTCAAGAAGAACAATATGTCTCTGTTGATTACTCAGAGTTGTTTGCAAATGACTTGGTATTCGCCTCTAGACAACAGGGAGTGAATTGGGCCGTTAACATTGCACAAGCCAACAACTTTTGCATAGTCAATGGAAGGAGTAGAGCACCTACCGAAACAAAATCTGGAAAACTTCAGCTTATCTGTGATAGAGGACGAGTGAATTACTCAAAAGCTAAGGGAGTGAGGAAAAACATCAAGACGAAAAAATGTAGATGTTGGTTCGAATTAAAGCTTCTAGAGGAGCATAGAGGGGCTTGGAAACTTACTGTAATGTTAGGTACCCACAACCATCCTATTGGTAGTACCTTGTTTGGGAATGCGTTTGCAGGCAGATTGACGCCTGATGAAGTGTGTACAGTAGTTGAAATGACCAGGGCTCATTGTAAACCAAATGAGATTTACACTATGCTCAACAAGTCTCCCAAGAACCTTACAAAAAAAAAAACAAGTATACAATTTGATGGCCAAGACGAGGATCGAAAACAGGGAAGGAAGAACTGTTATCCAAGAGTTTTTCTACAAATGCAAACAGAGCGACTATTTCATGGAGTATAGGACAAGCAAAGATGATGCATCTATGATTGGTGATATGTTCTTTGCGTCCCCTGAATCAATGAAGCTCTTGAAATCATTTCCCTATGTACTTATAATGGACTCCACATATGCCACAATCAAGTAAGTTTTGTGTGATTATTGACCATTACATATGGAATTTCTGCATTCTGTAGGAAAAATGCAATTCCATGCGTCACGCATGGATTCAATCCATGCGTCACGCATGGTTCGTGTCCATGCGTCACGCATGGAATTGCATTTTTCCTACAGAATGCAGAAATTCCATTTCAGATTTACTTGTCAAAAGCAACACTTCCGAATCGTTTTCTCAAAAGGAGACATATGAGTTGTCTTGTCAAAAGGAGACATGTGAGTTGTCTTGTCAAAAGGAGACATATGAGTTGTCTTGTCAAAAGGAGACATATGAGTAGTCTTATGAAAAGGAGACATCAGAATTACAACATAAAACAGATATATTACAACATAAAACAGATACGTTTCAACAAAAAACCGATACATTACAAAATAAAACAGATTCATTACAGCATAAAAAAGACTCATTCTTGAAACGTAAATTAAAACGAACATAACAAAGACAAAACACCAAGACACTTCACATTACATCTTAAAAGGAACGAAATACTAAGACCACTACGCATCGTCAGAATCGGCTGGTTTCTCTTCAAAATCCTCATAGAGCTCCTTCACCCACCATTTAGCCGTTTCCAAATCTTTCTCTTCGTTAAAGATTCCCAGTTTCGCTGCCATAGTCCGGTTTTCCTCCAACAATTTCGTCATAACACGGAGATGATGACGGTCATACTCAGGATCAAGAAACACCCACCTGAAGTTACATTGGCATGTAAAAAACCTTCGGCCATACTGGTCTGGTCTCATCTTGTCATTAGCGCTGAAAACCGTGATAGACTTCCTACACCTCTTATTTGGACACTGAATGGTGCTGCCTTCTTGTGGTATTGAAGATGATGATGAGGATGATGCCATGTTGGTTTCCAATCTGTAATACAATGTAAGAAAACAAGTGAGAAAGTAAGGAATAAGATGTGGAATATGGAGCTTCAAAGAAGAACTTCAAAAATCAACTTACAGGCTGAGGGAGTGAAAATGAGAGATTAATGAGTGGAAATGGTATGCTGAGGGAGTTAATTTATAGGCACAGGTTAACAATTCCATGCGTCACGCATGGAAGCAAACTGTGCGTGATGCATGGAACTCATCTGTGCGTGACGCATGGTTCGACATTTGACTAACAGAATGCAGATTTATGTCTTGTGCACCCTAAACAAATAATCCAACAAATTCAACAACGCTAACCAGAAATGAAAAGTTCAACAACGTCATAACAAACAATCCTTACGAAAAACGGACAATCCTGAAAATCTGAAAACAAACAGTTCATAAAAAACAATCGAACCCAATCCAACCAGATCACCACCGATGTTGTTGATACATAGTTGTCCACGGCTCAATATCTTGAAGGACCTCGGTTATGGCTCCATGCATTGCAGAAACATCATACGGATCAGGCAAGGTTGCATATGGTGACAAGTGATCATAGACCCTGTCAAAAACCCACAAATAAAATTAAATATTGAAATCAGCTATTTGCATAATGTTTACCTTAAATCAAACTTAAAGAAAAATCAAGATCTCAAGTTACATGAGATAAATGTAATACCTGCTGTGCTTCCAAGCTAGCGTGTCTGCCGGGTATCAGAAATCGATGAGTGCGGGGGATGTACCACATAAGATACTCCGGAGCTTCTTCAAAACCTGTCTGCGCAGGTGGTCCCATCTGCTCCAGGGTCGCCCTGTGGATATCCATCCCCTCCCAACTCCACGCCATTCTATCATAATTCACCACATAAGACCTAGGGCTGATGAGCCTATGGGCTCTAAGGGGTGAAATTGGAGGCCTGGGAATCATCTGCACCCTACCAAACTGCCTAGGCGACCTATCGGGATGGTGGGGCTCGGTTATGTCCATGCAGCTCAGCACCCCGAAAAAAAGAGCAGGAGCATAGGCAGGATCATTGAAGTCGATTTCACCATACGGGTTCCAATTAACCTAAAAACGATATCAACGTCTTCCATTACTCAAACAGTAATTTCATTAAAGGTCCAAGCAAAGATGATGAAAAAAACTCCTCAGTTTTTTTTGCAATTCCATGCGTGACGCATGGATCTGATTCTTGCGTGACGCATGACACAGATCCATGCGTGACGCATGGAATTGCAAAAAAAACTGAGGCTTAAAAATGTAAACAAAATGCAACACAAATACCTGATCCGCCCTCATTGCATCTAGTTCAGCTCTGTAGTTTCGTGCTTCAGGGTCGTAGTTCGGCAACGCTTCCTCTGGTAGAAACCGAAACGCATAAGGATGATCAACTGACCAACCAGGATTACACCGAACACCAGCTGCTAAGGATGGGAAGTATGTGTATATCCAACCCTACCATTTAAAAAATATAGTTAGCATTAAAACCATAGAAATAAGTTATGATTGCTAAAAAATGTAGTTCCTAAATAATTAAAAACTTACTTGAAGGAGAGTGAAACAAAATGAGATCAAACCACAATTTTGGCGTGTAGCGATGCCCATTTGGCGATAGAAATATGCTAGCGCCGCAGATCCCCAAGAAATACTTCTTGCCTCTTCAACACTCCCTAGAAATGCACCAAATCTCATCGGGAGCTTATGTTGTGACTTGTCAGTGAAGATTGTGGAAGCCAGCAAGTGGAATATATATCCCATTCCATGAACTACGGGATCATTTAGGCCCTCAATGTGCGCCTTAAACTTTTTCGCGCTAATCCAATAACTATCGAGCTGTTCATTTTGAAGATGAAAATTTTGCCGTCCCTTTTCACCAAAAAAGTTCTTGTTCGTAGTTCTCCCGACTGAAGCGGTGGGGTCGGTCACCATAGCTTTCCCGTGAATAGGAAGCAACATCAGCTTCTTGATGTCGAGCAACGTCACTGTCATCTCACCAAATGGCATGTGGAAGCTATTTGTTTCAGGATGCCACCTTTCTATAAAGGCGCAGATGAGCGGATAATCAATCACATCGTACATCAATACCCTGAGATGAGTCAGCTCCGTTGCAATTGCGTGATTACCCCATGACAAGTCAGAATTAAGTTCCCAATCTTTCAGCTGGGATTGTCTTGTCTGGTAAGGGAGTACGCCTCTATCATGTAAATTGATTACGTAACACAAATAATTTTAATAACGCATAAATTTTTTCCAGAAACTGCAGAATACAGAAACTGCATAAATTTGGTTAAGGTGTAATGTACAGAATGCAGAAAGCAGTTTCTGCATTCTGTGTAATGCAATTCCATGCGTCACGCATGGATGGAAACCATGCGTGACGCATGGACATGAACCATGCGTCACGCATGGATTTGCATTACACAGAATGCAGAAAGCAGTTTCTGCATTCTGTACAGCACACCTTAACCAAATTTTCAACAAAACTACAAATATTTCAACAAATAATCCATTTGGTTAATCAAATCAATTCATACATTAACAAATTTATTATCACAAATTCTATAAACCAAATTAGTTATGATAAGTATTGAATCTATAAACCAAATTCTAATTACATACCTTTCCTTTTTGCACAAAAAAGGCTGTATGAGCTTCAAAGCTTATGAGCAGCTCCGGAATTTGTGGACCTCCAGGAGTACCCCCCTCTAACTGAGGGACGTATATGTTTTTGACCGGAGGTTGTCGTCGTCGTCGTCTTCTGGGTTGTTCCTCCTGCTCCTCTTGCTCTTCCGCTTCTTCATGTTCTTCATGAACATTCTCATAGGTCCGATCCTCTTCCTGACCCTGTTCCTCATGCTCATGCTCCTGCTCATAATCAGAATCAGAATCACCATTGGCACCCCCAGCTGATGGCCCTGCACTGCTACAAGCAACCAGTGCGTACTGGTCATCACCCGTCTGAGGGTTCTGAAAGTGATGAGAACCAGTAGCTTGCCTCATCATCTCCACAAATGATTGGTCATGTTGTGGATAGCCCGGATAGCCTGAAAACTGTGTTTGTTGTGGAAACATAGTTTGATGTGGGATCAGAATGGGGGTGCCAGGAAAGTAATGAGGGGAACCCTGGGGATCGAAACCTGCAGCAGACAAAGCTAGCTGTTGTTGTTGTTGTTGTTGTTGTTGTTGTTGTTGTTGTTGTTGTTGTTGTTGTTGTTGTTGTTGTTGTTGTTGTTGTTGTTGTTGTTGTTGTTGCTGTTGTTGTATCTCATCAGAAAACTCTAAACGACGAGGAGGCGATTCTTGTCTATTCTTCTTCTTCCTTTGTTTTGGAACTATGGGATCTTTTTTCTTCAGATCTCTGTTTCTTTGACGAGTATCCCGTCCAGGTCGACGACCACCATCCATATCTACATCATAAAATGTGCAATTCCACAAAATTAATCAGTTTACTGAATTTAATCAGCATATCATCAAAAACTCAATCAGCATATCATCAAATACAATCTGAAACTGCAGAACACAATTTCTGGAATGTGCAATTCCATGCGTCACGCATGGCTTCCATCCATGCGTGACGCATGGAATTGCACATTCCAGAAATTGTGTTCTGCAGTTTTTCCATGGCTTTCAAACCCTAATCTCAACACTTTTTCCAAAATTATAACAGTTTTTCAATAATTTCATTAAAACCATACCAAATTTCACAAAACCCTAATTCACAAAACCCTAATTCAATATCAAAACCCTAATAAACTATATACACATGAAAATATCAAATTTGTCAATAAATTATCAACAAAGTACACAATCCATTCATATATTACAAGTTTAATCATTTCTAATCAACTAATTAACATACACATTGGATTTTGAAGTAAATATCATCAAAACAACATGAAAACCTCATATATACATCAATATCATACCATAACAATGAAATCTTAATGTTTACATACCTTATATGTAGAAAGATGATGAAAATTGTTGAAAATGGGGTAAATCCGTGCGTGAAAGAGCTTCAGCCGCCGTTGTTGTTGTTGAAGAATATGACAAAATGGTAGGGTTTGATGTTTTTGGGCTTTTATAGGGAAAAAATCCATGCGTCACGCATGGTTTGTGTCCATGCGTCACGCATGGTTTTGTTCTGTGCGTGGCGTGTGGATTAAAACCATGCGTCACGCACGGATATAATTCATGCGTGACGCACGGCGCCTGGGCGGTAAATAGCAAAAAGGGTGGGCGTTAAATAGTAAGGGCCTATAAAAATTGGAGCTTCCTTATCTACAGTACAAATTAGCATGAGCTGTCTTTTATATTGGACTATTATATTTTCTTGGCTTCAACTCTTAGAATTGACAATAGGGGCCAAGTTACCGAATTTGAGTTGTGGCTCTTGTGCCTTTGTTAATACAAAGAAATTATTTTATTTTATTTTTTGGTTTTGGTTTTGGGTTCATTATTTACGGTTTAGGTTAAAGCAAGCTTTACTTCCGCGTCATACGCGAAATTTGCATAACGATTTTTATATCTATGTATATAATTTATAAACATACAGTAACAATATTAATATAAATAAAAATATGCTTTATAGTAATTATATTTAAATTAATAATTTTTAAATCAATATTATATAAATAAAAAGAATCAATTAATTTATAATCTTGTATATTGATATGTATTTAAATAAGGATATGATCTCAATAGATTTAGGATAGTGATCTTTATATATATTTTAATAATATCATTAGAATTAGATTAATTATCTTTAAATTTATATATTTCATTTTTCATTTTTGATAAAAATGACATGTGTCAAATGATAACATGTCATAACTTATTGATGAGTAAATGACGTGTCATTTCTTAATGATGATTGATGAGTATAGTGTTTTGCTTTAGTAATTATAATTATATAGCGACTAGATCCGGAATCCCGCGCTTCGCGTGGAAAAATTACGATTTTTCTGCGGTTAGTCATTAAATAGGCCATAAATCTAAAATGAGTAAATATGATATAATAAAATTCTACAAACTCGTAAGATGCAATACAACTATTGAAACAGTGGTTACAACCGAAATCAAGAATGAAAAACTCGAGAAGACGTTTGGATACTGTAATAGGCAAGACATATTTATATCGAAAAAACCTAAGTAAAATCATCCTTCAATTCAGCAATCAAGTGAGAAGATGAAAGGCTAAAGGGAAGAAGAAGGGTTAAATATTAACGGAAGAAATAAAGCCTAATCGATAAATCAAATTTAACCCAATAAACCAATTAGCCCGATGGATTGATTACGGTGGCTCGATACGGATTGACATTACTTTGTCAAATTCATCAATTTCTATATCTAATTTCTATAATATATAGATAGATTAAAATATCTAATTAACCCATATTCATTTTTAACCGAAGAAGGAGGAGGCGTCAGATTAAAACGAATAGATTGACGAACGAGATTAGATGGGAATGAGTTTGGAGGTTGTGGTAGAGGAAGGAGACGAAGACAATGTGTTCTTACTTACGTTAGTGATGAAATTAGCATTTAAGAGAATAAAAATTTAGGATAAAAATTTAACTTATTAGTATTTATTAGGTACAAATTGTCATTACTTCATCAAATCCAACAATTTATATATATATATATAGATAGATAGATATATTTGGGGTTTAAGGGTGGTGTGTAGGGGTATGAACTAAGATTTAAAAAAAAAAAATTATGGCACATAATCAACTATAGAGGATTCAATCTGCAAGTTACCAGGTTGCTCGTTTCTTGTGTCGTCTTCAAGCTTCTAACACGTTCAGTTTGCCGGTTCGTTATTCAAATTCGCTCATATTCTCCTCATGGCGGGTGCATATCAATACAAACAGTTATTCAGAGGAGAGCATCGTCCCGCTTTGGGAGAAACAATGGTGGACTTTCCCACGAAATTAGAAAGGGTGAAATCAACTTTCTTGACGAGAACATCTTTCTTTCTACGTGGTGTAGTGATTCTATTTTCATTTGCTGTTTTTTTTGTTCTTCCCGATTCTTAATCACGTTTTCTATATAATTTATACTTATATATATCATTGTTATTTTTTACAGTATTTTAAAGGTTTGAACGCTAATTTTACTTTATTAGCTTTGTTTTTTTGTAATATTAATGGATGAAAGAAAATAACACTCGCAATCATTTCGTCTAGGTAGCATAGAGTAGTTGTCACATAGTAGCTCGCGTGGCGGGCCTCCACTAGTAATTGTAAATACTCCCTTCGTCCCTCAATTTCGTTCTTTATTCTGTTTTTGACACTATTCACACATCAAGAGAATCTTCGTAATTTCGACTAATATATAGATAAAAAACATAGTCATGTGTGGTCTTGTTTTATTCGTCTTATCGAGTACTTTAATAATATTCAAATTTTATAATTTTTACTAATGTATAATTAGAGATATTGATAAAACAAAACGCACATCGTCATACGTGCCCGAGTGAAACAAGAAGGAAATAAAGGGACAGAGTGAGTAATTGAGGGAAGTTGAATTCGTTCCTCTAGCCATCAATTCGAATCTATGCCGGAATTCGTTCCTCGTAGAGGTAATGATTCATTTTTGTTTCTTTGTTTTCTGCCAAGGGAAAAAGGTCGGAACTTTGATATTTCAGTTGTGTTACATAGATTTGTTGACAAAGCATAATCAAATTTGTAGACACATAATGGGCAAGACATGAGGGAGAAAATGAAGAAGACACGACAAGAAAAAGCTTAATCATGACCGCACAACAGCGAGCGGAGCAGAAACAATGGTGAACAACAGAGAACGAAGCATAAGCAATGGTGAATAGACAAAGGGAGGGGCAAGCGATAGCGGGGCAGAATGAATAGACAACTTAATCAGCTTGTGTTTTAGGGCGTTAGTGTGAGCAGGTTGGCGCCAACCAGCTTGACAAGAACAGGTAGAAGTGAAACAAGTACCAGGAGAAAAAGCGTAATAGTAACATGTTGATTAATTTGATCAGCTTTTTCTTTTGCCGTTTCCTTTTTCTAATTATATCTCTTTTCCTATTTATAATTTCTAAAAGAAAATGTAAAACCAAGCAAAAAGGCCCACAAACCGAGTCGAGTATGATTAGAGCTGTTGGTCCGAAAGATGGGCCCGACCCTTACCCGTCCCGAGTAACTAGTAAGAAAACATGTGTCAAGTTCCACTCGGGCCCGACCCGAGTTTGCCCAAGTATAATGGCGGACTAAGCTCTGATAAACGAGAAAAAGTACCCAAACCCGAGACCCGACTTTGATACCATGATAATGTCTGATAGGTCGATAAGCACATGAGTCATGCGTAATACAAGCCCATAAAATTTCATAATAAAGCGGATCGCCCTATCTGCAGGCCACTAGTTTCCTATTTAGATGCAATGCAACGTGCCTAAGTTAAACGAGCTGAGCGCGGCTAAGTTAGACGAGCGAGGGTAAGATCGGAAATTTTGGAAAATATATCCAAATTTAGTACGTACTACTCAGTTAGTCGTGCTACTAACACAACTAACTTAGCCGTGCTATATTGGAGTAAATTCGGGAAAAAAATATTAGTCGTAACTGAAAGATAAACTATCAAAAATATGAAAAATCTAGCACAGTAAAATTAGACGTGCTATATGTTGAACTTTTGATTTTTAGAAATGGTATTTCTTCCTTTGGGCCCTAGTGGACCTTAAGACCCATTAGCGTCTTTGTACGTTTACGTACCGTTTCTAGTCTAATTTTGGGCGAAAAGACCTTGTTGGGACTTCATATGCCTACTAAGAATAAGTTGTATAATATTTTCAAACAAAATCAACCGTTGATAGTGTTGGTCATACATATAACGATAATTTAGAGAATTAAGAGTTGTTTGGTATTACAAAGGAGGTGTTACATGAAAAGTACGAAGTATTGGTTAGGACTAAAAAACATGGTCAAATACCTCTAGTATTCATTGAAACCAAGTTTTAATCTATTCCGACATTGTTTGGTGGTCGTTTTGCCAATTTAGGGCTTAATGAACCTTAAGGCCCATTTAGCGTCTTTTTTGCGTTTACGCACTGTTGCGAGCCTAATTTCTAGTGAGAGAGACTTTGTCGGAACTTCATATGCCTATTAAGACTAAGTTATATAAAATTTTCAAACAGAATCAACCGTTGATAGTGTTGGCCATACATGTACCGACAACTTAGAGAATTAAGAGTTGTTTGGTATTACATAGGAGGTGTTACTTGAAAAGTGAGAAGTATCAGTTAGGACTAAAACACATGTCAAATATGTCTAATAGACATTGAAATAAATTATAACACCGTTTGGTTGTCGTTTTCCATTTTGGGGGTTAATGAACCATAAGACCCATTTAGCGTCTTTTTGCGTTTCCGCGCCACTTCGAGTCTAATTTTGGGTGAGCGAGACCTTGTTGGGACTTCATTTGCCTAATAATACAAAGTTGTATAATATTTTCAAACAGAATCAACTGTCGATAGTGTTGGTTATACAAATACCGACAATTTAGAGAATTAAGAGTTACTTGGTATTACACAAGAAGTGTTACTTGAAAAGTACTAAGTGGTGGTTGAGACTAACAAACATGGTCAAAAACCTCTAATAGTCATTGAAACCAAGATTCAATCCATTCCAACATTGTTTGGTTCTCCTTTTTCCAATTTGGGTATTAATGGACCATAAGGCCCATTTAGCGTCTTTTTGCGTTTACGGAGCACTTCGAGCCTAATTTTGGGTGAACGAACCTTGTTTTGACTTCATATGCCTAATAAGACTAATTTGTAAAATTGTTTCAAATAGAATCAGTTGTCGACGGTGTTGGCCATACGTATACCGTCAATTTAGAGAATTAAGAGTTGTATGGTATCACAAAGGAGGTGTTACTTGAAAAGTACAAAATATTGGTTGAGACTAACACACATGGTCAAATATCTCTAATAGTCATTGAAACCATGTACTAATTCATTTCGACATCGTTTGGTGGTCGTTTTGCCAATTTGGGGCCTAATGGACCATAAGACCCATTTAGCGTCTTTTTTGCATTTACGCGCCGCTTTGAGCCTAATTTTGGATGAGCAAACCTTATTGAGAAAAATAAGTGTAGGATATGTATGTTAGTATCAAGGGAACTTGGGACATAGAGTTGTCCAGTTCCTAGGCACAGCGGAAGTAATAAACAAGTTATCAACACGATTACTTAAGGTGGAAGCCCTAGATAACCAACTAGTTATCTTTGGATGAAAACCACCCATCTTTCGAGGATTTAAAAGTCTACTTGTATATTTAATCAATTAGTTTAGAGATGAACGAGATTACAAACTTAAGTACTAACCTAGTTCCTATCAGAAACTCTAGAATGAAAAACAAATGAACTTGCGTGGTGTTCTTTTGCAAGAACAACTCTTTCAACCTTTTCTTCTTCTTATCAAGATGTAGTTCAATGATCTTCAAAATGCATGAGTGCTAATACGTCCGAATGGGTATATAAATAGAGAAGCAAGATCTCGTATAAAGATATATGTGAAGTTATATTATACGAGATAATTCTTTCCAAATGAATATCCATTCTTACGTTTTTGAGTTCACCAAATAAACTCAATATCTTTATTGGTCACTTCATAACCGATTACAACTCATTGAGATATTCTAATTTAGGATAAGATCTTTCACAAAATCTTCTCAATATGGCGCTCACGCTAGGTTAGAGTTGCAGTGGTTAAAGTGACGTGGTTTGCTTCTGCTTCCCTTGGACTTTGAATGCTTGATATCTTCTATCTTTTCATCTGAAATATCATGATAAAGCTTGCCATAGTATATAATGAGATTGTCATTCTTCAGAGAAACAGTGAAAAGGAACATGATAAAGCTTGCCATAGTACGCAAGGTCATAGATTCTAACGCTCATAGAAACTTCTTTCGTTATTGAAAAATTAATTGGAGCCAAATGTCTCCTACAATACAACTTTCATAGAAGCAACTTACAAGGTCACCACCTAGTGCAAAGCTAATTTGCACGTTTATTTTGTAACTTGCCCGCTGCAATACACCATAACAACCACATCTAGCATAGACAAGTACACACATAAAAGGAGATAATGAGAGATGCATAACCACAACCATCATCAATTAATATAATTTGCGATGGAAGAAAATTAAAAGTTGAGGCGGGCCCGTTGAAATGCTGAATCTTAAATCCTTGAATTGGCTAAGGTAAGACTGGTAGCATTTCCTATATGATGAGTAGCACTTGCCCCTGGCCTTGTCCAAGTCTCTTTGAATTGCTCCTCAGTGACTCCTGCAATATATTTACACAGAATGAAACAAATAAATGAATACCTGGCGATCGAGGATAGTAAGTATATATATATGCATGCCTTTGGCCATTGCAGCGGTGGAGGTGATCCCTCCTTGGACAGTCCTGAGGACTCGGTCGTAGTAGTTGGCCCCAGACCAGTTCTGGTGGGCCAAGGTGTCAACCCCATGGGTCCTCTCCTGCCTTTGAATCTTCTCCACATACGCAAGCATTCCTCTGGAGGCGTAGTCCTTGGCAAAGGTGTCGATGACGAGGGCATCAGCATGGAAGCCAGCAAGGGTTATGAACTGCCAGCAAAAGCCGAGCTTCCCGATCCTAGGAATGAAGTCCTTCATTTGGTCGTCGCTCATCCCTGCCGCATCCCAGTTGAAGGAAGGAGATAGGTTATAGGCCAGCATGGTCTCCGGGTGCTTGGCCTTCATTCCTTCCGCGAACAAATTGCATTCGTCCAAGTCGGGGCCGGCAGTCTCCATCCATATGAGATCAGAGTGAGGCGCAAAAGCCCAACCTCGAACAACTGCTGCATCAACCGAGCCTTGGAAGCGGTAGAACCCTTCTCGGGTCCTCGGGACATCCCAATCCCAGAAGAGGTCGTTGTTGTTGAGCCCAAGCACCGTCTGCGCCACATGGCGAGATTGCTGGTTTGACAGACAAGACATACCTGAATGCTTCTTCCACTCCCTCAACTTCCCCGCCTTATCTTCCTCCCTTGCATTCATGGAATTTATGTTTTCCACAACCAGCTCGTCAAAGGTCATGAGTCTTGCATCCGAAATCCAGGCGTCCTCCAGCGACTGCAGCTCATCAGGGGTCTTGCCTACATTCATTGCCTCCGAGAGGAGGGATGCAAGGCACGCCATGGAGGGATTGGTAGCCCCGAGGATGAAACGGTGGTCGATGGGGTCGATGTTGGATTGGATAAGGGTGGCACCAACCGCGTCCGTACGGGCGATGAGCAGGGTCTCGACCCCCATGACGTCGAACTGGAGGCGAGCAGCGATCAGGCGGTTCATGTGCTCTGAGGTTGGGACCAGTACTTTCCCAGCCATGTGGCCGCATTTCTTGGTAATCGACGACTGGTCTTCGATGTGGACTCCTGCTGCGCCTCGCTCCACAAACAACTTGCACATTTTCACGGTCGCAGTCGCCCCACCAAACCCTGTGTCTCCATCAGCAATGATTGGTGTCAGGTAGTCGATGTATGGAGTTTGCGCACGCTCCTCACTCGACATGCTCATCCGCGCTTCTCTTTGTTTCCTATCGTGGAATTGTTGTCCCATGAACAACTGCTCTACCTGCACCAAATTTACTCCAAGATTCACAATTACTCTTTACCAAAAAAAAATCACAACTACTCAGATTTGTGATGATATTCACTATACACAAAAAAGTTTCAGGTCATAATGAATTATTATTGTACGAATGGAAAATTCACGTGCACAATCTTCTGTATTTGCATCCACATTACTTTACATTCACATGCACACCCGCACATGTGTGCATGTCTTTGACAATATATGAAAAATACATGTGCATCTGAATATAGAAGGTTGTGTGTGTGAATATTGAAGTTTGTGTATGCGAATGAAATATTTGTATATTCGCACCATATTAATTAATCTCACCAGATCCGAATCCCTTATACACTACCTTGTTGGGAACGGTGTCGTATGGGTAGTCAGCAAGATCGGGTCCAGGCTCGTTGGTGGTGGTGTGGGTAGAGGAGCACTGCCAACCAGAGACGTAGATGGAGTCCAAGTGTTTAGCCATCATGCTGACCTGAACCGGGTCCAGTGCCCCAAACGTTCTAGAAACGGTGCCGTTTGCGTGATGCCCCTGCAGGGTTCTCCACAGCTTCTTCGCCATCTCATTCGACGCGTAGCTCTGTCGGAGAGTACCCCGCAGGGCCACGATGTCCCTCCCTGTGTACGGCCTTCGTGTGTTCTTGAAACGTTCGCTACCCCACCACGCCTCCACCTCTGCCACCTCCGTTTCGAACCTCATCTCTTCCTCACTCATCTGTACGTATAAGTAATAATTAATCGTAGTTCAAAACTTTCTTTAAGGATAATATATTGGATGTGCCTACACCTCATTTTATCCAAAGTTACTCTTATAATAAAACTTAGCACTCTTTTACCCTCTCTCTATTTGTTTGTCACAAATACAATTTTTGCGGGAACTAAGGAGTAATAGAAATGTAATGATTATAGGAGAGCGAAAAATGTAAGTGAATGGTTAGAGTAGATATAGAGAAAAAGTATATAATGATGGAATTTTGGAGAGAGAAAAGGAGAAAAAATATTAATTATAGGTCGATAATAAAAATAAAATGGATAAAATAAATTTACTTAAATAGAAAAATGGACAAAAAAAAAAAAAGTGAGGCCGAAAAAAAAATGTACAATCAAAAGGACAGTTTTAAAATCAAAATCATAGTTCAAACCAGCTAGCATGCATGCAGCATAGTATAGAATAAGCCAAATTAATGTAGAAATATGACAGTGTAATTCCATTCACATAAATTTTTGTCGACATAGAGGCAAAGGCAACATTAATGCAGGCTTGTTTAATGGAGTTAATAACAAAACTGTGAAAACATAGATATATATACCGCTGCAGGCGTGGAGAAGGAAGTGGTCATGGATGCAGTAGTGCAGAGAATCGATGCGGTGGACAGGAAATTGTTCAAGAAGAGGGATATTGAATGAAGTAGGAAAGGAAACCCAAACTCTGCAGTTTAAGTACAAGTATCATGTAGAGTAGAGGCCAGGCAGCAGGGAAGTATAGTAGCCTAAAATCGTGACACTCACTGCATTGCTAGTAAAGCAGACAAGACCGTCGAAATTCACACTGAAATTTCCAAATTTATATAGAGAAGACGTACCATAGATTGTTCAAGTGTCTAAGGAAGAAGACGTGTTTTGTTTGTTGATGAACTTGGCTTAAGGATAGAGCGCCACCCACACAATGCAAACACACATCTTCAATCCCCCACTTCCCTTGCACCTGCCCAGCCTCTTTTCCTTCTTTTCTTGTTTTCTTTTTTGTCTTTGAGGAATTTACGCCAAACCACCCGTTATTTGCCACATTTTGCACCGAACCACCCCTTATATCAAATTTTGCACCGAACCACCCCTATATCTACTTCTGTTAACATTTTACCACCCCTCTCATTTTTCCGTCTGCTTATCCGTTAAAAATGTGAAATTACGATTTTGCCCCCATTTGTTTTAATAAAATAAGGGCAAATCTGGTATTCTCTTCACCACTAGATATTGCAATTTCTCGTCACTTTCCGTTTCGTTATCTCGTCACTTTCCCTAATTTCATCCAGTAACCCTAACTCTCTTTCAAGTGAATTACGAACATGAGGAAGGCGATTTAGAGGAGATTCGATTGCGATTGCGATTGCGATTAGGGTTCTTCGAAGTCGATTACGAACAAATTAGATTTCGAAGAGTTTGAAAGAGGAAGACTGTTTGAGGAAGCTCGAGACATTGGTTGTTTGGGTGGGTGCGAACAGAAGCTGGAGATATAGGGAGACGAAGAGGAAGCTTCATCCGTCTGAATTGTTGGACAAAGAGGAGGAGGAGTGCTTGCTGTGGCTGCGAACAAAACCAAGGTATGCCTTTCTCGATTTAGGGTTAGCTTTTCTCGATTTCAAGACTAAGTTTTTCTGGATTTAGGGTTTGTTTTTTCTGAGTGAAGTTGTTGGGTTTTGGTTTTGTTGAGAATGGATTCGTGAGTAGTAGTATAAAGGATGACATTGATATGTCAAATTAAAGGATGACATTGAGAATGGACAACTTGGACATATTTTACTGTTTTTTGCTTTCATTGCATGTGACAATATTCTTTTCTTTTTCTTTCATTGAAAGCTGCGAATCTAGAATTGGTAAAGGATGACATTGATGACAAAAAATGGTGGTGGCCCATATGTCCACATGCCATTAATAATCTGATGAACAATACTTGCTGATGAACAACACTGGATGAAATTGCTTTGTTTGCTGTTTTTAATGATTTAATAATATCTGTTGACACATTAATTATTGTTATCTTTACAGATGAGTTTAAGTTTGGAATTCTTGTATGATGGCTTGTTTTATTTGGGTGGTAATAGACTCACATACAACAGAAATCGAGTTCATGTGATGCATAAAATTGATCCTGATTTGCTGTCTAAGATTGAGTTAGAATCATTTCTAAAGGATATTTTTGTTGACAATGTTAGAGAGTTGTGGTTCTGTTTATCTGGAAATACATTGCAACAAGGGTTGAGACAGATTGTAGGAGATAAGGATATAATAGAATTTTGCAATTCAGCTGGGAATGGAAAGCTATGTGTTTATGTTGTGAGGGGAAATGAACTAAGTCCCTGTTCTTTGTTGAGTGGGTCAAGCTGTTCTAAGCTGAGTAGGCCATTAAAAGTGTTGAAGCCCATAGTTTTAGGCCCATCTAAGTCTAAGAAACTTACCCACAACTATTCCAAATCAGTTGTATCTACCACCAGCAGCATTAAAGGCTTCCAAAACCCTAAGAGCCTCAGTATTTCTGCACAAGTGACTCTACCTACCACAAAATCTGCACAAGGGTTGTTAGGTCACAAAAATGATGGAGTGGTTGAAGGTGTCTCAGATAGTGGAATAGGTGAGTCAGATGAAGGAGAAATACTTGGTTCAGAGACAGAGAGCTCATCAAGTGATGAAGAGGTAGTTCCTCCTGCAGTTGTTTTTGGTGAATCATCAGAAGGTGAAGGTGTAGGTGAAGGCTCAGAAGTTGATGACATTATTTTTCATAAGAATGTTGACAATGATGTGATTGATGAGAATCTGCTCTTGGAAGATGGGAATCAAGTTCTGGAGGATGTTTTTGATGTTATAGTTGATGGTGAGGATTTCAGGAGTCTAAGTGATTCAAATGAAGCTCATAACAGTGTAAGGTACCCTGTTTTCAATCCTCTTGTTGATTTCAAGAATAAGATATGTTTCAAGAATGGAATGAAATTTGCCTCAAATGAAATATTTAGGAAAGCACTAAGACAGTTTGCAGTGCAATCTGGTTTTGATTACTACTACTTGCACAATGATAACAAGAAGGTTTCAGCTTATTGCATGAATAAATGCAATTGTTTGGTTCAACACGGCAGGAAAAGGTGTGTGTGCAAGGATAATCTGTGTGGGTTCAAAGCATGTGCTAGAAGAATGGGGTCAGATGGCAGCTTTCAGTTGAAGTCTTTCAATCCTGAACACCAATGTGGATGGCAAGACCAAAACACAAAGGTGAGTTCTATATGGTTGGCTAAGAAGTATTTGGAACATTATAGAGATGACCCACATTGGAGAATAAGAAACTTCATCCAAACTGTCAAGAGAGATTATAGTGTTACCATCAACTACCACCAAGCTTGGAGAGCTAGGGTGAGGGCCATATTCATGACTCAGGGGTATGCACCTGAACAATATGCAAGGGTTAGAGATTATGCTGCCACTATATTACAGAGGAATCCGGGTAGCTCAGTGTATGTGAAGCAAGAGAGTATAGAGATGCCTTTGTTCCAGAGGATGTATGTGTGTCTTGATGCTTGTAAGAAAGGATTCATTGCTGGATGTAGGCCTATAGTAGGTCTTGATGGCTGTCATCTGAAAGGGGCATATACTGGACAAGTTCTTACTGCTGTAGCACAAGATGGGAATGACAACATTTTTCCAATAGCATTTGCAGTGTGCGAGTCAGAAACAAAGGAGACTTGGGTTTGGTTTTTAGAGTGCTTGCTTAATGATATTGGAGGAAGACCAATGACATTCATTTCAGACAGACAGAAGGTCACAATCTCTTACCCTTGTGTCATTTGTTTTGTATGGTATCATTTCATTGGATTGCTAACATTTCCTTGTATTATGTGTAGGGTTTGATTGAAGCATTGCACATGGTTGCTCCCCATGCAGATGTAAGGCATTGTGTTAGGCATATGCATAACAACTTTAAGAAAAAGTGGTCTGGACAATCATTTAAGGATGTTGTATGGGCAGCAGCAAGAGCTGCAACTACACCTGATTTTGAGAAGGCCATGGGGGTGATCAAGGAGATGAATGTTAATGCACATGACTATCTAATTGGCAAAGACCCAAGAAAATGGTCTCTACATGCATTCAGGTACTACAGCAAATCAGATATGCTTCTGAATAATGTGTGTGAGTCCTTCAACAGTTGTATCTTGGAAGCCAGAGAGATGCCAATTCTATCTATGTGTGAGTGGATAAGGAGGAAGCTAATGAAAATGTTCATTAGCAAGAGGAACAAGATGAGAGCTCACCAGGGGAACTTAACACCTGAAGTCACAAAGAAATTGAACACTAGAAGAGCAGATAGTGCATGTAGGTGTAAGTGTTTTGGGGATGGAGACTTGTATGAGGTTGATGAAGCTGGAAAGACATATGTAGTTGACTTGCAGCAGAGAAGTTGTGGTTGCAACCTATGGGATTTAACAGGATTGCCATGCACACATGCTATATGTTGCATTCTGAAGAGAAGACTAGTACTGGAAGACTTTGTGGATAACTACTACACCAAAGAAACATATTTGAGAGTGTATGAAGGCTCAGTTATGCCAGTTCCTGGAGAGGATCAGTGGCCAAAAACTGGTGAGCAACCACTACTACCTCCTAAACTTGTTGTGCAAGCTGGAAGGCCTAAGAAAAATGCTAGAAGAAAGGAACCTGGTGAGGTGCAATCTACCAAAAAAACTAGGCTGAGGATTGGGAAAAACAAGTGTGGCAACTGTGGGATAGAAGGTCACACAAGAAAATCTTGTACAAATCCCACCAAAACAAATGAACCAACAAGGAATCCTAAAAGAGGTGGAAGACCTCCAAGTAAAACAACTATGCTTGTACAACCTAAGAAGAGGAAGTACATCAGAAAACAGGTTTGGTGTTTACAAATGTTAGTTTTGGAGTTTGTTTAACAAATGATGAAGTTTTTTTTATTTTTTAATGATTAGGTGCACAGTTTTGGAACAGCTGAGTTTGGAGATGATAGTGTGCAGGGGGCAACTCAAGAAGATTATGATGTGGTATTTGATTATTTCTCTTCATTCTAATTCTTCATTCCTTGTTGGTCCAGTTTACTCAAAACAAGGGTCTCCATTTTACAGGATGCTATGATTGCCCATTCCTTGAACCAAGCTGATGAGAATGTGGTCATAACTCAAGCTTCACAAACACAAAGTTCTGTTGTGGTAAGGCTCATGTCATTGTCATTTTTAACTGGTTTAATCTCATATGAATGTCGATTTAATGGTGATGATTTCTCTATATGTTTGAACAGGACAATGAATCCAGTCAACATGGACATCTCAGAGCTCTGACATTGAAGAAGTACAACATCAGAAAAACTGCATCAACATATAGGAGGAACGTCTAAGAAGTAATGGTGAAGAAGTATCTCTTTTTGGTGTTATTATGTGTTACTGCTTCTTTAAAACTTAGGTGGTAATGGTGATGAATTCTCTTAAAACACTTTGTAAGTTTGGAAGCAGCTTTTGAAACATCTGAATTGTGTTAAAACTGGTCACAAAAACAGGTTCAAGAAGTACTGTTTTGTAACGTTTGAAGCTGGTCAAACAATGGCCATAAATGTGCACCTACCATGTTTACTCATGCATTTGTATCCGTTTGGAAGCAGCAGAGAATTTATTGCTTTGCTTGTTTTGACAAGCAAACACAATGCACAATGCATACATGCATCGGTTAATTTAAAAAAATTGGTCAAACCCTAACCTCTATATAAAGCATAACAACTTCCATTTAACACCCACCAAATCTACTTCTCATTTCATCCTCCAAAAAATCACTTCCTTCCCCTGCATACTACAATGGACGATGTTGAGGTGATTGTGTTGGACTCATCATCCGACGGCGAACTTGACAACTCTTTTGATCATAAGAGCTTCTTTGTCGAAATGAAGAAAAGCTATGTAGAGGGGGATTGTCGTCTCGTAAGTTCACTCGTCTTTTCTTGGTTTTTATGATCAAATGTACCCATTTAAATGTTATGATTACAATGCTGCAGATTCTCCCAACAGTCCATGGTGACAAATATTTGAAGGCATACAAAGATTGTCCTATCACCCTTAAGGTTCGAGACAAAACTTGGGAAGTCACTCTCAAGCATACCAACGGCGCTTACCGCTTAGGAAAGGGTTGGAGGGCATTCGTTGAGGCACATAAACTCAAGGTTGATGATGATTGTCTCTTCGAACTCGAAAGTGATGGAAGTGATGGAAGTGATATCGTCTATGATGTTCAAGTCTATAACTATGGAAGTGATGTCGTCTATTTCTGTTAAGTTCATTTCATGCATGCTTGGTTTTAGTTTTTTAACTTGCTTATGTTTGCTTCTATTTGCTTCTGTTTGCTTTGTGTTTCTGTTCTATTTGCTTCTTGTAATGTGTACTATGGCTATGTTTTAATGTGGAAGTGTTTTCTGTTTTAATATGCTACTGCCATAGTGCTCAAACAAGCATGAAAAACTGTCATAAAAACCCAAAATGTGATACAAAATGTCATTACAAGCCAACTGTCATAACAACTGAAAATGGGATACAAATTGTCATAGCTAACATACTGTCCTAACTCCATTTGACGGCCACCATACCAAACACAAATAAGGCTACTACAACCACAAGCTCTAACCTACATCTACACTGCACACTTCCTAACTCCATTTCTTTTGCCTTCAATGCTACTTCAAGCTTCATGTTTTTTTCTAACAAATCCTTCTTCTCAATAACCAAGGCATTGATAATACTTGTTGCATCTGCTTCAAATGGAGGATCAATCCACTGAAAAAACTTACATCCTTTAGAGACTTTTGGTTTATACAATGTACAACCAAGGAATCTTCTGCCATAATTATTTGTTGTGTGAGCTGTATAGATAGTAGGCCTTACATTGCAATGACAAAGCATCCCCTCATTACAATACAAGGATGATCCACTTGACATTTCCTACAACAAAAAATTCCAATTAATTTCCACTGTAGAAAAACCCCAATTCGAAACCCTAACCCTAAAATCAAAAAATTGGATAGAAAGCTCCAATTCGAAACCCTAACCCTAAAATCATTACAGAATTAAAAGCCCCAATTCGAAACCCCCAATTTCAGAATAAAAACCGTAAATTCCAAACCCTAACCCTAACCCCCAATTTCAGAAAAACAAAACCCAATTCGAAACTATAACCCTTAAATCAAATCAGAATTACAACCCTAATTTTGCAAACCCCCAATTACAGAACCCTAACTTTAGCAAAGAACCGTAATAGACCTACCTTTCCTCGCGAGTCTCCTTCGTCGTCAAAAATCTACGCTATTCAACCGCCTTTCCTCACGAGTCTCCTTGGCCTCTTCAATCGCCTCTTCAATCGCCTCTTCAAATTGCCATCCAAATCGCCCGTTCAAATCGCCATCCAAATCGCAGCAACAATCTGAGAAAAAAGTGACGAGAAATTGCAATATCTCGTGGTGAAGAGAATACCAGATTTGCCCTTATTTTATTAAAACAAATGGGGGCAAAATCGTAATTTCACATTTTTAACGGATAAGCAGACGGAAAAATGAGAGGGGTGGTAAAATGTTAACAGAAGTAGATATAGGGGTGGTTCGGTGCAAAATTTGATATAAGGGGTGGTTCGGTGCAAAATGTGGCAAATAACGGGTGGTTTGGCGCAAATTCCTCTTTGTCTTTTTAGTTTCTTAATTCTTGACACGTATTGATACATCACTTGTAGTTGTATATGATCAAATTTACGATTGCTCCACGTACAAGTGATAAATACTTGACACATTCTTAACATTTCTTTGTACTAGTGCTATGGATGTTGCCTGGGTAGAACATTGTTGATGAATAACCCAAATTGACAACCAAATGCAAAATTCAAAAGTTGGTCTTGAAATCCGGAATTCGCCAGACCCAACACGTCTCTACACGGTTTTAATCTCACTCTTCAAATCTGCAAAGACTCTGAAACAACGTCTTGATCGGCAAGCTTTGTGTTATGTCCTCGAACTCTTTCAACTTGTTCAAGTTTATGTTACGTATTCTAATCCTTAGTTGTTATATTACAACTTGGAACTATGAATTATATTTTCTGTTTTATCATTTTATGCAAATACACTAGGCTAGGTAGAAACTAGCGATTTTTTACTCTTGTCGGTCTGACCATCTGACTCGTACCATTGAGCCGCAATGCCACTTGAACTATTGAGCCAAATCTGGCTAAATATGTTCTTGCCTGATGATGGGCTCTGGATTGTTTATGTGTTGGACTCTGCATTGCATGTTTATGTTCTGATTGTGATGATGTTGGGCCTCTTCGCTTGACCCAATATTTGTTGCTTCATCTGTGAAGATCGTAACCCACACTTGGAACGTTGTGTTTTTGAGATTTTTCACAGTGAGTACTTATGCTCTCTTTGTAACCCTAAACGCCACATTATCTCCTTCACTCTCTGATTGCTATGGCAAACTCTAGAGAGCTCTTCCATGGGAATTCTATGGTGAATCCATGGTGGTTTGAGGATTTGGTTTGAATCTTTGAGAGAACACTAAAGACTGCTTGAGAGCTCTTGAGATGTTCGTGTTCGGTCCAGATTTCGTTATTAGATTTAGTGGGCCGAAAGTTAGAGAACCCGATAAGAAATGGTTGAAAGCACAAAGAAGCAATCAAATAAGGAAAAAGCCCGTTAAGTACTTCTGGCCAACTTTGCAAGTGATAAAGGGCAAAAGAGTAACTTCAACAAAAGAATATCTATAAATACCTCAAATCGTATATGAAAAGGGGTCTTTTTCTCTTTCCTCTGTCAAAGCACACCAAATCCTAATAACCAAGAGAGAGAAATCCATTGAGAAAACCCATTCACCATTGTTACACCTTCGAGCTCACCAAATCACCATTTTCCTTACCTTCATGTCACAATTCCACCAAGCCGAGATACGATTTGGGTTCCCTCGCCTCCCTCTTTCTTTCGATCCTCTTTTTATACCGTCTGGACCACCTCTAATGTTGGGCGTTAGAGTGTCTGCCCAAGGGGGAGCTTCCCTTTGGGTTTTCAGGTGAAAGATGTCTAACTAAGGCGGAGACGAGTTCGGAGAAGCCGAGAACGAAGCCAAGAATCGTAGGTTCACCGTCCATGAGTTTCACTGAGGGCCTTCCCCGTTACTGGTAGAAGAAGGAAATAAGAGATCGCCCAATGTCCCATGTGTTGTACAGGACCGGAAAACCGGGCTTCAACATTGGCGTCGACCATGGGGAGGTCCTCACGCAGCTAGAGTCATCCAATACCACCAGATCTAAAACTCAGAACACCAGTCATGAACCAACTCGGCGAAGACGAAGCTACCTGCGAGATCTAGCAAAATGACCCTCCCCCTCTGGAGATAAGGGAGCGGTACCTCTCAGACGAAGATTGGTCTGACTACCAACGTTTCCTCGCCTACGTGCAGAGAGAACGCCAAGGGAAAGTCCTTCTCCCGGAAGGAGCGCCGCAAAATTAGCACCAAAACCATCCCGCAGAGGTCGTTTCCGTATCCGAGGAGAGAGATGTGACCGCCACAGATCAACGATCCAGAGCTGACGAGGCTCCAGATCTCAGATATTTGAGTCCTCAGCGCGAGGCGCCATGACAGTTACAAAGTGTACGAGGATCACGCACCCCGCGTGTCGTACGTGTATGGCACCAGTGTATTCCCAGAGATACGAAGTGGAACCAAACTACGGCTACCCGGTGTATAACCAGGAGCCCGTGCAGCCGTACGTGAACACGTGATCATACAGCTCAACCCCCTTCCTGGCACACATCATCATGTCGCCCGCCTCTAAAAGGTTCAACTCCCGATTGTAAAAGAGTTCTCAGGCTAGGGGCAAGACCCGAGAGAGCACCTCGTGAGGTACCGCTGACGAGCCAACTCTCTGCAAAAGCTTCCCCGAGACACTCATGGGGCCCGCCTTGACATGGATGTTCAGTCTCCCCCCGGGAATCATCACAAGCTTCGAAGTTTTGGAGAGCTTTGTTTAGATTATGAACATTACTTGTTAGTTGTGAACGCGAAAACTTCGTTTTTTCTATGTTAAGCCTTTTTCTCACCGAAACTTTTCTCGATGACTTTCCTAGTGAAAAAATCCAAAAACCCAAAATCGAAACTAACCCACTAACACTCCTACAAACACTTAATTCAATTCCTTTGTCGCCTCTTTCTTCTTCTCTTCCGACTCTTCTTCCCTCTTTTAGTTCTTCTTCCCTTCTAATTTTTCTTCTTCCCTTTTTCAAGTAATCCGGCACAACCAAGATCGTCAACCTACTCCACCCAGTCCTCCTCCAACCTCTACGAGCGCCTCACCGCCCGCATCTTCTCTGACACCAAGCGTCCTCACCATCAAGTGTCGCTCTGCCTACTTCGTCGGAGTATGACACTTTTCGGAAATCATTGACGATAATTTAGATTGAAGGATGAGAGGGCACTCTTTGCCTAGCGAGAACGGAGGCAAAGAGTGGCTTTGATTGTGCTGATTTTCAAATCTATTTTTGTTGGTGATCTTTCTGGTTTACCTTAACTCTTCTTCTCAATCGTTTTTTGATGTTCTTGGCTTTGATTGTTTGATTTTCATATCCGTTTTTGTTGTTGGTGTTGTTGATCTTTGTTTTTTTTTTTTTTGAAATTAGGCAAGAACCAGGACTCCATGTCCTAAGACACCGGATGTCCCTGATGGATGATCCGGAGAAAAGACCATAATGATGGAGTACAACCTTGTAAACAAGTACATCTCCTTAGACTCCTGATATTAGCATCAGGTAGTACCGAGTTTTGACAAAATAAAGCCAATTTAAAGACAAGGATATTAATATCGTTATTTGCAAGGAAATCAACTGCTTGATTTGCTTTTCTGAAACAATGTTTAAAATCAAAGGAAATTCCAGCAATCGTTAATGATTGAGGAAATCTCGCATGGAATTTTCCATTGACGTTTGATGGAGTTTATGACAGTTAGGTTATCTCCTTCAAATATAATATTAATTAATTTATACAAGTTTGCAATTTGTATTGCTTGTAAAGCTGCCATAACTTCAATACTAAGAATAGAATGATGAGTTATCTTTTGATTGTCAACAAACAAAATTGTGCCATTATTTTTCCTTGCTATAAAGGAGGTAAAACCTTCGTTCTTAGTTGTAATGATCCATCGAAATTGATTTTAATCCAGTTTTGGAGTGGTGGTTTCCAAGTTCTATTGCTTTTTTTAAGTCTGTTTCGTTTTTTTGTTTGTTGCTGACCTTTTTCTTTTGTTTGTGTGTTTTCCCATTGCTTAAGGTTAAGATAAGCAATATCGACGGGGAACCTATTATCCCTATTCTGTTTGCAGAATACAATACTGTTTCTATAAATCCATAGTTCATACCATAGAAAAATAATTGGTTTGATAAAACTATTGTTTTTGGAGTTACCTATTAACTCTTGGATGAACTGATTAAATGGTTTATCCGACAGTATTTGAAGTTGAATGTTGAGTTAGTAAAATAGTTTTGCATAATTTTTAATAGTGTTTGGACAATGGAAGAAGAAATGATTATTCTCTTCCAGACTATGATTACAAACTAAGCAGTATGGTGGAACTCTTTTATAAAATCTTTTCAGCCTTTCTGTTGTTGCTAAGTTATCTGAAATAGCTTTCAATAGAAATTTTTTGATTCGAGGTGGTAGATTTTGATTCCACATCCAGTTGTATAGGTTATTGGCTTTTTCTGGATTAGATTGCAAACAAAGTGATCTAGCCAAAGCAGTATTAAATTTGCCTAAACTATTTAGTGTCCAAATAATGTAATCAGGCTTTGTATATTTTGGAATGTATATACATGTGATCTGATCAATTATATGAGTTGGTAGGACGATGCTGAGACGCTGAACATCCCACGTTTTATTTTCCGTGATGTATGTATGTACGTTTTCACTTATGTCCGATTGAGTAGGGTTGAAATAGATTTGTAGTTCAACATTAGGTACCCAAGGATCGATCCAAAATTTGACAGTCCTACCATCTCCTATTGGCCATAGTAATCCTTCCTGGAAGACTTTGCGAAGATGTAGTAATATTGAGAATTGCCATGATTGTTTTTTGTTGTGTTTTTTATATGTTAGAATCGTATCAGTGTGTAAATATTTTTGAGTTATTATTTTGACCCAAATATTATCAGGATCAGTTAAGATTTTCCATAATAGTTTCATTTGTAGAGCATCATTAAGTTTTTTGGATTTATGTAAACCTAAACCTCCTTGAGATTAAGGTTTACATATCTTATCCCATGAAGTTAGCGGAGGATAGTTTGAGTTGTCTTTGTTCCAGAAGAAATCTTTAGTAATTTTATCCATTTTTTCACATATATTAGTAGGTAATGAAAAATATTGCATTAGGCTAGAGTTTGTTTTTGTTGGTTGGAGATGTTGGGTGTTGTTTGGAAGGAACTTTTATGATAGTTAATAGGCAGGCCAGAGATGTTAGTAAGTCTTTCTAATACTTTTTTTTATAAAATTCATATTAGTGGTATTGGCATTAGCAAATAGAAGGGTATCATATGCAAAATATAAGAAAGGGATGCGACTACCATGTTGGGATAGTTGAATACCAACTTTATGTTGTCTTTTATCAACTTCAATTTGAAGAGTTATGGCCAAGTATTCAATTACTATTATAAAAAGAAAAGGTGCAATTACATCGCCTTGTCTAAGTCCACAATTTGGTTTGAAGGTGTGCTGGTATGTTATTAACTAGTACTGAAAAAGATGTTGATTTGATGCACATCATAATTCTATCAATCCAGTTTTTGTGAAATCCAAATTGTTGTAATATTTTTATTAAGAAAGGTCATTGTACTTTATCATATGCCTTTTTTATATCTAGTTTCAGTGCCATCCACCCTCTTTTTCCTTTTTTTCTTTTTATGAAAAGAATAGAAAACCTCATGAGAGATTAAAATATTATCAAAGACTGATCTATCCTTGACAAGGATGTATGATTTTAGGAAGGAGTTTCTGAAGACGATTGGCCATGATTTTTGCTATGATTTTATAAACCGTGTTACACAGACTAATTGGTCTGAAGTGGTTAATGGTAGTTGGGTTATCTATTTTTTGAATTAACGTAATGAATGATTGAAAGCAGTCAGATAGCAAAATACCCGAGTGAAAGAATGACTGGATAGCTAAAATCAAGATTTTTGAAGTAAACTGCCAATATTGTTGGTAGAATTCAACGGTAAAACCATCTGGACCAGGTGTTTTATTAACTGGCAATTCAAAAACCACACTTTTAATTTCTTCTGCAGTCGGTTGTTTAGAAAGTTGGATGTTATCTTCCTCCGTAATAAGTTTAGAATTCATTTTGAGGTCACGTTCTAAAATATAATTAGTATGTGTTGGCATAAATCTAGATTTTAGATCATTAGTGATGTTATGAGTAATGTCAGAGTGATTGTAATATTTTATGTTATTTAATGATTCATAACAATTTATTTTTTGTTTAAAGGTTCTAATTTTAACCGTGTTCTGAAAATATATTGTATTTTTATTCATATCTGTTAAGTGTTTGATTTTAGCTCTTTGTTTCCAATATGTATGTTGGAACTCTAATAGTTTGTTGTATTTAGTCATAAATCTCCTATATTTTTTATATGCATTGCTATTAGAATTAACAACGGTATTTTGTTGTTGAAGGAATTTAAGGGTATCCTCTAATTGTTTTAGTTGATATTGAATTTTATAAATATTTTTACTAGACCAAGTTTAATAATGTTGTTTACTTCTTTTTTGTTTCGAAAACAGTTGAAACATAAAAGAACCATGAGTATGAGAGCTCCATATTTTTTGTACCATCTTTTTGAATTGTGGGTTTTTAAGATGTGCATTTTCTAAAATGAAAGGGTAATTTTTAAGAACTCTCGTGTTTCCTAGTTCTAGTGTAATGCAGAAGTGATCTGAAGTAGTAAAAGGAAGATGTTCCATAAGTAAATTATTATAGTAATTTATAATGTCAGGATGAATAAAAACTCTATCTAATCTCTCTAGGTGGTATCAATATTGGTACTTGATCTTCTCCAAGTGAAAGGGAAACCGTTAACATTATGTGTTATGAGGTCATGTTTAGTTATGAAATTATTAAGACGTGAAAACGGGTTATAGTGGGTGGAACACCACCCATTTTGTCCTTTGGAGATAGTAAGTCATTCATATCTCCAATGATAATAGCTGATTCATGATGAGATTGGATAATTTGAGAAATAAAATTCCAGAATTCATTTTTCTCATTTTCCTTCATGGAAGGAAAATGATAATGTAATTTTTGGAAAGGTCGGTATACTGGACAACTATAGTATTAAAATCATGAAAAATCACAGTTATATTATTGTTTTCATCAAAGTTTGTGAAAAGGAGCCAAAGTCTCCCTTTTGTTCCCTCCGAAGGTGAAATAGTTAGACTACGTAATCCATTTTTTCCTAGAAATTGAGATGATAAAGGTTCGTTAATTTTACTTTCTGCCAGACATAGAAGATCTATATTATGACTCTTTCTTATGTATGAGAGTTCAGTCTAAAAATGTGGACGTCTAATGCCACGAAAATTCCAGTATGCTATTTTCATAAAAAATCATCTATAAAGAATATAAAGGTTAAGGATTGGTTTTTGGCTAATACCATTTTTGACATATGGTTGATGAGATTGATACGTGATTTAAATGTATAAGTGTCTATGGAATCATAATAATGAATAATAGAAGTGAGGATAATATAATAGATGTAATTAGTAATGAACGAATTTTTTTTGAATTTATGTTTTCTTTTTTATAATTAAATTTAATATTATGATAAGTTTTATTAATAATGTCCTGACACGCAAAATAGAGATAAAGATAGACTATAATATGATTTATTTCTATTATGGTGTAAGTATTGATGTAGAATTTCCTTAGAATAATAGATAATAGTAATTTATAGGTAATATTAAAACAAGTTTCCTTTGTCTTTATATTATGATAATATTGAGTGTTACGACAAAACTGGAATAGGCTCTTATTGCTCTGATAGGGAGTATTTAGAAGATTGACACAGTAGTAAATGTGTCCATTATCTTTGTTAGACTGATCAAAGAGATGGCTGAGAGTCATATCTGCTTCATAACTAAATAGGCAAATGTGATTATTGAGGATATTTAGAAAGAATCTATAGTAATTATCAGATAAAGAAATATGTTAATAAGGATTATACAACCTTCTGACAAGGTTGTGATAGTCATAGAGAGATTGAGTATGGGAATAGATAAATTTTTATACTTAGGGTTAGGGTTTGTTATAGAATAAGATTTATGGTAATAAGTAATGAAATTAGCTTGCAGAATAGGTTTAAAATAACTGCAACAAATAATTTTGTTATCGAAAAGATTTGGGAGTTCAGTGGAAGATGCATATGGGTATATTGTGTTTTTTTTGTTCAGGCAAACACCGGTGCTCCTTTCTAAGAAGGCAGCCCCTACCCACAATTTACTAAATTAGGGTCATACCGGCCTCCAGGATCGAACCTGGGACCTGTGGTACAAGGGACATAGCCCCTACCACCAGGCCACTAAGGCTATGATGCATATGGGTATATTGTGAATTGGTATACATATAAGTATAATAGGGTACATAATAAGTTTTGTAATAGGGTGTATCAAAGTTTACAGTAAAGATATCAATATGAGTATAGCTAAAATATAAATAGCAGAACAAGAAAAGGGGTCTAAAGACCCTAAAACCAAACCACAAATAAACCATAATAGTAGTAGTAGTTCTCGGACATACAAAGCTTACATAAGGTGATACAATTATTAAGCTAATGCCTTCTTGTTGGACAGTCCCCAAACAAGATGCATTCAAAAGAGGTGGGGCGACAATATTATACATAAAATTGTTTCTCCCCTCATCACCAAGCCAGTCTAAATAAACATTATATAAAATACTATAGAGCAGACTCCAAACAAGCAACATCAGTACTAACATGGACCAACCCTTCATAAACTGACTAAAAGGTAAGCAGTGTAGATCAGACCCCGAGAATAATATGGTGTCCTAACATGATTACTACATAACTTGTTTACCTTTTTCAAGATTCTTGCGTTTCTTGGAGACAGAGGTGGGGTCAGTGCTATCTTCAGGAGAGGAGGATCCAGAGTGAGAAGCTCGAACTTGAGAGCCTTGATCATTGGAAGAGCGAATGGTCACCATTCCTCCTAGCTTGTTGTTGATCTTTGTTGTTGATTGTTGGATCTATATTTAAGATTTGTAAATATCAGATTTGCAAATATCCTACTTGTAATGATATTCAAGACCATCACTGCCGATTGGTTGTAATATTGTTAAACAGATTATTTTTTATATGAACATGCAAGTGTAATAAGAACTTTTACTGTTTTTTTTTTCCTCTTCTTAAACCATGTGATTTATTATGTAGGAGTATAGAGGAAGAACAAATAGGACAAAGGGATAAACCAGTCTAATTATATTCCGGTGAGCTAGAATACATGTTTGTTCACCAGAATACATTTTAAATACGCATTTGTTCTTGGAAATATCAATTTGTCTCAAGTGTGCACTTTAAATACCTACTAGCCCAACGGAGGCCGCGCGAATCATGACCCCTGTGTGATGACACTTCAGTGGAAGTGCGACTTTTAAGTTGGTATTTTAGGTTTTGTACCGAATGTAATTGTCATGGAAATTAATATTAGTTGTATTATTGTTTATATTGTTTGTGATACGGGAAAACAATAGAACATGAACAATCATAATATTTGTAATTAAATATCATATCGCATTTAACAATAATTTATGTATTATTATCTCTTAAGACGACACTTTGGAAGCTCCAGTTTTTTTAATATTACGACAACTTCTACTTTTTTACATGATTATCATCCTCGTGGAAATCCCGAAGAATGTCCAGGAACCGATCGACACCAAAACATCTACTTAAAATCCGAGGAAAAAAACATCGACTACCTTAATCCTTTTTTAAAAATTGAACATTTAAGGATGGAATCTTGAGCAAAAAATCTAGAAGAAAAGCAACTCCTCTTTCAAATAAAAATAAGAAATTTGTACCCGGAGGAGGAGAATCCATAAATTTTTTCGCATTTAGTTGCTGGGTCGTTGTTGGTGGAATCTCCACTGGGTTTGGTCTTATCCGAAGCTATTGGATAAAAAAACGTAAAAGAGGGAGAAAAAAATGAATGAGTCATTATTTATAGAACAAATTCGACCGATATACTATGCAATGAATGAGTTACAAATACAATCTAAAGACCCATAACATTTCACCATAAATTGGTGTGTAGAAAGAAGAGGAACATATAGGTAGGAGCGATGAAAATGATGAAATTTTTGTGTTTATATTTATTATGTGGTACAAAAATAAAATCAAATGACTCACCTAATTACAATACTAAAAGCACTAAATGATTAACCAAGTCTATATGAAAGATCTATATGAAAGATTTGTCTCACCTAATTAGAATAGATTAGATTTGTCTTTTTGGCCGGGTAGCGATACATAAACTGTTAAAATTGATTCAAGTCTATATGAAATATCTAGGAGTTGATGCCCGAGCTACCATTATAAGCAAGAAAGTAACCGATAAGAGAAGTAGACTTATTCAATTTTTTCTCTAGTGAAAGCTAGAAGGCAATACTCTTTTCCAATTAATATTTAGTTATCTAAATTTTCAAAGCCCAGAATTTCACATTAGAAAATTGACTATATATCCCTTCGTTCCTTTTGTCGTTCTAGGAATTTTGGGACAAAACTATTGTATTTCATTTTGTTATTATGAAATTTTTAACTTTTTAACTCGATTACTGCCATCAAGGACACCTTGTTGGAATTTGCGACCGTTGCTGAGATCTCAATCAACCCCTACAAAACAAATATTTTTCTTGGGGTGTGTTTGACTCCAATATGGATGCCATTGTTGATGCCACTGCTTTCTCTGAAAGTTGCTTCCCAATCACTTATTTGGGGATCCCTCTTGGAACCAAAAGGCTTCACTCCTCTAGATAGAGTCATCTTATTGAAAAAATGATCTCAAGGAGTTCATGGACTACCAAATCTCTCCCGTATGTGGGTGCATGGAAGTTATCATAGCCGTCCTCTATGGTATCCAAAAATTTTGGTCCACTATGCTTCTTCTCCCCGTCAAGGTCATTGAGAAGATTGAAGGTATCCTGCAGTCTTTTTTGTGGTCTGACTCCTCTGATTCTAGATGTTGCCTCCTTGCCTGGGACCATGTCTGTAAGCCTAAGATTGAGGGCGGATTGGAAGGAAATCCTCTCATGGAACCGGGCTTGTATGGATAAGTCCGTCCTCGAACTTGCTACCAAATCTATGCACAACATTTGGAATGTTTGGGCTAAATCTATCCTCCTCAAGTGCCACCATACTATATTGACGGTCCCCATCTCCGACTCCGCAAGTTAGTGCTAGAAGACTCTGCTATACGTTAGAGATTCTGTTGACCGAGAACAGCCGACGCAGGTAGGCAGTTCCGAAGCCAAGAGAGCAGCAATCACGACAAAGAAAAGGGTTGCAGGGGATAGCGTGTTCTTCTTCTTATCTAGAGAGGGGAAAGTCGTTCCTATTGAATCGTGCTGGTATAGATGAATAAAGGCGGGCCGCTTGAACGTGGCCTATTCTCTTGATAGGCGGCAAAAAAAAGGAAAGGGGCCGAGATCGCATTTTTAGTTTTTTTCTAAAGGCGGTCATGATGTCGACATGGCTGGCTACATACAAGTATAGCCAAATCACGATGAGACAGGACGGTCAGAGGCCGCAACGGGACTAGCACAGGACTCCACCCCCTCGCAGGATGCCGGCCGAGATGGAGCTGGGAGCCAACCTATACTTTCCTGAGGCCCCGGCATCTAAATAAAGAAACGGCGGGCGCCGAAAAGGAAGCAACCTAGCTGTTGGATCGTTAGTTCAATTACTTCTGAGGGAACAAAGTGTATTGTTCCTTCAGAGGTGTAGCAGCGGAATATTAACGCAGGAAGTATAGAAGAACACAAGTATTTAGAGTGGAAACCTCAACCACTAAGAGTTGAGTAAAACCACTACCTTCAAGCTTCTCACTTGAAGGATTTGAATGAGTATACTTATCTTATTAATTTCTTGTTTGTTACAAAAGAAAGCAAGGATTACGATCACGAATCTCTTCTTTCACTCGAGCCCAAACTCAACGCCTAAGATAAAGTATTGCTCACTCTTTCTCTCTTTTCTTCTTGTTCTTCTTTTGGACGATCACACTTGATTCGCACAAGTAAAACTCTCTCAATCGTCGTGATCTTCCTAAGCCTAAAGACTAGTTTATATAGCAAAGATAAAACTAGGTTTAAACTAGGGAATAAACAAGATTATGGAAAAAATATCTTTCGCATAAGAAGATATTATTTCCATCTTTTAATCATATCTTTTTCCTTAAGATCTTCATGAAATCTTTGCTGCTCAACCGTATTTTCCATAAATAAAACATTGATATCTTCGTTGTGCTCCTTCAGCCATTTCTTTCCTTATTTAGCTCGCCTCTGTTGAGTAACGTTCCTGCTCAGAATAGACATCCTGAAACACTCAAGTATACATTAGTAGGAATGTTTGTTACCATCAAAACCAGAAGGAACTTTACTTCAGCTGTAGCTTCAACAAATTCCCCCTTTTTGATGGTGACAAACATACTCATTGAATACTTCTAAAACACATCTAAACAGTTCTCCTAAGGGAACGTTACTTATAAGGTATAAGTACAGATGTTCCCCCTCAAACCTTGACCGTTTCTTTCTTCCCCCTTTTGGCATCATCAAAAAGTAAGTCTAAACATGTACTTAAAATAAAAGAACTCCAGAACTCATCAAAACAAGCTAATCATAGATTAAAACAAGTGTCATAAGAACGGACGCTGATACATATACTGGACTGGGAAAAGAAAAACACAAGCATAGAGAAATTTAAAAGAAGACACATAAAACCCTAAGCAAAGGGTACAATAAGCGCAAAAGAAGAAGGATAGATGTGCTAGGAACAGAGAGTGGGGGTCAGATAGAGGAGGAAAGGTGTGGAGAAGAGACTGTTAAACTGCCAAGGGAACCTCTAGTTGGATGACGTCCAACGACGTATCTCAGCCTTCAAGGCAGCAACTTCATTCACCAGGTTTCCAACCAGTGAGCACAACTCTTCCATCCTCTGATGTTGATAGACCATAGTTGGTTCTTCACTCTGTTCCTGTGGAGGGTCCTCAGTTACATGCTCTGTTTCACAAAACTCAGCAGAGCGGACCCAATCACCATCTTCATTCTTCTCAAACTTCATCTTCCTTAAATTTTCTTCAGCCAACTCCCTAGCAAACACAACCTCAGAGGGACCAGCTTCATACACCCTCAGGTACTCTAGGATTTTCTTTACTACTCCTGGGAAGGGAAGACCATGCCTATCGTTCCTCCGGGCATGGGCCATGTGCAGCATAATGATCTTTGGTAGGTTAATGGCTTGCCTGAGGAGGAGCTTGTCCATGAGAAGGCAGTCCTGAATGAGAATGGTTGTGCGCTTCTGCTCTCTGGGGGTAATGTTACTGATAAGGTAGCTGTGCAAGATTCGGTTTGCTACCCCCATGGACGAAGTGGTCATTTCCCCAACAACTTCAGTTGAGTAATCCTGAGAAACCCTTTGGATAGCAGCCAGCCCTATGTCTTTTGGCCACTGCCCTTTGACGTATTCTTCAAATCCTTCGTGAGGCACCCCGAGTATGACTCCCAGTTCGGTGCTTGAGACCACGTGGGTGTCCTTCCCAAGGACGAAGGAGGCTTGTATGGCGTGAGGCCTCTCAGTAATGGTGAAGGAGCTGTAGAACTGCTTTACCATTCCCTCATTTACCTTTGGAGCAGTGCAGAATAGGTTTTCCCAACCTTGGTGGCGGATGATGTCCACCAGGATGTCCATCCTGTTGGCGACAAGAAACTCCTCATCAAACAGAAGGTCTCTGATGATGGTTCGTTTCCCCAAGGCCTTTCCTGCAGCCACTTGTTTGGGAACTTTCCTTCCTTTGGGTGGCTTGGCTGCAGCGCTCCTTGTACGTGGACGAGAAGGGGAAGGCTCCACTTTTGCTCCTTTGAGCACTGGTTCCTGAGGCTCGTCTTCTTCCTCACTGAGATCTAGAATCTCAGGGAACTTTCCCTTAAATAAAGGGGAATTCTCCTCTTCGATTTCGGCGAGGATTAGGTCAGTTTGAGGGAGAGAGGAGTTTGGAGGGCTAGGCGAGGTTTCTTGTTGGGTTTTTTCTTGAGAGATGGGGCTTGGGATTTTTTCAGTGGTAGGGGAGGCTAATTTTTCAGTAGAGGTACTAGACTGGGATAAGGTGGGTGTGGCCGGCGGTGTTGTTTCTTTTGCCGGCAAGGGTTCTTGATGGGTTTCTTTGGGAGACAATGAAGGTTCTTTGAGGGTTTCTGTTGGAGAGGACGAGGGTTCTTTGGCTGGGGATTGTGGCTTGGGAGATTCTGTGGGGATGCCCAGGGAAGCAAGGATTCTTCTAAGTGTTTCTGGGCTTTCGTTTCCTGTGAGAGAAACAGAAGTAGTGTTCACCATTGTTGCAGGGAGTATTACTGAGAAAGCTTTGTGTTTAGGAGAGGGTAAAGAGAGGGTTGTGGCGATGGAGATTTTGGGAAAAAGCCTTTAAGTAGATGCCGAATTTTCCATATCTGAACACCAGATCGTACGTTTCAAATTCAAAAATCCTTTTTCCAAATCTGAACGGTTTTCCATAATTGTGCCGCTTTTTCCTCCAATCAAATATACTCAAGAGCCATCATTACTTTCTCGGTTCCAGAACCTACTCTAGTCCTTTAGACTCCTGCCGAATGCATGTATCTGTCACCTCAAAGCTATTAATCCCCTCAGCAGCTTTTCAAATCTCAACCCTTATCCTTTCCTTTCTCAATCTGATATCGAAGGTATTGTGATGCTTGGGGTATGTTTACCAGGGATGGTACAAAAGAACATCACATAGAAAAAATTTCGCATAATATGAATTTAAAATATTTTACATCATGATGAGGGAGTCCAGTTGTGGATGGAAAAACATGGCTCATAGGACTATCGATCATGAAGGTTCATAGGGTGGCCGTAGATTCCCTCTATTCTTTGGGCTTGTATTGAGGGATCAGTACATCAAGAGGGATCTTTTGGGTTAGAAAATAAGACCTTTGCCTAAGGAATCATGCATTTATCAATTTCAATCTCTAGCAAGGTATCTTTCCTAATCACGTATAGATCATGCAATCAGTTCAAAGGACTCAAGTTTATTTCATAGAAAAGCAGGTATTAATATGCTCAAAGGACTAATACTCAAGATGAATAAACTCACTAATTTCACCAATCATTGGGGGTTTCAAGGAAGATCAAGATTAGTTGAGAGAAATCATACCTAGACCCATACGTAATTTCTCAAAGGGAGCCTTGTTTAGTGGCTTTGTGAAGATATCCGCGATTTGATCCTCAGAGCGGACATGTTCCATAGAGACAATTCCTTTCTCCACACAATCACGAAGGAAGTGATGTCTTATGTCAATATGCTTAGTCCTAGAGTGCTGCACAGGATTTTTAGAAATATCAATAGCACTAGTGTTATCACAAAGTATAGGAACGTTACCTGAAATGATGCCAAAGTCACTTAGCTGTTGTTTGAGCCATATGAGTTGAGAACAACAAGCTGCGGCGGCGACATACTCAGCTTCGGCAGTGGAAAGGGCGACAGTTGTTTGTTTCTTTGATCCCCAAGACACAAGACAAGGGCCAAGGAATTGAGCCATCCCAGATGTTGATTTCCTATCTGGCTTGTGTCCATCAAAGTCAGCATCTGTGTACCCTAGTAATTCAAGACTTCCCCCTCTTGGGTACCACAGACATAGATCATCAGTCCCCTTAAGGTAACGCAAGATCCTTTTCACAGCAATGACATGGGTTTCTCTAGGACTGGCTTGAAATCTGGCACAAAAACATACACTCTGCATGATATCAGGCCTACTGGCGGTTAGATAAAGCAATGAGCCTATCATTCCACGATAGACCTTTTGATCAGCTTCTTTCTTGTCAACATCCATTCCTATTGAATCATTCGGGGACATAGGGGTTGAATAATTCTTTGCATCCATCATACCAAACTTCTTGATGCACTCACGTAGGTACTTTTGTTGATGCACCTTTGTTCCTTCCTCTGTTTGAACAACATGTAGGCCTAGAAAGAACTTAAGCTCGCCCACCATACTCATCTCAAATTCACTCTCCATCAGCTTTGTGAACTTGGTAACTAAGTGCTCGTTGGTGGAGCCAAAGATTATGTCATCCACATATACTTGTACTACTAAGGTATGCTTTCCCTCTCTTAATAGAAATAAAGTTCTGTCTACTTCCCCTCTTACGTAACCATGAGATAAGAGGAATTGAGAAAGTCTTTCATACCAGGCGCGAGGAGCTTGCTTCAGACCATAGAGTGCCTTATCAAGTATGTAGACGTGGTCAGGATAGGAAGAATCTTCAAATCCAGGCGTTTGTTCCACATAGACCTCTTCCTTTAGTACCCCGTTCAGGAACGCTGTCTTGACGTCCATTTGTTGCAACTTGAATCCATAGTGAGCAGAGTAGGCGATCAAGAGACGTATTGCTTCTAATCTTGCAACTGGTGCAAAAGTTTCATCATAGTCAATTCCCTCTTGTTGATTGTAGCCTTTTACTACCAGTCTTGCTTTGTTCCTTATCACTTGCCCTCCTTCATCCATCTTGTTCCTGAACACCCATTTGGTACCTATGACGGAGCGATCCTTAGGTCTGGGAACTAGTCTCCATACTTTATTCCTCTCAAATTGATGAAGTTCCTCTTGCATAGCATTGACCCATTCTGGGTCTTCTAGGGCGTCTTTCACGGTTCTTGGTTCAGCTGTGGAGACAAAAGCACAGAAGGCATGAAATATAGGATCTAATGTGAGTACGGAACAAACCTTGTTGTTGGGTTCAAGAGATAGATCGGAGGAGGGAAGCGAAGCACAGTTGCATACGTAGTCCATGAGTCTTGATGGGGGCCCATGGATACGAGTGCTGCGTCGCGTTCCTTCCTCTTCATGGTGAGTATCTTCTTCAGATTGTTCCTGAGATGGGGATTGTTCCCCCTGAGTTCCAGAATCTTCATTAGGTACACTTGCATCTTGATCAGGGACTGCTTCTTCTGCTGCGTTCATGTCCGTAGTGGGGATGCATTCCTCAGCATCAGCGAGAATGAATTGTTCCCTATCGGCTTCAGTCAGTGGAGGAACGTTTGGATCATGGACAACGTTACCTGCCATGATCTTTTCATCAAAGACCACATGGATGCTTTCCTCCACCTTCCTTGTCCTCTTGTTGTAAACTTTGTAGGCCCTACTATGTGTGGAATAACCTACAAACGTTCCTTCATCACTTCTTGGATCGAACTTGCCCAGATTGTCCTTTCCATTGTTGTGGACGAAGCACTTGCACCCAAAGACCCTTAGATGAGAAATGTTCGGCTTCCTTCCTCTGAACAACTCATATGGTGTCTTCTCAATCATAGGTCTCAACATGGCACGGTTCAGTACATAGCAAGCAGAGTTGAGTGCTTCAGCCCAGAAGTTTCTTGGCAATCCACTTGCAATTAGCATTGTTCTTGTCATATCCTCCAGAGTCCTATTCTTTCTTTCAACAACTCCATTTTGTTGAGGCGTTCTTGGCGCAGAAAAATTATGATTTATGCCTTTGTTCCTGCACAAGGAAACAAACTGGGAGTTCTCGAACTCTGTACCATGGTCAGTGCGTATAGCCCTTAGATGAAATCCAGATTGATTTTCAATAGCATGTAACCAAAATTCAAACTCATCAAACACATCCTCCTTTGAAGCAATGAAAATAGTCCAAGTAAACCTAGAGAAATCATCTACAATGACGAACACGTACTTGTTTCCCCCACGGCTAAGTGTGCGCATAGGCCCACACAAGTCCATGTGAATAAGCTCTAAGGGTTCAGAGGTACTTACCTGGTTTTTGGACTTAAAAGATGATCTTACTTGTTTTCCTCTTGTGCAAGCAATGCACACCTCTTCAGATTGACTTTCTATCTTTGGTAAACCAATTACTAGGTCTTTGTTGTGAAGTTTATGTAGAAGTCTAAGGCTTGCATGAGAGAACCTTTGATGCCATAGATTGGATTCCTCAGATTGTGCAGAAAGGCACAGTTCCTCTTCAGGGATAAAAGATGGATCTACTTTGTATAGGTTGTTCTCTATGATTCCCCTGAGGAGAACTTTCCCTGTCTCAACATTCTCAACCAAACATTCATTAGTAGTAAAGATAACCCTATTTTGACCATCCTGGCACATTTGACGTACGCTCAATAGATCAAAGGTTAGGTTATCCACTAAAGTAACGTTATTCACAACAAGATTGTCAGAGATCCTTACCTTTCCCATGCCAATTACTTCACCTTTACTGTTGTTCCCAAAGGTTATAGAACCTTTGTTTTCAGGATGGAGAGATATAAACCATGCTTTGTTCCCAGTCATGTGTATTGAGCAAGCGCTATCTATATACCAGGAACTCTTCTTCTTTCCATCCTGCAAGTAAGGGATTAGTTTTTGCGCACCCAGGCAAGCCTAGGCTTACCTGGGATGAAGAACAATCTTCTATCCTCATTATCTTTTAAAACAACCTTGATCCTGGGAGTGTTCCTAACAGAAGAATTATTGCAATAATTGTAGGCTATCTCCTCATCTCTTGATTTTTTCAAACACTCTTGTTGATGATGTCCTGACTCACCACAGTACCAGCAAACCCTGTGGTGTTTCAGATTGACATACCTACTTTGTCCAGGCCAGATGGTTTTGTTTTCAATTCTAGATCTAAAATCCGCCTCTACTGGTTTAGTGTTGTTGGCATGTTTTTGCCATATCTTATAGGCCTTCTGTCCATCAAACCACACCCTCTCTTCCTGAGCAATTTTCTTCCCTTTGTTTTCAGAACCATTGTGGGAACAATGTGTGATTGATCATCCACAGGGTCCTTTATGACAGAGGGAATTTTGTATACCAGGAGACGAGATGGCAGTTTGTGAACAAGAGGCGCTATCATAGCCTAATCCAGCACGTGGTACAAAGCGTTTAGAGAAATCAGCCTTCTCCTTATCAATTTTAGAGGTGATATAATCATCTAACCAAATTTTCCTTTTGTTTTCTTCCTCTATTAGAAATTCATCAACTTTCTTAGCAAATTTTGAATTTTCCTCAGTCAAAGTTTTAATTTCAGATTCAAGAATGACAATTTTCCTTTCCAGGGAAGCTATATCAGACACATACTTAGGACAGGACTTGCACGAGTCCGACGAAGGGAACGAAGCCTTTTCAAGTCTAGCAACCTTAGAAGCCCAAAGCTGGTTTTCCTCAATCAGACATGAAATGGTTTCGTCCTTCTCATCGATCAAAGAATTCAGATTACTTTGTTCCTTTCCTAGAGAATGAATGAACCTAATAATCTGAGCTTTTGATTTGTTTTCTAAGAAAGAGTCAAATTCAGAAGTGTTTACCTCATCTTCGGATTTTTCTCCTGTAGCCATTAGACAAGTGTAGGGAGATTCTTCTTTGGAGTCTGAAGTCCCTCCTGTAGCCATTAGACATGTTTCCTTGGGAGTGTAGAGAAATTCGTCTTCAGAGTCAGATGTCCCCCATGTTGCAATCATTGCTTCCTTCTTTTCCCTTTGAGGGACATTTGCATCTCCTCCCTTCTTTTTGAAGCAATTTCTTGCGAAGTGTCCCTTCTTCTGGCAGTGATAGCAGATGATAGTACTCATGTCTTTGTTCCCATCAGGGAGACGTTGTTTTTCTCTGCTATCCTTCCAAACTCTTCGAAAGGCTCTTGTGAAGAGAGCAACTTCTTCATCCTTATCAATAATTTCGTCCTCTTCCTGAGCAAGATCGAAGGCTTTTTCGATTTTTAGAGCAATGTTCTGGGACTTCTCTGCCTTCTCTCCTTCCCTTCTTAGCATCTTGCTCTGTTGAATCCCCGCATTGCTCTGGAGACGAGCAACTAGTTCCTCCAAGGTGATGTTTTTTATATCATTCTGAGCTTGGAGTGCAAGAGAGAACGCGTCCCATTTAGAGGACAATCCCTGAAGAAATTGATGTGTTAGTTTCCACTCAGGGATCGTTTCCCCTAAGAACTCGAGTTGGCCTACGTATCCCTGGAAACGTGAATGGTAGTCATCCAAAGACTCATTCTTTCCTTGAACAGCACTATCATACTCCTTGATGAGAGTCAAGATCCTATTTTTCTTAATGTCTTCATTCCCCTCATACATCCTTTTGAGGGATTTGAATATGTCGTGAGCAGTCTTGTACTTTAGAACCTTCCTTTGATCGGATGGACCAAGGGCAGCGAGTATGACCTTCTTTGCTCTCATGTTGAGCTCCAAGACTTTGTAATCAGCATCTTGATAATCTTCTCTTTTCTTGAGTGTTCCTCCAGTCTCATCTGAGGGATCGAGAATCTTCACATCTCCAAATTCCACAATCTTCCACATCTGTCCATGCAGGGAACAGATATGTGATTCGATCTGTTCCACCCAGTATGAGAACTCTCCTGATTTGAGCATTGGTGGCTTCCAAAAGGAGTCGTTGATGGCTGTTCCTGACATTCTTCCTGCAAGGGTAACAATCTAGAGACCAGGCTCTGATACCAATTGTTGGATCGTTAGTTCAATTACTTCTGAGGGAACAAAGTGTATTGTTCCTTCAGAGGTGTAGCAGCGGAATATTAACGCAGGAAGTATAGAAGAACACAAGTATTTAGAGTGGAAACCTCAACCACTAAGAGTTGAGTAAAACCACTACCTTCAAGCTTCTCACTTGAAGGATTTGAATGAGTATACTTATCTTATTAATTTCTTGTTTGTTACAAAAGAAAGCAAGGATTACGATCACGAATCTCTTCTTTCACTCGAGCCCAAACTCAACGCCTAAGATAAAGTATTGCTCACTCTTTCTCTCTTTTCTTCTTGTTCTTCTTTTGGACGATCACACTTGATTCGCACAAGTAAAACTCTCTCAATCGTCGTGATCTTCCTAAGCCTAAAGACTAGTTTATATAGCAAAGATAAAACTAGGTTTAAACTAGGGAATAAACAAGATTATGGAAAAAATATCTTTCGCATAAGAAGATATTATTTCCATCTTTTAATCATATCTTTTTCCTTAAGATCTTCATGAAATCTTTGCTGCTCAACCGTATTTTCCATAAATAAAACATTGATATCTTCGTTGTGCTCCTTCAGCCATTTCTTTCCTTATTTAGCTCGCCTCTGTTGAGTAACGTTCCTGCTCAGAATAGACATCCTGAAACACTCAAGTATACATTAGTAGGAATGTTTGTTACCATCAAAACCAGAAGGAACTTTACTTCAGCTGTAGCTTCAACACTAGCCTCTTCAAGAAAGATTTTCTTGGTAGGCGCTGCCTACTCACTCGAACAATGCTATGAGAAAGTGTGCAGTTCCGCCCTCTTATCCCATGCTGAGTCACAGGCAGCGCCTCGGAAAGCACGGACGAGCCACATGCAGGGAAACATGCACGTGTGGTTCTGGTCGGGGACCTGGTATACTATACTAATATGTGTAGGTCCTCGTAATTCAAGTGAGATTGTCATGGCGCAAAAGCCGATATGGTCCAGTATTCCCTTGTTCCCAGTATTGGTTATGTTCTTTATTTCTTATTTAGCAGAAACTAATCGAGCTCCGTTTGATCTCCCAGAAGCAGAAGCTGAATTAGTTGCAGGCTATAATGTAGAATATGCGCGGGATGCGATCCTTAATAGTTCACTATTGGCGGAAGCCAATGTCCCGGGGACTCATTCTGATTGAAAGAGGGGGTGGGTCTTTACCAACTGCAAAATCGAAGATTTTAAGGAAGCAAAAAAGGTGAGCGCAGCGCCTTGTCCACTCTTCCTGCATCCCAACTTTTGGAAACAATTATCACGCCTCAAGGTAAATACATCACCTCGGTTGTGTATGACCTCCTTTGCCACAAGATGCCTCCCTTTCAGCCTTAGATAACTATTTGGAACGACCTTCACTCTCCTAAGCGCTCCTTCATCACCTAGCTTGCGTGTCACAATCGTCGGCCTCTGTCAGTGGATCTCGATCCCTGATGTTAACTGTAGTTTCTGCCATCTCCAACTCGAATCTAGTGCTCACCTCTGGCTCTCTTGCCCCTTTTTCACCACCGTCTTCCAGCGTCTACTCGATTGGCTTTGTATCCCTCGCCGGCGCGACACCCTCCTTGGTTGCTTGTTTGGCTCGCTCATGGAAGATACTGAAAAGTCATCATTGAGCGAACTAACTCCATTGCTTTCACCACATTCGTTCATGGTATATGGGACACTCGTAATCGCATCATCTTTCAGGGAAATCACTCTTCCGCTGGTAGCTGCTTCCATGCTATCAAGCGCGCCATTATTGTTGATAGAAATCATAATACAATGTGGCTACTCCAGAAAAACTTTTGCAAGAAAACAGGAACAAAAAATTTGCCGCATCGCGGTATGAAAGTCGTTGCCTTAGAAGCGAATTCTCCCTGACAACCACAACTCAGTTAGACTGACGTCGCCCCAAAGGTTGTCACAGCGTCTTCCGATCGCGGGCTCTCGCCAACGAAGGACTGGAATCCAAATGGTATGCTCAGAATGAAAACATTGTTTTTAGAGGAGGAAGATGAAGATAGTTTACGGTATTTATCAAAGCATAAGATATACCGAATTTAAAGGATGTAATCAGAAAATTCGGAGCACTAACTCCACCTCATAAAACATGGGATTATGGAAGTAAATTAGGGACGTTAAAAAATAGGTTTGGAGAGAGTCAAACATGGTTTAAATTCCGAATTAAAACAAATCGGAAGAATCCGATACACAATTAATTAGCGTTCGGAGACTTCAAAAGCCCAAAAATTAATATGACTCAGAAAAAGTAAGTCCCCCCAACCACACCGCAGACGTTCCACGAACACGGACCGGATCCGGAACGAAACGGAACGGACGTACGAGGACGGCAGTGCGCGCGAGGGGGACTCCTTTCTAACTCAACTAATCCTCTAAAGAAATACCCACTATATATATATTGTCCCGAATAGCTCCTTGTATCCGATGTGGGATAGAAAAAAACCCTTTTCCCATATAATTCAGTGTTCACCCACAATCCCCCACATAATAGTGAATGGTTTTCCAAAAGACATAGTTTTTAGGGGTTTTTACCGGAAACCATCCGTATAATGGGTTATATTGTCCAAAAGCACCCGTATTTTTCATTATTACCAGAAACTACCCTTATAAGCCTCTCCGTCACTCAACAACCACCCCTCTCCAACTTCCGTTAACTACTTATGACACATGTCATATGATATTATTAATTTATTCTAAATTACTGAATTCACCCCTTTAAAATTTTATAATGACATTTTTTTCATGTATTCAAATCCTTTGGCCGTTTGTGTAATTTTTTAGAAAGTAATTACAACCCCAAAATCATCATCTTCCCCAAATCGAAATAAAGAACCCTAAATTTCAAAACTCAACTCGAAAATTCACCATCTTTCCTTCTTCTCCAGATCTCCCCCTCTTCAACTCCACTCTCACCCCCTCCATCGACCGTGCAAGCTCACAATAAATCATTACTCTTCGTTAATGGAAGGGGGGAAATGGAGGCAAAGGCAAACGGAGAAGCCGTACAGAGGAATAAGGAAGAGGAATTTCCCCGCCGCCGGCTATGATATTGCCATCGCCATCGCTTGGATCCAACTCTTCTCCGGTCGCTGCCGCTAGGGCCTATGATACAGCCGTCTTCTACCTTCGTGGGCCCACCACCAGGCTGAATTTCCCCGAGTATTTTGTTCATGTTGACCATAGTGTGGATCCACCTAGAATTCCTGATCTCATGGGTTTTAGACCCTTTCCCTTTGACGTGTCAAGAACTAATCTTCTGTTTAGTCCCTTAGTCAAAGGATATGCAATCTTCCTCTCAAATCTCACATACTCCAAGCTGAATACTCCATTCGTGATCAGTTGTCTCACAGATGCATGTCTAATCTGAATGTGTTTCTTCTTGGCATTATAGGCATTACTGTTTGCTATGCAAATCGCAGCTTGTGAGTCACAATGTAGAGATAAAGGGGGAGCTGGGCGCCCCCATAGTGGTAAATCAGTCAGTAAAATTCTTAACCATTTAGCCTCTTGACTTGCTAAATCTAAAGCTATAAACTCAGACTCTATAGTAAATCTAGCTATATAAGTCTGTTTAGAAAACATCCAAGAAATAGCACCACCACATAATTTAAACACATAACCACTAGTGAAGTTAACTTCTTTATCATCGGTTACCCAATTTGCATCACAATATCCCTCTAACACTTTAGGATAACCAACATAATGTAAACCCCAATCCATAGTGCGTTTCAGATATCTCAATAATATGGTAAGTGCACTCCAATGATATTTATTAGGGTTATGAGTATACCGACTAAGTCTACTAACAACATAAGCAATATCAGGCCGAGTAGAGTTCATCAAAAACATCAAACTTTCAATTACTTTAGCATACTCACTTTCTGAAACATTATCACCTTGGTTTTTCTTTAATTGCATGCTAGAGTCAAAAGGAGTTCTAACTGACACAATATCAAATTGATTAAATTTCTTTAATACTTTCTCTACATAATGTGGTTGAGACAAAATGAAGCTACTTTTAGTTCTAGTTACTTTATCACCTAGAATCACATCAGCTTCACCAAAGTCTTTCATATCAAAACGAGAGGATAAGTATAGTTTGGTCGAATTTATAGCCTTTATATGTGTTCCAAAGATTAGCATGTCATCAACATAAAGACATATAATCACACAATCAGCACCAAACATCTTTCAATAAACACATGCATTAGATCCATTGACTTGAAACCCAAAGCTTAGAATAGTTTTATGAAACTTATCATACCATTGCTTTGGCTCTTGCTTCAAACCATAAAGTGACTTCTTGAGTCTGCACACCTTGTTCTCCTGTCCAGGAACCACGCACCCTGGAGGTTGTTCCATATAAATATCTTCATTAAGATCACCATTTAAAAATGCAGTTTTAACATCCATCTAATGTACCAATAACTTATATCTAGAAGCTAAAGCAAACAATGCACGTATGGTGGAAATCTTAGTGACAAGAGAGTAAGTGTCAAAGAAGTCAATTCCATAATTTTGAGTTAAACCGTTAATAACTAGTCTCGCCTTATACCTTTCAATAGAGCCATATGTTTTAAGTTTTCCCTTAAAGATCCACTTACAACCAATGGCCTTGTTTCCCTTAGGCAAATCAACTAGTTCCCATGTGTGATTTGACATGTGATTCTATTTCATGGTTAATTACATCTTTCCAAAAACTAGCATCCAATGATCTCACAGCTTCATCATATGTCTTAGGGTCACCCTCTAGCATATGCATACTAACGAATGTATCATTCAACACATCTAGATCATGGAGTTCAATCAAGAATGCAGTCACAAAATCAGGACCAGAGCTAGTTTTTCTTTTCTGTCTCTTACTCTTCCTAGGTTAAATTTCTTGAATAGGCATGGAAGGTTCAATTTCATGAATAGGCATGCAAGGTAAGGTTATAGAAGAAGATGCGACATTACTAGTCATAGAATCAACTTGCACGCCATTTTTCTTTAAAGGAAAAATATGCTCAAAAAATTCAGCATACACAATGAACCATCACTCAAAACCATAAATCGATAAGCCGCACTATTCTAGCATAACCAATAAACATGGAATCAAAAGTCTTAGATCTGATTGCATCAAATTTAAAAGCAAGTAAAGCCAAATTAGCTAGACACCCCCACAATTTACGAAATTTCGGATAAGGCAAACCACAAATTTAAAAGCAAGTAAAGAAATTTCGGATAAGCCAAATTTAAGAAGATGCGACATTAGCTAGACACGCCATTTGTCTAGCTTTTTATGTGGAACTCTGTTGAGAACATGATTAGCAGTTAATACAGCTTCACCCCACATGTTGTCAGGCAAACCAGAACTCGAAAGTAAAGCATTCATCACTTCTTTCAAAGTTTTGTTTTTCCATTCTGCTATGTCATTTTGTTGTGGGCTGTATGGAGCTGTAAATTCATGAATTATGCCATTGTTCTCTCAAAATTCCTTCCACGAGTTGGTGACATATTCACCACCTCTATCAGATCTAATCCTTTTGATTTTTCGGATCAATTGGTTTTCCACTTCTGCCTTATAAGTGTAAAACACATTTTCAGCTTCATCTTTGGATCTCAATAAATACAATTTAGTGTATCTAGAATGGTCATCAACAAAAGTTATATAATAATTTTTACCACCTCTACTTTCAGTGTTGCAAAATTCAGCTAAGTCTGAATGGACTAATTCTAACAACTCGGTTGTTCTTTCATTGATAGAATTAAAAGGCTTCCTCTTGAACTTAGCCTCAACGCATACACCACATTTTCCATGACCATCTTTTGCCAAATTCGTAATTAAACCCATTGCATGCAAACGATTAACAGATTTAACATTTAAACGTCCAAGTCTAGCATGCCATAAATCCAAAGTCTCAACGATATAAGCAGAAGAAGCAACATTCTCATTATCAACCAAAGTCTCAAGCATACAAATTTCCAAACCTATAGCTTTTTCCTACGAATTCACCATTCTTGGTTAAAACTATTTTTCCACATTCAATCACTTGTTTTATGCCATCAATTTCAAGAAAAGTAGAAGAAATAAATCCCTACACAAAGAAGGTACGTATAAAACATTTTGCAGTGCAAGAGACTTCTCTAAAGTGAGCTTCAGAGACACCTTCCCTTTTCCCATCACCTGAGAGATACTTGAATTTCCCATACAGACTTGATCAAATTCAACAGCTCCTTGAAATTCATCAAATAGCTCCATGTCAGCACAAAAATGCTTAGTTGCTCCTGTGTCAATCAACCATTGGACCTTCTCAGCTACATGGATGGCTTCAACAGTTGTGATCATGGCTATTAGATCAGCAATGTTGGCTTAAGGTTTGGTCTTGTCTTTCTAAGGCTTCGGCGCATCCTTTTGGTTGTCAGATCGATCGTAGCATTGATAGGCTCGATGTCCCATCTTGCCACATAAAAAACAGCCTTGATTTTTGGTCTGGGATTCCCTTTCTTCTTGAAGTTGGGAGCCCTTTTGTTCTTCACCTTGTCCTTCTTGAAATTCTCCTTTTTGTCCTTCTTCTTGAACCTGTCAGCATTTTCAGAAGACTCCACAAGATTAGCCTTAACCGAATTATCATAAACTTTAGGAATGGGCTTATCTTTGAGGCGGTTCGCCTCTTCAATCTTCATGTGGTTGACTAGTTGGAGAAGAATTAAATCCTTCCTCTTGTGCTTCAGTTGGTTCCGATAACAAGACCAGGAATCTGGAAGCTTCTCGATCAGAAAGTTGGCATGCAGGACTTCGCACATTTTCATCCCTTCAGCCAAGATGTCAGCCACCAGATTCTCGTACTCATGGACTTGAGCCATGATTGGCTTGTGGTCCACCATCCTTGCTTCATAAATTTCCCGCAGACATACTTCTTCTTCCCTGCATCATCAGTGGAATACTTTGCCTCCAAGAGATCCCACATCACCTTTGCAGATTTATGGGAGGCAAGGAGATCGAAGATCGGGTTGGTAACATGGTTGAGCATGTTACCACGAGCCGTCTTTTTGTCAGATTTGTACTTCTTCATGGTTGCTTCGTCCACCATAACTAGTGTTGCGGTAGGAGACGAAGTACCGTCCATTCCATGAGTGTTTGGAACGACAAAACCTTTGGCAACAAGAGGCTATTGAAGGAGAACGTAGTCGACCCATAGTTGCTCGAAAAAATTCAGCATCTTCTGAGAGCACCTCTTGTAATTCGTCCCGTCAAGAGGTTCGAGCTTCGACAAATCCAACATCGGCTTTGTTAGTACATCACCATTATGATTTAAAAAATTCGCTTCTAAATTGTTGGTAGAAATCAGAATACAATGTGGGCTACTTCGGAAAAACCTTTACAAGAAAACAGGAACTGAAAACTTGTTGCGTCGTGGTATGAAAGTCGTTGCCTTAGAAGCGAATTCCCCCTGACCATCGGAGCTCAGTCAGACTTGCGTCGCCCCCCAAGGTTTTCACATCGTCCTCCAATCGCGGGCTCTCGCCAACGAAGGACTGGAATCCAAATGGTATGCTCATAATGAAAAGAATGTTTTTAGAGGAGAACGATGAAGATAGTTTTTTTTCTTTTAAAGCAGAAGATAAACCAAATTTAAAGGAAGTAATCAGCAAATTCGGAGCACTAACCCCACCTCATAAAACATGGGATTATGACAGTAAATTAGGGATGTTACAAAACAGATTTGGAGAGAGTCAAACAAGGTTTAAAATTTGAATTAAAACAGATCAGAAAATCGGATACGCAATTAATTAACGTTCAGAGACTTCAAAAGCCCAAAAATTAATATGACTCGGAAAAAGTAAGACTCGCCCAACCGCGCATGTGCCACGATTGACATTAAAGACCCTAGATACACTACTTGGTTCCATTTTTCTAAATGGTGCCTTTGATTGCTCCTTCTCATATAATACTTCACCTTTACCAAAAAAATACTTAAGTACAAATATTTAATTTCCTACATTTTCTCCTATGTTTGTTGTGTTATCAACTTCTACCATGTAACTTTAGTGACTAATTAGAATTAGGCCTGCGTAATTACGTATTTCGTATGTGGTTTGGTTAAATTAGAATAAGATAGTAGGATTTACAATTAATAAAGTTTGGAATAAGATAATTAATTAATAAACAAAAGTTTGAATAAATTTAGAATTAATTAGAGGATTAGTTAGTATTAATTAAGTCTTATTGCAAATCAAACCCAATAAGACCTGATTGATTAATGACTGATACAGTTTCGATCTGATATCAATTGTCATTACTTCATCAAGGTCGTCAACTTTTATATATATAGACTAGAATTTTTGGGTCCGCGCTACGCGCAGGTTTTACGGCCTATAAAACTTCATAATAAGGCGTTGTGGTATCGAATAGTAGAAGATGATGATATTCGTAAACATAGGAAAGAAATGGAAAAAGAAAATAATCAAGAAAATAATAAATGAAAAACAAAACATTAAATGCAGGGTTATTAATTTGGAGAACCCCTAATTTTACGGCCTATAAAATTTCACACCTTACGGAACCGAAGAATAGAAGATGATGATAATTTTCATACAGATCCCCTATAGACATATGTTGGTGGGTCAAAACCTTCATTTGAGTAACATATTCGTAAATGTAGGAAAGAAATGAGAAAAAAAATCAAAAAAATACACAAATTAGAAACAAAACATTAAATGTAGTGTGCTTAATTGGAGGAATCCCTAATTTTATAGTATACTAGAATTTAAACGCCGTGCTACGCGCGTCACTTTGACACTATAAGATACGATATTATATATTTAATTTTTAAAATGTCTTTCTATGTTTAGTTTAATACTAGACTTTTTAGGCCCGCGCTACGTGCGAGTTTTACAGACTATAAAACTTTATAATAAGGCGTTGCAGAATCGAAAGGTAGAAGATGATGATATGTTTCATACAGATCCATTATAGACATGTGTTGGTGGGTCAAAACCATCGTTTGGGCTACATATTCGTAAACGTTGGAGAGAAATGAGAAAAGGAAAAAATCAAGATCGAAAATGATAAATTAGAAACAAAGCATTAAATGCAGTGCGATTAATTTGGAAAACCCCTAGATTTATAGCATACCACACTTTTTGGAGGCTCGCGCTACGCGCGGGTTTTACGGCCTATAAAACTTCACACCTTGCGAAACTGAAGTGTAGAAAATGATGATAAGTTTCATACAGATCCACTAATCCACTATAGACATATGTTGGTGGGTCAAAATCTTCATTTGAGTGACATATTCCTAAACGTATAAAAGAAATAGGAAAAGAAAAAATCAAGAAAATACAAAAATTAGAAACAAAGCATTAAATGTAGTGTGATTAATTGGAGGAACCCCTAATTTTATAGTATATTAAGATTAAGATATGAATGAAGTTTTTTTTTTTTTAATATCTTTGAATTGTATCAAAGATATTTGGAATTTTTTTCTGAAATGAGCTTTTTTTCAGAAAAAATTCCCGACGTAGGCTCTTTTCAAAAGAAATTCCCAATATAGGCACTTATGCCAGCTTCAGATTTTTTTTATGTGTGAGAGACGCTGGTAGCGTCTCTCCTCCGAAGCTGAAACTTTTTTTTTTGAATTTTTTATGTATAAGAGACGCTGGTTCGGCCAGCGTCTCTTATACTTGTTACTTTTTTTTTTATTATTTTCCAAAAATTTTTGTAGTTTTAAATTATTTTTTTAAGGCAATGTATAAGAGACGCTAAAAAAAAATTTATATGAGACGCTGGTTCGCCCAACGTCTCATATACAACGATGTTTTTTTTTTATTTGCACATGTATAAGAGACGCTGGTCCAACCAGCGTCTCTTATACCGTAATGTTTTTTTTACAGTACGAAAGGTGGAACGAAAGGAATTGGTGTTTTAGGGTTTTGGTTTTGGTTTTGATTTAGGGTTTTGGTTATAATAATTTGAAATAATAATGTAAATATGAAATTGTTGTGTAATAAATCTGATAAAAATTCATAGAGTTTAACATAAAATTTTAAATCAACAAATATGTAATAATTCTAATCTTCTTCTTCACTCTCTATGTGACCATCATCTTCTTCTCTACTAGGCTCTTGGACGGGTGCTAACGTAGGCTCGTATCCCCACCCACACATATTACGTTCATCTCTAGAAATAGGCCTAGTGGGAGAAATAAATACACTTGAAGCACTAGTGGACATAAATGAACTTGGTGCATGCATTGATGATGTCATATATGAATACTGAGACGAGGAACTCCATCCACATTCACCGAGATCTGAGAACAACGGTTGTTGCGGGATTGAAGAACTAGGAAAATCTTGAAAGGAAGAATAATAGGGCGGAGGTGTTGGAGAGGCCATGGGAAACGATGTTGGATAAGACATTGGTGGCGTAGACGTTGACGCTGGCGGAATATAGGGAGGTGACATAGTCATTGGAGGATCTTGTTGGCTATAGAAGAATGATTGATCTACAGACAATTGGTTAAGAACATCAATCCCTTGCGTCGTCACATGTTGTCCCTGGAAAAAAAAATCATAAGTATGTTTGAAATATTAAGTGTAAATATTATATAAACTGATATGTTATATTTCATACTCACCACCATATACAAGTCTTGAGACAATGGTTGATATTGTCCTGCTGGCGGCCGAATATGTGGACTAATAAATCTACGAGTAATTGATCGGTACCAGCTCATATACCGTTCTTCCACTGTTGAAGGACATGGGTCATCCAGAGGCATAGCAATCCAATCCGCACGTCTGTTCCACAACTCTATAAATTGCTTGTGAAATATGCTCCAGTCTGTCTCATGCTTCCCCCTTTTGTTAACTAAATGCAACTCAGCATAGTTTTCACATGCACCCGGCACATGTTGTGGAAATCCGAATTGACGCATCACACGGTCGGGTCGATGCCACTCAACTATGTCAAAACAATTTTTTAATTAAAAATTGTATAAGAGACGCTGGTCGAACCAGCGTCTCTTATACATGTTCAAATAAAAAAAAGACCATTTATATGAGACGCTGGTTCGACCAGCGTCTCATATAATTTTCGAACCAGCGTCTCATATAATTTTTTTTTTTTAATGTTTTAACATATAAGAGACGCTGGTCTAGCCAACGTCTCTTATACGCAGCCTTAAAAAAAACAAATTAAAACAATAAAATTTTTGGAAAATAAATAAAAAAAGTAACATGTATAAGAGACGCTGGGCGAGTCAGTGTCTCTTATACATAAAAAATTCAAAACAAAATTACCAGCTTCGGACGAGAGACGCTGGTAGAACCAGCGTCTCTCACACATAAAAAAAATCTGAAGCTGGCATAAGTGCCTATATTGAGAATTTCTTGTGAAAAGAGCCTACGTCGGGAATTTTTTCAGAAAAAAAACTCATTTCAGAAAAAAATTCAGATATTTGGACATAAGAGGTGGTCTAATTTCTATTATCCTATCAAATTGTCAATTATATTATTGTTTAATTGGTCATTGATCAACAAAATTAAAAGAGAGAGTTACATTTAAATGAGGAGAGGATAAAAATAAAGGAAGTAAAGAGAAAGAATTATAAAATCATTTAATAAATGTGATTAATGAAGGACATTCAACTTTTTTGTACCAAACTAACTTTATATTAGTCATGGCTCCCGGTCCGGTCCGGTCCGGTTCCGGTCCTCCGGAATCCGGAACCGGAACCGGAACCGGGAAAAACCGGTTCCACCGGTTACGGTTCCGGTCCGGTCCGGTTCAATCCGGTTCCGGACCGGTTCCGGTTCAGTCCGGTTCAGGCTGAACCGGACCGGTTTTTAAAAAAAAAACAATATAAAACCGCCGGTTAACCGGTTAAAAAATAATTTTATAAATTTATAAAACTGAAAAAAAAAATAAAAAAATGTAAAAATAATTTTTAAACTTAAAAAAAATAATTATAAAAAAACGCTATTAAAAAAGAATGTTTTGTCATTGTTTTTAAGTTTAAAAATTATGTTTAAAAAACTTAAAAAAAAATGATTATAAAAAAACGCTATTAAAAAGAATGTTTTACAAAACATTCTTTTTAATAGCGTTTTTTTATAATCATTTTTTTTAAGTTTTTTAAATTAAATATGAAGGAACAAAAAAATTAAAAAAAATTGGGCATGCACTTAACAGTGACTTACTTGTTAAGTTGCCTACGTATCCTCTCGGGTTAGAGGAATCAAAGCCCACGTAGTTCTTTACCTTTTTTCAAAACCCTTTACCTAAGTCGAATCTTCGGCGGATGAATCGGTGCGTATCGTAGTAGAATCTCCAATCCACTCGTCTTCCGATGACTCGTTAAGGTTACGTTGTTGCCTAATTGCGGCTCTCTTCCAATCGCAAACACAACATTGCGCCTCCAATGACTCCGGTGCCAAATTTGATCTCTTCCTCGTTAAAGTGTTGCCTCCTGCACTAAAAGTTTGTTCCACCGCCACGGTTGAAGCGGGGACGGCAAGAACTTGAGCCGCAATCTTCGCAAGCGTTGGAAACATGCTCCTATGATCCTCCCACCACTTCAAAACATCTAAATTTTCACAACTAACAAACTCAAAGTTGGTGTTAAGATAGTTATCAATTTCCGCATTCGTGTTTGTAACTCTTGGTCTTTTACTAAAATACTTTGCTCCAAAGGCCCCCAAGCCAGTAGAGCTCGAAGAAGCCGGAGGTAATTGTGAAGTAGTCGGAGAATCCGAAAAATGAGTAAATAAAGTTTCAATGTTTTTTCTAGTTCTAGAAACCATACCTAAAATATCCTCTAGTTCACCTTCGGCTAAAATATATGCATAATAGTCATTTAAAAGAGCGTGTAAAACTCCTAATTTAAGTCTAGGATCTAAAACACAAGCAACAAGAAAACAATCGGGAATATATCTATAGTATTGCAACCACTTACTCCTCATGCTTGCAACGGATTCCTCAATGCCAGGAATTTTAGCTCCCTCACTTAAACCACACATAACATTACAAGCTTCCAAGACAAAAACATTACTACTTGGTGTATAAACATGACTAAATCTTTTTGTTGCATCACTAAAACATTTTAAAAACGTTGCAATACTTTGACATATATCCCAACCTGATTCGCTAAAATAGAAAGGAGAGCCAGAAAGGTTTTGAGAAACAAAAGACGTTAAAACTTGTTTATATTCTATACATTCACATAGTAATATGTAAGTAGAGTTCCATCGGGTACCCACATCTTTTGAAAAACGTTTTGGGTGCACCCCGTTAGTTTTACAAAAGGTCATCCAATCTCTTGTAACTTTAGGATGCCCCCAAATATACTTAATAATGTTCTTAATTGGCTCAAAATGAAAACTCATAGCACGTAAACCATCTTGAACACATAAGTTTAAAATATGACAAGCACATCGAATATGAAAAAAATTCCCACCAAATAAAGGTTGACACATTTCTTGTAAATCTCTAATAGATGCGGTGTTAGCAGATGCATTGTCGAATCCAATTGAAAAAACTCTATTAAGTAGTCTATATTCTTCTAAAATTGCACGAATCATCATAGCAATATTTTGTGCGGTATGTGAATCATCAAAGACTCTAAATGCCAATAAACGTTTTTGCATTGTAAAATGATGATCTACAAAATGACATGTAACACCCATGTAAGAATGGGTTTGAGTATTATCACTCCATATATCACTACAAATAGAAACATGCATATCATTTTGCGAAAAATAAGAAACTAATTCGGCCTTGTGTCTTTTATAAGCCTTAATTACGTTTTTCTTAATCACTTTCCTAGATACGGATTTAAAAGCGGGTTGTGTATGCTCTTTAATATACTCATTAAATCCTACATTTTCACTAAATCGAAATGCTAAATGATCAACACAAATAGCTTCGGCTAATGCTACACTATTAGCTTCATGATCAAAACGAAATAAAGGGTTACCGCGAGTAGAAGATGCAAATCCGCCGGAAATTTGTGTTTGTCCCCCTAGCATTCCCATCTCGGCGACGTGTTTGTGCTCCATGTGTCGTTGAAGGGTTCCATATCCTCCACTTTTCTTCCATTGGAATGTCTCCTCGCAAAAGTTACAAGAAATAATAATTAGACCGGGATCATAATCCTCGGCCTCGAGTTCCTCGATACCGGGTTCTAATTTAGTAAACCACTTTGTAAAAACAGGAGATGTTAGTTTCCGGGATTGGTTCCCGGAGGACCCGGTCCCGGTCCCGGTCCCGGTCCTCCCCCCCTACCCCTAGCCGGCCTCGAACCGCTAGCTTGCCCTTGAGGCCTAGCGGTCCTACCCCTACCGGAGGACCTAACTTGGGAGATGGGAGTGGGAGAACTGACATTATCACTCTCTTGGGTGTCAAAATGTTCCGCCATATGATTAAGAACAATTAAATAATATGATTAAAAGCAATTAAAACAATTAAAACAATAAAACAATAAAACAATAAAACAATAAAACTTAGAACAATATAATAATGTGATTAAAAATGTAAAAGCAATAAAATATTGAAAGACAAAAGCTAATTAAAAGGAAGAGATTAAGAGAGATTGTTGATGGAATTTGAGAGATTATAAGATTGAGATTTGAGAAAGAGAAGAGAGATTGTTGTTGTTGGATGTGTGATTTGAAGATTGTATGGTATGGTATTTATAGGGGTTTGATATGGGTTTTTTAATATTAAAAAATGAATTTTTTTTTTTTTAAAAAAAAAAAACCGGCGGTTCCGGTTAACCGCCGGTTAAAAAATTTTAAAAAATAAAATAAAAAACCGGCGGTTAACCGCCGGTTCGAAATTGCGTTTTTCGTGAACCTGAACCGGACCGTGACCAAACCGGTTCCGGTCCGGTTCCGATTTTGACCCGGTCCGGTTCCGGTTCGAACCGCCGGTCCCGGTCCGGTCGAGCCATGACTACTTTATATTAGATTTAGATTTAGATTAAGATTAAGATAAATAAAAAACAGGTATCGAGAAATTTGCAATACATTTCTTCACAAAGAGGACAATATGTAGTCTAGGGCCTTATATTCACATATATGCTTAATAGCCTTAGTAGCTTCAACAATAAGGAATAGAGAATAAGGAGACATCTGAAAGTATTGTTTGATAGATCAAACTTTTTCCCAATTCCCCCTTTGCAACTAAAATTTATAATTAAACCGTAAAACAGAGTAATATAAAATTAACGAAACCCCCAAATTGCAGATGAATAGCCATTTCCATCCTTTCATCGACTTGATGAGTACCTTGAACTCCAATACATCTGAATCTCTTCAGCTGTCCTACCAGGAATTCTACCAGCAATTAACGACCACCTGCAATTTTCATATATAATTTTAGCTCCAAATGAAGCTTATATGATTGATTGATAAAAAAACAAAAAAATCAACTACCTATCTCCCACCAAACTAAACATCCTAGCGATAAGAACTTCTTCATCCTCGCTAAAATCGAAATTCAATTCTCGAGTTCTTCTATCCTCTGCAAGGAAAAAACGTTTCTTTAAACAATCGGTTTCCAATTGATGTTTGACATGAGAAGGGAGTTTGTTTACCTTTTGGTTCTTGAAAGTAGTGTTGGGAAGTAGAAGAGTGCTGATCCAAGTGGTAGTCAGCCATGATTGAGTGAAGGGCAAAAGCAAGCTAAGCTGCAATTTAATTCCTTTATACTTGATCGATCTTGGCATATGAATTTGGTTTAATGATAAACAAAACAAAAAAAGGGGCTGGTAGTGGATAATTGATTGAGGACAAAACTGGGAGTAAAGAATGGGCGGTGTGAAACCAAGGGTGGAATGGTGGTTGGCTCACAGACTCAAGCTTCCAACTTTGATAGGTAGTTGGCTCACAGACTTTTTTTTATTAGTGAGACTAATAAGTAACGCTTCGTGATGGCGTTATTGTATTTCCTTTGAATTTTTTTTAAACGCTACATAGTGGCTTTTAATTCAATGGCTCAACTATTAAAATTATCGGTGCAAAACTCAATTCGCAATATAAAATATACACCAAAATATCGTATAGTCAATAAAAACTCAATTAGATAGTTTTATTTTAGCATAAAATAATGACGATGCTATCAACAAAATGATATTGTAAACATATTCGTTCTACACCATACTTTTGAGTTTAATGATCGTTTTTTCTAATCTAATGCATAGGATAAGCATACTTAAATAATAAACTACCCCTACAAGTAAATAGATAAACCCATTAAAAAATCACTAAAATGACAACACCTAATCACTAAAATATGGTAACACTTATTCATAAATTTCTAAAATTAACCACTTATTTAAAGATGTTAATTTTAGAAATGACCAAAGCTTATTGTATGCTCCTTGTTATATGCTCATCCTAAACATGATTTATAAATAACCAAAGTTTTTGAATATGTGACTTGATTTGCATATTTGTAGGAGATCATGGAGGAGGTGGAAGATTGTGGAAAAATTATTTTTTATTTAAAAATATGATTAATTACTTTTTTGTTTTTTTAATGGTGACGTGGCGTTGATGTGGCGCAATCTTTTATAAACACTTGGCTTCTCCCTTATATTGTAGTTAGGTAGATTCCACCTACTCCCAAGTCTTAATGTCATTTCCTTGTCTATTCGCGGTTTATAGTTTTCTATCTACATTTTTTAAATCAACATGTGTAAAGCCTTTTTCTTAAAACAATTCCCAATCTACGCTCGTTTTGAAACTATTTCCCGATATAGGCACTCTTGGGAGGTTCGGATTTTTTTCACGTATGAGAGACGCTGGTTTTCCCAGCGTCTCTCATCCGAAGCTGATTAGTTTTTGTCTCTTATACATATAATTTTTTTTTAACCCCACGTATAAGAGACGCTGGTTTTCCCAGCGTCTCTTATACATATAATTCTTTTTTTTAACCCCACCTATAAGAGACGCTGGTTTTCCCAACGTCTCTTATACGTGGAGTTAAAAAATAATTATTTCAGTGTAAGAGACGCTGGAATTGTCAACAACATTTATACAATTGTCAACAACACTGAAACAAATGTCAACAACACTGAGACAACTGTCAGCAACACTAAATAAGATTGTCAATGGAAAATAAAACTGTCAACACACAAAATAAAACTGTCAACAAAACTAAGGCTTCGTTTGGTATATCAAGCTGAAATAGTAGTTGGAGTTGAACAAGTAGCCGAAACTAGAGCTGGAGTTGAGCAAGTAACTGAAACTATAGTTGGAGCTGAATGATTAGTTGGAGCTGAACAAGTAGCTAGAATTAGAGCTAGAGCTGAATGGTTATCTCGAGCTGAAGATGAAAATGTAGTTAAAAAAGCTATTATAATGTTCGGTACTTCTAGTTGAATTTGTAGTAATAATGGTAAAATGATGAAAAAACATATAATGAATTAATTAATCTTTTATTAATAAAGGGTAATATTGGATTAAAAATTACATTAAGCTTGTTAAGCTCCATTAATCTAGGGGGTGTAACATTAACAAATTAAGCTACTTTAATCTATATTAAGCTTGCTAAGCTAGATTAATGTTTTTTTACCGAACACTTAAAAACTAGATTGAATAAAAATTAAGCTTCATAATGTGCAAAAAAAAAGCTCTGTCGAACGGAGCCTAAATAAACTATCAACACACAAAATAAAACTTTCAAGACACAAATTAAAACTGTCAACATAGTAACAATATTGTCAACAACACACTAACTAAATTGTCAACAAATTAAATAAAGTTGTCAAGACACTATAAAAATTGTCAAGACACTAAAAGATGTCAACAAACTAAACAAAAAATGTCAACACACTAAACAAAAACTGTCAACACATTAAATAAAACTAATTATCTATCAACACTACAAATAAATCATCAACAACATAAAAATGAAGTGTCAACACAGCTAATAATCCAGTAACGCCACTAATAATTTGTCAATTACACACAAATGAACTAGCAACAAGATACTAAATAAACGGTCAACAAGATCCGAAATACAATTGCCAACAAGACACTAAATAAAACTATCAACGCACTAAATAAACTGTCAACAAGACACTGGATAGACCGTCACCACACTAAATAAAAGTTGTCAACACGCACAATAAACTATCCACAAGTTGACTCTCTCCACGGTTGTGGTGGCTAATTCTTCTGCCTTGATCCAATTATTGTAGTAGTCAATTGCAACGAGGATGTTTGTGTCTTTCCCGAGAGTCTGAGTGAAGGGTCCCAGTATGTCTGTTCCCCACATTGCGAAGGCACATGGGGTACATATGATCCTCATTTCTTGCCATGCTATGTGCTGGGTAGAAGGCGTGTAGTTGGCATGCCTTGCAAGTCTTGGACGTTTTGATAGCACCGTCCTTCATTGTTGGACAAAAGTATCCTCCTCTTTGGGCCTTGTACGCTAGGATTCTCCATCCAGAATGGGTGCCGCAAATTCCTCCATGGATTTCTTCCATCAATCTCTTGCCTTCTTCGATCGGGATGCAGTTGAGTCCCGCCATCCCATAGCCTTTCTTGTAAAGCGACCCTCCTGAGAGGTAGAAGCGGGTAGCTCATACTTGGAGCTTCCTTCTCTCAGCCTTGTCTGAGGGAGAAGCCCCTTCTTCAGAACTCCATGTTGATACTCGGGTGATCTCTTTTTTCAAGCATCACTTTCTTATAGATCGTGCTCAAGGACTTGGACCCCATCTTAGCCAGGGTGTTTTCTCTAAAGTTGGATGCTCTGGGGACAACATGTATCTCGAAGTGGGCGAGCCCCTTGGCTAGAGTTTGCCCCCCTCAAGCTGTACCCTGATAAGTTTCTAGTCCTTGCTTCATACTCCCCTTTAACTTGTGTAACCACTACTTCTGAGTCACAGAAACAGGCGAGATTCTGAGCCCTGTTGATTAATGTCAGCTCTAGACCGGCGATCAGCCCTTCGTACTCAACATCATTGTTGGTCGCCTTGGAGCCGGGGATAGAGAATACTCAAAGTATGGATGGAAATGGGGAGGAAATCCCCATCCCCAGCGGGAAATCCCCGCTACGAGAACGGGGATGGGGAAAATTATGTCCCATTGCAGGGATGGGGACGGGGATGGGGATGCTCTCATCCCCATGGGGAATCCCCATTACCATCCCCATTGGGGATTTCCGCAACACCTCTCAATATTATTTACAATTATTTATACTCCACACAAAAGATATGTTCCAAATGAAATATTCTTAGATTTTGTTGTTACACTCAATATTACAGTTATTCAAGTATTTGATATAATTGAAATGTATATCAAACGTTAAACTTCTAAATTCGAAGTCGATAATTTTTCCCACTCTTGGTCTCATCCTAGTATAAAATTACACATGCGAAAATTGAGCGGGGATGGAAAATCCATTTTAAGAATTTTATATGGGGAAAATTAGCGGGGAACGGAGATGGGTGGGGACAAGGATGGGGATAAATTTAAACAAAAAACAGGGATGGGGACGAGGATGGGGATCAAAATTCTAAACGGGGATGGGGTTGGTAATGATACTCCCCGCCCCAAACCCGCACCATTGCCATCCCTAATTCAAAGCTTCTCCTCCTAAGGAACTTAAAGTAAAGCCTGCTCCGTTCCCATCTTCGTTGATAATCACATCTGAGTAGAGGGTCCAACACACAAAGAGCCCCCCGTCTGGGACGATCCTCTCTCTGAAGCTTGCTTCTATCATAAAGCCAGCCAAGGATTGGGCTCTAATGGCTGGCCGATTCTTGTAGGTAATGTCAAACTCTGACAGCTCCACCACCCACTTAGTCATTCTTCTGAAAAGAGTGGGTCAGTGTAGGAGTTGATGTAGGGGGGAGTTGGTTAGCACTCGTACCGAATGGTCTTGGAAATAGGGGTGCGGCTTCTTGACGACCATTACCACTGCTAACGAGACTTTCTCCACAGGCTGGTACCGAGCTCGGCTGGTAACAGGGTCCTTCTAACAAAGTACAGTGGATGATGTGTGTCTCAAACTAGCACAACACTGAGAGTTGCGTCCCCAGTTGAGACATAGTGTTGCAACTCCTCGTCTTGAAGTGGTGAAGACAAGGTTGGTAATTGGGTGAGGTGTTGCTTGAGGTCTTGGAATGCTTGTTTACACTCAACAGTCCATGTGAAGTCTCATATTTTTCTTAGCAAAACAAAGAATCGTAGGCTTCGCTACGAAAGCTTATAGAAGAATCACCCAAGGTAGTTTACTGAACCGACAAACCATTGTACCTCCTTTGCGTTTCTCGGTGCTGACATCGAGAGAATAGCTTGCACCTGGTCCGTCTGGGTTCACGTCGATCCCTCTTGTACTGGTCATGAAGCCTAGAAACTTCCCTTACTTTTCCCTAAAGACGCATTTTTCTAGGTTCAAGCTCATACCTTGCTCCTTTAGGATTCTGAAGACCTCTTGTAAGTCAGCAACGTGCTCTGAAGCGTGTCAACTCATTACAACAATGTCATCTACGTAAGCTTCTATCGTTCTTCCAGCTAGGGGCTTGAATATTGAGTCTCAAGCCTTTGAAAGGATGCATCAACATTTCTTAGTCCGAAAAGCATGATGGTGTAGCAGAAGGTACCTTCCTCGGTTACAAAACGCGGTATGTGATAAGCGGTGTTTTACATACCGCAACTATGGATTATTAGCTAGTTTTGTATAGGATTATGTTATTTGTTTCTATGTAATCTGTATCATGGAGCTGTTCGAGAGAAGATTTACATACGAGATTCCAAGAGATGATACAAGCATTGGAAGCATTGAAGCATAAGAAAGAAGCTGCTGAAGACGAAGACGAAGACGAAGACGAAGACGAAGACTTGAAGGAATCAGCAGTTCAGCCTCAGATACCAAAGCCGCACCCGCGGGTCTCAAGCCGCACCCGCGGGTTTCACCTTCAGCTAAGGCCTTCGAGAAAGCTCAAGCCGCGCCCGCGGGTCTCACCTTCAGCCAAAGCCTTCGAGAAAGCTCAAGCCGCGCCCGCGGGTCTCAAGCCGCGCCCGCGGCCCTCTGCCATCCAGAACATCTGAAGAAACTAAAAACCGCGCCCGCGGCTCTCAACCCGCGGGTGCGGTTCCTCGACAGAAGAATCAAATTGATGTCTTTGCCATTTGAAGTAATTTGTGTTTAATTTTGTAACTTTCCATACGTTTTTTAGACCTTAATTCGGCTGTTACATCAGCTGATACTATATAGGTAGTGGATGATCATCCTTGATCATCTAGTCTTTGTTTTGCTTAAGTTTTTGGAAGAGTTTTCACAAACTTATGAGTTGCTAAAGTTCCTTTGTTTCACTTGGCGTTTGAAGCTTTTGGATTCAACAAGTTGTGAGTTTATCCTTTCCTTTTGTCTACTCTTTGATTGTCTCAACTCTCTTGTTTGTATTGTCGATGAACTAGATGTACTACTTTAGATTGATCACCTAAGTTAGTTGTGTCTTGTTCATATTGCTAGAGTTTGATACTTCTAGTTGAATTATCATACTTGTTGTGTAGCACAATCTATTTGCATGAACTAGTTGTGATTGTTATTAGAAAAGAGAGTTGAGTACATGTCGAGTATCCGACTAGTTGTCCATGATATTGCATGTATCTATCTATTCCTGAATACATTGCTACTTTGTTATTGAACTTTGATAGTTTCGAGGTTATAATCGAGTAAGGGTTATTAGGACTAGTTGGACTAATAACTATTCAAGAACAGGAATTAGAACGATCACTTGAGAACTTGACATAAGGATAAAAAGGATTTTATGATCAACTTGTTAATCTAATTGTGGATAATCTCTAAGTGGAACACTTCGCTTAATCTTGTTAAAACCAAGTTGACATTCGATACTTCGTATCAAAACCCCAAACCCCCCCCCCCCCCCCCCTTTGGTTACGTTTATTGGTTAGTCATAGTGATAACTTAAGAATTTGATAAACTGATTCTCTTGGGATTCGACCCTTACTTGCGCACTATATTACTTAGTTTGCATGTTAGGATTACTTGACTTGGCACACGACAAATTCGCCTCGTCAGTATGCTCTTTATTGTCGGGGTTCATCTTGATTTGGTTGTATACTGAGTAAGCATCTAGAAAGCTTAGAGCCTCATGTCCTGTAGTAGAGTCCACCAAACGGTCGATGGAGGGAAGTGGGTAGTAGTCCTCGGACAGGCTTGATTTAGATTTGTGAATTTGACACGCATAAGGCACTTCCCGTTCGCCTTCCTTACCATCACCACGTTTTCCAACCATTCGGGGTAATTCACTTCGCGGATGAACCTTGTTGCCAAGAGTTTCTTGATTTCCTCTCTTGCCCCAACTGTCTTTTCTCCTACCATCTTCCTTCGCTTTTGTGGTACCGGCTTTGTAACAGGGGTGGATCTTTGAAGAGTGAGTAGCCATTTCCCTAGGAATGCCTCTGAGGTCTTATGGTGCCCAGACGAAGATGTCTCGGGACTCAGCCAGGAGGTGCTCGATTTGTTCTTGCTCAGTGGTAGGCAGCTTGGTTCCCATGAAAAGTCTTTCCTTAGGGTCTCTGAAAGAGATGATGGATTTCTTGGAACGCCCTTCGATGACTAAGGGGACTCTTTCTCTTACTTCCAGGTCCGCCTCTTCGGTGGTTAAGCTATATTCTCTCTTTGAAGTTTCGGGAGGGTCTTCCTTCGAGTCGGGCTCTACGGTACAAACTAGTTGAGTGATGCCTTGCTCTTTAGAGTGGTGAAGTAACAGGCCCGACTCTCTATTTGACTACCCTTGGAATCTCTTACCATCTCGTTCACGGGGACTTGACCTTGAGGTGGTAGACGGAGACAATAGCTTGGAAGTTCTTCAAAGAGACCCTTCCAAGGATAGTGTTGTAAGCGGTCTTGATTCTCATTACCATGAAAATGACCCGTTCGGACCTCACGGGGCTTCCCTCGCCTTCGAGGACACGTCTAAGTCAATGCTTCCTGTCACCTTGACTTTCTCTCAGGAACCCTACTAGTGTAGCATTAGAAGGTTGTAACTCTAAAGGGGGAATCTCTAGTTGAAGGAAAGCATCCCAAAAAAGGATGTCAGCGAAGCTCCATGTGTCAACCAAAACCCTTTTAACCATCTTGGTACCGATTTGGGCATGTATAAAGAGTGGGTCGAAGTGGAGAGTGTCCAAATTGTCAGCATCCCTCTCAGTGAAGTTGATCACTCGCTCCTTGATGGGGTGCCTTGCAATATTCATCACTTGAAGTATTTTTCCGCGTAGCCCTCCTCGGGTGTACCTCTTTGCGGCTTTCATACTCGCTCCGCCTAGGCCTTGGCCTCCAAAGATAGTCCTTACATATCCATTGGTCGGAGCAAAGGTTTCATTGACTTGGTTCCTTTCTCTTTGGTTTGGTGCTTGGATATTTGCTTGCTGGGCCAGCCTTGGAAACTTCCCGGTTGGGTCCTTTTTTGTGGGGTCTCCATACCCCTTCACTCTGAAGTACTCAATTGTTATGGCGGGTGGTTTGGTGATAGGAGCAGAATTTCCCCGCAAGCTTCTAGGACTACTTCAGAACTGAGTTGTGGGGTTCCAAGCGGTTGGAAACTCCTTTTGGGTTCCCTTCGTTCTTGTTTATTCATACAATGTTGACAGTCGTTCCTCTAGGGGCCTTTTCCTGGTTGTTATGGTTGACGTGTCCCCATCCTCTACCCGACTGAGGATTCTTGGCGGGAGCAGGTGGTTGAGTGCTTAGAGGGAGGCTACTTTGGGCCGTCATTCCTTCCGCATGGATGTACGTGTTGGCCTTCTATAAAAGGGCCTTGTAAGTGGGGTGTTCCTACATGATCATTTTCACCTTGAACTCGCAAGTGTCCAGGGACTCCCTGGATGAGGGCTATCTTGGCTACGTTCTGGTAGAAGTCCCTGACTTAGATTGTCTCTAAAGTGAACCTCTTCACATATGATTCCAAGGTTTATCCCAACCTCTTCTTTATAGTGAAGATTTCATGCATCTGACTCAGTCTCTTTCTGGAGCTCCCAAAGTGAGCTAGGAAGGAACTAGTCAAGTCAGCAAAGTCGTTCACGCTTCGGGGAGGAAGATTGATCATCCAGGTTAGAGTTGCTCCGACAAGAGTGTTCGGGAAGACCTTGCACATGGTTGCCTCGTCTACCTTGCTGAGGAGCATGACATACTTGTACGTGGAGATATGGTCATCTGGGTCATCTTCTCCGGTATAGTCGCCTATGGACGGAGCCTTGAAGTGACGCTCCGATACTGACTCGAGAATTTACCTGCTAAAAGTTGTTGGACCATAGAGATTGGTGAGGAATACCTTGTTTACGGGGTGAGGTACCTCTCTGATCCTCTCTTCTTTGTAGATGGGAGGAAAGAGGGAGGCTCTTGGGCTTCCTTGATACCCATAGTGAGGCGGGCACCAATTATCTTGCCTCCTTTCTTCATAGGGGCTCTCTTCATAGAGGCTTTCCGGGTAGTACTCTTTGTCGAAGTCGGAGTGGAGCCTTCTTCTATCCATGTGGCTTCGGGAATGAGGGGACAGTTCCCCCCCTTGCTCTTCGTTCATGACTGCTCTGCCTGGAGTGATGGGCTATGGAATTCTGAATATCTTTGTTGTTAACAAAGTGGTGGTTTTGATGATACTAAGGTACGTACTCCTCGTCCATAAGCTCTTGGGGACGGTAAGTATGCCTTCTTGATGATGATGGTGGGGAGTCAGTTCTACTTGAGGGGAAAACAACGCTCCAAGAACTTGTCGCCAAATCGGCATCGAACATGACAGATGTTGTCTTAGTCGGGTGAGAGGGTTCCCGCAAACGATGCCAATGAAGGGATCGAGGTTTCACCTTCGTATTTTTATGACTTCGACGACATGCTTGCTAGGTTTATCGCGATGTTCTCCACTCCTTCACCGAACGAGTCTAGGTATGTCCTGGTTTGAGGTGATCCAATAAGGGTTCTTGATTGTCTGAGATGGTTCAGCAGCGGTCCTTGATTGTCCGAGGTGGTCCGATAACGATTTGGTCACGGTCCTGTACACAAAGCAAGTCCCAGGGGTGGCCCCAGGATCACTCATCCAACGTTCAAGTCAATATTTATTCAAAGGGAATGAATAAATGATCATCTTTCTTAAGCTTGGTTAGATCTTGTTTTAAGCTTATCCCTCCTTAATCTTTGTTTTTCTTGCTTTTTATGTCAGAGGTTTCGTTATTTTGAGTCTCAAGAATTCGACTTCCAAGAGTTCCGACCCTTGTTTCAATGTTATCTCTTGCTATTTATGGAGGATATCTAGATGAGTGTCTAGCTCAAAAAGAAAAAGAAAATTAGAAACAGAAAAGTGCCAAAAGTGGTGAAAAGTTAATCAATTGACCCATGAGAAACTCTCTATATGTTATTTTTCTATCTACAAGTATTGTTTTTTATATAAAGTGGAACTCTTCAATTAAAATATATTAAAATAAATTAATATTTTATTAATGAGAAACTTTGTGAGTCTCTCACCAATGGAGATGTTCTTAGGAACCAAGGAATGGAAATTTCCCAGTAGCTTCCTTCGTTCTTCTTCACTTGATATAGTTGTCTTCCATTGGTTTTGCTTGGAGCCCAAGTTCTTATACTTCCCCTCTCGGAGTAAGGAGACTCTTTTTTTAGTGATGGCTTTCTTTGGAGGAGAGGAGGAGCGATCAGGATAGATGTTGCTCTTGGAGTAGTGAGTGTTTCTTGTCAAGTTGGGGCGTCCTTCTTCAGGCTGGGACATCGTTCTTCAAATAGAGTAGCCGTTCTTTGAGTTGGGTTTTACGCTTCATACTGAGTTATTGTCTTCTGAGTAGGATTGTTGCCTTTGAGTTGGGTTGTTGTCTCTTGAATAGGGTTGTTGTCTTCAAGTCGGGCCGTTGCACTTCGAGCTGAGTATTTGTCCTTTAAGATAGGGTAGTTGTCTATAAGTTGGGTTGTTGCACTTCCAACTGAGTAGTTGTCCTTAAAGTAGGGAAGCTTGGTTGTCTTGACGAGTAACCTTGTTTTGAGTCGTTTCAAGGTCAAGACTCGGGGATCCGGCTGGTGTCGGGTTGAGGGCCTCTGTTAGTACACATTTTCCTCTTTTGGGCCCATCCTTGCACGTCCACATTGAAGAGTCCCCTGTCGGACTTTACCTCGTTTGGGCCTCCTTTTCTGGGCTGATTCAAGGGTTTGACCCACTCAAGTATTTGAATTTTGTTTTCAGTTTTCTTTAGCCCGAAAGTACGAGGGTGCTATTTTGGGATCCCACTCATACGTTATACGTAAATTGAGAAATCAATAAAGAGTTCTAACGTAAATTGACAAGCAAAACCCACAAACTCACCAGAGATGCACTACGAGCTACGATGGAAACGACTTAAAGGAAAAGAGATCGACAACATACAAAATACCAACAACAAAAAAGTAAATTGGGAAATAAATAAAGAGTTCCAACATAAATTGACATACAAAACCATAGAGACCGGTCACCAAGAAACAGTGGCAGAAACACCGACGACAATAGACAACGATGGGAGCACATCCAAGTAAGCACGATAAAAAAGCACCCAATAAATATATTTTTTAGGCAACTTTTGTTGAAGAGGCAACGAACATCCACTTTAGCACAAATGGCATTGAAGATGATAGTAAAAAAATACGAACTCAAACTGGCATTGAATCTGAGCCGCTACTTTAATAGAGATCGGTCACCAACCTTTCATTTTGATTTCTGCAATATCATACGGTGTGATAATTTAGGGATGCCTTCTTGTTAAGAAAGATTCCTTCTGTTTACCTGTATAAAAAATCTCATAAAATAAAATAAAATAAATTAACATGACTTCAGTTTTGTAATGTTTACTTGTATAAAAAATCTCATAAAAAATCTCTACATCCTTACAATTATAAAAGTGAAGAAGAAGTACACTTATCTTGCAAGTAATATGGTCTTGGCGGACGGTGATTGAGTGTCACCTCAGCTTTTTCCCAAAATCAAAGGTATACTGACACCAGGCCTTTTCTGCATATGTTTTTTATTTTTGTAATTGTTGGATGACTCGATTGTTGTTCACGTTTCACTGACACATTTTTGGACGGTCTGGGTTTATCTCGCTTTTTGTTGCGATTGTTTATTTTCTCGCTTCCGGATGTGAGTTTTCAATTTACAGGCCCGTATGCAATCAACGTCGCTACGTGTAAAGAAAATGCATGTGGATTTTTGGAATTTGCTTTGTGGTTTTGTGGTTTTGTGGTTTTATGGTTTTAATATTTATAGTTCATGCATGGCTCGATTATCTTCCGCGTGTCTATCCATCTCTAAGACGTATTACGCATTCACAGTGATCAAGATGCATGCCATATTGCCCTCTATCGTATTCCTCACTCAACCGATGTAAGCAAGTATAAGACATTATGTATTTCAAATGCTTGAAGTGATGAACTTCTGAAATAAGACTTACACACTTCTGTTCGCTTTCATTGAAAGAACCCAATATTTCCTTGACCTGATTGTGCATCTTGAAATTGTACCTATAAAAAAAACAATGTCTAGCTTTTGCATTGCAGTGACAAATAATTTTTGAAACTAGAATGCTCACTTTCAACCTTGCATAGTAAATAAGATATGTTTGAATAGAAAGGAGCCTAATATACAATGTTTTGAAAATCGGAGAAGCAACGTAGTAAAATCACTAACATGCTTGTGGTGTTAAATCCTAATGTGAAGATATTATCGACATAAATATAACAAAATATGTCCGCGTACGGACCAAGTCAATTCTTCTTCAGATAGAATACCTCAAGGCTTGTGCTTGCAAAACTATTTACCCTTTGCTTTTGAGTGCATTGTTTTCTTAGCATGATCCTCAATGTTCTTTTGGATGTGTCGTCTATAGAGGAGGAACTCGAATCTGGAAAGATACTATCCAAATCATTCATCAAAGCTTTTTCCCGATCAGTGCACGTTGGTGTATGCTTAACCACCTCAAACAACTGAGTCAATTGATGAATGCACCACACGTAGCTTTATTCTTTCTCTTATGACACAAATGCCTCAACAACAACATAGTTCATCCACGTTGAAGTTATTCCAATAATCTCTATGAACAACATCTCGTACCTTAGCAACATTACGTAAAGAAACTAGCTTATAATTGTAAGTATGAAAATGAGCATTTTTAGTCATGATTTATACTTACTTGTTTGGGTTGTAGGTTGCATCAATCAACATTATGTAAGGAAACACCTAAGCAGTTTTATCGACTATGGGCTTGAGAAGAATACATTTGTGATCTTATTCGTGACTTCAATACTCTTATGTCTTATTCGTACTCACCTGCGCGCTCACATTTAATCTAAGACCTTACCAACTTTCCTACCTTATTGTTCCTAGCAATCTTCACCATGAAGTTATGAGCTTTTGCAGTAGCTTTGGGCCAATCAATTGCATCTGTTCTAGAGCTGAATAATTGATCAATGTTGAAAACTTTAGATAAACTGATGAAATACGTGGCTCCTCATGCACAACAATGTCAAATTGTGGTACCGTCTTTAAAGCCAGGAAAAAGTTGCATTTCTTCAAGTTGCGACACAGATTGATATGATTGTGATACAAATTGATATGAAGTTACATTGGACCAATCCATGACATGAGAAATATGCAGTGAAGACTCATGATTGGAGACGTATGGTGGAATATCAAAATCTCAAACCAAGAGAAAATGAGGCCATCATTTTGGTCCAAAGAGATGATAGCAATTGTGGTAATTGATTGTTAAGTTATTTCAACCTTTGTATACTTGATTATTACACCTGGAAAAAAACAATAAAAAATTCATTTTTTAAGAGGTCTATTGCGGACCAGCTTGATCTGTCTGTCACAGACCAATACTTCTCATTTGTCACGGTCAAAATTGTACATATGAAAATGAAATTTCGTTCGTGACACACCTATGTTAAAGGACCGTGACAGACCGAAGTGTGGGGTTTGTGACGAACATGATTTTACCCAACCTTAAAACAAAAACAACTACACTAATCCTAAAAATCCAATCAAACAACTACACAACTCCATTTTTCAATGTATGCATACAAATATAGGACATTCAAACAAACTATTTCAGGCTCATTCATTTTCTAAAACAAATCAATTTTTTTTCCTATGCAACAACCTTTAAATATGATTTTGATCAAATAAACACAAGTCATAACTTTATCTCTTCAATTTATTAAGAGCTCTCTATTTCTACTTTGAAACATTATTACAACAACTTATATCATTTACACTTACAAAAATATTACACTAAACAAAAAAAACTCACATCATTCAAGTTGCCCAATGAGGGACCCCATTCTTAAATGTTGATATAATCAACCCAATTGGACATTGATTTTGAGATTGTGTTTGAATAAAAATGGAACATGAGTAAAAGATAGTAAAAAAATGTTGTTGTAGGGTTGAAGATGAAATTAGCTCGACCTCATTATATTATATTATAATTAATCAATGTAGTGGTTGTGAATTAGATGTAGTAGGTTTTGCTTTTCAGGTAATAGGGGTGGTTCGTCACGTACCAAGTAGGGACTCTCTGACAAACCAAGAGGGGAAATCTACTATATATCTATTAAAGCAATCATTTATTATTGCCACATGGCACATTTACATTTAATTTGCCACATAGCAACCTCTAATTTCATTTGCCACATGTCATTTTTCCTTCTTTTATTTTAATTTTTTTTAGTTATATATTAAGATAAGTATCCTTAATCTATTACTATTATTTCCTAATTTGAATATGAATCAATTACAGAACTCACTATTTCCTTAATTAAATTAAATAAAATTATATATTACAAATGTTTAAATGAATCTATTAATAATATATTTTCATTTACAAGATAGAAAAACAATGAAAATCTTATATATCAATAAAAAATATGATAATTCAATTATAATAATTTTATTTTATTACTTTTATTAATTTATTTATATTTATATCAATCACGTGTACAACACGAGAAATTAAGATAGTTGCATGTAATGAATCTCTATATAATTACTAAAGCAAAACACTATACTCATCAATAAGCTATGACACATCATCTACTCATCAATAAGCTACGCCACGTCATCATCATTTTTTTTTTCAAAAATGAAAAATTAAATATATATAATTAAAGATATATATGTTTAAAGATAATTAACCTTATTCTAATGATATCATTTCTTTAGTTGAACACAAATCAATAACAATATATTTTCCAAGATCACTATCTTAAATATATTGATATCATTTCCTTATTTTAATGTATATCAATATAAAAGATTATAAATCAATTGGAATTCATTTTATTTATATAATATTATTGATTTAAAAATCATTAAAATAAATGTAATTATATAATACATATGTGTATTTATATTAACATTATTTTTATTTGTTTATAAATTATATACATGGTTAGAAAAATCGTTGTGTAAATTCCACGCATGGCTTGGAAATAAATCTAGTCAATGAGAAAAATGGTTTGTGACATATCTTCTTCATTGGTTCATGACGAAAATTTTGGTATGTTCTAATAGAAGCGTAAATATATAATAGATTAGGTTTTTCGGGTTTGCGCTAGCCGCGGGTTTTGCGGCATTTAAATTTCATAACAGGGCGTTGAAGAATCAAATGTTAGAAGATAATGATATATTTTGGATCCACTATAGACATGTGTCGTTGGGAATAAAAATCTTCATTTTGATCAAACATTGGAAGAAATGAAAAAAATAAAAATAAAAGCAAAGTATTAAATATAGGTTATTAATATGAAAACCCTTTATTTATCTATATATATATAAAAATTGATTGCTATTTGCAGAAAGTAAATGAAACTGGTACCGCGAGGGTTTGTTGGGCTTTTTTTGGACCTGTTTTCATTAGGCCTGGTATTCTTGTTTGTCAAATCACCTTCGTTCTCACTCTCCCTTTCTGATTCTGCTACTCTTCTCAACCTTCTCCGCCTCTCCTCTCACACTGTCTTTCGGCCTCATCCCGTCATGTACACAGTTCTGCCTTTCTATAGTCTATTCCCTTTTTCGTTCCTATTGATCGCCTTCACCCTAAATTCATGATTCGTTTTTATCAATCTCGGGGCTTTCCCTTCGAAATCCCTATCAGGTGGCTTCGTATCACATATGGTGATTTGGATGGTGACACCATCCTTGGCCGTTATCACAATCCCTTCTTCCCTCGCATCCGCACCTCCGCCCACCACCGCCAACCACCGTCCCTGCGATGGAAGTCGTCGCCGTTCTCCCGAGCCTTCTCTGTCGCAGCAATGCATACGGGAAAATCTCTGGTGCAGTTCCTTCAGGGTGGAAAATCTCTGGTGCAGTTCCTTCAAGAAAGCTGATTGTGCAGCAATGCATACGGGATTTTGGTGTTATAGAGAGTTTGTGCAGCTATGTGAGTTTTCTACTGTGTTTTCTTAAGGGCCTGAGCAGCATGACATGGTTCATATTTGATTTTGGTGATTGTCTCACATGTTGTGTTTTTGCAGGCAACTCCAACAAAAAAGTAGTAACAATCCTTGCCTGTTATCAGCTTTTGTATCACCGTTGTTTGAGGTTTTATGCCTGTTTCTACTGTTGAAAGTGATCTTGCAATTTATAATACGTAGATTGAACCCTGCCAGTCCGCAAGGTTTGTTTTCTTACTCAGTTTAATTTGGTCAATGATTTATTTTTTTGCTCATAAAGTTTCCATTCAAACCATCCCATTAATGAGCCATTTAATTCCTCCTTTATGGGTACATTGATTTCTTTATTTCCTATTTCATGTATTCTATTTAATTTTGGACCTATAAAGTCAGTCTCTTTTTTTTCATTCCACTTTTCACGCTTTGTTTGTGGTTTTCCAGTTCTCCTCCATTATGGAATGTATGAGAGCTTCACTATTAGTGGGATTGCAGAGACAACTCAAACACCAAAGTTGATTCTCTCCTTGAATTCATAGTGATACTCAGTTTTTTTTTATTCATTAATTATTTGGCATTCTCATACTATCAGTTCGTTGATAAACTCACAAGGTTCATTTGTTTTGACAAAGGCTGAGTTTTTGTCTGCATCTCCTACTGTTGAAAATGAAGATAAGGACGGGATTGAGGATGTTTGCTGAAATCTTGTTTCTGTAGATGTAATAGGAGATCCTTATGGATTTAATTTGATACTTTCAACTACATTTAGCATCCAAAACTTTGTTTTCAATGCCTTGAGCCAAGCAATTTTCTATGCGGTTTATGCAAAAACAGCCCTGAAATTCCATCAATTCAATTAAAGATGAACAACGAAGCCAACTACACATAAAAAAAACATCACCAATTTCAGTTTAAGTCTAATTGTAGGTGAGTATGCAACAACTAACATATACTGTGCTATATCAAATTTTTTTTCTAATAATGCTGAGAATTTAATGTATAGATGATACAAGAAATTTTTTATCGCGACAGAAAGTTGTTTGGGTGGAGCGAATCCGATTGTGAGTGTTGATTATATCCGATCGGAATGGTGAGTTAATGCAGGTCAAAATTCTCTTACTGTTGTATTGGATTTGGATTCATGAGTATTGCATCCGATAACTATATAGAAATTATGAAGAAGAGATTATTTGTTAACCTACTTAATATAGCTTGAGAGTTTGTGCTGCAACTGGGAGCTTGAGTGTTCGTCGAGCAAGATTATCCGACAAAATAATCTTTCAATGGAATTTTCTTCTTCTGTTTGCTAAGCCCGGAAAAATCTTTCAAGACCAAGCTTGAATGAGGGTGGATTCATCAGCTAAGCCTTGCCATGGAGACAGAATGGAATTTCCTTCTTATGTTTTCCCTTAAACAAGCTTCTCTTTGTGTCATCTTTGCCTCTAGATTCAATTAACTTTACAAGAGATGATTGGGAGTTGCATGGTTTATATTTCTATTGTTCAAACTCTTATTCTATCTACATTCTACATAAAGATAGACAAAAAAAGAATACAAGGCCTGAATACATCACGTATTAGTAAGCTAACATTTCAGAATTACATATATGGCTGGTCCAAATGTATTTATTAGAATATGGAAAGTTATTGGTTGCTATAATGAAGCAATTGGACCATCAATACCGGATTGGACCAAATGTTGTTGCTAATTTTAATTTGTTAAATATAATAAAGTTTGGAAGAGATTCAGTTTATTGGTTGCTACAATGAAAATGTTTGATTTCTAACTACACTCTTGATCATTGAATCTTCTGCAGGATATTGAAACTGAAGCTCAAGCATGAATTTCGTAAGAATGATTTGCAGTTTCTTTTCCATTCTTATTAAGTCAAGAGGTGAAATAATTTGGTATTGGTGAGTCCGGAGGAATACACGATATGCTGCTGATACTTCTTTTTACTTCCTTATTTGCTACAATGTCGCTTTATTTACAAGTGTAACAAAAACAATGGTCAGGTGCAGCTTGCTGACAAGGTCACAGTTGTTTGCGCTGGAATGGAGGGCGTATATTTTACTAGACTTCATTTGTGAGTTTTGTAGATGTAGATCTGTTTTTATATCTATTTGTTTGGTGCTTCATGGTATTTCTGATATTCTGCTTGCTGCAACTTTCTATGCCCTCTTTTTGTTGAATACTAATATTATAACTCTAATGGTTGTTTGAATATCAGGTTTTAGATTGATGATATGACTAATCAATATACATTTTTAAAGCTTATTAGAAATTTATAGTTAATTTCATATCAAAGACCATGCAGTTGTGGAAGATAGAGATAATTATTTTTCCTTCGTTCTCTATGCCGGCATGTGCAGAAATGTGCTTAAAATAATCTTACTGCTTATTAGCCATATCATCATGCTGCAACTTACTATGCCGACATCTTTACGAAAAGGTGCAGAAATGTGCTTGAGATAATTTTACAGACTGACCAATAACTATCTAACATCATGGCTCAAGTGAAGAGACTCATTGGTTGTACATACTGTTGTTGACTATCCACACAGGAGCAACCCCTAAATCCTTCTCTAACTTCAAATAAGATACTACTAAATTAATAAGAGTTATAGAAGGTTCCTAAGTGAAGCATAATACAAATATAGCTTACTTGAAGAAACTCAAAATAACCAAGTCCATCATCATTCCAGTACATCCAAACATCACCAAAGTGTCCAGGCCTTTCCTCCCATGGTCCAACTGTTTCTTTCCAACGAAAAGCATTTCTTAGCCACTCTCCTTTTATTCATAATATTTATTAAAACGATTGTCAAAATATTTCACTATTTTAGAGAAGTCAATAACGCTGCTGACTTTCTAGCCAATCCTGACATTAGCACTCATTTTATCAAGATCACCCTCCAATGGAAACTAGATCGTACAATATATAGCGCCTTACTGGTGTTAGCTCAATTCGGCTTTGATCAAAGGTTCCACATACTCAAGCTTTATCTGTGTACACATCTGTTTCATAGGTTTGTGCGTGAAATTAGTAGAAGTTCAGTTGCAATCTTTTACCTCAAACAACCATTAACAAAAACAACCTAAAAAGAATCAAGAAATCACCTTGGTTATGTGATAGGTGTTTGTAAAATCAAGCTCATCGGGTGGAATATCATACACATGGACTTCACGTCCTTATTGCCGATTGCATATTATGAAGTCCAAACAAAACAGTGAGAATTACAAACAAAATTAGACCTCGGAGAGGTATACATAGGAGACAATGAGGGGGTGAGGCGGAGAGGCGGTGAGGAAGTGAGACGGCCAGCCGGTGAGGCAGTCAAGACGTGAGGACCGAAGAATAGCCGGAAAATAGTTGAATTAGTTGGTGAGAAGGATGTGGATTTGGCCGACAAACTATAACAGGCCCAGATAAAATGGTCCAAGATTCGAAACAAAAACGGCCTGGTACCAAGCCCGGTACCGGTTACATTTACTTTCGTTCGTCCAATTAAGGTCGCACATGATGCTTTTGTTGAATCCAGTGGGGCTCTGAATACAATAACAACTTCTCTAATGAAAGTTGCAAATGATATACGCCTGTTAGGAAGGTACTTTGACTTAGGCAATAGTCTTCCTATCTTAGAGTGTTCAGTTTGAATCTTTTGTTTTTCAGCTTCTTAATGTATTTTTTCCATTCAGTGGTCAAAGGTGTGGTCTTGGTGAGCTTATTCTTCCAGAAAATGAACCAGGAAGCATATAATGCATGTAAGTAATGTCCTCATTTAACCTAAGGTCCTTTGGTTTAGATATATAGTTTCATTCACTAAATATGAGGTTTTTACAGATTACAAATTGAGCTCCTGCCTATAGCTTAGTTCCTCTTCTTCATGTACATTTGATATGCTTTGTTTTCCTTCATCATAAATGTTCCAGACAAGTATATTGTGATCTTATGTTTTTAATTGGATGTGTTAACATGTCAATTACTGAATTCATACAAATGCTAGGGCAAAAGAATTGGGTTTAACTGATTAATTGACGCCCAAAATCGTGTCAGCTCTATAAATGAAATTATATTGACTCTCACAAGGACCTTAGTGGTCAATTGCATTTTTTATATGGGCTTCTCAAAGAATGGTGTTAATGTGGTATCTCCACTTGAGTAGGTCCGTGATATGCAGAGGCGGATCTAAGGGGGCTGTGGGTGCGGCTGCCCCCACGATCCTCCGACAAACACCCTAGTATTATATACGAGTCTCCGGCCAAAAAAAAAAATTCATGGAAAAACAGTGTCTGCTTAGTGAAGCGTTGAAGAAGACGACCTAAATTCTATTGTTAATACCCATTTACAAAAACGATGACGTTTTGGAGCTCATTTTTTAATAAGAAAACTCAATAAATAAATAAATAAAAGATAGAAGAAAAAGGGGTCTTTCCTTCTCTGCAAATCTGTCTCTGCCGCCTAGGGTTTTGTCGCCTTTTTCTGCTGCAATTCCTTCGTATACTCCACCTTAAAGAAATAGCCACCACTCCACCTCAAAGAAATAGCCAATGCCATCACTCCACCCAATTTGCTCCACCAAATCATTTATTAGGTTGATTTGACCCAAGTAAGTACTCTCTCCGTCCCTTTTTTATGTTCTTATTTCTCATTTTTGGTGTCCCAATTTGATGTTTTCATTTCCATTTTTAACCACAAATCTTTGTCAATATATCCTCATCGAAACCCATTAATTTCCCCCAAAACCACAACAATCCAAAATACACTTTAAATTTTCTCTCTCCTATTATTTTCTCACTCAATCTTAACCCTTTAATTTCTCTCTCTCACCATTTTCTCATCCCAATACACTCTCTCTCCTATTTTCATCCCTCTCTCTCCTCTCTTCTCTTCTCTCCTTCATTCTCGTGCAAAGAAGGAACATGAGAACATAATTAAGGGACGGAGAGTGTTTTTTTATCATATGTTTTTATTATCCTCTTTATAGTTTGTAGAGTAGGAAGCAACAATTTTTTATCATATGTTTTTTATGTTGCTATTTTTGTAAACCTCGCTTGATTATACTTTTTAAAATTTATAAATTTTTAGCCCCAAATTATTTCGTTCTAGATCCGCCACTGGTGATGGGGATCAAGTTTTTCCGAAAACCTATATCTTATCGATATCATGTGACATTTTTTTCCCAAATTGTCATGTTTGGTGGTTGCATTGGCTCATCAATTTCATATTTGCAGTTTCAAGATATGTTGACCAAAGCATTGTTGTGTCTCAAGCGTTGTTAAACAAGGCATTGTTGTGCATCTACTTTCAAGTGTTCATAGTGCAATGAGAATGTGTTGTTCTTGATTTTTTTTTTTGCCAGCTTCGAGGTGGTTCTTCATATCAAGGGACAGTTATATCAATGGATCCAAACAAAAGTACTTTTGTTTTACATTCTGAAATCACCAAGGTAATGTAATTTTAACAACGGTTTCTCTTCACAAACATGTATTAGTTTTACCAAATTTTGAGGTGTTATTTTGGGAATGATGGGTAAAGTAGTTACCTTATATAATGCAAGGAGAAAATCTTTCGGTTAGATTACTTATCAGAATATGAACTATCTCATTTCCCCCCTATAGATAGATATGTGAAATGGTTTCTACTGTGAACTAACTCTACACTAAGTTTCTACTATCTAATCAACAAAATTTATACCAAGTTATTAAATTTCTAATAATGTTGTTAAATTTCAAGCTTATGGAAAATTTAGTTAAATTCGCAAAATTTGTCTATCGAATTTGCTTCCCCCAAGAAAAGGTTTATTCTTTTTTCACTCCCTTTTCATCTATGTTGATGCTTCCTACTATTGTCTTTTAATTTTCTTAAGCTTGATTCCAATTAGAATCTGCTTGATCTTCGTCGCTTTGCTCAATCCTCTTTCCAATAAAGCTCATCCGTGTGCTGCTTTGACCTTATTTTTCTCTTTTTGTTGTCATATTGTGGTAGTTAGAGTTTATGATTGAAGAGTGTGTTTCTTATTATAATTTTATGGGTCTAAATGAATTAATTGTATTTCGGAGTAAGGAATAAATTGAAGCTAAAAAAGTTATTTATTGGTTTCTCATTATGGCAATTCAATCAAATTTCATAACAAATTGAGACGGTCCTTAATTATTGGTTTCTCATTCATAAATCGAGAAAGGTTTCTGATTTTCTTTTTCTATTTGCTCAAATATTTATATTTGTAGTTTGTAATGTTTCCAAATGGAAGTGCCTACATATACTAAGTCATATTCATTGCAATGAATGACTTGAATAAGATATGGCTACTTAACTCTTGCTCTTTTTTATTTGTGATGCATTCTACATCTTGAGTAAGAACGGAAACCAGAAACTAAAGGACAAAGTGTATGAATTGCAAGAGGATGAAGAATCATTATTGGTAACAATAGAAGAACGGTCACAAAATCATAGTCTGAAGTAGGAACACTTACCACAAAGAGGAATGAGAATGTAAAGTTGATAAAGGGACTACAAGATAAAGTTGAGAACCTATTCGAGAGTATGAGATCATCCAAGGATAAAATATATAACCCTTATAGGAAACTTTGATTGATTCAAATTTCCTTCAATACATGGTTTAGAAAAAAGTCTCTCAATATGACACTTCTATAAAAAAAACATAGTGCAATCACCGTTATAATCGTAGAATCGTATGTAAAATCAAAATCTTGTGTATTCTTAGCCACATGATAGTCCTAGCTGGAGAATTTATAACTGTGATGTTATCTCCTTCGAAAATAACATTATTACATTTTAATTTTAAAGCTAATTTTGTAGCCATCAGGAAGGCTATTGCCTCTGTTTGTAATGCAGATGCAGAATTAATATGTTTATTGTATTTATCCAGGATAATCCCGTTACTATCCCTAGCAATACATGTTATAACTGAATGTGAGTTATATTTAAAAGAACCATCAAAATTAATTTTAATCCAGTCTGTAGGAGGAGTAATCCAATTTTTATTTTGAGCTTTAACTCTATTTCTTTTGTTTTTTGATTTTGGTCCCTTGCAACAAGACATGGAGTTTTCCCATTGTTTGAATTGTGAAAAGACGCTTATAGCCACACCTTCTTGTGATATAGACTCTCCTCTAAATATAATTGCATTTCTATGTAACCAAATTTGATGCCATAGAAAACATAAACTTTCCATTTTATAAGTGATTTTTGTCTTTAGCTTTTTAATCGTTGAACCTTTCCTTTGTTTTGTTGTTTTTTGTTTTGAATAAAGTATTATTTGTGGAACTCTGTTATATGTGGCACTCATGTTTTTTCCAGTATTTGTACATTCCGTTTTATCAAGAATTAATTCTAGTGGTACGTGTGTTGGCTTTATTACTAAACTGTATATGAGTCCTATATGAGGTAGGTAACTTCAATCATGTGCCAGTTTGATTTTTTTGGTAATTTGCACACCATATCATCCAGTAGTGACAGAGAAGTTGATGAGGTGATTTCTAAGGCCATAAAGAGGGTTGGCAAGGAAGGTGTGATTACAGTCCAAGTAAGTTGTTCCCCCTACAATAAACTGTTGGAGATTGGAAGATCAGTATTGTGCCTTGATCTCTCATGAAAACTATTCTGATCTACGATCTTGGTTCTTATTTTTCTGAATGGTTGGCTTTATTTATGTTCCCTTTTTTAATTTGTCATGGTTTAGTACTTAACTAACACTTTGACTTTTGACTTTTTCCCCCTAGGTTTGATAGACATTGTATATTGAACTAGAATAGGAGATGAAGCTTAACATTGTAGCGTTTGCCTCTTAAGTTGGTGAAAATGATGTTCATTGTTCTACATGCCTCTTGAATTCACTCATCTGAAGAGCGGAATAGGTTGAACTTCGAGGCATGGCTTGGATTGCGCACCATCAAGGATTAGTATGTACTCTAGCCTTTACTAAAATTGGTTGCTATCCTTTCTTTTTAATTTATTTTTCTCAAATAATCTTTGTTCTAAGTTCATGGCAGTAGGAAGCATACTACGTAGAACTCCAGTTTTTCCTTGCATTTGGTTAATATGATGCAGGTATTTACCGGAATTCTTACCTCTAGAGTCTTTGAACTTCATCTGATATGAGAATTTAATTAAGTGTCTAACAGATTAGAGCTTTCTTTGGTATTTTGAAAAAGTAAGTGATTGCCTCTTGATTGAACTCCTAAATTTGATTAAAAAAATACTCAAATTTTAGTAAACGTTGAGTACTAATATGCAGTTCTTATCAAGTACATCCTCTTAATTTTAGTTGATTACTTCCCTAACCGTGGTGTATTTCCTTCAACTTTCTTAAGGTAATCCTTTTTGGTTCTCCATTTGTATGTTTTTTTTATTACATGTGAAAATGCTTTTAACATTGAACCATGTAGTGCATTTTCAGAAATATGGAAGGTGATTAAACTTTGCACATTCTTCCTTTTAGTTATTTGATTAGACAAGTGAACCACACATGCATCATCTATGATACCCTGAATCACTCATATCCAAGGAAAAAGTCTTTCTTATATTCCATTGAATATCAGGTTGTGGTTTTTCTCCACAGCTTTACCCAGATTTTTTCCTCTGCATTAATTAGCAACTAGCAATGTTATTATTCGTTACATCAGAAAAGACTTTGTTTTCACCTTTAACATTACACGACCTCCTTCAGCTCTCATATTATATGGTGCAAAAATTCAAACCTACTGTTTTTTGCATATGAATAATATACTAATACAATGTTTTGTTGTATATAAATGTGTAATGAGATATGCTTTTTTATTGGTAGTTATTTTCATGTTTCTTTTAAGGACAAATAAAACTTATTTGGTTACACTGTGGATGTCTTCTTGACATGCGACGACGAGAGGCTCTAATTTGTTGCATTGATGTCATCTAAAAGACGCAAACTACAACATTTTTGGCTTCAGTTGGCTCATAGGATTAGATATTAAGGGGATTACCATTGTTGGCGTTGATGGTGTAGGCTATTATTTCAATGTTATGGCATTGTATGACATGTATTATAAATTATTATTCTTAGTTGTTTTATATTGTATATCCGAACTCGCCGAATATGAATATTTTTATACAAACAAAAAAAATTCATTACCTCTCTATATTTTGCTCCAATTCTACTCTGATATTGTTATATTTTAAATAGAAGTAGTGAAAATTAATATCAAAATTTTCAGATATTGTGAAAAGGATGTGTTTCAGTGTGAGGTAGGATGATGCCACATTTTTGTAATTTTTAGTATTTTTTTGGCATGAATAATGGTTGGTCAAGTGATACAATGAGCAAGCAACTAGATATTTTTTCTTCACTGGTATTTCCAATATATAAACTTTTATATAAACTTTGTATGTTATTTTTCTTGAATTGGTTTTCATATGTCACATCAAGATTCAACTGCATGGATATCAAAGCATGTAGATCATGTGTTAACCTATTGGGAGAGGCAACTGAGGTTTGTTCAAGCAGATTGTGTGTTACGAGTAACAATATCTCCAAGAGATCTATAACTGTACCATTAGGCACTATAAATGATCATCTACAACCCTTTTAGCCTTTTAAATATATAAACGACTTTAAAATTCTCTTGAATTAGATATTGTCAAAGATACTTGAGCAATCAACTATGCTATTCAATGAAACCAAAACACAACATGATGATAGTATTTCAATATTTCAATACTATAATATGTATTTTAACTTCAGACTCCGACAATAAATTGAGTAAAAAAAAGTTCAATGGATTACGGATTAACATATGTACATATATACAGTAAATAGTCGAAGCATGCATAGAGCATATTGTACTATTTTTTTTTACTAATACACATTAATCAAAGTTCAATTTTGCAAAATCATAATAGTATTTGAATGTTGAATCAATACTCATGTCCTTGGTAAGAGAATCCTTACAACTTAATAGGCAATTTATTTATAGATTACTATATTATGGTCAATGAATTCTTATTCACATGATGTTCATTATTCGAGATCAATATTATACTTAATATATACATATCCATGTTGTCAATACTATAGTCATTAATGTTGCATTAATATTATTTATTTAAGAACTCTTTTTCAGGTATATTATAAAGAAGTGGTAGATCTGTCACCTAGATGTCAACTTTGCCCTAGAAGTTTTCCTGTCTTTTGGAGTCAGATTACCTGTTTACCTTCCTATTAGTATAAAATTTGACTCATATATTCGTAAAACTATGTTGACAATTATTTTTATGCAGATGTAGTTGATTTCTAAAGTGACTAATCCTTCTATTGTGGATTACCAATGACTTCTCTTTTTCCTCCAAAAGAAGTCATTAGGTGTTCTGCCATTTTCATGATTGATTACGTTTATAAATCTAAATTTGTTGAGATTACGTTGTAATATTAGAAGATTAAGAATATGATTAGCCTCAATCTAATTTTGGGACACATATTTAACAATATTATACAACATACAAAATTCGTACCCGAATCTAGTATTTATAGTAAGATCTATCTTATATATTAAAGTTGAGCCTTTTAAAGCTCTTAGAGTGATTTTAGGCTTGGATTGTTACACAATTATTATAATTATTAATTTCAATTATTAATAGATTGGATAATTATATTAAAAAATAAATCTTAAAAAATTATCATTCCTTTCAACAACAAATGTACAAGATATTTTATTGAGAATAAATATTATGTTGAAGGTTAGTATATATTCTTACGATAAAATTAGGATTATTTTTGATAATAAAAATTAAGTCAAGCTACCTACATAACCTCTCCACTCTCCTCCCATCTCTTTCTCCACTCTTCACTCTTCTCCACTTTCGTAGCAGGGCTAGTCGGAAGGGGCGCCCCGCTACCCTTGTTGTTCGAAGAAACCAGGCGACGATCCACGCCTCAGTCGGAAGAAGAGGTGGTGCTGCCCTTGTGGTTTAGATTTCAATTGCATTCTTCATTTATTGTGCTGTGATTCGCTTGATTTTTATGAGTAATTGTTGATCAGACAAGCAGGATTCTGAATTTACCTAATGTTATATGTCAATCTTGATTCTATCTACTCTTTTTCTTTGTTTTCATATATTCAAATATACTCCCAAATCTCTTTTTTGCATCTTGAGAGAAAATGCAAGATATACTGCCACACACCATTGGCACTACTTAGTCTACAACTGATCCCACAGTTACCTCATATACAAATCTGAGTTCTAAATACATGCTGAGAAAAAATGCAAATAGATAATGTCAGCAGAAGCAAATGACACGATCACAGACTATAACTGGACAGAGGAAAGCGAAGTGGCTAACTTAGTAGCCTTGATAATTTCATAGCAGCCATTGTTTGATAACAATCGGCTTCAGGTTGTTTCAGTTGCCGGATATATACAGGTTTGAATACTATCAGTTGTGTCTCTCTCTGGTAAGATTGTTTCAAATGTCCGTTATATTCAAGTTTGAGTTGCTCGAGTTTCGGTTTGAATCCGGACTAATCTATTCCGATATACGCAGTTCAGCCCATTTTTGAATCGTGTTTGATTCGTATTCCGGTGAGTTTCAGATATTCATTTTTTCTTCTTTTTCAGATATTGGTTGGGTCTTGATTTGGGTGGTAATTGGTTCAAATTTTTCCACCTCTAATGTTAACTGAACCAATGTCTTCATTGCCTATTTTTTTGTATATGGGAATCGAAAATCATCTTGTGACTATTTTTGTATTAAAACATTGTTGGAGGCGTTTCTTATGAGTGGGTGACATGTACGGAGTAGTAAATTAAGGAGTTTGTTCGATGTGGCCATTATATAGTTAAATACTCCTATCTGAGCAAGTGACATTACTTATATGTCCTTATATTTATCTTGCAAGTGTTGTAAATCGTTGAATGAAAGTGAAAGAATCCTACTTTAGCAACTTCTTTACCCTTTAGAGGTATTGTAACATTCTTGTAATCAATATTTAGAATAATTTGTTCTCCTTGATTTCTCCATTTCGTTGTCAATATTTCGTTGTCAATATACTCCCAAAAACTTCTAATCTATGCTTCATTTCCAAATAAACTTTAGAGTTTTTTTTTTGCAAAACACTTTAGAGGTAATCATTCTCTCGGACTTAGTATTGTGTTGATTACAATGCCAAGGGGTACTTATTTATGTTCCCAAAAATTTATAATCTACTAGATTTTACTCCCCCGTGCTATAAATTTAATTAATATTTGTAATATTTTCGATATATCTAATTAGTATATTAATTTGAACCTACAATCATATCTTTTTAATATTAGTTATATATAATAATGATTTTTGTCTAAAATTTATCTTTTGTCAATATCTTTTTTATTATCTTGTTAAATATATTTAACTAAAGATAGATTTGGAGGTTTGATAGATTTGTTAAAAATCTATCTTGCTGAAGGGCAAATCGGTTGGGAGATATGATTTTATGGTGTTTTGATTACTTTTCAAGGAATTATGAAATAGACCCTTATCTTTTTGATTTGTGGCAAAAATGTCTTTATCAAATTCTATGAAATTACTGTAGTTCCATATCCCTAATACATTATATATTTATATTTATGGGGCACATTTGAATACTTAAAATCTTTTATTTCAAAACAATGGCGTGCATAGATGGATGACCATTCCATCTACATACGGTATCGAGTACGTGTATAGTATTTAGCTTATTCTATAATTGAGATAATATTTTACAATAATATATTAATTTTTGTATGTTGGTGCGAGATCACGTAGATGGTTTAACATATCTTTTTACCACTTACTCAAAGTATGTTTTATTTTTCCGAGGGATCAAACAAAGTCTCAACTAAAAATATATTATTATGATTAATATCTTTGTGAATATATTGGATTTTTTCGGTGCGCCAAGCAAAAGCTCAAAGCTCAGCCCAAGATGAATATCATGGGGGAATATCTTTGTGAATATAATGGATGAATATTTTTCAACCACCCCAAAAATTATGTATACTAGTCCCTCCAGCCCGTGCTACGCACGGGCCAAATGAATTTTAATAAATAAAAAATTAGAATTTTATAAATATGAATTAGTAGGCGTAATATTTATATTGTCTTGTATGGTTAACTTATATTTTACTTTGAATCTTGATTATAATTTTTTTAATTTATTATTGTGTTCAACTATTTTGTTATATCTTTAAAAAGAATGAAAGATAATTTGAAAAATTAAATAATAATGTACATAAACATACTAAATGCACACTAGACACTATAATATATAAGCTTCAACTTTAATTGTTTAGGAGAAACCAATAAAAATGTTTTTAACTTTTACCAGAAGACCAAAATGTATATCAAACATTTTTTTTCATTGAAGTTAAGTTAATTCAATAACAACATGACACATAATAAAAGTTTCATGTACGTTGCAAAACATTCCTCTTCGACTTTAGAAAATATTTAATTGAAAAGGTAATTTTGTTGTTTTTTGTTTATAAAATTTAAGTTGGGATTCTTAATTTTTTATTGACTTAAAAGTTTAGATCAATTTTATCTAAAGTAAAAATATGGGATTATTTTTTATTATTTCGTATTATATTATATAAATTTAGGTTACTACTAAAGAATGTACCTTTGTAGGATATTTTGTTATTTATTGTCTAATGACAAAATAATTACATAATTCTATTTTACCATAGGAGAAATATTGAAATATATAAAAATTAATTTTTTTTACCGTCAAATCTAACTGTTGAAGTTCTTTGTCATTATTCAGCTAGAACTATGAACATTCAAGTAGATTTTTAAACAACATTTCCATCTTCAGCTTCAACTATTCACCTTCAACTCTAGTTTCAACTACTTATTCAGTTACAACTACTATTCCATCTCAATAAACCAAACGGAGCCTTAAAAATATAATAGAAGAGATCTAATATATAAAAAAAATGAAAGGATATGTAAAGTTTTTTTTAATATAAAAAAGGTATATATGCAAAGGAAAAGATATGAAAATCTTCAAGAGTATTTTTTATCAATTATAAATCTTAAAAAATATAATTTGTTTATTTATTATATTTACACAGACTTATCATATCTAAAAATATAGTAATTTTATAAAATTATAAAATATTTTTATAATTGAAAAATAATTATAATATTGCCTATACTATATTTTTAAAGATTAGTTGTATTCAACTAATTTATTATATATATATTATGATGACTATGATATGATTTATTTCATTCAACTTTAATAATATCAAAATGAATGTTTTATATTGTATATTGATGTATGGTAATATAATAGATTAACATAGTCTTTTTTAATCTATAAACAAATTGTGTACATTTTATACAACTTTTCAGAAAACTGCTATAAAAATAAGTTTTTATTATATAAAAATATGGAGCTTTTTTTCAGTAGGCTAAGCAAATGCTCAATATCTATATTGGGTGAATATTTTTCTCCTATCCAAAAATTATATATTATGATATGATGATATATTATGATGATTATAATAATATGGTTTTTTATATGCTTGTAGAAGATTATTTGATTGTGATTTGAGTGTATCATGGGATATGAATTCATAGCATATTTATAAATGATGGAATTATTTTTTTTCCTTTTTAAAATATATTATTTTATAGGATAAGATTGTTTATTTAACTTTAAATATGTCTAACTAAAAAAGGTGTATGTATTTAACATTGAATTTTTTTAGTAGGCTAATAAAGAATATACTTTTTTCCTTTTTTTTTTTAATATCTCTAGAAAACATAAAATTCATGAACAAAGGATATAGTAACATATTGTACAATATAACGGTATAAAAAATATTATTTTATCAAATTTAATATAACTTAAGTATGTTATTGCAAAGATGTATGTCGTATATTTTAACTTTCATTCAACTTTAACAATATCAAAATATATGTTGTATATTGTATATTGATGTATGGTAATATGATATATTAACATAGTCTTTTTTAATCCAAAAACGAATTTTGTATATTTTATACAACTTTTCAGAAAACTGATATAAAAATAAATTTTTATTATATAAAAATATGGAGCTTTTTTCCAGTAGGCTAAAAAAATGCTCAAAAATTATGATGAATATATTGATGAAGGTCGTTGTGAATATATTGGAGAAATGCCTAGTAACGATAACGATATAGTGTCTCTAATATCTATATCGGGTGAATATTTTTCTTCTATCCAAAAATTATATATTATTATATGATGATATATTATGATGATCATGATAATATGTTTTTTTATATACATGTAGAAGATTATTTGATTGTCATTTGAGTGTATCATGAGATATGAATTCATAGCATATTTATAAATGATGGAATTATTTTTTTTCCTTTTTAAAATATATTGTTTTATAGGATAAGATTGTTTATTTAACTTTAAATATGTCTAACTAAAAAATGTGTATGTATTTAATATTGAATTTTTTTAGTAGGCTAATAAAGAATAAACTTTTTCCTTTTTGATAAGATTTTTATCTGATAATATCTCTAGAGAACATAAAATTCATGAAGAAAGGATATAGTAACATAATGTACAATATAACGCTATAAAAATATTATTTTATCAAGTTTAATATAACTTAAGTATGTTATTGCAAAGATGTAATGTAATCTCCAACTACAAGATGACAATCTATGTAGTGTAAAAAATATTATACCTAATATATTTTATTATCTTTTTTCAACTAAAATATTTTTCAATATATCTTATAGGTTTGATATTTTTCCAATTATAAAAAGAAATATTTTCTTTTTAATATTGGACTTTTTCTCGTTGGGCCAAGCAGAAGCTCAATCCAAGATGAATATATTGATAAACAACTTTGTGAATATATTGATGAATATCGTTTTTAAAATACTAAGCACGACAATATTTTTTCAATTATATAATCCTTATAAAAATAATTTCGTTTTTAAATTAATAAAAGATAAAATCTTTATTGGGAAATAGATTGATGTAGTTTCTTAAAAGATAATTTTTTATTTAAGCATAATAGATTTGTTTGAAAAAAATATGTGGAATAATTTCTTAAAAGATAATCTTTTATTTGATAATAATATATTTGTTTGAAAAATATAGGTGGATTTTTTTTAAAAACTTATGAACTTTAATAATGGACTTTTTTCCGGTGGACCAAGCAAAAGCCCAACCAAGATGAATATATTCATGAATATCTTCATGAATATCTTGTGTAAATATTTTTCAACCACCTCCAAAAATTATATCTTTGTGAATATATAATATACAAATATCTTTAATAACATATTTTTCCCATTTTATGATGAATATTTCGTTTATAAAAGTATTACATTTATAAAATACTAAGCACACAAATATTTTTTCAATTATATAATCCTTATTAAAAATAATTTCGTTTTAAAATTAATAAAAGATAAAATCTTTATTAGGAAATAGATTGATGTAGTTTTTTAAAAGATAATCTTTTATTTAATAATAATAGATTTGTTTGAAAAATATATGTTGAATAGTTTCTTAATTGATAATCTTTTATTTAATAATAATAGATTTGTTTGAAAAATATAGGTGGAATTGTTTTTAAAAAAATTAAACTTTAATAATGAACTTTTTTCCGGTGGGTCAAGCAAAAGCCCAACCCAAGATGAATATATTCATGAATATCTTCATGAATATCTTGTGTGAATATTTTTCAACCACCCAAAAAAATTATATATATTATGATTATGATTATGATATGATGCTTCATTTCCAAGTAAACGTTAGAGGTTTTATATTTATCCTCTGGGATTTAGCATGTAGATAGATGGATAATACGTATTTTATGATCTCATCTTGAAGTGTACTCTAAATTTATGTATTTTATGATCTTCTTTGTGAAATACGTATGATATTGATTTTGTTGAGCATTTCTTTATACGAAATGAGTGCTGTGTAAAATGAATTTTTTTCTGAAATGGGCTTTTTTTCAAAAAAAATTCCCGACGTAGGCTCGTTTCAAAACAATTTCCCAAAATAGGCACTTATTTCAGCTTCGGAATTTTTTTACGTGTGAGAGACGCTGGTTGAACCAGCGTCTCTCCTCCGAAGCTGAAGCTATTTTTTTTTGATTTTTTTATGTATAAGAGACGCTGGCCGAACCAGCGTCTCTTATACATATTTTTTTTTTAATTCCCCGTGTAAGAGACGCTGGTTCAACCAGCGTCTCTTACACGTAAAAAGTTAAAAAAAAACAATTATTTGTATAAGACGCTGGTTGAACCAGCGCCTTATACATCTTTTGTTAATTTTTTTTTTTTCAAAGTTATATATATATATATTATTACACATGACTTACTCGTGTTTGGATGGCTCGTATGGGCTCGTTTGAAATCGGAATCGATCACGACCGATTTCGTTGGGTCCGTATTGATCCCATCTTTCACCAGATATGTCTCTCGCTCGATTCTGATTTCGAACGAGCCCATACGAGCCACCCGAACAAGCGTAAGTCTCGTGCGTACCTTCTACTGTAAATGGATATTTACAATTCGTTCCTCCATATCACGCGATGAGAGACATATCTGGTGAAAGCTTGGATCAATACGGACCCAACGAAACTGGTCGTGGTCAATTCCGATTCCGAACAAGCCCATACGAGCCATCCGAACAAGCGTAAATCTCGTGCATACCTTCTTTCACCAGTTCGGAATCGGAATTGACCACGACCAGTTTCGTTGGGTCCGTATTGATCCCAGCTTTCACCAGATATGTCTCTCATCGCGTGATATGGAGGAACGAATTGTAAATATCCATTTACAGTAGAAGGTACGCACGAGACTTATGCTTGTTCGGGTGGCTCGTATGGGCTCGTTCGAAATCAGAATCGAGCGAGAGACATATCTGGTGAAAGATGGGATCAATACGGACCCAACGAAATCGGTCGTGATCGATTCCGATTTCAAACGAGCCCATACGAGCCATCCGAACAAGCGTAAGTCTCGTGCGTACCTTCTACTGTAAATGGATATTTACAATTCGTTCCTCCATATCACGCGATGAGAGACATATCTGGTGAAAGCTGGGATCAATACGGACCCAACGAAACTGGTCGTGGTCAATTCCGATTCCGAACTGGTGAAAGAAGGTATGCACGAGATTTACGCTTGTTCGGATGGCTCGTATGGGCTTGTTCGGAATCGGAATTGACCACGACCAGTTTCGTTGGGTCCGTATTGATCCAAGCTTTCACCAGATATGTCTCTCATCGCGTGATATGGAGGAACGAATTGTAAATATCCATTTACAGTAGAAGGTACGCACGAGACTTACGCTTGTTCGGGTGGCTCGTATGGGCTCGTTCGAAATCAGAATCGAGCGAGAGACATATCTGGTGAAAGATGGGATCAATACGGACCCAACGAAATCGGTCGTGATCGATTCCGATTTCAAACGAGCCCATACGAGCCATCCAAACACGAGTAAGTCATGTGTAATAATATATATATATATATAACTTTGAAAAAAAAAATTTAACAAAAGATGTATAAGGCGCTGGTTCAACCAGCGCCTTATACAAATAAATTTTTTTTTAAAAACTTTTTACGTGTAAGAGACGCTGGTTCAACCAGCGTCTCTTACACGGGGAATTAAAAAAAAAAAAAACTGTATAAGGCGCTGGTTCAACCAGCGTCTTATACAAATAATTGTTTTTTTTTAACTTTTTACGTGTAAGAGACGCTGGTTGAACCAGCGTCTCTTACACGGGGAATTAAAAAAAAAATATGTATAAGAGACGCTGGTTCGGCCAGCGTCTCTTATACATAAAAAAATCAAAAAAAAATAGCTTCAGCTTCGGAGGAGAGACGCTGGTTCAACCAACGTCTCTCACACGTAAAAAAATTCCGAAGCTGAAATAAGTGCCTATTTTGGGAAATTGTTTTGAAACGAGCCTACGTCGGGAATTTTTTTTGAAAAAAAGCCCATTTCAGAAAAAAAATTCGTGTAAAATAGCATAATATTAATTTCATTCAAAAAAACGTATACAGGTACTACCGAAAGAATGTTAAAAGCACCAGAAAAAAACTCCAATAACCTGTTGCTCACTAACTGAGGTGAAACCACCCTAATCGACATCCCAAGTGATTTGCTTGTTCCATTAATTGATTCTGAAAATTATAGACTTTTCTTGTTGCTTTCGGCCTTTTGTGGTTACACTGACAGATGCTTATAAGACTAGTTTTCTAATTCGAGTAGGGGTCAGTTTTACCTGATTTGGATCTTGTTAAAATTGTAGACTGTTTTTTCTTCCCTGTGGAAGAATAATAGTACTTTAGGAGGTTCACATTTCACCTTGAAGTTGGTTTCTCGATGGTGGACTTTACTTTCAACTTTGTTGAATTTGATGTGAATATTTATTTTACAGTCACCCTAAAATGCGCTCATTTTTCTCACAACTCTGACCGCCATAGCTGTTTAGTTGCTATCTAATTCACTCTCTCTGACGCCCCATCAAGCGCGTCCCCCCACTTCACGTTGCAGCAACGCCGCATATGAGGATTGTTGGATTAACGGGCGGAATCTCTTCAGGGAAGAGTACTGTCTCCAATATCTTCAAGACTAGTGACATCCCCGTTGTTGATGCAGACGTTGTTGCTCGGGTAACCTTCTCTCTCTCTTGAATTTGTTCCTGTAGTTCACATGTGTTTTCATGAATTTCAGCTCAAATTATGTCATTATGATCAGTTGTATAATTGAGCATCTCTCTTCTTATATCAATACTGTGTTAATTTGCAAAATCTTCTTATTTCTATTTGCTGACTTTTTCTTTGGTAAGCAGGATGTTTTAAAGAAGGGCCCATGCGGTTGGAAAAAGGTTGTAAAGGAATTTGGACATGGTATTCTTCAACCTAATGGAGAAGTGGATAGGCCAAAGTGTAGGACCTGTAATCCGCGTTTTGAACAATCTGTAAAGTGAATAAATAGAAGAACAGAAGTAAGAAGAATTATACCGAAGATCTGTCACGAAATTGTTCTGCAGAGGCGAGAGATAATCTATGTCCTTAATTCTGTAACGCCCCGTATATGTGACGGTTACCGGGGTTGAGAATCCCAGGATACAACTGCGAGCTCTTCTGGTTTGCACAATCAAAATCAGAAGCCAACGAACCAGTTACTGTGCTCTACTCTCAGAGAAGAAGAGAAGAGAAGAGATTGCTGTGATTTTTCGAATGTCCAGAATGAGAGGCAGAACTCTCCTTAAAAAGAGTTTCTGATCTGTTAGTGGAGGAGGAGATCTCGGAACCGACGACACCAACGAGGTGGAGTCAGTTGTGGAGGAGTGGAGCAGATCGTGGAGGTTGTTGCTGACTCAGTTAGGCGTCCCCAACGAGGCAGTTCAAAAAACCAATCTGGAAGGCCAACTTCCAGATCCAGCCCACTTCAGCAAAAAGAGAAGCTTAGCTGCTGCTTGGGCCTACGGCCCATTCCACAAGACCACAAGCCATGAGCCACGAGCCGCGGACCACGGACCGGACGGACCGCGCGAGGGGCCCCCGGGTCCTCTCTCCATAATGTGGGACAAAACCCCACATAAATTCAGCTCAAAAATGTCACTTACACTTAGACAAACAACCAACTTTGAGCCCTCATTTCTCATTCAAACGGAACCCGATTTCGACGTGTGAGTACACTACGGCATAGTGCTCGCAGAGACGAAGCCAACGCTCCCATAATCCGGCACAACCGGTGACCGCAGCCCACCGGAAAAGTGCCCGGAAGTTCATCCAAAATTCAGTTCCAACAATCCCCCACATGAATAGAAATGATTCTATTACACGTGCTTAGACAAGACAGACAAAGTTTTGAGAGTACGGGCGAAGAATCACTGCATCTGAGTTGGTGGCGTTTTTCAGCCTTGAACCACCCATTGTGAGTAGCTATCGGATTTACTCGACCAGGTAGTGAACATGATGTCTTGAACCACCCGGGCTTTGACGTAAACCTAGACAATAACTATCACACGGTTTCATCTTCTCACAGAACTAGGTTCTCTGATTGTGTTCATTTTGGCCGTGAACATCCTTGGTTATTCATGAGTGAACTTGCAGAAAACAACCTCTCTTCTTTCTCCTAGAAACGGCCCCATTTCACACTCATAAGGTAATTGACCATAAATGGTATTACTTATACCCTACTTTGTTCTTCAAAGTTTATGGAATCATTAAAAGCAAATGATTAACCTCTACTTTTCCATTGCACTTTTATCATCCTAGGAACTAGGGAAAAAGATATAATATCTCCAAGTGCTCTCTAGATTCGACTTGAATTTGTTTTCCCCTTGAACCTATTTCTTGGGATCTCCAATCACTTAGGTAGGGTTGCCATCAAGCATCCTCTTTAGTCATAGGCTTTAAACCCATTCCTCTAGATGACTTAACAACTTGCTCTCTCGACAATCCCTTAGTGAACGGATCTGCTAGGTTGTCGGCTGACTTGATATAATCTATTGAGATTACACCAGTTGAGAGCAATTGTCTTATGGTTTTATGTAGTCGTCTTATGTGACGAGACTTACCATTGTATATTGTGTTCAGTGCCTGAGAGATAGCCGCTTGACTATCACAGTGTACACCTAAAGCTGGCACTGGTTTTTCCCACAAAGGAATATCCTCCATAAAGTTTCGAAGCCATTCTGCTTCTTCAACTGCTTTGTCTAAAGCAATGAACTCAAATTCCATTGTGGATCTGGCCAATAGCGTTTGTTTTGAGGATTTCCATGATATAGCTGCACCACCCAGCGTAAATACATACCCACTGGTGGATTTCGAGTTCTTTGAATCTGATATCCAGTTAGCATCGCTATAGCCTTCCAGAGTGGCTGGATATCTTCCATAGCGCAGCCCGTAACTCTGAGTATGTCGCAAGTAGTTCAATGCTCGAGTTATTGCTTTCCAGTGATTGTGTCCTAGATTACTGGTATATCTACTTAGTACGTTGACAGCATGTGCTAAGTCTGGTCTTGTACAGTTTGTCAAGTACATAAGACTTCCTATCACACGAGCATACTCTAACTGTGATATGCCATTACCCGAGTTTTTCTTCCGTTTGAGATGCGGGTCCACTGGACTTTTTGCAATCCCATTTGAATAGTTCTTGAATCGCTCAAGTACCTTCTCGGCGTAATGTTGTTGAGACAAGACTATTCCATCTGAATGTCTAAAGATTTTGATCCCTAAGATCACATCCGCTAGTCCCAAATCTTTCATGTCAAACTTTCCATTAAGCATGTTCTTGGTTTGTTTGATCATGTCATTGTTGCTACCTATGATGAGTATGTCATCCACATATAGGCACAACAGTATGTAACCTTTTGGAGTTTCCTTGACATAGATACACTTGTCACATTCATTTATTTTGAAACCATTTGACATCATTACTTGGTCAAATTTTTCGTGCCACTGCTTAGGAGCTTGCTTTAGTCCATATAAGGATTTCACAAGTCTACACACTTTGTGTTCCTGTCCAGGGACAACATAACCCTCAGGTTGTTTCATATAAATTTCCTCTTCTAGCTCTCCATTCAGAAAAGCTGTTTTTACATCCATTTGATGTATTTCTAGATTGCGTATAGCTGCAATGGCTATTAGCATTCTTATTGAAGTTATTCTCGTTACTGGAGAATAGGTGTCAAAGAAATCCAAGCCTTCTTTTTGCCTAAATCCTTGCACCACAAGCCTAGCCTTGTACTTCTCTATCGAGCCATCGGTTTTCAATTTTCTTTTGAAAATTCATTTGCTCCCAAGAGCTTTTGAGCCTGATGGCAACTCAGCTAACTCCCATGTATGATTTTGCATAATGGAGTCGATTTCACTTTTCACCGCTTCCTTCCAAGCAGGTGCATCTGGTGTTGACATGGCTTCTTTGAATGTTCTAGGCTCATTTTCCAAAAGATAAGCCATTTCAAATTCAGGACCGAATGATTTTTCCTTTCTAGCTCTTTTGCTACGTCTAGGTTCGTCATTGTCCTCTTCTGTTGGTTGAACAGAGGTGCTTGCTTCACCTTCTTCACGAGTCCGTTTCGGATTTTCTTTATCCTTACACGGAAACATGTTTTCGAAGAAGGATGCATTTCTTGATTCCATTATTGTATTTGCATGAATATCTGGTATATCAGACTTGTATACCAAGAAACGATATGCACTACTATTGTGTGCATACCCGATGAAGATACAATCAACGGTTTTTGGTCCTATTGAGACCTTCTTAGGGGGTGGCACCGCCACTTTTGCTAGGCACCCCCACACTTTGAGGTATTTGTACGAAGGTACTTTACCTTTCCACAAATCATAAGGCGTCTTTCCAGTCACCTTATGCGGTATTTTGTTGAGAATGTAGTTGGAGGTTAGCAACGCTTCCCTCCACATGTTCTGGGGTAACCCAGATTCTTGCAGCATTGCATTCATCATTTCTTTGAGAGTTCGGTTCTTTCGTTCCGCAACCCCGTTAGACTCAGGTGAGTAAGGCGCAGTAGTTTGATGAACTATTCCATGTTCTCTACAGAATGCATTAAATGGTTCATTATACTCGCCTCCTCTATCACTTCGGATCATTTTAATCTTTTTACTAAGTTGGTTCTCAACTTCCAACTTGTATTCTTTAAACTTTTCCAAAGTTTCATCTTTGCTATGTAACAAATATACATAACAATATCGTGTGCAATCGTCTATGAAGGTCACAAAGTACTTCTTACCACCTCTAGTTTGCACAAACTTTAAATCACATAAATCAGTGTGAATTAGTCCTAGAGGTTCAGTTGTTCTCTCTCCATGGGGTGATGGCGTTTTTGTGAGTTTCACTTGTACGCATACTTCACATTTGTCTTTACTTGTTTTGCATTTTGGAATCTTGTTCATACTTATTAGTATACTTATAGATTTATAATTAACATGTCCCAATCTTTCATGCCAAATATTAAAAGACTCAACGACATAAGCAATAGGATTATTCTCATTCACTGAACCTTCAGTTACAATCTTTTTCGGAAGGACTGTCATTACATTCATTTTGATCTGCCCATCCTTCACATAACCCTTCCGTACATAAATCCCATTCTTAGAGAGAACTAACTTGTCAGACACAAACTTGATACAGAACCCATTCTTGCTGAGAAGAGTCCCCGAAATCAGATTCTTTCGAATGTCTGGCACATGAAGCACATTGTTGAGTGTCAACTCCTTCTCAGAAGTCATCTTGAGCACGATCTTCCCAAGACCTTCAACCTTTGATGTCGCGGAGTTCCCCATGAAGAGTTTCTCCTCTGTTCGGCTCTTCTGATATGTGGTAAACAGTCCCTTATCTGAGCAGATATGTCTAGTGGCACCTGTATCGTACCACCACTCCTTTGGGTTGTTCCCAACCATATTCACTTCAGTCACCGCACACAGATCGTCTGCTGTCAGCGAGTTTTCAGCGAGATTGGCTTGAGACTTCTTCCCTTTGTCTTTTCTGTTATCCGGCTTGCTTCGACACTCATCTGCCTTGTGCCCAATCTTTTCGCACTTGTGACATTTTCCACTGAACTTCTTAGCTCCTTGCTTCTTGAAGTTTGTGGTGTTTTGAGGTTGAAACTTCTTGTTCTTCCCCTTGTCCCGATGCTCAGCCAGGTTTGCCTTGTTAGGAGGTCCAACTCCATTGGCCCTCTTATTGTTTTCCTCGACCCGAAGCCTCACGATCAAGTCTTCAACCCTCATTGCCTTTTGCTTCAACAACAAGTAGACCTTGAACTGCTCCCATGATGGAGGAAGCTTCTCAATGATGGCACCTACCTGGAACGCCTCACAGATGGTCATTCCTTCGGAGATCACTTCATGGACGATCAGTTGTAGTTCTTCAACCTGTTCCACGACCGACTTTGAATCTACCATCTTGTAGTTCAAAAACTTTGCTATTGCCGCTTTCTTGGAGCCAGCATCCTGCGTCTTGTACTTCTTTGTCAGAGTGTCCCATAATTCCTTAGCGGTATCATGGTTACAGTAGACCTTGTATAACGAGTCAATCATGCGATGAGTAACATAACCTCTGATGCATAGTTCCCTTTTACCCAATCAGTTAGGGCGTCAGTGTTATGTGGGGAGAACCTAGGTCTCTCCTCCGTCAAAAACCTGTCAAGATTCATCATGCTCAGGAAGAACTGCATCTTCTTAGACCATATTCTGAACCCTTTCCCGTCAAATTTGTCGGGCAGGACCCCAACATGGATCGTGTTCGGCATAGTTGTCACATAAGGCCTGTAGGGAACCCTCAAATGAGACAACTGAACATCAGTCAAGTCCACAGAATAACTTGTTTGACCCGGATGACTCGCTTGAGCCGGATGACTCGTTTGACCCGGATGAAGAGGCACTTGTGGCAGATCCACATGGACGACCGGGGGGCGGACCGCGGACCGGACGGACGGACCGCGCGAGGCCCCCCCGGGTCCTCTCTCCATACCTCTCCCAAGGTCTTATCAAGGGTAGGGGGTTTGGGTTATATAAACCCTTCAACTTCCTCCCTAATTTTCGATGTGGCATAAAACCCCACATAAATTCAGCTCAAAAATGTCACTTACACTTAGACAAACAACCAACTGTGAGCCCTCATTTCTCATTCAAACGGAACCCGATTTCGACATGTGAGTACACTACGGCGTAGTGCTCGCGAAGACAAAGCCAACGCTCTCATAATCCGGCACAACCGGTGACCGCAGACCACCGGAAAAGTGCCCGGAAGTTCAGTCTAAATTCAGTTCCAACACAGAGTTGGGGAAGATTGTATTCTCTGATCCATCTAAGCGACAACTTCTCAATCGGTATGCCTCATCTGGTGGCTGCTTGTGTTGTATCGAATAGTTCTTGTTTATAATTGTACATGGTATGATGGATGACAGCAATTGGTATGCTTATGAATTAGAGTGGCGTTATTTGCTATAGATTATTGTTTTGACCAGATTTTGTTGGACTGTATAGAAATTGCATCTAAAGTCAGATGTTTAGAGTCTTTAGACAGATTATTGTTTAGAATTATTTGGTGGTTAAATTTGTGTTTTAATTTACTCTTAGGTACGTATGAATTTATAATTTTAGCTCATCTCAAATTAACTTGCAGGCTACTGAGACCTCATATTTCACCCGGCATTTTTCAGGAGGTTTTCAAGTTGTGGCTCAAGGGTACTGAGGTTATAGTTCTTGATGTTCCTCTATTGTTTGAAGCCAAACATGACAAATGGACAAATCCGATTATCGTTGTATGGGTTGATCACGATACGCAGCTTCAGCGAGTGAAGGCTAGAGATGGGATATCGGATGAAGAGGCACACAACAAAATAAATGCGCAAATGCCCCTAGAATTCAAAAGAAGTAAGGCAGATATTGTCATTGATAATAATGGAACTCTAGAGGATCTAAACGAGCAAGTTCAGAAAGTGTTGCATTTGGTTACTAGACCGTTGACATGGCGTGAAAAACTGCTCTCTAGGCAAGGTGTTATCTTGGCTATTGCTTGCATTGCTGCAGGCATTCTGCTTCGCATGAAACTCTAAAATTGTGACAGCTTGTAGCAGGTGTAATATTTAGTATACTTTTCTCTGATGAGCAAAAGTCTGAATAATAAGTGGCCAATCTTGTGTGTGTTACTCAACGCTGATTAATTAAACCTTTTAATGAAAGGTTTTCATGCAACTTCTGTTTGCTAGACTTCAATTTTGCAGGTTAAGTTGTTGCTCCTATTTTGTTTGCTGTAGATTGCGCTTCGTGAGGCTTGGTACTGTGCAAACTGCAAAGTGATAGAAAAACCAAATATCCTTGGTAAATCGCCCTCAAGTTGATTTGGAGAAACTCAAAAACTCCTTCAGTATGCTTGACTGCTATGAATAGTTGCAGGAAAATCCTGTAGCATATGAATGGGGACAATTTTTGAGCATTTTGACGACAATTGTTTTTTTTTGGCGCATCCAGGGTGAGCACAAGATTGACCCGGTTCATTTGGACGCACTCAGGATGCGCACAAGAGCGGATGCCGGCTATAATTTTCCGGGTGCGGGGTTAAACCCTTTAATAATCTTCCTGGCAGTGAAAATGTTAATTTTGACATCCAGAGTTGTGAGCTTGGTTTGAAAACCAGTATGTTTTATCTGTTACTGTGCAAGTACCTTAATTAGTTTGAGTAATACTCCGTATATGCCAAGCCTTTCGAACTGATCATCTTTAGAGTCTCATAGAACATATTAGTATAATACTTGGATACAACTATTATAATATTCAGGGATTGTAGTATGCATTGAAATTACCGCGGCTATGTGGACGCTCTTTTTTTACTATATGCACGAAATTCCTTGCGCGTAAATTAGGCGTATGGTTCCATACGCTTAAGTTATGTGTACAGGGTAAAATGAGTATAATAAGTTACTTTTGGAAATGTGGAATAAACTCATACGCATAACTTTTGTGGTGTCATGTGCATAAGTTAAGCGTATAGGTTTTGGACCCATATGTTGGGTCAACCCATATGCAGAACTTAAGCATGTGAGCCTAATACTTTGTGTCGATCACAATTCACACTTACAATTCTATATTGTAACACACGTAACCTAATAATATCACATAAGAGAAAATTCGTCTTCAAGCTCATCCTGGCGTCGTAAGATCATATTTCACAGTTATAATTCTAGGGTTTTGTAGTTCCTACTGAAATTTAACGCTTTGGTGGTTTTCTGATTTATTTTGAGGGTTTTTGTGCACCGACCCCTGCTCCTGTGGTGAATAAGCCGAAGACGAAGTCGAAGCCGATCTCTTTGGGAGGGTCCATTGCGCTTTATTTGTATAGGGCGCGGGAATTCAAAAAGGTTTGTATATTCATTTTGATGGAGGTTCGGTGAAAACTTGTTGAACAAGGACACGAGAATATAAAGTTAGCACATATTGAACACTTGACATGCTTCTTGGGTTTTTGATTTTTAAGTTCATTTTGAAGGTTATGCATGATATTATATACCATAGGCACCACCTACACAAAGTACAATTTGTCTTATCCAAGTTTGTTATATAAATATATCTAAATTTGTTTGCTTATATTGATTTGGAGCAAACAAATTACATTTATTTCTATTTTATTTGTTTAAATGAAAACAATATGATCATTTGGAGTTCCTAAGTGTTGTGCCTTACACTTTTATCGGTAAGCTTCAGATTTTTTTCGAAACGAAGTAGGATCTTTACACAACTGTTTTGGTACTATACAATATGTTGCACCTCTAAAATTAATTTGTGCATACTTTTTCAAAATTTTAGTAATTGGAGAAGTACTGAATATGTGAGACCTTAATCGAAGAGATACCAATAGTTGTAATGCTATGCATATAATTTTCCTTTCTTTTTCTAATGTATTGTAATTGTACTGGATTTTTTCCTCGTCTGCTCAATGCATAATTAAGTACTCATTTTATAATTTATTGTTATTACTTTCAACTGAGTTTTCTTCCTCTCCTCGATGAGCACTTTGTGTTATGGTGTGAGAGGATCTTGATTCTGATAGACATTTATGGGGTTCTAATATTTTGTACATGATATTTTTTATAGCTACCGAGATCAAGTATTGTTCATGATATTCTCATTTTCTGAGGCTTCAAGGATTACAATTTCATTCCTGGAAAAACATTTCTTCTTTGTTTTCTGTGTTTGAATTCCATTAGGTGTTGGAGAAACTCGGAAGTCAAGCCCTGGTTTTCTCCAAGGGTGATCTTAACTTCTCTACCTATCTTGCATTTTGTTGGGATTACATTTGGCTTTATTAGTCTTGAATTTGTCCAAATCTAATGCAAATCTGTTTCTTTTTACTGCAGCGAGGTACATTGTTCGAGTTTGATCATTTGGTATCAAGCATAATGGAAAGATCGCCTACTATGTCATCATGAGAGGTGAAAAGGAAATGCAACTTCTCCAGAGTGGTTTGAAGGTGAAGGAGTACGAGTTGTTCTGGCACAACTTCAGTGACATCGTCAGCTTCGGATTTGGTATCAACGAACACATTGGTTTGGGTATCAAGTATGTGTTTTTTGTTCAGTTTAAATATTATTGTGATTATATGTTTTGATCTTCTATCCTATCAGCTTAACTACTATGAATGTATGTTTGTATGCTTGGTTTACCATTTTTTTATGACTACAGTTTTATATAGCGTATCATCACAACAACTGGTGGTCGAGGTGGTCAGCCAAATCAAGTGATTTTGTCATGCATCTTTACAACTATTTGAGTGCATAGACTAAAAATTGAGGGAAGAAAAAATTAAAATGCAACTGACGAAAAATCTTGGTGCATAAACTGAAATTTACTAATATGTACGTCAACTTTTATTTTCAACTTCTTTCTATGTCATAATTCCTCTACTATATAGGTAAGGATGAAATTCCAAGTTGCAAAATGGCTTTTCGAAGTAATTTTGTTTGTCGACAGATCCTTAGGGCCCACAACGGGTGGAAAACAGTTCCACTAACAACCACTATATATCTTTCCCTTCATTGCATTTACCAGGTTAATCTTTCTCTGAATTGTATGTTTTGGGTTTTATTCCTTAATTTACTACTTCTTGAATTCTTAAATAATATATTGGAATTTAGATGATATATATATATATATATATATATATATATATATATATATATATATTAAAAATGAGAACATATTAGAAAAACCCTAATTTTGATTAAAAATTATATATATATATATATATATATATATATATATATATATTATTTAGATTTATATGTAAATATATTATAAAAACGCTATATTTCAGTTTTACTATATATGATTATTTAGACTTATGATATTTAGATTAAATTTTAATTTTAATAAAATACATTCTAAATCTCTCAAAAAATTGTGTAAAATAGGAAGCACGTAAAAATGTGCGTCAGAGAGTTGGACCCGATAGAAATGTAAGAGATCATTGGGTTATTCCATCTCATAGGAGGGGCGACAGACCTCAGATAGGGGGTGATGATGAGGCAGATGTCGAGGATGCCAGATTAGGTGACGATATTCCCTTTGAGGATATTCTCGTACGCACTCCCGTAGCATCTCCTTCTCCTCCTTCTTTTCCTCATCCTCAGCACGAGTCGATATTGACGCATTTTGATTCCCATTTATGAAGAGGATTTGGGATGCTGAGGATCATGATGCTTGTTCCCGGTTGTTGAGGGTTCAGACACGCAAGACCTCGTTTTTGCGGTGGCAGGGTATCATACTTTCAAACCTGGCTCCAGGATCTTGGGCTTCCATTGTTGCAGACGCTAGGATGACATCTTTGATGGATAGACACATTCATATTGTCGACCACAACCCCATATCTTCATTTGTCGAGCGGCGGCCCCAGGAGACGAACACGTTTCATCTGTCGATCGGAGAGATTGCCCCCGCACTACACGATTTTGGGTTTGGCAACAAATATCGGGTTGTCTCACGACAAATGAACGCTATTGCAATACAATATGTATAGTTGGTGCACTTAAATGCAACAAATTGTAGTAACGGCCAACCATACCTATCAATTCAGAATTAACCATATTTATGTTTGAAAAACAGTAAATCGAATTTTAAGAATTATATTTAAGACAATTCAAAAGATTTAGTTTACCTATTCGTCTTGTAGGTCGAATCCAAGATTACCACCCTAGAGAACATTGTCAACAAATATTGTACGGTCGGATGAGAAATGAGAACCGTTGTAACTTTTAAAATTCCAACGACCACTGGGTCACGTTTAGATTTCCCAATGATTTAATCCTCTCCTTTTATCTAACAGTGTACACTTTCCTCGTTGACAACATTGCAAATGGATCTTCTTGAAGCATCTGTGTATAAATTACCTTCGGCACTGTATCCGCCGCTGATGCAATCATTATTTTTTCGCCGTTGTTCTTTTGTCAATCTCGAAGCAAATGCATGGTCAATCAAACTGGTAGAAAGACAGTGATTATGAAATGCTATAACTACATTTAATATCCACCCCGCCGGCTCAGAAGGAGTTGCTTGCCGATAATATCCTTTCATCATAAAAGGAGAATTGTTCTTCTTAGTCCCGCTTTGTTTGATGTGATGCGAAGATGGTTGTGCTACACCTTCGGGATTTATCCTCTTTGAATGAGGTCTATGACGACCTGACTGCTCATAATGAAGGAAAATCCTCTTGTTCACCATTGATGATTTTGCAGTGATCACCATATAAAGCCTGAAACCAACCTTTGTAAGTTTGTAACCCACTCTCTCAAATCATCCATAATAGAAAATCCTTCTGTAGTCGTAAAATGAGCATAATAGTCGATTTTTATATATTCATCATCATTATAATATCCCAATTTAAAAATTGGCAAATTAAAATATATAACATATACTAAATATAAACAACGACATGAATTTTAAATATTCCAAGGATACTCACTTGGAAATGTGCAACATCTAACGACGACTCCAGATTACCCTCCTCGTCTACAGACTTCCCGCTACTTCCAGCCTTCTCCGTTGGTTGTCTCTAGCTAGCCGCCCTTGACGAGTCACTTGAGCTGCTTGAAGACATCATTTTTTGCGATTACTAGGTGACTGTTGGTTGTGAATAATCTCTTACAACAACTATGTTAAATATAGGCACCCCAAACACCCAATTTTTCCAAAGTATCGAAAAGTAGTCGGTAATCAAATTTCTTGTTTGAATGCCAATGTCACGACATGACGGTCGAATTAGGATGTTGCTGACGCAACAACATTGATTGTCACGCCATGACGATGACGTTGCGATCGTCACGTCCTATTGGCCAATCGTCATGTCGTGACGATCGAGCCGGGTTTAAAAGAACTCAGCCCATAAAAATCAATAAAATAATTTCTTTTTAACCCGACCCGACTATCACGGCGTGACAATCATGTCAATTTTTTTTTAATCTTGTTCATCTGAACGTCACGATGTCGCTTCCTAATATTTCATGTTGTGACTTAAGTGCTAAGACCTTGTATGGTGTTTTTAGTTGACTACAGATTCTCTCCTCCAAAATTTTTTACTGGCTCTCACCTCATGTGCATTTGCATTTTCTATCAACTCTAGTATTAAGTAGTAAAATATAATCAGTAATTATATGATCATGTTGCTTTCCTTTGCCATGCTTACAATTTATGTCAAATATCACTCACTATAGAACAAATTTTCTTTAGGGTGTGATTTATAGAGATTTGAAGCCCGAGAACATATTGCTCCAAGGCAATGGTCACATGACCTTGACAAACTTCGATCTTTCATGTTTGACATCCTGTAAACCTCAGGTCAATTTTATCTACCTGAGAGCTGTTTTTTGGTGTCACTTATTATGTTTAGTCCAGTTCTGTTAATTATACAAGGAAATTGATCTATCATCAATGTTGCAGATCATACTTCATGTGCCCATGGATAAGAAACGATGAAACTGATAGTGAATAGCCTAACTCATATTCAGTGGAAGAAGTCGTCAGGATAAAAGAAGGATTTGATCTCATGGATAGTGAAGAGCTAAGATTCTGTTTGATTAAGCTCAGTCTTCACATTCCAGATAGTGAAGCTCAAATCCTAATGGAGGTTGTAAGTTTATTTTGTTGTGTATTTGCTTCGTCTCAGTTCATTCTTAGTTGTTGTATTTTCATACTAGTTAATTTATAAAAGGCTTAAAAAGATGAAACTATTAACTAATATGTTAACAATTACAATGTTTATTAAAAAATTAGTCCTTCTTTGGTTAAATGTTAAACTATTGAAACACCGTATACTTTCATCTTCGTGTAAGTGTCTTGAGGTTTGTCTTGTAGACCTTATGCGATCTTCTTGTTGTCAATGAACGTTATGCATGTAGGGAACAAAACTTAATATATAATTACCGAAATCTACAAACTTGAAATGTTTTATTTTCTAAAAATGCAATAGAAATAGGAGTATAGTGGCTCAATGTTTGTTTCTTACTTGCATCTGTGATGTCACGTCGTTGAAAGCCTCGTGGAACACTATACTTTGAGTGTAGTTCTTAGGTTGTTTCCCCCTCTCCAACAACATTATCTTCATGCCCTTTGGGTCTGTTACTCTTGAAATTGCTACATAGAGTTGTCCATGGCAGAAAACCGGATTAGGTAAATATAACCCAACATACTTTAGTGATTGTCCCTCAGATTTCTTGATAGTCATTGCAAAACATGATTAAATTTGTTCAATCTCAAGTTAAAAATTTCAAAATTGCAAATATTGAATGAATATGTTGGTGCACTTGTTTGATTTGTTGAATTACAATTGAATTTATTGTTGGAATTTTACCGTTGTTGAGTCGGTCTTATTGAGTTGTCGTTGTTGTTCAGTCTTATTTTGAGATGGAGTTTTATTGTTGTTGAAGAGTTTTATTGTTGTTCAATTGATTTATAGGAAACTGAATGCGTTTCATAATAAAAGGCAACTACTTGGATTGGGTTGAACTTAACGTCATTCTTGGAATTATCACTTTGTTTCCAACATTTAGTTCTTGGTATTTGCAATTTTTAAAATAACATAAGAAGTATCTATACCCGGTAAATCGAGGGTGTTTAGGTATTCAAGGGGATACATGTGTTATTGTAGAGCGGTATCGATGGAAGCCAAACAAACTTCGTCCGAACTTTTGTACACCTTCATTTTACCTTGGAGAGTCTTAAGCATATGTGCATTTATTTGATCAGCATCCCCGTTAAGTGGGGTTAGGATTGCTCTTTCTTGCAGGTAGTTGGGATTTGTTTTGTTGTTATTGAAATCCGTGAAAACTTCATCTGTAAGTCGTTGTAGCGGTACATTGTGGGGCTCCACTATGAATAGTTGTGGGATCTCAATCCATGTTGCCTCATCTTCATCGTCTAGGGATACGGCTTCGGCGGTTCCTTCTCCTACAATTTGAATCCACCGATTGAACTGTAATTTACTTGAGTCGATCCCTCTGTCACTTTGCAACTCATTTACTCTCATGCTCTTTGTTAAAGTGAGAAACTTACAATGTTCCCATAGGGGGGAGTTGTTGATGCATTCTTGGAGAATCTCTTGCCTCTTGCCTTTCTGTATAACGGGCAAAATCTGCGTAAAATCTCCTCCTAGGAGTACAGTTTTGCCTCAAAATAGTTTTTTTCTTGTTGCTTTGATTTTTTAAACCTAGACTATCTTGCAAAGTTTTGTTTAGGGCCTCAAATGCATATCTCTATGTCATTGGAGCTTCATCCCAAACAATCATTGTCACTTCTAACAAAGGTTTTGTGTTGTCCTTCCACCTGGTAGTAGTAGTGATGCTATACCTGCAATTTCAAAGTTTAATACAAGTTTAACATTTAGTGGACCAAATATGGTGATTGTAGGATAGATATCAAGTCATGCCATTTATACAATGCTAATATCAAAAACATAGGAATAGTTTCAAAGACTAACGTGATGATGCAACGGCGACAACGATCTTTCGTTCTGATAGTATGCGTGCCATTATGGTTTTGTAAAGGTTTGTTTTTCATGTCATGTAAACAAAGAAAAACTCTCCATTTTACTTTTCCACTACATGTATCACTTTGTTGTATACTTCTAGATGTTATGAATTTAGTGATTTGAAAAGGGTGTCATGTAATTTTTTCATTTCTGTGGTGTTGTAGCGGAATTCTTCTCGTATTAGGCGATTATCCACATCTGTGAGAAGTCGTTTGTCTGGCATCTCTGAATAGTCAGATAATGATTTCCCATTTCTTCCCATGATCTTTTCATTACTCCATAAGCAATAGTTCTAAATCTGATTTTCAGATAGTTCAAGGGCTTGAAATTAGGGTTGCACAACCGGTCTGGACCGGACCAGAATTTTTTAAACCTATGGACTAGAGATCAGACCGGGATATTTCGGTCCGGCCCAGACCGGTGGACCAGAAATTTCTAAATGTATGGACTGGGGACTAGGGACCGGGGACCGGACCGGACATTTTCGGACCGGACCGGGCCGGTTTTTTCTATATATAAAAATTATAAATTTTTACATTTTCTTTAAAAAAATTAATATTTTAAAATTTATCCGGGTTTCCAGTCTTGGACCGACTGGACCGGAAAAGTAATGGACCGGAACGGAACCCGGAATTTCTCAAATCTTTTGTCCGGTCCTGGACCGACCCGAGAAATTTCAGTACGGTTCGAGTTTCCGGTCTAGGTCATTTTTGTGCATCCCTACTTGAAATTGGTGCTGATTCCTTTTATGATATAGTATGCCTTCAGAAAGTGTCTCCCATAGTTTTCCTGGACTGGACACATCACAGAAAACCAGGATTGTCACGAAAACTCTCTTAACTACACTCTCGTTGCCCAAATCAACGCCTCTTGTATAGCATCTGTCCATTATGTGTATTCATTAAGCATTCCTCGGGCGTAACATGCTTTTCTGAAGGTCTCATTTGGTGTGCCATTAACAGTCTTGGTTTTTTTAAAACTCTTAGGTCCTTTTACGACATTTAAGAGAAATTGTAAGTAATATTGTTCCCCTGCAGTCGGGGGTGTGTACACCATTCTATCAATTGGGTTTTGATACACGTGTTTTGTCCATTTTTTTATACCCACATTCCACACACAATGAGTTGGTAATTCTACATATGTGTATTGCCTTGCATTAGCGTCCAATGTGTTTATTGTAAATCACGTCTTTGGGCCTTTTCGAGTCTGGCAATGTCACTGAGTTCTGACCGGGTAAATGAAATGACAATCTTATGACAGCTGGCCTTGAGTAGTGGATGTCAAACGCGAAATGCGTCACACAACTTCACATGCAGATAAGTAATGACATTCTAAATATTGTTTTAACTTGGTTGATATCCACTCCATTTGCAGGATGATTGTCGTTGCTTTATCTGGCCCCTTGCTTATATACTTAAACAAGTATTTAATAGCCCTTGATGTGTTACACCATTCAACATTAATGTGAGAACTATATTTTAGCAGTAGATAACGGTTATAAACATGTGTGTTGTTAAGTTCAGTTGTTCCTTTTCTCACAACAATTTCGTTGTTTCTACGTTAATAGACCGGGAAACCATCCCTATGAAGTGTTGTCTCTGCATAATATGGTTTAGGAAAATGTTTTGTCACATTTTCCATCATGCATGCATGGGGCTTCTCTGTTTGCATCACCACATGACCCATGTAACATATCCTCTCTTACAAGTTTGTTTGCTTCCGGATCTGTTTCTGGACATGAAATTTCTGCCAAATGAAGTCATCTATGTATTTTCCTGACTTAACGTTGCTAGCTTGTTATAGCCATAATAGTATAAGCGCATGTGGTAGCCCTCGTTTCTGAAATTCAATTATGTATATTGTTGCGCAAGTAATTTAAGAACGATGTGATAAATGTAGTTTAATGATGGTAATAGCAGAAATGCATTTAAGTTAAGTAAACAAATCAGATTGTGACTAAGTAATATGATGGTGAACATGGAATAAATAAGGTAAGTGGAATAATCAAGAGTTAAAATACATTATAGGTTAAGAATAACATATCTGCATTTGTTGGGCCAAAAAATTTATTTTCTCTTAGAACTTCACGTAGATTCCCTATTTTGATCTTCAATAGTTTTATCATGATATCCGGTTTGTAAGATGGAGCTTGTACTTTTAATTTGGCCAGCTTTTCCTCGATCCCTGGCCATTTAGGATTACTAGTAAATGTAATGAAAAGAGAAGGATTTCCAAACGTTTTGCATAAATCCATGGCATCTTGATAGTTTTGGACCATATATCTTGGGCCACCAGTAATTGAGACTGGGAGAACTATTCTTTTTTCCACTGATTCTTCTTCTTACCCCCCTTTGTGACAACATCATATATGTTGTTGTACAATTCTGACCGCAACTGTTCTTGGTTCTTTCTTATCCATCGTAATCTACATTCTTCCATACATGTGTATGCATCCACTAAGTACTGATGGTATAATTGACCTCCCCTTATTAGTGTTGTTTCTTCATCAGAACGTTCTTGGATCTCGTAGCAATAATATTCCTTCATCGTTCTACATTCTCTTTTTGTTTGTCGCTTTCTTGTGTTTGTAGCATATGGAATCTTCAAATGATAACCATCCTCTCTATGGGGGGATAGCAAGGGATATTGTAGAGAAATGTAAAGAGGGTGTGATTCTGATATTCTTTTATATCTCCCTTCTTTGTTTTGAATGCACACATCCCTCTTCCTTGTACTCTGGCCAAAGTCTCCAACAATGAGTCATGCGACCTCAGATGCAGTCGGTAAGTCATATTGTCTTTTTTCTGATTTTCTTTCTCCTAACAACTTCAAGGTAAAGTCCTTTAAAGGATTGGCATGGGCCCAATTCCCCGCCTTCCTAAATTCCTTTGCCACAACTCTACTGGTGTCCAAGATGTCTATCAGTTTCTTAACTATTGTTGTATCAACATCAGTACTTTTCATATTCATGCATCCCATTCTGTTTTGCAACTCATTCCCTAGATCACTAAAGTATAATTGAGCATACTTTGGTTAAATTCCTATTTCATGCATAAGGGATCCAATGCGGTGGTAGTTTTGGCCAGATATTCTGAAAGTATATGGCCCGCGTCCGCATGTTGATCTTCTCATCAATTCTAGCTCCATAGGATGTGAAGGAGAACATACTGTTACATATCCTTATTTTCTCACGGAAAGTTGAAGCCTTTGAACTGTCGTTGTATAGTAGATGGTTTAGTGGTTCTGGTGCTTGTTGAAGCTTTGGCAAACTTACTTTACCCTCTTTGCAACAAATTGAAAAGGTAGGTCTTACTATCGAGGAATATTTGGGTCACTCCTCAACCCACATTTTTGCATCATAAAAGTCACATTTAAAGTTTGGAGATTTAAGTTTGACATACGTAACTTTTAGTTCTGTAGTGAGAGAATGTCTTAGTAATTCTCAAAGCTAAAAAAACGATATTGAAATAACTTAATATACTTACTGCTTGAGTTAAGAGCTACATGTTGTTTCGTTAGTTTGTCGCTTGTATATTGTGCAAATTTTATTGGGTGTAGATGTAGTGTAAGGTTCTATAGTCTAAAAACATTAGTTATATGCGTTTATTCTTAATCCAATATACTTACTTGTTGATTGAGATTTTACAGATTTTTTTCGTTGTCCTTCCTGAACACGCTCTGCAGAAAAATAGCAGGGATCACGTAGGTGAATAATAGCAAACCAATTGTGTGTATATATAATATACAAGATAAAAGTATCCATTACTAAGATTACTGTTCAGTTTTTTTTTATTTTTGTTGACAGAGCCAGTTGGTCTTCCTCTACCTCTCTTCAAAAATGAAGAAAGAGGCGGAGCTGCTGACGAATTTTGAGCCACTGAGGTTGAAAAGAGGATAAAGAGAATGCGTTGCTACCATGAGGAGTAGGAGGTGGAAGATTGTTGTTCGGTTGTTGTTTATTCTTGTTGACAGAGCCATGTGATCTTCCTTTACCTCTCTTCTAGGAAGAAGGAGATGGTTGATGTGTTATTGTCGTCGTATCTTGCAGTTGTTGTTTATTCTTGTTTACAGAGCCAGGTGGTCTTCCTCTACCTCTCTTCAACGACGAAAAAGAAGATGTTGACGAAATTTGTGCTACTAAAAGTTGAAAGGAGGATGAGGAGAATGCGTTGTTATCAGGAGGAGAAGGAGGAGGAAGAGGCGGGAAATTGTTGTTCAGCTGTTGTTTATTCTTGTTAACAGAGCCAGGTGGTCTTCCTTTACCTCTCTTCAAGAAAGAAGGAGATGGTTGATGTGTTGTTGTCATCGTAGCATGTAGTTCTTTTTTATTCTTGTTGACAGAGCCAAGTGGTCTTTCTCTACCTCTCTTCAACGAAGAAGAAGGAGTTACTGACCATATTTGTGCTACTGAAAGTTGAAAAGAGGGTGAGGAGAATGTGTTGTTATCAGGAGGAGGAGGAGGAGGAGGCAGGAGATTGTTATTCAGTTGTTGTTTATTCTTGTTAACAGAGCCAGGTGGTCTTCCTCTACCTCTCTGTAAGGAAGGAGGAGGGAGTGGATGATGGGCTATTGCCGGAGGTTGTGATGGTAAAAGTTGAAAAGATAATGAGTTGGAAAATGTGTTGCTACCCGGAGGAGGAGGTGGAAGCCCATAGTAATTTTTAACCCTCCCATCCAGTCGCGCTATCTTGGTGGTGGAAAGTTGAAAGGTAAATATCATCGGATTAATATTTTTTTATTTCCAATTAATTATATACTGTTTACATACCTCTCATTTATAAGATGTCTCTTATCAAGTCACTCTCCCTCTGCAATCCAAAATATAAGAGTCCAACAATTAAGATTCAAGTAAATTAAAAAGGCAAATTGATTATAATTGACAAATAATGCACTATAAAACTTAAACTAATGCATCAAGAAAGGATTAGGACATTCATTAAAACTCATTTGTGCATTTCATAGTATATTAGGACTATATATGGATCTTAATGTCTGAATTCAAGCGATTGGGTTCCTTTTCTGAAAATGGATTCAATCTTTATCGTGTCATGTTGATATTTTTAACTTTTAATTAAGTATATACATGTATACTTAAAGGTGTGAACTATACGTATTTGTAGTTGCTTCCTCCACTTTGACTTTAATCCTTCTTATTATTGTCTTTTTATCCTTATGTACATGTTTTCTATTATCAGGGTGAGTTAAATGAACCTTTGTCATATGCACTGGGAGCCAATTCTATGTTTGATGTTTTAGAGGATTCAGACTACGTCCGGACTCTTCTTGGTAGGATTTGTTTCTTCCTTGGGTTTTTTAATACATTATATTTGCTATCAGATTGTTTCGTTCTTAGTGACGGGAGATTCTGATTATGTTATTATTTCAAATTTTGTCAGATAAAGCTATAGATGAGTATGCTACGCACCGAGGAAACCTTTCTCCTCCGGCGTTTCGGATTGGGTATACGCAAAAAAAAAATTCCAATATTGCGATCCGTATCCGTATCCGAAACGTCCGAATATCCGATCCAAAATCCTCGGATAGGATTGGATATTCGAGGCGGATATCCGAAATATCAATACAAGCCATTGGTGGGTCCACTAGTGGTCATTAAATGTTGGTGAGTCCATTAGTAATTAGCCCAATACCATTATATCACTAATGGGCTTTGTCCAAATAAATGCAGAGGGCTAAGTCCAAACAATACTTGAGTATTGACGACCACTTACATATTTTTTTTGGCATTTTTTATTAGATATAATGTATTTATATTATTTATATATATAATTTATTATTATATTAATATAAGTGACATACCCCCGGATATCCGCAAGATATCTAACCCTCGATTTTCATTTTCATTTTTTAAGTTTACAAAATTAAAAAATTACATATTTGCCTTTAAAAATTAGAATAAAGTCGGGGTAAAACGATATTTGCACAAAAACTAACGGAAACACTAACGGATGTGAGAGAAGGGTGGTTTGATATTTACAAAATAGGATAAATGGGTGATTCTTTGCAAAAAGTGTTATAAGGGGTGATTCTGCGCAAATTCAACCAAATAATGGGTGGTGTGACGCCAAAACCTCTATCTTTTTTGTATAATAATTTATCTTATACTTATATTTAGTAGAGCATGAATATCTTTGACCATATTTATATAATTTTTACTATCTTAGAGGTGAAAGAAAAAATATTGTATTTTTTTACCATATCTTTTCAATATATTTAACTTATTTTATCGTATTTTTTATATTTAATCCATTTTTTACCATATGGTTAAATACTTTTCATTATATCTTTTTTAAAAGGCAATTTTTTTTCCAGTATTGGACTTTTTTTAAGGAATCAAAGAAAAGCCTAATCCAAGATGAATATAATAGGTGAATATCTTTGTGAATATAATGGGTGAATATATTTCAACCACCCCAAATTACATATATTATGATATGATTATGATTAATTGTGGTGTCAAAAAATTAATTTAACTTTTAATTACTTTTGCTAATTCTAATCTCTCTAAATGAGGATGTCTGTAGTCAAAACCTAACCGTCCAAGTAAAAACAACATGATCACGTCAAACTGAAACCTTATTCAAACACAGTAAATCTAAATATGATATCATTAATAATTAAAATTAAACTATTTAATACATTTAATTAATAAACTGACTAAACTGCACTCGTACAGACCCAACCTGTCTTGACCAATAATATAAATTGATCCAATCCATTCTCAATTCAAACTCAACTAAACTGATCTGGTTAACATCTTTAATTACAATACATAAAAATCACCCGACAACGATATCAAACCAAAAGAAACAAATACATTGCGTAAAAAAAACGCTCTCTTTTTCAAACGCTCTCCAATCCCGCTAGTCTTCGTCGGCGCCCGTCCCCGACGCTTTCCGGGGGAGCCCCGATGGCCACCCCTCCTGATCCTCCCCTTCAACCTCAACAAGATATGGAGATTGACAACTCGCACCACCCACATGAGTCACCCGCAGTGACTACGATTGCTAATCCGTTATTCCAACAAACCTTCCCGACTATGGAGGAAGCGCTAGCAACCGCACCAACCTCCAGGGGTGGACCAACTCACTCCAATGGTAACTCCGGGCCGATCCAGATTCCAGCAGTTTCCTACAAGGCTGTTGTGACACAAAACGCCAATCATCAGCATTCTGATCAGAAGGTAGAGGAATGGAATGCGAGACTTGGCCTCTATGATACCGAGGATGACCCGGATGAGGAGAACGATGATCCAAAATGCCCTCTTGTAACACTTACTGCTGCAGAGAAGAGAACCTTGCGTGAACCTTGGGCAAGCTCCTTGATTGTCCACATGTTTGATAAGGGTCCAGGCTACATTCAAATGAAGAAAAAACTGGAGAGAAAATGGGCTCTCAAGGGATCCTTCCAACTAGTCGATATAGGAAACAACTATTACGTAGTCAAATTCACCAATGAAGATGATGCCCATCATGTGCTAACTCAAGGACCTTGGCTTACTGGAGACAATTCCTTAATGATTCGAAGATGGTCGAAGGATTTCAACCCGTATCATGATGTCGCAAAAGTCCTTACTACGTGGATTCGTATCTCGGGTCTTAGCATGGAGTATTTCCACGATGGATTCCTTAGGAGGATTGGTTCCTTGGTGGGGCACGTACTCAGGGTTGACAGGACAACCATCGCTGCTAATTGGGGGCAATTTGTTCGTATAGCTGTGGAGATTGATCTCACAAAAATATTGATCTCCCGATTCAGATTTCGGGGTCGCACGTGGCTCGTACAGTATGAAGGAATCAAGGATATGTGTTATATATGTGGAAGACTAGGCCATGTCCAAGATAAGTGTCCAGTTAAATTCCCGGACCAACCATCTAATCAGAAGGGCAAGCAGAAAGTTCAGAGTCAAGAAATTGCTATTGAAAAGTCGAGTGGCTCTCGGTTTGAAATCTTCAACTCAGAGATTGAGGAATCTGAACACAGGGCGCAGGATGAGGATAAGGAAGAACAGTGCGACCATGAACAACAGGGGGAGCGTCAATCGAAAGTTGACGAGGAACTGAACGTTGAAACTTTGCCGACGGGTCCGTTCACCGATAAACAGTTAGCGCAACTACAGGAGTTTGGGATCGAGATTGAGCGAAAACTTTGGAGAAGATACTGCTACCATAACTGCTACGATTTTGCAAGATTCTAGCAAAGAGGGGCCCACTGACAATCCTAAGACGTACAAAAGGAAAGATACGAGAGAAACAAAAGGATTTAATTTATCCTTGACAAGGAAGGCAAAAGGCAAATCTTCCTTAACAGCTACGATTGTTTCTAAGGAGGCTGAGATAAAAAAATCATTATTAATTAAGGTATGATTTTTAACCCTAATACACAGGCTCCTCAAGCGAATATCAAGCAACCCAAACTATCCCACCAAGCCCCCCCCCCCAACGAACTCAAACAGAATAACCAAGACCATCATTCCAGGCACCAAACCTCCAATACAGATCCTCAAACGAACTCTCCCAGGCAACACTCGGGGTGGAAGTACGTCGGGAAGTGAGGGTCACCAGCAGACCGGACCAGTAAAGTTGATGTTCCCAACATTGGTCAACAAAGTACAACTAGAACTACTCCCACTATTCACAACGGCACACCCATTTCTTTGTCGAGTGGCAGTGCCGACAAGACTCAATGAAGCCTTGCATCGTCTTAATGACGTCATTGCAGACTACTGCAGATAAATATCTGCAGAATTTCGTTATCAACTGTCACTTATGATTGGTATAAACATAGTTGTCTGGAACACCCGGGGTGCTGCGAGCACAAGTTTTTCTATCTCCTTAAGAGAACTCCTGCGCACTCAGGATCCATCTGTCCTGGTTCTCGTTGAGACTAGAATTAGTGGGCCTAGAGTTGATACCGTCTGTAATAGAATTGACTATGATGGGATGATCAGAGTCGACCCTCAAGGATTTGCAGGTGACATATGGTTATTTTGGAAGACATCAGAAATTTATGTTTCCCCAGTATCCCGCCACCCTCACCATGTTACAGTCGAGATTACTAGACGAACAGAGGAACCATGGATTCTCTTTGCGGTGTATGCTTCTCCGAATCCCTCCACTCGGGCTGAGTTATGGAGAGCGTTTGAAGGGTTTGATGCTGTTAACAATAAACCTTGGCTGATTACTGGTGATTTTAATGCCACCCTCAACCCCAATGAAAGATCTTCCTCCTCAGTCGGGTCTAACCACTCGTCTCTGATTTTTCAGGAATGGTTTGATGAACTTAATCTGGTTGACTTGGGATATTCTAGACCATTGTACACTTGGACTACTGGCCACACTGACAACACCTTTCAAGGGGCTAGATTGGACCGAGCTCTTTGCTCGGCTGACTGGCGTATCCGTTTCGCTGATGCTTGTGTACGCCATCTAGTTTATGCCCATTCTGATCACTCTCCCTTATTAATCACCCTATCCCAATATCTTGCTCTGTCTTCAACTCGCCCTTTCAGATTTCAGCTTGCCTGGCAGATTCACGAGGAATTTACATCTTTCCTGAGTTCCTCCTGGTTACAGGGGTCAGATTTGCAGCACTGTTTGAAACACTTGGCTGATTCTTTAGCTGCTTGGAACAAGGAAGTTTTTGGAAATATATTTCGGAAGAAACGAGGCCTTGAAACCCAGATTGAGAGAGTCTGGAACCGGTAGGTGGCTGCTCAGTCTACTATAGATATTGCTCGTGAAAAGGATTTGAAACTTCAGCTTGAGACAGTGCTTGAACATGAACAACTCCTCTGGTTTCAGAAATCGAGATCAAACTTCTTGATTAATGGTGATCGCAATACCCGGTTCTACCATCTCTCCACTGTCATTCGACATCGTTCGAATCATGTTCTCTCACTTTAGTCCGATATTCGAGAATGGATTACAGATGCGAGTGCTCTCCAAGACATGGTCCGTCTCTTTTTTGCAAAACTTTATACGGCTGAAACCCCGACCTCAAGCAGACTCTCACGACCTGCTGCCTCATTCAGCTTCCCAGAGCTACCTTCTCACGCTTTGCTTGCAGTCTCTAAGCCTTTTGTTGGTGCTGATATTTGGGAGGCTATTCGTATGATGGCGTCTTTCAAATCTCCGGGGCCTGATGGATTCCACACGGCTTTTTATAGAAAAACTAGCCTCTGGTGGGTGAGAAGGTGATTGATACAACCCTGCAACTTCTCAATGAAGGGCTTTTTCCTGAGGGCTTTGGTGATTCTTACATGGTCCTTATTCGGAAGGTTAGCAGCCCTACTCATGCCTCACATTTTCGACCGATTTCACTGTTGAACGTGGCTTTTAAGGCAGCTACGAAAGCTATCGTTAACAGAGTTAAGCCGATCCTTCCTTTGCTAGTTTCCCCTGCTCAAGCGGATTTTATCCCAGGTCGCCAAATTATCGATAATGCTGTTACCGTACAAGAAGCTTTACACTCCATGAATGCCTCCACTGCCAGCAAATGGATGATATTGGAGATTGATCTTGCTAAGGCTTACGACAGAGTGTGATGGGATTCCTTAAATCAATTTTACAGGAATCTGGATTACCGCAGCACCTCGTCGACGTGATCATGCTTTGTCAGACTCAGGGTTCTATGAATCTGCTATGGAATGGTTCGAAAGCGGGGAGCTTCACACCATCTAGAGGCATTCACCACGGAGATCCTTTGTCCCCATATCTTTTCGTCCTCTATATGGAACGACTCTCACATATTATTCAGACTGCGGAGGATGACGGTCGTTGGAGGCCCATTTCTCCTCGTAGAGTTTGTATGTCTCACCTTTTCTTCGGGGATGATCTTGTCCTGTTTGCTGAAGGAACGACTCAACAAGCTCTAGTAATTAAAGAATGCCTGGATCTCTTTTGCGAAGCTTCAGGTGAGAAAGTTAACTTTGACAAAAGTTCCATTCTTTTTGCAAAGTCAGTACACTTACAAATGCAGAGCGTAATTAGCAGTCTATTGTCGATGCCTATCTCCGTTGACTTTGGGAATTACCTGGGAGTTCCGATTGCAGTTGGGCGTCTTACTGTGGATCGCTACCAATATATTTTGGACAAAATCTCTAGTCGACTTTGTGGCTGGAAATCTAAGACACTGTCTCTCGCCAGTCGGGTCACCCTGGTGAATTCTATAATCTCGAGCATGGCTATCTATCCAATGCAGTCCACCTTCATTCCTCGCCGAATTTGTGACAAGATTGATCACATTACTCGAGGATTTATTTGGGGTTCTTCCTCGTAGCGACGCCGGATACATCATTTGAAATGTGAAGTGATTGCTCGACCTAAAGCTGAGGGAGGCTTGGGCATTCGTCAAATGAGACAAGTTAACACTTCCTTGCTCGCCAAATTAAGCTTGCGCACTTTGCAAGAACCGATGACCCTTTGGTCGAGAATTATCAGGAGCAAGTATTGTCAAGGGAGACTTGACGCTGACATGTTCTGGGCCAACCACAATGATTCGAACAATTGGAAAGGTATTGTTCATGGGTCGGACTTGTTGTTCAAAGGTCTGCGTATTGCAGTTGAAAATGGAGCTGCAACTCTATTTTGAACTCATAGATGGCTCATGGACAAACCTCTCACTGATTTTGCTACGAACCCTATCTTGGATGATCTTACTGATGCTACAGTTGCTGAGCTATGGGTGAACAACGGTTGGAATTGGCCCTTGCTGCACCAATTTCTTCCCGCTAATGTCTGCACTCGGTTGGCAGGAATTCGACTTCAGAATGACGACCAGGCTGAATACCGTTTCTATTGGGAGGGCTCTCATTCAGGTCTATTTTCCTCACATTCAGCTTTACTACTGCATCTAGGACATCATGCTGCTACGGAGAATTCAGCTTTGTGGCGTGAACTGTGGAAGATAAAGGTTCAAGAAAGAACCTGATGCTTCCTCTTTCTTGTGGCCAACAAGGGATTCCATTGCGATACAAATAGAGTCCGCATACATCTTGCTACCGATTCGTCTTGTCCTCGCTGTGGCCTTGAGGAAACTCCGCTACATACGCTCCGAGACTGTCTCAAAATTATGCAGGTATGGAAAGCACTTGCAGAAAATATGCTTCCACCAAACTTCTTCAGCATCACGAACACGTCTGGCTGGATTTTACTCAATATTAAAACTTCAGCCAGCCGGGGTTCGACTTTTGCATTCATGGCGTGGTATACTTGGAAGTGTCGTAACAAGATTGTCTTTGAGCAAGTGGACTCGGTCTCCAAGCTATCTTCTGTAGTAACCAGCCAGCAACAGCTCTATTTCGAGTCCTTACAAGCCCAAGCAGTGACACGAATGACAAGTTCTACGTCCCATGCCACTTCGAATAGTCATTAGTCCCGCCTTCCCAGGGGCTGGATTAAACTCAACTTCGATGGTGCATCCAAAGGAAATCCAGGAATCTCAAGAGGTGGCGGAATTTTCAGAGATGCAGATGGGATATGCATAAAAGCTTACCACTTCAAGCATGGGTTTGCTTCAGCTCTGACTGCTGAACTGGAGGCCTTGCGCTTTGGACTGATTATGGCGGCTTCAGATGGTGTTGTTAAGCTCGTTGTTGAATCGGACTCAAGTGAAGCAATCTCACTCCTTCAAAGACGACAACTGCTCACCCATCTGGACTATTTCCTTATTACCTCCTGCTGGAAAATCATCGATGATAACCCATGGACCATCAAGCTCTCGCATACGAGAAGATCAAACAACAAAATTGCGGATGGACTTGCACAATTATCATTTATTTTTGCTTCTGATGTTTGTGTGTTTTCTAGCATTCCTCTTGATTTATTGCATTTCTATGAACTTGATTGTGCCTCTTCTCTAGAAGACCCCGACTTTCAGGCTAATAAAATTCACATTGGGCTAGGCCCTCTTTCAGACCAAAAAATAAGAAACAAATACATGTAACAACCTCAATGACACTATTTATTTACCTACTAATTTTCCAACTATAATCGTTACATTATTTTAGTTATTAAATATATGTGGTCGGATTGACATTCACATAATGAAAATAAAATCAAACATAAATATCATATATAGATATTATAATAGTAAGACTTAAAAAAGACAAAACATATTACATATATCTAAATATTACTTTTTAATACGCTACAACACGCAAAGCGCAGTGATCAAAATCTAATTTCTTATTCAAAAACTAGTAATTGTTACTCACAATTAGTTATTAAGTAATTTATTAATAAATAAGTGTTACTTAGTTATTAAGTCATTTAATAAGAAACTAGTGTGTGCTCCCGCGCCATGCAGGAGGTCGCAGTATTAAATATTTTAAATAATATAATTATATTTATACTATATATTACGCAATACTTTATACCTGTAGTTTATAATTTATAGTTTACGGTTTATAATTTTAGTTATAATCAGATTGATAGTAAAATTAATGAATTATAATATATATTAGAGAAAAGTTATAATATGGTAAAAGTAAAAAATATAATATAATTTCTTTGATATCTTTTTAATTTTATAATTTGGTAAAAGATATAAAAAAAGATATAGTCTGTTGGATATCTTTTTGTTTTCCTAATCAAATCTATTTTTAAACATATATATAATAAAAGAAAAAGCGAATGACATGGCGATGATGTGAAAGATGAGATTGCATAGCCCACAAACCGACACATAAGTCAATTGAACGTAAAGACTACATGTGTCAAAACATCGCTCTTTTATAATATATGTATAGATAAGTGTTACTTAGTTATTAAGTCATTTAGTAAGAAACCTTAACGTGGATCCTAAGCACATATATGCATGCCCATGGTCCACGAGGTAATTACACAATTCTATTTTATTCCCTTTTTTTCTATGTTAAATACTGTACTAGAAATACAAAACCTTAACGTGGATCCTAAGCACATCCTCGTCAAGCAGAAGCGTAAAAAGTTTGCACCAAAGAGAAACTCGGTGGTGGATGACGAGGTCAAAAGAGCCTGTTAGAATCCAATAAAATTCGAGAGATACCAAGTTAGCTAACGTGGTGGTGGTGGTACAAAAGAAGTATATATCATTATAGTATTAATTCGAAGTGTTTTATACTATATATATATATTAAGTTCTGGTGTAACAGCCTCTTACGGTGTAACGGTGTAACGAGTATTCACCTTCAATGGTATTCAGGTTTGTTAAGGTTGATATTCAACTTAATATACCTATATCAATATAGGGTAGATATTCAACTAAATAAACATGAATAAATAGCGTAAAAGATTGAATAGAAGCACAAGCATATGAGAATGCGATTAGTGCATATATAACCTAAATCTACATAAAGTTGAATATCAACCTTAACAAACACGAATACCATTGAAGGTAAATACTCGTTACACCGTTACACCACAATACTCGTTACACCGGAACTTACCTCATATATATATATAGGCAGATTTGCAAAAATACCCCACTTGGGGGGTATCTAACAAAAGTAGCTAAAATCAAATGGACATTACTGTAATATCCATATTTGATTTTATTTTGTCTTTTCTTTTTGAATTGGTAAATGAATAAAGGTTTTTGGAAAAATTTAAAATAAAATAAAATAACATTATAATAATGAGCTGAGAAAGAGGAAAAAAGAAAAAGAATTTCTGACGGAAAAGAAGAAAAGAAGGGAAGAAGGAAAGACGAAAAGAAGCAAAATCCGTACATGTGTCAGGTTTTATGAAATGATGATATTGCTATAAAAGGACATATGTCAGGATTGTTTTTAAACAAAACGGATAATATGGGAAAGACGTCGGGAAAACACAGATCAGCCACAAAAATTCTGACAAGCCGTACAAGTCACTGTTCACCCATACCAGATTAATTTCCGGCCACACATTAAGTCTTTAGCGGTACACTTTCCCGCCAAATTTGATGTTAGCTCACTTAGAGCAAACTTTTGCTCGAAAATTAGTGTAATTTCTCTTATCTTAACTTCATCTTCCTCATTAATTCCGTTTTTTCTCTTCTCTGTATTAAACTCCATCTTCCTCATTAAATTTTCTTCATATCCTGCCAGACAATTGTTTCCATCTCTTTACATTCTAATTGTTTTGATATCTCTCCACCATACACAAGAAGGAATTGGTAAGTTGGCATATTAAATGCAAACGTTTTTTTGTGTTTTCGTAGCAGTAAATGACTATGTTTCTTGTTTTGGTTTGTTTAGGTCAAACATATATGCTCTCCTTAATATGTGGAGGCAAGTGGAAGGTGGAGAATGAACTTTGGGTCTATGAAGACCCTAAAAAGGCAAAGGGTTTGATGGTCAGTGATGAGCTCGATTATGAAGGGCTGCTGAATATGGTTGAAGAAAAACTTGTCATTGATCTTAAAAGTTTTGACTTAAAGCTCAACGAAGGGTGGTAAAACTACTGGTCTGTGGTGGGTCCGAAGGCTTGAACCATCTCATACATGTGCGATGATGTTCAAGAACAATCACAACAGGCATGCCAATTCATCGTTCATTTCCAAGAGTATTCTTGATAGGTATGTATTGTTTCTGTCTTGTTGAAATATTTTAGCTGGAGGGATAGAGTATGAAGTGTGACCAGATGTTTTTGAACACATGTAACACGTTCAAAGGTCGCAAGGACGCACCAAGGGCAAAAGAGATACAAGTTATCATGAAAGATCTAGGAGTCCATACCAGTTATTCCAAAGCAAACAGAGCAAGACAAAAGGCATAGGACATTATTCAAGGGTCTCTCGAGGAAGGTTATAGTCAACTTCACTCATGGCTTCATATGTTGAAAGAAGTCAATCCTGGATCACATACAACCTTAATATTGGATTCTCAAAACCGATTTAAGTACTGTTTCTGGGCATTGGGTGCTTGTATCAAGGTTGTTCTTCATTTGAGAAAGGTAACTTTTTAAACTATATCTTTTTCCTGTCCAGATAATAGGTAGTGGGTGGAGAGATAATAACTGATGGGCGGAGGGATATGATTTCAGAAGAATAGATATAATTATTTGGAGGGATATATTATAGAGGGTGACAGGTTATATGTTGTATCAGGTGATTTGTGTTGATGGAGCACACTTAGGAGAGAGATTCAATGGTCATCTTCTTCTAGCTACTGCCCAAGATGGAAACAAACAGATCTATCCCTTGGCTTTTGTTGTAGCTAGTAGACAGTGAGAATAAGGATTCTTGGTCCTTCTTCTTTGAAGAGTTGAAGACGGTTGTTGTACCAGATAGTGTGGATGTGGTTTTTGTGTCTGATCGTCATTTGGCTATTAAAGCCGCTCTGAGACAAGTTTACATTCTTGCACAACATGGATATTGCATTTATCATATGTTGCAAAACTTCAAGCAAAAGTGCAGTTGAGGAGGTTTGCAAGACTAGTGGTTTAAGGTTGCAAAGGCGTACATTGTAGAAGAGTATAGGATTGAGCTTGAGATCCTACAAAACAGAACTTCAGTTGTGGCAAATATGGCTCTCAAAGTGTCTCTTGAAAAGTGGTCTAGGGCATATTTCACAGCTGAGAGGTACAACATCATGACGACAAACAATGCAGAATGTCTAAACAAGGTGTTTAAACAGGAGCGTAGGTGGCCTATTGTAGCATTGTTTGATGTTATATTACTTACCTTTTCCACCTGGTTCTGTAAAAGGAGGGAGTCGGCTACTACATGGTGTGAGGTGACTACTAGGGCAGCGACTAAGATCATTGATAATAGGTATGCGGCATCTGTGAGCATGAGCATCAATAGGCTTAGTGATATTGAAGCAGAGGTGACTGATGGAAGGAACAAGTATGAGGTGAATCTTCGCCAACAAACTTGCCAATGCAACGTGTTTCAGAGAGATCGGATTCCTTGCAAGCATGCTTTGGCATTAGCAAAGGACAGGGGAGTTGTATTTCTACTCTTGTTAGTCACTTTTATACCAACAACATCTTGAAAGAAGTTTACAAGGAAACCATTCATTTGATCCCTCCACCCAAGCAATGGGATGTTCCACAATCAGTCTCCTCTCTTCCGTGTTTGCCACCACCATGGAAAAGGGGACCCGGAAGACCAAGGTTGAATAGATATAAGGCTAGGTGGGAGAGGCCCTACAAACGAGTGTCCACGAGATGTGCAAGATGTGGTTTGTTTGGCCATACTCACAACACGTGCTCCCGGGCTGCAAGGGAAGGACAGTCAAGGCGAAGACCATAGGGTAAAAGGGTAAGACAACAAGATTCTAACTTTTTGGTATATGAACAATGCTAACTTTTTGGTATGGCTTTGGTAAGATTATCCCGCCACATTTGATGTTTTATCCTTCCAACATGCAGGTTTTATCCTGTCACATTTACTTTTCTAAGTCATATTATTTTGGGATGGATGTTGAAATGCTTTTAGTATGGATGCTTCTGAAATTCTTTTAGTATGCTTTGTTAAGTTGTATGGTATTATCCCGCCAGACATGTTGTTTTATCCTATCACACATATCCTGTAACATCGATCCGACTTCTATTTTGAATATCCGGCCACCTAACTCCACTACATAAATGCAGTCAAAGCACACATTTACTCCCTGCAAAACGTAACTAATGCAAGTACATGTTTTTAATCATAAAAGTAGTCAAACACATTTACCAACTCAACCTAACACATTTACTCATTTTTGGTCAAATTTGGAAGCATAAATAGGCCATTGTTCTATACACCGAGCACAAACTATCATGCTCATTCCTTTCTTTCTCAACAACCATACCTTTCTTTCTCTCTTTCTCTCAACTCCTTCATGGCTGGTTATCACGAGGTTTTTGTGCTAGACCCCTCCGACGACGACGAAGACTACGAAATCAAAAGTTTCTTCGTTGAAATGAAACGCTCATATGTAGAGGGGGACTGTCGTCTATGTATCCCCACCGGCCATGGAGACAAGTATTTGAAAGACTACAAGAACTATAAAAAACCACTTAAAGTCGGACTTCAGACTTGGAAAGTTCTTCTCAAACACACCAACAATGCCTACCGCTTGGGCAAGGTTTGGAGAACTTTTGTTGAGCACAATAAGCTCAAGTATAAGGATGAGTGCCTCTTCGACCTTGAAAGTGCAGATTCAAATGGTGTCGTGTACGATATTCAAGTGTACAACTATGAAGGAATGCAGTGACCAACAATGCCAACTAGCTTTATCATTTCATGTTATGTCAATCTTTTCAGTTTCCTTGTGTCGTTTTTTTCCTTCATGTACTTGTATTATGTTTCTGTTTGGTATGGATTTGGTAAGATTATCCCGTCACAATTGATGTTATATCCCACCACCCTTTGTTAAGTTGTATTGTATTATCCCGCCACACATTCTGTTTTATCCTGTCATAAATTCACTTACATCCTGACGAATTTCAATGCTACCACAATGCCTCTTTGATATGATAATTCACACTAAAGAGAGATAATTTTTCATTATAAGAGAAGATTAAAGCGTAGAAACTGAAAAAGCCGACATCATTGCACTTAGATCACAAACTAAGACATATCCCTCCACCCTTGCACACACATCCTGTCGAACTACATAGATTACACAACATTAGAGTCTCCATAGCATGGTATGTCGAGACGATAGTCCATGTCCCTGGTTGGGGGTTTGAAGTCACGCCTCCACCTCTTTTTCAGCTCCAAGGGGTGTTGATCGGTGACAATGAAGATTTTGATTAGAGCAACGGACCTTCCTAGATCGGCAAGGGCATGAGCATCACGTGAGTGCTGCAAGGATCTTATAGTGTTCCTCCCTCCATGAGCATGAACCATCTCAAAGAAATAATGTGTGTTGTTCTGGCGGTTGTTGAGGGTCCATAGCTCTCCTCTTAGCCAATTGATGTCCCTCACACTATCTGCCCCTGGAGCCCAATCTTCGCAGAGACCACCTTCGTAAGTGTGGCTCGTGACACTGGCCATTCTTCCGCTGTTGGGGACAAGGGAACCACCATAGTGAACTTCAGTATAGACTCTTGTCAAATCCATAACGCAATCCATTTTTTTGATAATTTATGGATTGAGAGCATGAACAATGGGGTAGGAAACTTTGTTATTTATAGACTTCAAGGCTAACACAAATTAAAGGCGGGGTTTTTTTAAATTTTAGGCGGGGTTTTTCAATTTTGAAAACTTTATCGTGACAATATTCCTTTTCCATCCTGTCAATATGTATTTTTTATCCTGCACAAGGAAAACTGCTTTACTTTGGCAGTTGTCACATCCTACCATTTTGATTTGTCATAGGTGGTTCATGTATGACAATAAACTTTCATTCATACTAGAAATCTGTATGACAATAAAACAGAAATCAAACCATTGTTCAACTTTCAATCATAGCTAGACCAACATAGGTCAACAAAACCAATATTCACACAAACACACCTTAAAACTGTTCTGAAACCTAACACACAACAATCAAAAATACAAAGTATTCCTACTGTGTAACATTATCAACATTATTCAACCTAGTGACCCATTTCTCGTCAAACAGGTTGTTAGCAAGGTCAAATCTGTGCAAGTCGATCGTCTTGTCCGAAATGAGGGAGAGATCATTATTTCCAAAACACAACCACTCAATGTATTTCACAGTGTATACACCACAATCACCACTGCAAACAAAAAAAACCATTACTCACAAATTTATAAAGTGTGGCGGGTAAATAATAGAGTAGTGGAGGGATATATTACCTTCTTTTATTATGTGGTAAACCATCAACCCTTCCATGGTAAGCCAGGTCCTCCTGAAGCCTATGTGCATACTTTGCGGACAGAGCCTCGTGTTTGCTCAAAAATTTTGGCACATACTTCAGGATTGGGGCCACATCTTTTTCTATGACCCGCTCTGGCTTCAAATCGGTGTTGCAGTCATACACATTGAGCTTCCAGTTCTGGAGTTCTATTTCAATGGCCACCCAATGGTTGCCTCCAACAAAGAGTGGTGCATAAATGAAGTCCACATCTTCCCAATTTTTTCCAAATAGAAATGGAAGACTTCCCTTGAAGTACCTCACAACACGATCTAGAATAACTGGTACTTCAACACCACCTGCTTCACTCCTATGGTGGTCCTTGTAATCCTCAGACCATAGACAATCCGTTATGGCAGCCTTGTGATTATCAGCTAGTTTTTTCCTGAGCTCAGACCTCAGGTGTGCAAGAACCTCATCGATGTGTTGCCAATACAAGTACACATTAATTACACTTAAGATTGAAAAAATAAAAAATGAAAATTTTATCCTGTCACACTTACCAAATTATCCCACCAGTACCGTGGTTCAATAATTGACTCAAAGAAAGCATTGTCAATAGCAACTCCACTCAGACCATCAAACGCCTCATGGCTGAATCATAAAACCCAATATAGGAGTATAAAACTTCATTGTAATCATCATAAAAGATATTTCGTATATTAATACACCAATTTTTTCAAGTACCTTTCCCATTTGTACCATTGTATTGCATCTGTCATCTCTCTCACAGCAGGATTATTGGTTATCTTCTTACAGAAAGCTTTGGAATAGACTTCCTTCTTGTCTTTTTTGTCCTTGTTGGCATTCTTGGCCTTCTTGGTGTTTTTATTCTTGGTGGTTTTGGATGTGTAAGGAGAGCTGAGAGAAGTAGAAGGCTTTATATTACACTTGGAAAGGATCCTGCAAAACCACAGTAAACTCAAAGAAAATTCATATCCTGCCATTCACTAGAAGAAAATTTTCATACTCTTCACTCTCTTCACTAGAAGTTGAAACTGGTTGCTTACCCTTCCCGGCTGGTCTCTTGACACTCTTCCTTCCCATCCTCTTCCTAGGGACCTCCTCCTCCTCAGAAACTACATCGTTCTTCACTCTCTTCTTTCCCATCCTTTTCTTGGGGACCTCCTCCTCTTCACAAACAAAGTTCTTTCTCTCCAGCCTTTCAATCCTCTGACAAAGACCATCCTTCAACTTGTCAATCTTCATGAACAAAGCCTTCATGACCTCCATTAGCTGACCTTGTTCCCCACTAGATTTTCCTTGGGATTGATCTTCTTCTTGTCTAGGCTCACTGTCCTTTGTCTTTGACACAAACTCAGATGTAATCTGGTCAAAGAAGAGGTCCTCTACTTCATCTGAGAATTTGCAACCATTAAGCAAGTCCTTCTCAGATTCATCTGCAACCAGTAGAGGCAAGACTTCTAGACCTTCTCCTTCAATAGACAGCCTTAGTGATCCATGCTCAGGGCATTGGGTTGCAGACCAACGCACTCCTCTGGGGATTTGGGTCTCACTAATCCTTGAAGCATACTGGACTCCAACAGTCTGTACACACTCCCAAATCCACACCTACACATAAACAAACAAAACCATTAGTAATTTTGTCACACTTCAATATATATCTTGTCAAGGATGTACTACTATACCTGAAATACCATTGGCATCCCTTGAAGGTTCTATGGTATCCTTCCATCATCTGAGAGTTTCACACACTTCTCCAAGGATATCATTCTTCTTGCCATTGATCTGGTCAGTGCCCTGTGCAACTCCATGTAGGCAACTCTTCCCCATGGATAACTCCAAAACTTGTCAATGGTTTCCACTAACCTCACATGTTCAACTTTGACAAGCCTCTTCTTATCACCTCCAAGAAGAATCCCTTCCACAATTAACAATAATGCTAACTTGAACTTGTGGTTGTCCAAGACTTTGTGCTTCATGAACCTTTTATAAAGGTCTTGCACTGAAGTTTTAGAACCATCAGGACCACCAAAAAAACTTTCCATCACTTGGTTGTCTTGCTTCCTAGATGATTTAATCTCCTTGGGAAGAGGGCCACAATTCAAGCCAGTTATCAAAGCAAACTCTTCTAGCGAAAATCTCAATGGCTTACTAGCAATCTCATACCATGTCTCCCACTTCTTTTTACTCTTCAACTGCTTGAAGAGAACGGAGTGCACGGTTTGAGAAGAAAATGTCACTTGATTGACCATTTTCACAACATCCTTAAAAGAGCTGCCACATATTCTTCTCCAATCTTGGCATGTTAGCTTAGACTCTATGTCTTTGAGATACTGCCTCCTACAGTTAATATTCACACGACCATGCAATGCATCTCCCTTGAAGAAAGCATACATCACCTACAGAAACATAACATGTCAGGACAATATTATTAATATGTCAGGATGCACACTTCACATGACAGGAAACATTATTCAGAGGTGGAGAGATATGCAAACTACACATAATCTCATTAACCCATGCACAAATGAAATTCCTTACAAACTAACAATTTTCACAAAACTTCAATCCAAATACTTCCACTACATAAACTCCTAAATGCACATAAGCTACACAAAACCAAAGTTCAAGTGTCGGTACACGGAGAAGATTATGTCAGGACACAGTGAGGAGTTCGTCAGTATAACCCTAAACAATCTAGACACAGTGAGGAGAAGAGGATGTACATGCATTTTTAGAAACTCAAATCCAAATACTTCCACTACATAAACTGGTTCACAATGCACATGACAAGAAGTATTTTTAGAGGTGTCAGGATTCATAATACACATGAAGAAATGAAATTCCTTAAAAACTAACAATATTCAGAAACTCAAACCCAAATACTTCCACTACATAAACTCCTAAATGCACATAAGCTACACAAAAACAAAATTCAAGTGTCGGGATACAAACAAGAGTATGTCAGGACACAAAGAAGAGTATGTCCGGACACAGAAAGGAGGATGTCAGGATAACTCTAAACAATAATCAAATTATTCACAACTTTGTTCTCAACTCCAATTACAGGTGCAAATGTACATATTATCTCAAATTTACATGCATTGGCTTCAGTCATGAACCCTAAATTCACCAATTTAACCCATATACTCGAATTGAATAACATAATTTCAGAAATTTCACTTACATTGTCGTTAAAAGCCAGAGGCTCGATGCTTCTCATTTTTCCAAAATATTCAAGACCTCTTTCTTCCTCTGGGAGACTGTGGCTTCCCCTTTGGCTTCTGACTTCGCCGACGAACCCATAGCAGATTTGGGGGTTTTCTCGGTTTGCCTCCTCTTTCTTCCTTTAGAGTCTCCATGTGCGTCTCTCCTTCTTTTCTGGGGTGCGGAAGCTCTCGTGACGACCATAACTGAAGCGATTGGGAGAGAAAGAGTTGTCGGAGAGAGAGTTGAGAGAGAAAGAGAGAGAGTTGCCGGAGGTTCCGAGCGGTTGCCGGAGGTTGAGAGAGGTTGAGGGAGGTTGAGAGCGGTTGAGAGAAGCGGTTGAGAGCTGGGGTCGGGTAGAAAATGGAGAAGACGAATGGGTTTTGACGAGAGAGAGAAAATGGGTGAATGGAGGGAGGAGAAGCTGCGAAATGAAGGAATTAATTAAGCATACTTAAGTACAAATTAGGAAGCAGTTACTTTTTTATGCTTAATCCGTCTTTTCAAAATGTCCCAATTTTCCTTTTTTATTATTTTAATTTTCTTTTAGTTTAATTTATTATTTTGATTTTCCTTTTTCTTAATTTCTGAATATATTAAAATAATCATTTGAGTTAAAAAAATAAAGATAAATTAAATTATAATAAATCTTTTCTTTTTAATAGCAAAAATATTTTTTTGGACTATTATAACCCTCAAATGGATATGACAGTCATATCCGTTTGAAATTGGGCAATTGTGTAATTTAGGTACGAAAAGGGGGTATTTGGGACAATATTTTCTATATATATATATTATGAGAGTGATATTGTGATAGATGTAACAATAGCCTAGTTGGTAGAGTGAGTGCTTCACTATTCTTCGTGTCCGAGTTCAATTCCACATATTACCTCTCTTTTTTTCCATACATATATGCATGCACATGGTCCACGAGGTAATTACACAATTCTAATTTTTTCCCTTTGCTTTTCTAGGTTAAATATTGTACCACAAATACAAAACCTCAACGTGGATCCTAAGCACATCCTCGTCAAGTAGAAGCGTAGAAAGTTTGCACTAGAGAGAAACTGTGTGGTGGATGACGAGGTCAAAAGAGCCTGTTAGAATCCAATAAAATCCGAGAGGTACCGTATCCAGAGTAGTTAGCTAACGTAGTGGTGGTACAAAAGAAAATTTTAAAAGTGGAGATTGTGCGTAGACTTCACCGACCTCAACAAAGCATTTCCGAAGGATCCTTTCCCCTTGCCTCCACCGGTGGACCTACGTTGGGACCATTGGGGGAACATGCCCCCACTGAACCCAACGTGAGTATATATCATAGTATTAATTCGAAGTGTTATATATTATATTATTAGAGTAATATTGTGATAGATGTAACAATAGCCTAGTTGGTAGAGTGAGTGCTTCACTATTCTTCATGTCCGTGTTCGATTCCACATAATGGCTCTTATTGTTTCCATACATATATGCATACACATGGTCCACGAGGTAATTACACAATTATGATTTTTTTCCTTTTGCTTTTCTATGTTGAATATTGTACTACAAATTCATTTTGTATTCTTACATTATACAATATGTTTAACAATGATACTATATTTATTTATTTTCAAAAATCATTTGAGTTAATAATATTTAACTTATTTTCTGTTTGGTATTTTAACTTGATTAATATAATTTTTTAGTTGCAATTGCCATGTAATTTCTAAAATTTTCTATTCACTAGATAAATCCGTATGTGGTTTTTTCTTGGTTACTTATTATGACTATGAAAAAGTTGTGCCCCATTGGACAAAATTCTTGGGTCCGCCACTGCTTGTCTCACGTCGACGCTATTGTCGATGTGGAAATTGGACTTGAGGGTCTGAATTTCATGGACGCGTTCAGTTTCTATCACCAGATCACGCCCAACTTGAATGATCAGGAAATAAAACTTTCATTGTAAGTCAGGACATCTATTGCCACTTAGCCATGTCGTCAGAGGTTCAATAGATGAAGTTTCACATGTATAGTTAAGGTTCTTAAGTAACAAAATCCTACAAAAATACAAACAAGACAAAAAAACATAATGAAACTAAAGAATCATAAAGAAATCAAATCATAAAACAACAACTTAATAGAGAAAAATCGACAATATTGTCAACAATTACAAGCATTAAAAAAATCACGAACCCAGAAGAAAAGGAGAAATAACTGAAACCCGTCGCAACACTAGAAAAGAGAATCAAGCACCAAACAAAAACAAATGAATGAAGAACAATTTCGACGTCAAAGAAAAAAAGGAGAAAGAACGAATTGAAGGCACAAACTCAATCGACTTCAAGGGGGGAAACCGCCAAGGGAGAAAGCGAAAGAACAAAACGACGGAGATGAAGGGAAAAGACAAAAATGCCCCTCTGTGTTAAAATTCCATTTAAAAGCTGAGTTAGTCTGGAGCGTTGGAGCATCCTCTTCTAACGTTCCATATTTATACGTTGTGATTACTTTAAGGAGGGTTTGCATTTGATCCTCATTTTATATAAATCATCTTATTTGTATTTTTAGCCTTAATTAAAATACATGATATGATTCGGTTCATTGATCTTAATTTGCTATAAATTAAAATGTAGAAACTATAGAAAATTAAAATATATGTGAACTATATTATACATGCGAAAGTGTAATTAAAGTGCCATGTGACATAGATTAAAATTAATAGTTATTTAATTAGCTTTGATTTAATAAATATATTAGAATATAAAGATTATATAGTCAGTTTAATTTTGTATTTTATTTCAAAGCAATATTTATTAACAATGTTATAAATAAATAGTGAAAGTAAAATATTTATTAAAAGATACTCCAAAATCCAAATGGTTGAAGGTTTTCTGGCGTGTAAAGAGAAGGGAGAGAAGTCGAGAGCGGGAGCAGAAACAGATACGGGAGAAGAGAGCAAGCGTGAGGAATAATAGATAGATAGAGGACATAAATACAGGACCCCCTTTCTTCAGCTCATACCCAAATCCCCGATCTCTTGTTCGCCATTTTACTACACGCTCTTCTTCAACCCCACCCCTCTATTCCCTCTTTTCTTTCATCTATTTCTCTTCAAATCTTGTCTGGTAAGTTCAATTCCGATTCCCTCTAATACCATTTCTTCATTTAGGGCTTTCCGCTTTTCGATTTCCAACTGCTTTCTCGCTCTTGTTTAATCACCGCCTTTTATCCTCCATCTCTTCTCGAAACCCTAAATTTTGCTACAACCTTTGATTATTTATCGAATTAACGTTTTTCCTCTTGCAATTGGATTTTTTAGGGCTTCTGCGACGGCTTTGAGCGGCTGGTTGGAAGGACAAGATTTTCGCTGCAGTATGAGCATTGACAGCCCCGGGGAAGGGGAGAATTAGGGTTCCTCTCGGCACTAAGGTGGAGTGCTTCGCACTTCCATGGGCGAAGGAGGAGTTGCATGTATGCCTTTGCAGCATCTTATGGAAAACTGTCCAGTTTCTGAGGTATATTGCGGAGGCGGCAGCAACGTAAATGGAAATGGAAAAACCAATGCCAAGATGGGAAACAAATCTTCTTCTGTCAAGGCTAGTAAGAAGATGAAACTGAAGAGAGAATCGTGTCTAAACAAAGAGGATCCAAAGAAAAGCGAATTGGAACCGCAGGGGCAAAAGAGCAGCATTGAAACTGAGAATGGCGAGGTGAAGGACGAGGTGGAGGAAGGTGAGTTGGGCACGTTGAGATCACCAATAAGGGAGCTGGATTGTGCTGAATTGACACCAGATAAATCACAAACAGGTGAGATTGAGAAGGGAGAAATTGTCTTACATAGGTGGAGAGAGAGTGAGATAGAGAAAGAAGAGATTTTACCCAGAAAATGGAGGAAGGGTGAGCCCGAGAAGTCAATATTCAACTCAGGGAGACTGCAGGGCAATATTGCTCCCAGGAGAGATCAAACTCCCGAAAAGTACAAGAAATTTGACGTAGAGAAGACAGATTTTGGCAGTTGGAGGGGAGGCAGGGATGAAATCGAGAAAGGAGAGTTTATTCCAGACAGGTGGCAGAAAAGGGATTTCTCACAAGATGGCTACAGCCATTCAAAGTCGCGCACGGACAGAGATTGGCGGGACGAGCAGGAGTGGGTCCCACCCTCTGGTAAGTATCTTGTTGAAGAGTTTCTTCCCGGAAAAGATTTCACTAAAATTAACAGCCAGCATTCTAGAAAACCTGGTAGATGGGATGCTGCCCAAGAAAGAGGCTTTAGCAAATTGAGCTCGAAAATTGTGGATGAGGGCAGTTCTTGTAAGAATGAGCAAATCCGTGGTAAGAACCATGGGAGAGAACAATCTTCCCGGTTGAAGCGTTATGGGAATGATTCAGATAGCACTGACCGTAAGCATTTTGATGATCATGTCGATTACATGAGTTCTAAAAGTCGGAGGCTCTCTGGTGACAGTGTTCGCTCCATCCATGTGGATCATTTGCCACGTCGCTCTGTTGAGAGGCTGCATAAGGATACTTCTTTGTCCAGAGTCGGCTCTGAGAGGCATTCTGCCCGTCGCCATGGTTTCTCTTCTTCTTCTTCTAGGTCAGTTCATGACAGGTATGGGCATAGTCCAAATCGTTCTCAAAGGTCCCCTCATGATAGGGCTCGTCATCACAATCACAGGCACCAAACTCCTGTTAGACATGATTGCTCTTCATATGATCGTCGATGCCATCTGGACAATAAAAATAGGAGCCCAGGTAATGCCGAGCGGTCCCCACAGGATCACACTAGGCCCCAGGGTTCCAAGGATCAGTCTCCAAGTTCCTTGGATCAATCGCCATATGAGCGAAGTAGGACCCATAATAGGAAAGGAAATGAAAAAAGAGAATTAGCTGAAACAAGGGTGAATCACAGCGGAGAGGAAGAAAATTCTGTCAAAAGCAATATACCTCTGCCCACTAGAGATTCTCAAGGAGCGAGCTCTATGCAGAATGAATTAGTTGAACAAAGCAGCATCATTTGCCAAATTGGAACAGAAGATTTGTCTCGAAGTCACAGGCCGAGTTCTGAGGGAAAAAGTTCTCAGGACAATGGATTAGTTGAAGAGTTACCTTCTATGGAGGAAGATATGGATATTTGTGATACCCCTCCGCACGTATCTCATGTGACTGATACAAATACAAAAAAATGGTGTTATCTTGACCATTTAGGATATGAGCGTGGTCCTTCCAGGTTATGTGAATTGAAGGCACTTGTGGATGGCGGAGTTCTAATGTCAGATCACCTAATAAAACACCTGGATAATGACAGGTGGGTGACTGTAGAAAATGCAGTATCTCCAATAGTGACCTTGTGCTATCCAAGCATTTCTCCAGATGTTATTTCACAATTAGAAGAGAATCCTACTGAGAAACCTGGCAATTTATTGCCAGAGATTGGAGATGAAGAGGAGTGTTTGAGTCAGTCGTGTGAAGAGAGTGAAGATGCACAGGTGCAGCCAGTTTCCTGCACAGCATACAGTTTAGAAGTGTCAGACTCTGGAAGGGATCTTAAAATTGATGCAAGGGTTAGTGTTCTGATAGGTGACATTACTCTTGTCCCTGGGAAAGAGCTTGAAAATGTTGGAGGTAAATGTTTAGATTGCCTTCTTGTCAATGCATTTAATTGTTTGATGTTTTTGTGAATTTTCATGTGTATTGGTAGCTGATACATATGTAATTTTGTTCTATTCTTAGAGGTTCTGCATATGAACTTCAACAATCTAGAGTGGGAGCGATGGGCCAACCTTGAAGGTAAATCTTTTTATTAAAATGCGCACTCCTGATAAGTCACTCTCAATAATTCTCCTCTAATTTTATTTTTAATGTATTGAACTTTCAACTAGCTTTCCCTTTCGCCACTGCATGCCTCCTGATCTGCAGAATATTTTTGGGATATAGGAAGGATGTGGTGGTTTATCTGTTATTACTTCATGCTGCTAGCCTGTTATAGAGAAGTTGATTGATTTTCACTATGCTATTAAAATCTCTGCAGTGTGGCTCTATATTCTGGTCATAGTTGCTGCTAGTTGAATGAATGTGATTGTTTTCCAAAAGAAACAATCAAATATTTTGGGTTGGAACTTGGAAATAAAATTCCCTCCAACTTAAGCTTTAAATGCAGTCAGATTTTTGACAGTAAGAGATATTTTGTTGTATAGAACAATTTTTTGTGTAAAACATTGCTATGAGGGTAAAAGTAGTTAAACAAAATGTAAAGGAAGTAAGGAGATGCATAAGTGAGTATAGTACCTCCCCTTTTATGTGAGAAGTTAAGATCTTATTTGGTGAATGATGGAAAATGTGGACTGTCCCTCATTGAGGACATGGATCAAGAAATTAATACTATACAAGTTACGGTTTGAATTTGTTACGTCTCCAATCCACTTGTTGATGTTTTTGCATCTTTTTTGTCACTTGTATCCCTTTGTCAGTGGTCAGAGCTGTTATATTTCTTCTTCCAATAAAAAAGAAAGAAGAACCACATGGAGATCAAACTAATCTTCACTTGGATGGTGTCCGAGGATCGCATATAATACTTTAGCTACCCTATAGAAAACAATAAGACAGACGATTAATCTGTCCAATGACCGATGACATTTAAATCAATTTTCCATTAAAAGTGGTTATGCAGAACCGATTATGGTATTTTTTTCTTCCTGGCTGTGTACATGACTTGTAATCCTAATAATTTTAAATAACTTCTATTAATGTTTATGTATGTATTTAACCCGAATTAATAAGACAACATATGATATATTTTGTCACGTATGTCTGGTATTTATGTAACATCTGTATAAGCTTTTTTTTCTCTGTTTGGCTTCAGCCTGTTTTTTTAATTTTGCTCCTTCGCTTTTTATTTGGATTCTTTCTGCCATCGTCGGCTCAATGGAAAGTTTCCTGTCTTATACTTATTACTATTTATCTCTTTTGTTCTAGGTCTTATCTTGCATGATTCTCATGCTATGCCCTCTGAGCAGAGTGGGGAAGATTTGGCATATTCTGCTACTTCCAAAGATGCTGTAGACTCTACTTCAAATGCAAGCTTTGACAGTGATTTTAGTTACTCCTTTTGTGACTTCAGTGAATGGTTCTCAGTTCGTTGGCCATGTAAAGGTGGGGATTGGAGGAGGATTGATGAAACTGTCCATGAAAGATCATTTCAGAAGAAATTAGTGCTTAATGATGGCTATCCTGTTTCCCATATGCCATACTCTGGCTATGAGGATCCTCGGCGCCATCAAGGAGAGGACTTTTACTATCCTTCTCAGAGCAGAAGGCTTGATCTTCCTCCTTGGGCGTTTTCCCTGATCGAAGAAAGAAATGATGTTAACGTTGTTGGTAGAACTGGTCAACCAAAGACACTTCCTATGAGGGGAGTCAAAGGCACTTTGCTTCCGGTGGTTAGGATTAATGCATGTGTGGTGAAAGATCAGGGCTCATTTGTTTCTGACCCTCGCTCTAAAGTAAGAAGCAAAGAAAAGCACTCTTCAAAATCTGTTAGGCCGAATTCATGTAGTGATGTAAGAAGATTATCTGTTGAAGGAACTTCACACTCCAAGGATATAAGTGGACAAGATATGGAGGGTTCAGTGACGTGTTCTAAATCCATTGTTTTACATAAAGATCGTCTTTGTACAACTGATGAATTGAGGTTAAATTTTGGTGATTGGTACTATCTTGATGGTTCTGGTCATGAACATGGGCCATTCTTGTATTCAGAGCTTCATGTCCTTGTTGATAAAGGTTTAGTTTCAAAAAATAGCAGTGTATACCGCAAAGCAGATCAAATCTGGGTCCCTATTATGCCTTCCATTGAAATTGGTAACAACGATGTATCTGCTAGTGATTCTTCTGGCTCTTCCCTGCAAAAAGCTGTTGACACTAATGTAGATGAAGGCTGTGGTGTTTCCGTTGCATTCCACAGGTTGCATCCACAGTTTATAGGATACACTCGAGGAAAGCTTCATGAGCTTGTCATGAAAACTGTTAAGAACCGTGAGTTCACTGCAGCTATAAACGAGGTCCTTGATCCATGGATTAGTGCAAAACAGCCAAAGAAAGACATGGAGAAAAATGTTAGAGCAGGTAAAGCTATGCTCGTTTACTAAAATCAATACTTTATAAATTGTCTACAATTATATCTTATTTTTATTTTAGTTCTTCATGAACTAATTTTTCTGCTATAATGTCCAAAGATTAGCGACTAATTCCAGTCTTAAATGATGACTGGATATATGATGTTGCTTACAGTAACATATACTGTCAATGGATTTATTAAAACAACATATCAGGAGTAAATGGGAGTTGAAAGTTATCATAGCGATGTTTTAAGCTTGTTCATCAGCATTGTCCAACAACAATATATGTTTGGTCAGAATTATTAATCCTAGTATTTAAACCGAGGTGGAAGTGACTGGCTAGAAAATTAATGCTTGATCAGGAGTAATCATTCTTCATTTTATGGTACACAACCCAATCGCCCTGTAACTTCCGTGGTCTTGTGGCCCTCCAGAGCGATGTTTTCTTAATAGGGAAAAACCTGATGCTTATCCTATCCATTAGTTGGTTGAGCATTGCAAAAGCCAATTCCTTGGAATGCATGAATATGTTTTTTCGTCATACTATCCTTGAAGTAGTCCTTGATATCAACTTTGTCTTATCTGCTCATAATGTTGCCTGTTCTATGAATACACAGAGAGTGAAGCATATTTTCTTCATGAGGATCATATTCATGTCGGGAAGAGAGCCCGCTTCACAGTTGAATCAGTCAACGAAGATTGTGAAATAGAAGACAACTTGCCAACTATACAGGATGATGATTTAGCATTTGAGGATTTATGTGTTGATACTACATTTCCTCAAAATGTTTCTGAATATTCTGAGTGTGGAGGTTGGGGGAAACTGGATGGCCGTATTCTTGCTCGGATATTTCATTTTCTTAGGGCAGACATAAAATCTCTTGTTGTTGCTGCTTCTACCTGTCAGCAGTGGCGGGCTGCAGCCGGCTTTTACAAAGACGTCTCTAGAATAGTTGACTTGTCATCTATTGGCACTAACTGCACTGACCATCTGATGAGGAGCATCATGGTAGGTGCTTCTTTTGCATGTTATTCAACAATTAAAACGAATATTTCTACTGCAACCTCTAAATCGTATCTTCCTTGTCCATGCAGAGTGGTTATGGTAAAGGGAAATTCAAATTCATGGTCTTGGCTGGGTGTATCAACATTACATCTTCTGTGCTTGAGGAGATTCTTCATTCGTTCTCATCTATATCCTCTATTGATATTAGAGGTTGCAGCCAATTAGATGAATTAGTGGAAAAATATCCTGATATAAACTGGGTTAAGGACTCGCCTATCCAGTCGACAAAGAGGATGAAGTTTACTTTTGAGAAAGCCTCAACTGTGTTAAGTTTTAGGAGTGACATTGATGACTCTACTGGACTGAAAGATTACTTTGATATGGTGGAGAAAAGAGATGCAGCTAATCAAGCATTTCGTCAAAGCTTATATAAACGTACAAAGGTATTTGATACAAGGAGGTCTGCATCAATTTTATCAAGGGATGCTCAGATGAGACGTTGGACCATGAAGAGGCCTGGAAGTGCATTTAAGAGGATGGAGGAATTCGTTTTGCTTAGTCTTAATAGTATCATGAAGGAGAATGTTTGTGAATTTTTTGTGCAGAAGGTGCTGGTCATCTCTAGTGTTTTGCTTTTTTCTTTCGTTAAATTTTAGTTGGTGGAAAGTAATTTTGTGTTCCAAAATTTGATAGATTGATTTTTTTTCTTTTAATGTTTTGATCAGGTTTCTGCGATAGAGGACAGGATTAAACGTGGTTATTATGCTGTTCGTGGCCTGAGCTCCATGAAAGAAGATATTTGCAGGATGTGCCGGGAGGCAGTGAAGTATGCTCTCTCTCTCTCTTTCTCTCTCTCTCTCTCTCTCTCCCCCCTCTCTCTCTAACCCAAGCCCACCCCCACCCTCTTTCTCCTGAACTTGCGTTTTTAGGCGCTGTAAGAGAAAAAATCAGTTTTAATGGAGTCAAGAGTAGGCATGCATACAAGGATGAAAATTATGAACTGTAAATATCATTATTTTCTAAAGTATCCATTTATGTGCTCCGACATGCAGTTTTTTTTTGAAAAACTGTATCTGATTGTTTGAACACTACATCTGAACATTTTGACTAGTTATGATATCACTGAATTCTCTTGCATCTGGTCGAGTATCCTTATGGATTCCTGCATTTTTTTTTATCACAGAAACAAAAGTAGAGGTGATGGAGGAGACATGAATAATGTCATGACAGAATTTATTAAACTTGCAACACGTATTGGAGGTAGTAAAAGAACTGATGTGGATGAACTTATGAAGTTTTCTAAAGAGGAGTATTCTAGCAGCTCCAAGCCTAAGAAACTTCATAGGATGATCTCCGGGAGGAAAGTAAACAAGAGTAATGGTTCCTCCTTCTCTAAAACTGGTTATGATGGAGAATATTCATCTGATCGAAAGGTTAAACGGTACCTATCAAAATTGAACAAGAAATCTTTGGATTCTGAAGAATCATCTTCTGATGAATACGAGTCATCCTCAGACGGTGAAAGTAGTGGTGACAGTACCTCCAGTACAGAAAGTGATATGGATGTCTGGTCGGATAGTAATACTCGGGACTCACGAGATGTATATCTAATGGAAGATGCGGATTTTGATCTTTCAACAGAACGTGAGTGGGGAGCCCGTATGACAAAGGCGAGCCTTGTCCCTCCTGTCACTCGAAAATATGATGTTATTGAAGAATACCTCATTTTGGCCGATGAAGAGGAGGTGCAGCGGAAAATGCGGGTTTCGTTGCCAGATGACTATGATGAAAAAGTTAAAGCTCAGAGAAATGGAATGGAGGAGACTGATATGGAAATTCCTGAAGTTAAGGAATTTAAGCCTAGAAAGCAACTTGGACATGAAGTCATAGAGCAAGAGGTTTACGGAATTGATCCTTATACACATAATCTTCTTCTTGATTCGATGTCAAAGGTTGAGGACTGGTCTCCTCAGCAGAAACATGATTTTATCGAAGATGTGCTCCTGCGAACTCTAAACAAACAAGTCAGAGAATTTACTGGATCCGGAAATACTCCGATGACATATTGTCTTAGGCCTGTTATCCAAGATATACTAAACACAGCTGAAGGGCAGCAAGATATGCCAACTCAGAAGTTGTGTGAGGCTCTTCTTGAGGCAGTTGACGATCGTCCTGGGGATAAATATGTTGCTTACAGAAAGGTGAATCCCTGTAATGTTTATTATATAATCCTTGTAAAGTATTCTGATCCTTCTTGTTGTTAAAATAAGGACTTCTGGACCTCTTCTGTTTGCTCTTATTGTTGACTAGGGGCTTGGAGTTGTTTGCAACAAAGAAGGTGGAATTGAAAAAGATGATTTTGTTGTCGAGTTTCTTGGGGAGGTATGTAAAACATTCTTTTGCCTAATAGTATCATGCTTTCAATTACAGTGAGCTTTGTAGTGTGAATTTTACTCTTGAGTGATTGATATATCTCTTGAACAGCACTTCACAAATAGAATTAATTGCTAAAACAGAACACATTGTATTGATGTTCGGTTATGTAAAACACATTGTTTTGACTTTTGTGTGGAAATACTTTACATTCTGATATACTCTGGATTTTTTGTATGTTCTTTTAATTTCAACCACATTAGTTCGCTTGATCTTAAAAGTCAGACGTGATGATGTGCTGACATGCTTCTGAAGATATCTTCAGTGAAGGGGGTGATTCCATCCCTAGTAACACTTTGATATGAATTGAATTGACTGCCAAACATGTCACACACTTTAGAAGGACTTGTCATATACTCCCTCCGTCCCATAATATAAGACCCATTTGGGTAATTGTGCGGGAATTAAGAATATTGTAGTATTAATTATTAAAGGAGAGAGAAAAGTGAAAAAAAGTAATGATTAGAGAAAAGAGATGAGATAGAGAGAAAGATAAAAACTAATTTTGGTTTTGGAAAGAGAGAGAATAAAGTGTATTGGATGAAGATAAACTGTATTGGGTGAATATAAATGATAGATAAAAAGTTTCCAAAAATAGAAAATGGGAAGAACTTTTTGGGACGCCCAAAAAGGAAATGGGTCTTATATTATGGGACGGAGGGAGTAGAAGATAGTAGTATTGAGTGGAAACACTTCTCATGTAATCTCTACATGACGATATGTAATGGTATTTCCCTTTTTGTCGCGATATAGTATAATGCTATTTGATAAGTTCTACTTTGGGCTCAGGGTTGGCATATCAGTATGTCCAATTATTTTTGTTTCCTGCAGTGTTTCTTGCCAACTTATCTGATTTTTTATCCTGAAATTGGCAATGTTCAACTGCTCAGGTCTACCCAACATGGAAATGGTTTGAGAAGCAAGATGGAATACGGTCTTTGCAGAAGAACAGTAAAGATCCAGCTCCTGAATTCTACAATATATATTTGGAGAGGCCCAAGGTTTTGTCTACTTGAATATGCTTTGACAGTTAGATTTGTTCTTTTTGTCCTTTGTATGTTTCTCTATGTTGTATCTCACGGCCTGTCCTATTTCCGTGGCACAGGGTGATGCTGGTGGTTATGACTTGGTGGTGGTTGATGCCATGCACAAGGCAAATTATGCAAGTAGAATTTGCCATTCATGCCAGCCTAATTGTGAGGCAAAGTGAGTTTTTCCGCTGTACTAATGTGGCTTGATATGAAGTTAGCTATGTGAATGACCGGTCATTGATATGATACATGAGGTCTTACATTTTGCACATCAATTAGGTGAAAAACAGATCTAAGTCAAAGCTATAAGACTTGTGTACAACATGACAAAGTACAAAAGGAGTCCTCTTTCCTTGTCATATACATATATCTGCAACCTGAAGTACTCTCAACTTTTAATATAATCCCATTGATGTGGAACATAAAGACATCCTTTGCATGCGGTTGAATAACCTTGACCCTTAGCTGAGCAGAATGGGGCTCAATTAATTGTCCTTAAGCTCATGATAGGATTTCTCCTTTATCATCAGTCTTACATGGCTTCCTGAGGGCAATGTAAAATGGTTATCTCTCTTCTTTCTTCTTATTGCATAAAAGTGATTGGGATGTTTTGTACATGTTAAAGATCTGATGGATATTATGCAAGAAACTATTGGAATATCTACAATATTTTCTGTTTTCCGTAATGATCTACTCTTTTTTATATTTCTATAGAACTATTCTTATTTCTCAATCTTTTTAATATAAAAAAGAGGTCCAAGTGGACACCAGGTAGGTAGCTCTCAAACAGCCTAGGATAACAGTTAACATTGTACCCTTTTTCTCACTCTCCTTCACTCTTAAGGATAAGTTTGACATCACAGTTTGTTGGAGCTTAAACTGATACATTTAGCTCTTCTAGGAAAACACTCTGGACATCCAGCTTTTACCTGCCAAACAACAACATTAACTTTTGAAAAATTTGTTGGTCAATAGTCGTGTTTTGAAACAATTAGAGCTGTACAAACTTTGATGACCTGTAGAGGAAAGAAAAATGATATTATAGAAATGTGTAGTAAATTATAACCTGCTGGCAAAAACTTGTCTTGAACATAGGGATAGCACCTGAGGTGTGAAGTCCTTGATATTAATGTCTACTCATGAATTTGAATTATTCTAACTAATATTTTGAATTGGGTGACACCCTCTGATAGTAAAGGTTTCCTGTACATGAAAATAACAAAGCTTCAGACAGAGATTCCAAGATGTGATGCTGTTTAGTGCTAATGCAAATTTTTATTATCATAAATTCAGTTTTTATTCATTCTCTTTGTGTATAATGGATACAGAGTTACTGCAGTTGGTGGCCATTATCAGATTGGTATATACTCCGTACGTCCAATCTTATTTGGTGAAGAAGTCACCTTTGATTATAACTCAGTTACAGAGGTTTGCCTTCTTTGTTCTTTCGTGTTTTAATTTCGCTGTACGAGGAACACAAAAGACGATTCAGTTATACTGATTTTTATGCTATTGACCTTGTCAACAGAGCAAGGAGGAGTATGAGGCATCTGTATGTTTATGTGGAAGTCAAGTTTGCCGTGGAAGCTATTTGAATCTAACCGGTGAAGGTGCTTTTCAGAAGGTGAACCTCTTGCAATTTTAACTTAAAAATAGACTGCATCTGGTTGCATGGTGATTTCCTTGAACTTCTTTTCTTTATTCTTCCCCATATTTGTTAGCCTTTATCCTGATAAAAGCGTTAGTAGTGCTCTGCTTCTTCCCCTCTTTTTTCTTTTTTGGTAGGGATCTCTTTTTTTCTTTGTTTCTGACTTGTTATTTGCTTCAAAAGGTTTGTCATATCAGCCTTCTACTGTTCTACACTGGCATCTGCATATTTTTTGTAATTTATGTTCCAGAACTGACCAACTGCTTTTGTAATGGGACCTAGGTTATGAAAGAATGGCATGGCCTCTTGGACAGGCACAGGTTAATGCTGGAGGCTTGTGAATTGAATTGGGTTTCTGAAGAAGATTACATTGATCTCGGAAAGGCAGGACTGGGAAGCTGCTTGCTTGGTGGCTTGCCAGATTGGCTAATTGCATATACAGCTCGCTTGGTATGTGTGATGCTCCATATTTATTTCTGATTATTGCAGTTTAGCCCTGTCTTTTTTCTTCAGTTGGTGACAAGACATTAGACTAGTTCTGTAACTCTAATGGTGCCATCTTTCCTATACCATTGCAGGTTAGATTTATAAATTTTGAAAGAACAAAGCTTCCTCAAGAAATTTTAAAGCATAATTTGGCAGAGAAGAGCAAATACTTCGCAGATATAAGCCTAGAGGATGAAAAGAGTGATGCTGAAATTCAGGTGGGCTGAAATTATAGTAAATATTTTGGATGCTCTATATGAGTTTATTCTGAAGTTTTTTCCCCAAGTGTGTCGTAGTTTTGTTCAATGTTTTCTGTTGCTCAGTGACATTTTCTCTGATTTTTACTTGTCATCTAATATTGGACAGGCTGAGGGTGTCTTCAACCAAAGGCTTCAGAATTTGGCACTTACATTAGATAAGGTAGTGATTTGGTTGATGTGACTCAACTTGGTCTTTGTAGTCTCAAATTGTTTGCATAAATTTGAATCGATGCTCTCCTGCAGCCGACAAAGTAGTGTGCCCAATTGCTCTGAATTTTGCTCATTATGTTTTGTCTATCAGGTTCGATATGTTATGAGACGTGTTTTTGGTGACCCGAAGAATGCTCCGCCTCCATTGCAGAAGCTTAATTCTGAAGAAACGGTATCTTGCCTGTGGAAAGGAAATGGTTCTTTGGTTGATGAGCTTCTGCGGTATATCGGTCCACATGTGGAACATAGCCTGCTTAGTGAGTTGAAGTCCAAGATCCGTGCACGTGATCCTTTGGTTTCAGATGATATTGAAAAGGAACTTAGAAGATCCTTGTTGTGGTGAGTTGTTTGATCTACAAATGTAGATAATTCTATTTTTATAGTGTATCGGTGTAGGACTCTGATCATCTTATGTTCTTTCTTCTCTCTCCTGTCCTGTCTAAGGTTGAGGGATGAGGTTCGGAACCTTCCATGTACAGTCAAGTCTCGACATGATGCAGCTGCTGATTTAATCCACATTTATGCTTACACAAAGTGCTTCTTTAAAATCAAGGTCAGATTTGTTGTTGTGGGTTATAGTGTTTACATCCATGCAGTGAATTATGTTATTAATGTTATAAACTGTATCCTGGTGCAGGAATACAAGGTAGTGAAGTCACCACCTGTATTTATCAGTCCTCTTGATTTGGGACCGAAATTTGCTGATAAGGTTACAGGGCTGACAGAATACTGCAAGACATACAGTGAGAACTACTGCTTAGGGCAGCTTATTTATTGGCATAACCAGAGTAACTCTGATCCTGATCGTGCATTAGCCAGGGCAAGCAGGGGCTGCTTAGCACTGCCAGATGTCGGTTCGTTTTATACGAGGCCGCAAAAACAATCCCGGCAGATGGTGTATGGCCCCAGAACTGTCAGATTCATGTTGAATAGAATGGTAAACTAAACTTATCTTTCTGATTAATATTATAATATGGACACAACAAGTACTAAAAGAGTTCTATCTTGTTTTTCCAGGAAAAACAGCCTCAGAGAACATGGCCTAAGGACAGGATATGGGAATTCAGAGATTTCTTGAAAACCGTGGGGAGTCCGATGCTGGATGCAGTGTTGAATAATTCTCCATTGGATCGAGAGATGGTGAATTGGTTGAAGAATAGACCGGCTGTTTTTCATGCCTTGTGGGATAGATAGGTAAACCTTCACCCAACCCAGTTGGCATTCAAGAACAGGTAATTTAATTGTAACGCAGCAGCAGCAGAGGTTTCATTTGGGTCTAACAAGTAGAGCATATTCTCACGTCTAACCTTCTTCTTCTGTAGCATCTTCATTCCTCATCTGTACAGTAATTTTTCCTCCCCCACACATCTCCCATTTGTAATTTGTAGATCACACAGCTTTCTTTTAGTTCTTGTAACATTGTATTCCAGCTTCGTAGTGCTCTAAATAACTTTCGACCCCAATCAATTCTGTTGGGATCTGCTTTACGTTAGTGTAGTGCATTTGAACAAATGCAATGAAAATCATTTTGATCACACGCCCCTTCAAATCTTATCCACTCTATTTCCAACACCAGATACTTATTTTATTTTTTTGGTCTGGCCACAGTCATAACTGATTGATGATAGTTCTTCTACGATCGATTTTCCTATGATGACATTTATTTATTTTGATGATACTTTTCGTCATCTATATTGTAGGATTGCGATCCAATCCAACAATCCCAAATAGACAGTGATCCATATAGTAACGTTCGGTGTTAGAATTGTTTCATTATCCCAAATTAGAATCAAAGAGCTCTAATTCATTCTCCTTTAATATACTTCCTCCGCCCCTTTAGTTAAAGGGGCGGAGGGAGTATATATATATTTAGATTACTAGTCTTAGAGCATATTCAATGGTTCACCACTTTGGGTGGGCATTGAGAGAGAAACAAAAAATATTATTAAACTAATGATAAAGTGGATTTTAAAAGAGAGACTTTGTGATGACCATGAGTATCAAATGAGCATTCAATATGTATTTGACAAGTGTCCCAAAAACACAACTTTATTTGACCCCACATGTCATCTTATATCTTAATATATATAAAAGTTGTTGGTTGAAAATCTTAATGATATTAATTAGGTTGAATTGAATGTGAGTTATTGTTTTCTCAATTTTCCTATTCATTCTTAGGCCTCTATTTCTTTGCTTCATTTTGTGGTCAACAACTGTTCTATTCACAAAGGTTAAACTTTCGTTAACAAAAACGTACGTTTGAATTGAATTTGACAATCATAAAGATTATTTTCTACCCCAAATTAACTTATCGCAATTGATCAAACAATCATCTCTTACTTCAAATTTCCTCTATGATGAATCAACATCAACAATGTCACGTAATTTACTACTACATTAAATTTACACACATACTTAACCCACAAATAATAACCAAACATACTGTCGTGGTATAACATAAATACACATATATATAGGTAAATATATACAAATATTAAATACCAAAAGACCAAAACATAAAAATACTATACAAGAGGAGTAATAAAATTATATTTCCAAAAGGACGAAACAGAGGTATTCGAAATACATTAGGATATGCTCTGCGAATATAACATATCAATAACACAACAGTTGGAATCTAGAACAAAAATTGGAAACTACCGTTGGTGAAGGACGACAACAACACAAAACACATTACTGTGAAAGACAAAACACTAAGACCATAGTCTTTAGGACATTCTTCCGTACTTTTTCAAATAAGCCCTACATGAAATTTCAAAATCTCTAGCTAAGAACAACATATCTTAAGCCTCCTCGATTTCAGAAAACAACATTTGAAAGAGCATGGGTACCCTGAAATTTATAAAAAATGGATTATATATGAGACAGATAACATCAACATTAGAAAAATGTCTGGAACTTTACAAATTTCATGTCATCCATAAGATCTTTGTTTTTTTCAATAGAAGTTGGAACCATTGCACCAAACAAATTCAGGTTAGCTAGGGCATCCTCTTTCAACGCCAACACAGAAGTCATTTGTTTATCTCCCTCAATTAACATATGTCGTAGAACACGTCCCGCTCCTTGAGCAATAAAATTGCTTTAAACAACACAACCAAACAACATGATCGACCACTAAAAATATATCTAACAAACAACCATCAAATCAGTATTAACATACTTACCCGCATCACACTCCGAAAGGAATCTGGTCGACTTTGACCATAAGCTTAGCGAAACATGCATTCACTATTACGTACCGCTCACAAATATCACCCATGATCTGCAAAAACATTAGGACTATCTCGCATAAAACAGAGAGATTGTAGGGCGAGATATATAATTATACAACTAGGAATTTGAAAAACAACCACGTTGAAACAAAATAAATAATGAACATAACTATTTGGGTTGGTCATATTCCAATCAAATATATAAGAGATAACAAAGTTAAATGAACCTATACAAAACAATATCTTCCAATGCACATGCATCATAATATTTTCACAACCATGGCTCATGGAACATTAAGGCAGTTAGAAAAATAATATAAGAAAAACAACGCACAAGAACATTGTATCAGTCATTTTAAATTTATAAAGCAAAAAAACAAAATCTACATGATTAAAAGAGCCCATCGACATATAGAGGTAATAGACAAACGTCATAAATAAACTAAGGAATGATCATAACACAAACCTCTATAAGCGTATATATTTTTAAAACAAATATAAACACTACAAATTTGAACCAAATCGACAACACACCAAGACAAAAGAATGGTTAAAGTGGGAAATGAAAAGCACCCTTCCTGTACATATACACACACTAACATAATTTCAAAAACCGTAATAAACTAGGAGCAACCCGTAATTTTTCAGGTTACTAATGGTTAACAACACTACAATGTCTTTTGTAACTGGTTCCATGATGACACTTAGAGTGACTAATAAACTATGAGAAACTTGGTTCACCAAGTTATCTAACTATATATAAACTCGGTTCATCTTGAATATGACAACTTATCTAGACACGGCAAGGATAGAAGCACATTAGCCGCAAGGGTGATTCTACCACCAACTTTTGAAGGAGGGGCGAGGAATACAATACAAAACTACATGGACGCTACGACTATTTGTAGAATATATGGGACCCCTACAATATCAATCACCTTTGCTGCTAATAAAGATTGGGAAGTAATGTACGATTACATTGCTGACATACCAGAACATACAACATATGAAAGACCTGAAGTATTGGTAAAGTTGTTCAAGATAAAGCTAGATCACTTCATAGAAGACCTCAAAAAAAATACTAACGTAGGCCACACACGCGCTTGTGAGTTCTGAAGCACAAAACATTACCTCAAGGTAAATAAAAATCAATACATAAAAATTGATCAAATTGATTCTTTTTACCAGGTATGCAGACAATACACTTCAACAAAATGGGCATCCCAGAAGCAAGAATACTTATGTGGCTGAAAAGGGACGGGAAATCATTTGACTATCAGTTGAAGATAAATATAAAAGAACAATGCTTCAAAAATACAACACGAAAATCAATATGGAGTGTTGCAGGAATTCAAAGGCTCAAGAGTTATTGCTAAGAAACACAATGACTGGAAATGTGGCAACAATCCTAAATCTCATTCTGAACACTGGGTCACCAAAAGAAGCATACAAAAGTCACCAACCAAGGGTGGATGAAATAAAAACATACTTACAATCAAGGAAACTATTTGCAACAAAGGCAGTCCTTCGCATATATGGAATCAAAGTTCACACAGGCACCCCAAAAGTGATGGGGCTGAATTTCCACCTCCAAAACAATACAGATGCTGACACAACACGTGATAAATCGGTATATGTAATAGAGTCCCAACATAAAACATGGCTATCCATGTTCACATGCTGGCTAGAACTGAACAGAACCACACCAGCAGCAAGAAGGAACACCCTACAGTGAAACACCAGAGCACTATAAATGAATGAAATTGCAAAGACATGGGAAGCTGAAGAGACGTCTAACGTAGTAGGAAGATTACTTAACGCTAACAAGGCAAACAAGGAAGAATGCTATCTACGCATGCTGCTGAATATAGTAAAAGGCCCGACATCATTTCAGGACATCATAACAGTGGACGAAATACACTTTGGGATCTATTAGGGCACTTACAAACAGATGGGGTTGTTGGAACATGACGAGGGAGCATGGTATAGAGAAAATGAAGAACATTGTTGTGCACACGAGGATCACATAGGTGAAACGACAACGATTTTAAGAGCAACACAACATGAATATCTTGGACAACAAGAAGGAAAAGAAATATGGACAAACACTCTGACATATGACCTAATTCCATACTAAATGCGACATCTTAATGTCAGAATATCTAATCTTTGAATATTAAACACTTCCACGGGAAATAAAAAACAATATATGGAAATTGAGTTCAACAAAAACAACTAAATTAACACAATATTACCAATGGTCCAATTGCATAGGGAATTAGTCTCAAAGGGAAACAGAAGTGGCAAGAAGACAAAAGGAAGCAAACACGGAGCGAATGCAGGAGCTCAAAGAAACAAACACAATTACAAGGGACTTCAACAAGCACAACTAATTTTAAAACCTACAAACTTTCCAAAGTACATGTTTTACTTTATTAGCTTTAAAATACGTCAGAAGAACAACACTATGGGCTCAATATATTACATAAGAACAATGAGAAAGACTCGATATAGATAGACAATGCAAGCCTGAAATACTGAGACACCAACTGTTGGGTAGGAGTTCCCTATGTTTAGGTGAGTGATGTAATATTTTTGTTGGGTATGGTTTCACTCCTATGTCTAACAAACTAATAAGATGCAATGTATCGAATAATGAAACACTAGAAGCTATTAAGAAAATGATCGTCAATCATCCAAAAGGAAAAGGAGATACGAAGATGTAGAAGAGCGAAGTTGCAGTTTTTACAAGAAATGGAGGAAAACATGAGTCACACCTATCCGGGGCATAAACACTAAGACTAGGAAAAACGATAGCCCGTATCACGAAATAGTATCAAAAGACTATCAAAAAAGTGTACTGGGGGGAACAAAAACAGGTACAAGAAAAACTCGGGAAGATAAACTCAACCTAATAAAAACAACCCAAACAAGTCAAACACCAGGGAAATACACAAACTAGGAACCAAATCAAAGAACAACAACAACACAACGCTATTCCAAACAACCGTAAAATCTATAATACAACAAATCAAAAGCAAATACAACAGTGACAGAAACATCTGAAACAATACAGACCTGAGACAAGTTGAAGAATCAAAGCGAAAACCTAGGGCACCGTATGCATGCTCACCACGAACCACTCCAATCTGCAGAAACGGACGGACGAAGACGCCAATATAAAGTGCGGAAGGAGGGACATAACCAGCACAAAAGGACAATGGCTTTAAAAAAAGACGTCGAGGCCGTGAATGGAGGGCGAGGGAAACAGGAGGACCATGGGTTGAAGATGAAAGAATCACCTCTGACCCTTCAATATCAGAGCCAACATTTCAGAGCCACGGAACCTAAATCAGTGGCACATAAATTAGAATAAACAATACTAACCATTTATAACACAATCTGGGAAACAACAAAATATACAAACGAGTCATGCACAATTAAAAAAAACAATACCAGACGGACTACTAAAAACACACAGAAGAAAAAAACCACAACCTAAGGGAAAAATAAATTAATAAATAAAAAATACATCTTGCTTAAAACAAAAATTATACACCCTTACATTTAAACATAAAAATGAGAGCCCTGAAATAAGGCTATGTTTTTGTGGGTTTGTAAATCAATCTGGCATCTCCATATTAGATAGCTATTATGTTTGCCCCGCCTCCTCTTCCACTTACATTTGAGTCGGATGCGGGAAAAAAAACGGAATTTCCTAAGCATCAAAAGATTTAACATGAAAATTACAAGAAATTAAAAAAAAACACATTTACAGTAAGAAAAAATCAAGGGAATAAAAAAAATACACGGGGGATAAAAACATACACCACATTTACACACGAATTATAAAAACAATTAAAATACAACAAGAAGTATAGGGAAAAATGCGACAAAAAATCATTCAACCCATTATTAAAAAGCACAACCGTTTTGAAGGAAATTTAAATAAGCATATAAAATTGCATGGGTTGGGGGCCTACACTACAAAAATCATTTCAAAACATTTAAGAAATCATACACTTCGACAATAACCATTCACAAAAAACAATTACAAAGGAAAGAACACATACAACAGCTCACGACAATACAAATCAACAACATGTTCACAATACTACTGAAAAGAAGGAATCAATGCCCACAGAAAATAACCAAGGAAGCGCAAAAAAAATCCATACAACAAACAAAAAAACAAGGCAACACAATGGAGTTGAAGAAAACATATCACACTATAAAGAACCAAGATTAAATTGAACATTTTGAAAAAAAAATAACAAACACAACAAAAAACGTATCAAACAAACATAAGGAGAGAGAAATAAGAAACAACACCACTACAAACATAACCTTCAACAATACAAAGACAAACCAGAAAAACAACGAAACAAACTCCGATCGTGCGTAGCACGGCCTATAGACCACTAGTCTATATAAAGATTGACTCTTCAATGCCAAAAATGAAATTGGTACTCATTGAATATCTGAAACATGATTGCAACTGGTACCGGGCTTTGGATAAACAATCGGGCTTGGGCTTTATTTAAATTAGGTTTTGCGGTTCTCCTTTGGCGTTTTTCGTTCATTTGCGTCCTCTTCACGCTTGGTCTTCTTCTTCTTTTTCGTTTTTCGTTTCGACTTCTGTATTGATTGCCGTCGTGAATTCTTCTATTACTGAGGCTTGCTTTTCTATAAACCTACGCAGCTCTTATCACACGCCTTGGACGTGCCCGCCATTTCGACCGAGCTGAAACCCTACTTTCCCAAATGCAGACCTCTGCCATAATCTGCTACGGAGAAGGGATGTTCACCAGCCTTATGCGGAATTACGGTATGGCTCATCGCCCCAAGGACTCCTTGAAAACTTTCTTGAGGATGGTGGATTTTAGGGTGAACTATTCGATCGCTTAATGTTTTGCTGAGTGTTCTGGTTAAAGAATAAACAGTACGATTTGGTTTATGTAGTCTTTAAGGGTTACAAGAAGAAGTTTTGTTTCATCCCTAATGTGATTACCTGTAATATACTGGTTCAGGCCCTTTGTTGGAAGGGCGATATTGATGGTGCTCTGGAGGTGCTCGATGAAATGCCAGCGTTGGGGGTTGTTCCTGATTTGGTAACATACACTACTCTTTTAGGTGCATATGTTAGGGGCGGTGATTTGGAGAGGGCTAAGAGATTCTTTGAGCAGATTTTAGATAAAGGTTTAGCGCCAGACGTGACTAGTTACACCATTATGATAGATGGTTACTTTAAGAAGGGCATGTTGGATGATGCAGTGAAGACTATGGATGAAATGGAAGAAAATGGTGTTCAGCCTAATGGTGTGACTTATTCATTAATAATTGAGGCTTATTGTAAAGAGAGGAAAAATGTCTCTTTTTGCTGAAAAGCAAATTGATAGCATCAGTTCTGTGTTTTGCTTAATAGATTGATGGAATTGGTTTACTTTTGTGCAAATTGGCCAGTGGCAATGAGATTCAATATTTTCCATAAAGAAAATTTATTTGTTACTAATTTCTGATTATGAAACCAAGGAGGTCGCTGCAAATGCAATACGAACATTATCGTCATTGCTTATGGGTGATTAGTCATGTTGTTAGGGGTCATTACTTACTTGAGGCAGATGTGGGCAATCCTTAGGCAGAATAGAAACACACCCCGCGTCTCAAAAGTCTATAATTCGAGTCAATGGAACTCATATCTTTGTACAACCTCATGCTGCTGAGATGATAAAAAGCGCTATTGCTGCATTCAGAGACCAGAACACCTGCGAAAAGCCTCCTTAATGTAAGTACCAAATTATTCTACATATTATTTTGTGTGGCATCAGAGATGATCTCATATAATGAATAAATTAAGATCTGATCTGCTTTTCTATACTAACTGTTGTGAAGTTGGATGCACAATTTTTTTGGGTGTGGAAATACTGGTCTTGGTTATTTATTGTTGCAATCTGATTGAAATTTGGAGCTAATACAACACATAATAAACAGTGATACATATATGTTTCTTTGTAAGTGACTGCTACTTCTTGATTAATTTACATTACAACAGTTTTAGTCTTTCAAAGACGGCATAACACTAAATTCTGCTTGCCTTACCCTCTTATTCAGTTATTTGATAGCACCAGGAATTTGATGTGACTGGATATTTAGTTTTAGCTCTTGCGGACCTTTTGTATGACTATTCTTCAATTGCATGCATTCTCTTATGCAAAAAAAAAATTCAATCTTTTTTCGTTAGGCTAAAGATTTGGCTATGGAAATGCATCCTGTGCTAGATGAAAATGCTACCAGTATTAGTACTCTGAACCTTGAGTGTGTACGTCGATTCAAAGGTCACCTTCTTGGCCTGACTCAGCGAGTTCAGAAGGTCAGATATGCAAATTTAGTAATTTAATTTTTCTATAATCTCTGGATTGTATTTGACACCTCAAAACTCGGGTTTGATTCTTAGGTGCATGATGAAATAGAGCATCTTAAGGCTGATGACGGTGATATGGCGGAGATGTACCTGACAGAGAAGAAACAGAGAGCAGAAGCTTATATGTTGGAGAATGGTAATCACTCATAATGAAGCAATACCCTGAGCCCAAGTAGGATCCTGGGAATGGTAATCCATGGGATTCCATGTTGGATCCTGCTCCTCAAAGCCCATCGTGCAGCCGGCTACTTCTCTTTCCTCGCTTCCGCCGTCGCCCGCCGATTAAGGTCCCGTCGCACCGACTCCGGCGATTTTGAACCCCACATCTTATGTGTGATTCCTAATCTTTTAAAGAAGGTGATATTACTTCATAATTCATGACTATTTTACTCCCTCTAAGGCTTTGTAGATGTTACAATAATCACTCATCCTATCATTCTATGAATAAAATATTTAATATCTTATTATGAGTGATCAGCATGTTCAATTCCCCCCGGTTATATGCTATATTTTGTCAGGATTTATTATTGATGGTTTATGGTTTATGTATTCGCAATCCTTCAACATTCATTTGAAAACATTAAGCTGTGATGATCTGCAGTGTTTTTTTTAATTTTTTTTTTTGCAAATAAAGTGAGGCCTTATTTCTTCCTTTCTCTCAATGGATGGTTAAAGTGAGACAAGCAATTCTATCACTTTGATCTCCTCTTGCTTTAAAGTCTTCTGTTTGATGGATGGCATTTGTGGCTTATTGACAATTTTCCAACAAAGATTCTCTCTGATTTATTCCCAAAGAGTCCAGATTCCTATTATAAACTTGCTAAGGTGATAGTCTTACCGATTTGCAACTCTTATACTAATTTTTATTTTGCTGTCGCTTATGAAATTCAGTGTAACTTAATCCCACATTATGTTTGGTTTGGATTACTCATTCTGCAAAGACTCATTTGCTGATTCTGTGCATTACATTATGAATCCAGTCCAACTATGAGTTTTGGTCATAGTGGAGCTCATACTTACTTTGATGGTGCAGATTGGACAAGGAGCTTTTAGCATTGTACATAAAGCCCGTGATAGGGACAGTGGAAAAAACGTAGCTTTGAAGAGAATCTGTTTTGACAGTTCAAAAGCTGAAACTGTCAAGTTTGTGGCAAGAGATATCTTTGATACTCCGGATGCTAGATCATCCCAATGTTATCAAGTTTGAACGGATAGCCACATCAAGGGATCAATACTGTATATATCTGGTGTTTGAATTCATGCAGACTGATTTGAACAGGGTTATAAAGCGTCCAGAAGATAGACTTACAGAGCCACAGGTGATCTATTACTCTTAAATGGTTTATAATCCCTACTTTTATCTATTTCTGCTAGCATGAATTCTTGTTTGTCTCGGTAATTTGATTTCAGAATAGGGTTGTGTTGACAATAGACTAAAGATCTAGGAGACTGTGGATCATGAAGACATGAAACTCATTTAAACATTAGGTTACACTTTTGAAAGACTGTTTGTTTGAACTATGTTGTGTAGATCCAACCTTGCACCTCCAACTATGAGGCAGTTTGCAAAAAGCAAGAAGTTATAAATTGAACACTCTGATCACAAAAATCAGGCAGTTTGCACAGTGTAGATGGTAATTCATATAATTAAATTGTGGTGGTTATTCCAATTTTGTGATTATTGATTTTGAAAGCTTGAGAGATTAATTAGAGGCTCTTTTATAAGATAAGGGTTTATACTGCACTTGGAAGTGAGGTGCCAACTTGACCCTTTTTTTATTTGCATTTTCTTTCTGATTTTTTCATAGAACAAGAGCTTCTATTCAGATCCCAATAGATTATGTACAAGTGGCACTGCAAAGATACTGTTTTCAGTGGCCAGTGGGGGGGGGGGATCTAAAAATGACCTACTACTTGTAGTTCATGATACAAGAAGCTGAAAACTTGCTAGCAATGATACTTTCAAGTCTACTAAATCAAGGAGCCCGAGTTTTCTATTTTTCAGAGGGTAGGAACCGTAGTTATGAATGCATCTACTCCAATATTTGCACTTGCTTGAAAATTTGTATGAATTGATTCTTTGTTTCTTTTGGAATATGAAACTGTATGTTGTTTGCAAGTTTGTTAGGCAAAGCCCTTATTTTGACAGCATTGTATCTTAGAGAGTAGTTTGTACTACTAAGAAATATTATCCTACTATTTGTTGCCCGATTTTATATTTTACAAAGTCAGAACTATATTTATACCAAATCAAACTGATTGCAGTTTATGGCTTACCTTAAAATAACAGTCATACAGATACCTATTGTACCATATGTAGCAATACGGCCCATACCTATTAACATAAATGTCCTCTCTGTATCTTTTTTCTCTACCTTAGACTTGGAATTTATTAATTAGATTGATCGTGCAGGTTACATTTATAGAAGCTTTGGATCAGATAATGCTAGGGTTCTGATTAATCCCAGAAAGATTGACTATCATACTGGAGTTTTTGCAACAAAGGTAACATGGTTTGTTGTTGTTGCAAATATGCAAAGAGATTGATTCCCTTGATTGATTTAAGCTTTTATTTTCAAATCCTTTTCAAGTATAAATACTTCGAATCGCTCTATGTTATCATTTGCATTTCATCTCATTTTTGTTTTGATTCGAAAGTGTGTCAAAATAGAATAGTTGAATATCGAATCTCTAATTGATATTGCATAATCTCCTACTTAGGCTTTTTAGTTGATCTACTGTAATCAATAATCGTCTCGATTTGGCAACACTAAGAACTCCCATTTCTGTTCGATTTGAGAGTTTTACTGCTAATTGGTCCGCCAAACCGGAATCTAAAGAATTGTGATTTAGAATCAAGATTAGTAATTGGACAAAGCGGATTATTGCAAGGAATTACAATAAGCGGATTAGTAATATGCCGGCATGTGCATGTATTTGACCACATGCCGACATGTGCATGTATTTTTCATATATTGTCAAATACATGCACAAATCTGCGAATGTGCAAGTATTTATGTATGTATGTGTGCATGTCAATGTGAAGAGATGTGTATGTGAATTTTCCATTCGTATATTCATACAATAAAAATCATTTTCACATGAATCTTTTCCAAAATATATTCCATCCTAATTAAAATATTTAGCTGGTAAATATTGATCTATAATGATTGAAAACTATCCAATGAGCTTAAATATAATCACAATGTTGTTCATGGACGGATGAGTTGTCCATTCTAATTTCGATATTATTGTATAATATATTTGCAAGTGTTTTCCAATAATAAATAATAGTATTGCTTTGTACCTCATGAATAATAAATATATAAGAATGTGATATAAGAGATAATTTAATTACTACAATTTGTATATTAATATACATTATTTTTATATTTATATTACTATCTTTTTTCAATACATATAACATTAACAAAACATCTACACAGTTACTCATTGATATAACCACAATTTGTATATTAATAGTATTGCCTTCCTCATATTTTGTTATGTTCATTATAGCCCATAGTTGTCCAATAAATATATAATGAAAACAATAACCGAATCTTCTCCAAGAATTTATAACATCAAGCCACAAGAAGATCAAGAAACAATGTACATAAATAAAAAGGAATCGTCAAAAAAATAGCACAAAATACCCGCGCTTCGCGCGGGTTTCCGATTCTAGTAATATTAATAAAAAAGTATGAAAGAGATGATTGCTGACCACAAATTAATAGGTAACCATTGAGATAATGATAAACATAGATTGGTATTGAAAATGGATATTAGAAATTTTAAGAGAGAAATATTAATAAATTATTGAATGACCACAATTAAATGGACAACCATTGTGTATGTTCTTAGAGCATAGTCATTGGTTGCCCACTTGGGGTGGGTATTAGGAAAGAGAAATCCAAAATAATATTAAAATATGAAAAAGTAGAATTTTGGAGGAAATAGAAACAATACCCACATAAAAATGGGCATCGAAGGAAATGGACATTCACCTAAATTTGACATGTGTCCTAAGGTGACATCACTCTTGAGCTAAAATACATAAATAAATTTGACATGTGTCTTATAGAGAAATGAACGATCATAAATAAATGGGCAATCATTGAAAGTGTAGTGAGGATAGATGAGTATGAAAAATGAATATTAACAAAAAAGAAAGAGAGAGATATTATTAAAATATTTGATACCCAAACCATTGGGTATACTCTTACGTTTGTGCGGTCGATCTTTGATTTAACATACAAGTGATTTATCAAATTTCAAGAGAAAATAGAGCTGATCTTATGTATCACATTGTCTATGAGATGTGCAAGTGTACCACCGACGCCCATATCTGTTTCTTCGTCAAATGGAAATGGTTCTTGGGGTTGTGTTGCTTCCAGAAGAGCTTGTATCGGGATCTTTGGACTTGATTTCCTTAGGGGATCAATTGGAGCGTTGTATCGTGCAGGGTCAGGACAATATTCCTGATTTGCATGCATTTTCCTTACAAATGTTCTGAATATCCTAAAATTGTTTCGTTGTAGCAGCTCATCTGAGAGACGGAGATATGTGATAGCAGACATCCTCAACATGGGTTGTTTGTTGATGCCATTTGGCCTAGCATTCAGAAGCATTCGATTATAACCTGCACGGTCGTACCTAGAAAGCGCGTTTTCTCCTGCTACCTCTACTTCTTGCGCCCAGCATCCACTTAGAACCTGCAAGAAAGCAAGAAAGCATTTGATTCTTACGTAAACTTAATGAATGATTCAAGATTGAGTGGGTTTACTTGTTGTACAAGCTGTTGGGGTGCACTCTTAGCAATACGAGGTTGCTCTGAGTTTGTCATCTCAAGGCATGTGAAATTGAAAACAGCATGATGCCTGGAAAGCATCTTCGCAATGGGTCGATATCCGTCCCTACATTCCAAGTTGTAGTATCCTGCAGTAAGCTCTGTAGCATGACTAGGGTCCCTATACCACCAATGAATTCCAGATACCTTTGCTGCTAACTTCACTCTGCATCCCGCAAACACTCTGTTTGCTTCTTCCATAATCTCATCCCCGTGGCTCAACAGTTTGTTGGAATACCATGTCAGGAAAAACTCTCCTCTCTTGCTGCTGTATGTTCCCTTTGATCTGAAAAATCCCGTCGCTTCAGGCTTATCATTATATTCTCCACCATCATCTGGCAATTCCCACTCTGGATGTCCAGCAGCGGTTACCGCCTTTTTGAAATCTTCCTTGAGGTACTTATCATAGCACTGCATATATATATAGTAAATATCTGATTCTGATATATATAACTGAATGATATATCCACACACACCTGAAATTCTCCTATTCCCGGAAACTTCCAGCCTTGAGTTTGTGGATAAGAAGGATACCGGAGTTCTCCAGCTGGTCCTAGCCCTACTTCAATGTCCACTATAACGCCTGCTTCCAGAAGATCTGACATGCTTTCTCTAAAACTCATCATATAGTCCCTATACATCTATAAGTTTAATTTGAGAGAGTAAGACTTCAAATTATATATTTTTATTATAGAGCAAGTGAAATGGCATACCTCAAGTGCAGTTCGTCCTAGAAAGAGACGTCGATTGTCGACACCGAGAGTGAGGTATTCATCATTTCTGATACCCTTTCTATTGGTGTAGAAGATATCAGGGTTTGATTCGCCAATGTGAAGCAGCCATGGAGGAAGTGGTATAGTGACACCATCTCCAATATTCCCTCCACATTTATGAAATGACATTATTGCTTGCAGCTGCAACCCACATTGTTGAACCAGTTCAAACAAACTCCTATAACCCGACCACTCGTACATTTTCGGGCCTTTTGATTCCACAATTCCCCACCACACGTCCACCATAACTCCATCAACGCCTGCCGTCTTCAGCTGCTCCAGCTGCATCCTCACATTATACTCTTTCTCTTCAACTTTATTGCCCGCTGTTATCACTCCTAGCTGTTTCATCAATCATGGATGCCTTCTTTTATTAATTTACATACAAAGTCAAAATCATTTATGTACATATGATCGAGGATACTAGCTTACGGGTAACATGACGTAGACAGGCACATAGTTTAGAAGCAGCTTCTCATCATAAGCAGCTTTACTTGGTTCCTGCATATCCTAGATATATATTACAGATCAAACATAACATAGTAGAACTGTGCAACTGCAATTTTTGAGGAAGAAATTTCTAGAGTTAATTATTATTACCATTGTAGGGGGAAGGGCTCGAGGAAGTAGTGTTCTCAACACCTTTCTGTTTACTTTCCTTGCTGGAGATGGAGATCCATTGAAGGTAAGAGATGGTTTATTATATAAGTAAGCTTGACACAAATCTGTGTGGTGCTCCCAACAGCTGCTCACCTTCAAAGATGTAGATGCTGCTCTCGACATACTACAAAAATATATTGATTGCTAGCTTCCTTGTTAATTAATTACTACTCACTTCTGTTTTCTCTTCACGCTACCTGGATCCTTATCCTTGTATATTATGCACATACATATGCTGTAGCCCGCCTGTTGAAGATGAATGAATTGGGTGTTTGGAAAAGTATGTCTGTATTGTGATTTATGAGACGTTGAGCATATTTTTTAAAATGCGTGAAAACGTAAGAGAGATAAAATAAGTGTGCGGCATATGATTCATTCAGCGGAGAGATGGATGATACTAACTGACAAGGAGTCATTTGTTTTTGTTGGAAAGCCGAAATGTAACATACAAGTGATGTGCTTGTTCTGCTGGACTCGTAATAATCGCAGATTTTCTATCGTCTTCTAACCTTCTTCTCTCCATATATTTTTTGACACTTACGGGTTGTAATGCGTGATTCATATTAAAACGTGTCTTCTACCTTACTTTTTTTGGTAAGGTGAGTCTTGTAGCTTTGATCGTATGCATATTACAGTTTTTTGCATAGACAAATTAATTCACATGCCCTGTGCTTGTGAATCAAGCTCAACAATTTAGCATAAGAATATTATCTATAATAAGACCGTCCAATACATATACAATTGAATGGTTGAATATAGTGGCAGATTTTGCCAAGGAATGACAGTAGTTTTATGTAGAATTGTTGTTTAACCGTCTCCGAAAGCATGATCTATAAATCCTTGCATGTTTCAAAGTAAGGCAAGAGAGTGGTTACTGTTTATGGTGTTACCAAAAATGCTTTTGAAGCATCAAGATGATTGAGACGGCATGTGCCCATAAGTTGTTCAGGAAGCTCCTCATTTGTATTGGCCTGGAATAGAAAGGGGGAGCTCTGAATTTTACATTTTAATGCTTAAAAAAGCCATTTCAATAGTAAAGATGAGTATCAGAAGACACAATAACTTCACCTGAATCAAGAAAGCCATTTCAATAACCAAATTGTTCAAGTAGCCAAGAACCAGGCTTACCACACCTCTTGCAATACTTGATGAGCCAATGTCAACCCCAAGCTGCAAGTATATTCAAATCTTGTAAGCATAGTTCACCATATTTACTCACAGATATCAGAAAAGGGGAAAGGATTATAACATGTAAATAACTCACTTCTATGTAGTTCTTGCCACGGAAGTAGTTGATTTCCAATGCTTGACCAATCAGGCATGCTTTTTTGCCCACACTTTGTTTCACTATCCACGATCCCTAATAAAAGAAATCAATGTGCAATTATCATCTTTGAGCAGTAACTGAGTTCCACTATGCAAAACCAAGTGCTTAAAAAACCACTCCCTACAAAAAAATATAAAAAATGATAAAAGTAGATATATACAGTTGTAGAATTACTATATATAGATCAAGGGTAGCATAGATGATTTTGCAAAGATAAAATTTCATATCTAAGAGCTTAATCATACCCTGAGGTGGAACATCTAAACATATGAAATCCCCCACACAAGAATAGTTCTATATTTTAGAACCAACCAGTCAGCACACTTATTCCCAAGATGAGGGACATGGTTCACAGAGCTTTGATTCCCCCCTTGCATCTGTCGACTAGAACACTTGCTTAGAATATGCCAACGATTACTTCACTTCCATTGCCCAAGAGTGGATTAATCCCAAGGATAAGGACTTTATAAACTAAAATCCCCCACGCAGCATGATGGGCTTTGTACTCAAACTTAATCTTCTTTTTCCAAAATACCAAAACTTTTTTGACTGATTAGAAATCTAGCCATCTAAAATGATTATAACTGTTTCAAAGATCGTATTGTTAGACACCCCTTAAAGCATATAGTATTTCAATGGCCGATAAAATTTGAATAATAACGAAAAAAGAACTTTATAAAACCCTCAGTTTCACACCATTGGAAAAGAGAATAAGAAAATAGGGTTCCATAAAACATAGTGTGCCGAAGTAAGATATGCAGGTTCAATTTTGACGATATTATTTGAATCCTGGTGCAATTTCACATCCTCGCTTCTTTTATATAACCAATAAAAGCCTTAAAACAAAGCGCTTCCCTCATTCCTGGTGTTGCTATAGCTTTCAGGAAGCTATAAGCTAGGCATCGACAGTAGTGAGCAGATGCGACAGATTATTACATCAACCATTCTGAAACCCTAGTTACAATATATATATAAGTAATGCATTCACAACCAAGACCTGGAACATCAGATAGATACTGACCTTAGGTATATATGGTATCAGTTTAAACCTTGCATTTCGATATGCATCATCTCCATTAACAAAACTTTCAAGTAATGGTACTTCTTCTAGAGGAGTACTCATCATGTAGTATAGTGCTAGACTATATGTTGTTGACCCAGGGACCTGATCCAATTCATTTAAAAACAAAAAAAAATTAATACAGAGATTAAAAAAAATTCAATAATAGAAATGTTACTTTCACCAGATCCAGTGAAATGAAAGTTCAAAAGGTCACCTGTATATTCACGATAAAGAAGAATTCAGATTCACCCCTTGATTCATATTTCTACACAATTTAGTTACAGATAAATCATTAAGAACTAAATGAAATTATATTGTTAGTGTTGACCACATTTTGCTCAATGAGGAGAAGTAGCAACACAAACACAATGTCAAAAGAAATGGGTGGGCAGGCAAGCCGCAGCTGTATTATTGACATCTAACCTGAACAATTCCCCCAGCGCGACTACCAAGATCATCTTCTCGCTTATCTGATTTCAACCAGTCTGCTGCAACCATTTGCATTAAAGTTTTTTTTGCCTTAATCTAAAACAAATTTTAATATTAGAATTAGACAGCTTCTTGCAACAACTAATCATGCAACAAAAGTTAGCTTGAGTTCAACCAAATTCAATTTATCTGAACTACAAAAGTAGTTGCATAGAAATCGAAATCTATCATACATGATGCCTAGGTTTCCACATATATAGAAAGAATGTTGATAACTGGCTCATATAGTTGCACAGTAATCGATGCGGCTATAAGGAAAAACAGAGTATTGATATTAATAAAATCCAGAGACATCAAGCTACTGAAAATCACTGGAAGGATTGCCCTTGGTAGGTTAGGTTTATGTGTACTAGTTCTATACAGTTTAAATGACATGTTTAACTTACTTCACACTCAGCTAGCTCATTTTCTGTGTATTTAATTCATTTTGTGTATTTAAAGCCCAGCCATGTCTTTGTGCAGTCCGAAGCAGCCAACAACACAAATACCCACTATGGCACCCTCAAACTAGCAAGAGGGGTCTATTAAGCACCTTCAAATCTTTAATGTGATCCAGAGAGGAAGTTCAAGCACCATTGCAGCAATATACTACCAGACGATGAAGCCAGTAATAGATTTAAATTGCCACCAACTGTTCTGTTTGGACTTGTTTGAAATTAATGTTAAATCATTGAAAACACCTCTGGTCAATGTGAAATGAATGAAACCTTTCCCTTTCTTGACTCAGTTGTATGTGTGTGTAGTGGGTGTGTTTTCAGCAGGTGTTGAATGCTTATGAGAATACAAGGATGGGACATGGATGACGAACGACAAAACTGGTTGGGTGGGATTACAATAACCTGAATTTGTTTTGAACAGCTAACTGCCTTAAACATAGAACCACACCTTCTTCGGGTAAAATGGATTCAAAAGTCCCAAGAATTTTTTTAATACCTTATGACGATCATCTAAATACGTCTTTCCTCTGATCAAAAATGTTGACAGATCAGCTTCTGTGCAACTGGAAGCCAAATTACATGATGGGTCTCTAGGAAGGGTAGCTCCATAGCAACATGACATGCAATCTTCACCCGTCATCTCTTGCAAGTCTACATATCCTTTCTTGTAAACTGCAAAGGAAACCTCATATTTGTTGTTTAATAGCATAAATTCATAGCTAAAACATACTCCAAAAATTCGAGATATAAATTTATCAGCTGACCTGCCAGATCATGCAGTTTTTTTACAAAGCCAGCAGCACTAGAGAACTTAGGATGGCGTGCTTCCTGCAAACTCTTACTCAGTTAACTGCATGCTGGCTCACAGGATCACAACTCAAGTTTCTGACAAAGCTTTTTGACGTATACAAAGTTTGCATTTCTAGGATCTCAGGGGTGGCTCTCTACAAAGAACCGAACATCCTAATCTCAAAAGAAGAAGGCTGGCTTTCAAACAATTTGGGTTTTTGTCAGGTCCACGCCTCCTTGGTAAAGAGTAAGGGATTTATGATAATCTACGGCATCAAGACATTGATTTATGGCTAAATTTGACTTTAACGAGCCTTACTTCCCTTACAATATATGTGGTCAACCTTCATGGATATCAATTTTGGGCTAAATTTTCTCAAGAATTTCATCTTTTTGTCCAAGAAATGACGGATGAAGATACATTAGTAAAGAAACCATATGGTACCTGGGAGTAAGTGTCTGAACCACAATCCGATGCCCAACACTCGTCCAGATCATTATCTGAAGGTTCGGGGACATCAAAAAATTCATCACTCGAATCATTCAACTCTACAAAACTAGCAGCTTCTGTAGGTGTAGTCTCTTTCTCTAATGTTTTGTTCTCATTCACTGGTTGCAATTGTTCATTTGTACACTTCTTATTCTCCTCCTCACTATGCAGTGACCATGCAGCTCTTCTTAGATCTCCAGATGAGAAATCAGAACTCAAAAAAGTTGCCACTTTGGCTTTAAAAAGTTCTCTTAGGCCTGCAAGCAATGTGAATATAACAGCTAAGGTTGGCCACAGATATAGTGTAAGGGAAGTAAGGCTTTTTAAAGTCAAAATTACCAGCAACCCTCCCAAGCATGTAAGTTGTAATTGATCGGGAAGAAGATGGTACCAAATAAGCTTTCCAATATTTCCAGTCAATAGCAAGCATGTGTTTTAGAACTGATTGTTTCCCTTGGTTCACGGGGGATATGACATAACCACCACCTGAACAGGTATACATACTTCCAATACTCATCAATAATAATTCAGCACATAGGACATAACTAGATAATGTTAAAAATTTATATCTCAAGGATGTTCAAACCCAGCAAAAGATATACCAATCAATCAGGTCCTAATAAATGTGCTCTAATCTTTTATCAAATAATAATATTGTTGTTCAAATGGTAAATTAGGGCCAGGCTTTTGTGCATATATCCCGATCAACATCCAAAATCACTAGTATATTGACTAATTACGGACAACTAGTTGCACTAATAAACAAGATAAATCTTTCCAACTTATAGTAATATGCACGTACAATTTGAATTTTACTATCCAATAACACTCAGCTTCATTGCCAATTCAGCAGAAAATTTCCATTATATACTAGTGATAGGTTGTTTTCTATTTAATGTGGGAAAAAAACTATTAAGCATTGCTTAATTGTTTCTTCTGATTAATATCTTCTTGGAAAATACTTCTGACTAATCAGGGATTTAAATTTGTTTAAGGCAATAGATGATTATTTTTTACTAATTTTAATATTTGTCTTTTTCAATTTTGGGCTTACCATTAATCCAAGGGAACGGAATCGACTCAGTAAAAACAGTTTCTGTTATCCACTAATTGTAGGACAAACACATGCATTATAATTAGACCATTCCATATGTTGAGTTCACAAGAGAGCAGAACGTGAAACAGCCTAATAAACTATGATTTCATGATATTCAAGCAGAAAAAAAAACAGATCTTGGAAAACCTGAAACTCAACTATAAATAGCTAAACTCACCATTAATACTTTCAATCCAGCCCAATCTTTTGGGAATCATCTTTCAATGTCAACCACATATCACTCACAAGTAAACCATGAATGCCCTAAACCTGAACGTTATCTGACCTACTACACTTAATTAAAAGGTGGAACAGTAAGTCAATAATGCTTAACATTTTTACCATGGGAAGCAACAAAAGCATAATACATTATAAGCTTCTGATGCAAACAAGCTTTAAGTAGGCAACATCAAGCAAACAAACACTCCTATGATGCAAAAGTATCCCCTTACCCTGAACCCTAAAAAGGATTAGAAAAGACAAGTTGTGAGGAGAAATATAATTAATGGGAATATAAATCTCAAAATGAAAAAGAAGAAGAAAGTAATTGATGTGCATCCATGACCACAGGACAGCTATCTTAGCTAAATATTTAACAAACCAAAGACATGCTAGAATGAATTACAATTCTGGATGACGAAAAAAGTATCCATTTTGTTCGATAAACAGCCAAATAAAACAAGAAAGCATTACTTTTAAGGCAGGCACGCACGTATCCTCTTTGTGGTGGACATTTCTTGTGGTAGACGGAATGGTAGAGGATAACTGTGAAAAAAGAGAGGAACGTTTTTATTCTATCTGAACAACAAAAATATATTGAAAATTTAGCATTCACTAATAACTTAACGAATGTCATTAGTAGTTTGTTGCTCACTTTATTACCCTAACTAAATTAAGCATTCATTAATAACTAGTTAAGCAACATATCTCTAATTTACTACAGCCCCCACCTCCCCTCAATTACTACAGCTCCCACCTCCCCTCAAACCACCCATCTTAATTCTCTCTCCTAACAGCATATATGCATAAGCCCTAGAATTTTTGGCTGCCTTACACTTCTTCATTTCTTTGTATACTAAGAAAAGTGCCTAATTAGGAGTAATTTTTAAATAGTTATTGTGAAGTGAATAACAAATTATCATGATTTATTTGTTAAACACATGAAATGTGAGTTGATCATGACATCTAATATCCACGAATCAGGATCACTGTTTTTTAAATATATTTCCGTACAACTATTTAACTATTTACAGTTTAAATTAGTTGAGCATATATGTACTGGTAAACATAAACGAGGAATTTTATAGTTGTTGATGAAGAATATTGATTGGGCTGGGTGCAAGTGCAACTGAATTAACCGAAAGTACTTATTTTATAATAAAAACTGCTGCAAGCTATTTTTTCTATCATTTGAAACATATTACCGTAATTATTTTATTAAACTCTGACTTTCCGTTTTCGTTTAATAAAATTAAAGTTTTTTGTTAAGTTTAAGCCTTTAAGGACATTTGAGTATGAGATGAATTTTTAACAAACCCAGGATTACTAAATTATGTCAGTTCTCAAGCTTACGAGTAGACTTGTGTCAAACTTTGGTACACTTAGCGAATTATGTCAACCCCAAGGTTACAGAATGAAATTTCCGAAAATATATAGTTACGAGAATATACCATATGTTCCATCCTCCTCTCTTCTCCAATATCGCCGCAGCAACAGATCTCTTCGCTTCATTCCCCTGTTAAGCAGAAAAAAATCAGCAACTGTCTGCTTGCTAATGATCACAAAATAGGTAAACTATGTTGATCTTTATAATGATATATTTTACTTGCCAAAAAACACATTCTTACCAAGGTAAACAATCACGATTTAACTGCTTATGAATAATATCTGTATGACCGTCAAGATGTTCCACCACACTGCCTTTACAGAAACAGAAGTCCCATCTGCAAGAAATCAAAGAGGCACAAACAGATAAACCAAGCCGAACTTCTAATTGTGCATGGATAATGTACTGCAATATAATCACAAGACAACAAGAGGAATCTCAAAGAAGACTTTATTTATCTCCAAGAAACACAGAAAACACCCAGCACTCTAATGGAGACTCTAATCTCTAACTGACCTAAAAGGCTGAGATACCGGAAAGAAACAAATCAATGGAGATAAGGAGGCCTACAAAGACAAAAACAACACAAAGTTAAAGATCCCATTCACACTCACTGGAAAAGAAAGATACTGATAATGAAAGAGTGGCTCATTTCTAAGGTCCAAATTTAAAAGGCTTAGAGCCATCTTTTAAATAAGACGTTGTTCAAGACATATAGGGAATTCACCTATCATATTTAATCCATCCATCTAAGCTCTTCCGGAACAAAACACTGAAATACTTCAAGGAAACAAGGAATGGACAGGAGAAATCCTCTACAGTTCGAACATGACAGACTAACCAGTCAGAATGGCAGAGTAAAAAAAACTACTACTTAAAAGATGGTTCTATTTAAGACCAGCCACATGAAGGGTTCATATGCCATCAGTATCACATAAGAACTAACACAATGTACAACTCTACAGCAACAACAACATAATGTACATGCCCCATTATATCCCGGTAAACGGGGTCTGGGGGGTCAGGATTGGTATTTCCTTACCTCAACAAGTAAGGAGGAAGTAACTGATATGACCCAAAATCATAGGCGCATACAGAACACACCAAACATAAAAAGACCAAAACCACCACCCAAACTTAGAAGACAGAACAAGACAAACCCCATTCCCAAGAGAAAACAAAAACAAAAGACAAGGAACCAGAACACGGGTCCTAGCACGAAAAATCAAGGATATCCCACTCCAAACAATGTACAACTCTTATAACAAATTTATGGACCTATCTTTCGGCTAACCCAACGACTCATACATTGATGAAATGGAGGTGAAACTCTTTGGCATACTCTCTCCATTGTAGTAAACAGTCGCATCTTTATGTCAGGTGGTATGTTCTGAGCTTTCTCAGTAAATTTCCCCAAACTATTGGACGGGGTAGCACAATATAAGGGCATAAATGATAAACCATTAACTCTTGGTTAATAATCCCAGCAAAGAGGGACCGGAGAAAGGAAAAGATGGGGAAAAAAACTTTCAGCAATGAAGGCTGCAGCTCCAGAGCTATAAAATCTCTATTGTTGGGGACCTGGGGTTCACTCCCAGCTCATTACTTAGTAGTCTTCCATAAGAAGTCTGTACAAATTAAGGGAACCCTCTACCAACTGAACTATGCACATCTCAAAAGCTAGTATAAAAGGCCCGTAGCTAAAAATAGTAGTTACAAGATAATAAAATAATCTAGCTTAACAATTTTCGCAAGAAGCATGGGACTTTAGCCGTTGTAAATATTGGGAGATAGTACATGATCTAGATGCGAACATTAGTTATGGTTTGTTAGGTGAAATAGGTTATAAATGGTTTGTTGTTTATAAAGTGTTTATTGTTTAAAAATACGTTTGGTAAAAAGGTGGTTTTTCTTGGAATTTGTGTAGATTATTTAAAATGTGTGAGTAAGAAGAGCAAGATAAAACTAAATTTATTACACGTTTTACGAAATCATGAAAATGGGTTTTTGAAAAAAAATTGTTTATAAACTACATGCCAAACAAAGCCTTAGTCTAACTGGGTGTATTTGGCTCGCCATTCAGGTTAATTAGCGTTTTCAGCCTCTTCCTCTGATAAGGGTGGAAAAATGCTACTGTCATCTAAATTGCATGCCAAACATGCTTCAACTCATCCTTGTTGAAAAGCAAAATATATACAGGATACTGAAATTTATAATGCAAGAAAGAAGAGAGAGCTACCATATACTTACTCTGATCGTGAGGGACCAAGAGACATAAGTGTGCGGAAGATGTCCTCTGATGCTCCATCTATGACTCCAACAGCCATTATTGCCGGATGGTCATCCCAATGCTGGAAAAAGAGAGGTGAGCTGTAGATTAGGATTAGCAACCAAACATGCTTTCTATGAACCACTACTCACCTTCCCGTGAAGATCCTTATCCTTCGCTTCTTTAAAAAGACGCAATCCTGAACCAATTTCATAACACATACATTGTCAATCGAGTATGACAAAAAATGTGCAATGAGTGAGAACAGCCATAGTCGTGGGATTACCATTCTGACAGCCAAATATGGTCCATGATGGAGGAGCATCAACATCAGACCTTGTCGGATCTACTTGTGTCATTTGTGTGGAAGGATAAAGAGTCCAATCTATAGAGCTAGAATGGTGTACTCTACTAGAACCACTCAGCCTGTTTCATTGAATAACCCAATTTAGAAACATATAGTGTGAACTAACCTCATCCTATCAATTTATAAACATACTCTTGTCTCCACCATATCAACAAGATTTCATTTATAAATATAGTCTTGTCTCCACCATATACACTGAATACAAACATAGCCTCCAACATATCAATTTAGATACACTGAATTCTATGAGGAGAAATAAATATTAAATACTTTCCCACAAAAGAATTCCTTCATTTAACTGTTGATGAGTAATTATTATTAGATTTTTTATATTTATCACTTTTAAGTTATAGGCTTTTTATATACACTAGACTTTTTTAGGTATACTTTTTGACATGTTTAAAGGCTAACTTCTTGGGTAAGCTTCTTTTTCTCTTCCTTTTTAGTTTATCTGTAATATTCTCAAATCATAATCAGATGAGCTTTACTCCCATCTTTCTCAGTTCTCTTTCTCTCATTAACTATAATGAATGAAGCATATAATTAACAATTTTGTTGTTGTAATGCGAATCAAATCTACCTGAAAGACTGCTGCATGCTCTTGGGGCAACCATGGATAGCATCACCAATATTAGGACAAGCCTGCAATGAGCAAACCGATTCGTTTTAACTGGGATGAAAAAGTCTATCTACAACTAGGAAATAGAATAGTTACAAACCTTTAGTGATGCTTCCTGAACACAATGAATCCATCTTGCTGCTTCTTCTGGACTGCTAGCTCCCAGCTATGAAAGAAGACCAATTAACTATGTTTTAAATAATTGCTGAATAATAATCATTCTCAGATTGAAGGACTCCAAGGAAATTTTCCACACCTTCAATTGATCATTGTGATTGGAAGTGTTATAAAGTGTAAAAATGAACAGGACCTACATGTTGAAAAAAAATGCATGAGCAGTAGCATATGATCATTATAAAGAAAGAAAATCATTAAGCAGATGTTTATAAATACTTGAAAAAGATTGAAGAAACACAAAATGTCCTTGTGGTTATACTTTTCTCTGAACACTCTCTCGGCCATTATCTGTCACCCGTATGCATGAATCTATTACAGCACTTTTCACCGGATCCTAAAAGGAAGATGTAAACAATCAATTAGGTCAACAACCAAAACAAGCCTGTTTGTATTTAAATAACCATGTAAAGCACAGCAGTAATAGTGGCATCTGCTGCATAACAATGCGGGTAGAGTCAATTAGTGGTGGCAAAGAGGCATGCGATGTTTGTACTAATTTTTACAAATATAATTTCCATATGTATAACTCCACACGGAATAACCCATAACTATGTGCAAAGTAGGAATTGGTGCTACCTATATATATGTTATTCATGGATAATATTGTGCAATACAGTCATCTGGATTGTTGTTTGCCGCAATAAAGAGAAGCCCACAGGTACGAGAGACAATGAAATGAAAAGCTAGTCAGTGTTCTGTTGTGTTAGGAGAAAACAAGCTACGGCCTACAAAAGGATGGCACGCTTTTCTTTTCCATCGCACTTTACAAATTCAGATACATGAAAATGGAGAGTCAGCAAATAAAGTATCATACTGAGTAGCAATTAACTAACCGCGAGATTACACTCACACTGGATTCAATTAGTGACTATCATCAATAATTACAGCAACAGAAACAAAGACTACTCTGCTACAAAACAAAGTGGCATTATCACATATATAAATCCTTGAATTTGAACAAAATCCAGCAGATTACATTCAAAGAAGAGAAAACCTGAGAATTAGAATTAGGGAGTGATTTAAAGCTCTTAAGAAGATGATCTTGGAGAACAAAGTAGCGCTTCCGACAGTATTGCAAACCAATGCGATTAGACCTTATCAGATACAACCAACCCACCGACTTGCCATCAATTTGAGAGGCGCCCATCTTCCAGATGAGATCACACTCACACCCCACCGGCTAGATCCCTTTACGAATTTGAGGGCTTTTGTTTTTCTGTGTTCAAGGTAATGAGAAATTCATACGCGATTGGCTATGTGAGTCTGGATCCTTCTTTGTATAAGCAAAGCAAACAAAGAAGCGTGGTGTTCACTCTTCTTCTCTCTTCGTGAGGAAAATGTGACAGCGACTACGAGTAGGACAAATATTGACAGCCTAGTAGCCTACCCATTGCTCCTACCTATTTTACTATATACACCGAGTCACTTTACCAAACACCAACCACTCGCCTTCTGCGAGGTCACGTATCCTCGCGGAACGCGAGATTAACATTCCGGTCAGATAGATGTTGTTGTGCATCATTAATAGCTGTCTTGTCCTCACCTGACTATAATAACTACTCCCTCCGTCCCCTAATATAAGGCATGTTTGCTTTTTCGACACTATTCACAAACCGAAAGAATCTTCTCGTTTTCTTCCAATATATAGAAATAAATATAGGCATGTGAGATCTCATTTGATTCGTCTCAACGAGTACTTTGAGAATATTAAAAAATTATAATTTTTATCATCGTATATTTAGAGATATTAACGTTACAAAATGTGTCTCAACAAATGTGTCAAAAGCAAATGGGAAAATCATTAAGGGACGGAGGGAGTACCTCTTATTTTAAGTAAATCGTAACACCTATTAACCCTACCTTAACACCTCTTTTTATCATCTTTCACCTCTTTCATCCTCCATTAAAACTCATTTTCAAAACCTTCAAACTTCAAAACACTCTAAAAACATCAAAAACAATGGAAGATGAAGAGATATTCAACAAAGGAAGGAATGAAGATGGTGGTTCATCAAGTTACCATGCAAATGAGGTAATATTCTTACTTAATTTTTGAATTTTAATTTGTTTTGCACCATTAAGAGCTAAAATGAAGTTATTATGTTGTATTTCATGTTAAATGTAGTAGTAGTAAGTGTCGAAGAGATGACTTTTGCATATAATGTCTAAAAGTTTTGTTCTTCAACCTTATTTTGTTTAGGGTTTATGTTTTTAGGGTTTTTAATGTAGAAAATTTACATTTGTTCATGTTTATGTTAAATGACCCTGTTTCACAGTGTTTGCACCTTAGCAATTTCTCGCGTTACATAGTATTAACTTTTTATTGTGTATAGGTGAATCAAAATTTGTTCAATGGATTGAATGTCATCCAGTTGAATGACTACAGCTACCCCTTGCGGAATACGGTGTCATGTTCGCCACCGTCATTTGATTTAGGGATTGACTTTGATGATTATCATCAACCATCTACTTATCAAGTGCTCGTGACATCTACATATGAATTGCCATGTACATATGAAGTGCGGAATACGGTGCCATGTTCGCCACTGTCATTTGATTTAGGGATTGACTTTGGTGATTATCATCAACCATCTACTTATCAAGTGCCCGTGACATCTACATATGAATTGCCCGTGCCATCTACTTATGAATTGCCATGTACATATGAAGTGTCATCAAGCTATGATGCGTTTCATTCACAGTTTGCTAACCCACCTACAAACGTAGGAGAGGAGATGTGGTTTCTTCCTTCTTTACGCACTGCACCAAAGTTTGATAGTCTCGTATGTGAGGAAGATGTTGTTTCTAGGGATTATTCGGAATATTTCACCACGGAGCAAGTGTTTGCCTCTAAGGAGATTGGTCATTTGTGGGTGTTGAATGTTGCAAAGCAACATAAGTTTATGATCTCTATTGGAAGGAGTGTATCATCTAAACCGGGACAAAGTGGAAAGGTTCAAATCATTTGTGAGAAAGGGGGAAGTTATAAGCATAAAGGTCTCGGAGTGAGACAAACACAAAGAGAAAGAAAACGGGGTGCCCATTTCAGTTGAAGCTCATGGAGAACCGTATTGAAGAAAATTGGAGAGTAACAGTTGTTTGTGGTTTGCACAACCATCCTATTGGAGATACTTTGGTCGGAAATGCATTTGCTGGGAGGCCCACCCCTGATCAAAAGAAACTGGTTCGTGAGATGGTACTTTCTCACTGTTCTCCAAATCAGATTTACACTGAGATAAACAAAGATCTCGGAAGCTGCACAAAGAAGAGACAAGTGTACAATATGGTAAAAGATATTAGGGAAGATGAAATGGAAGGTAGAACTGTGGTTCAAGAATTCTTTCACCAATGCAAAGAGAACAACTACTTCATGGAGTATAAGCCAAGTGCAAAAAAACCTTCTACAATAGGCGACTTATTCTTTGCTAGCCCCGAATCAATGAAGCTCTTAAAGGCGTTTTCATATGTCCTTTTGTTGGATTCAACTTATAGCACGAACAAGTAAGTATTTATCATTCTGTTTTTATGTTGTATTTTAAAATTCATGAAAAATTTAATATATGTGGTAAAATACACCTCTCGCGTAACGCGAGGTCACCACACCCTGTGTAACGCGAGGAATGTACTTGATTCAGTATTTCTGCATTTTGGAAAACATTGCCTCTGGAATAGAGTACAATCTCGCGTTACGCAAGGTGTGGTTTCCTTGCGTTACGGGAGAAAGTGCATTACAGATGCTATTCCGCAGTAGAAACATTTAAGACTCTTAATTAAAGGTGTTATCTTTCTGTATTTTGGTCAAAGGTACAATGTTCCCTTCCTGGAGATAGTCGGTTTGACTTCTACATGGAAGAATTTTGTTGTATGCGGGGTATGGTTAGAGGCCGAGAGCGAGGACAGTTATTTGTGGGCGTTGAAGCAGCTGCAGACGATGTATTTGAGAATAGGAGCATCGCCTACTTGCTTCGTCACAGACTGTGAGATGTCTCTTATGAATGCAACGGACATGTTATGCCCAAATGCAAAGTTTCTCTTATGTAGATGACATGTAAGGAAGAACATAGAGGCGAATGGCAAGATAGCTATGGGCACACAAGCATTGGGGATTCATATTTCTAATGATTATTATGACTTGTTCAAACAAACCACTGAAGAAGGTTACAACAAAAAGTTGAAGACACTTGAGAAAGAATGGGGAGCTTATCCAACCGTATTGAACTACGTGAGAAGAGTTGTCTAAACCTTACAAGGAAAGAGTTGTTTCAGCATGGACGGATAACGTCTTCACTCTCGGGAATAACACGACAAATAGGTATGTTCTCTAATTTATGTCTACCTTCTAAATTTGAGAATAGGAGCTTCTGTAATGCACATTCCTGCGTAACGCGAGAATTTGCACATTACAGAATGATGCACATTCACTGTTTTGTATTTGCATATTATGTTTGTTCACATTGTTTTTCGAACATTTTAGAGTTGAAGGAGCACATTCGTGTCTTAAGTCTTACTTGACAAGTGGAACGGGTAGGCTAGACACAATGTTCGGTGAATACAAAACAATGGCGGCGAACCACCTTAAGGAGATTAATGCGTCTTTCACCGAGAGTTTGAATAAGAGCTTCACAGTTGTTGAAGGGGCCGACTTGTTTAAAGTCTTGAAGTTCAAAGTGTCTTACAAATGCATAGAGGAATTGCTTAAGGAATAAACGAAGGGCGAGAGATTTGGTTTGTACACGCCTATGTTTTGTAGTTGTGAGATCAAGATTAGAGATGGGTTGATGTGTATTCATCAGATTGGAAGACATTGGAAGGAGCAAAGACCATTAAGAGCATCAGAGTTGCACCCTTTCTGGAGTACATTGAGTTTGGATGAAGTTGATGTTCCCGGCGTACTCGAAGTTAAGAGTAAGGTGGCAAGACGTCATTTTCAGAGTTTCTATGAGGAAACGTTTCTGAACCTGTCCCCCCATGATCAAGAGAAGTGTGCACAAACTGTTTTAGACATTGGGAGAGTAAATACTCCTCTAAAAGAGTCGGCTGTTTCAAAGCACACCGGGGGTCGTCCAGTCGGAGCTCCTAACAAAGAGCCAAGGTCAACGCAAAGAAGACCGTCTGCATGGGAGCACACTAATGCCGAGATGGATGCTAGAGCTTTGGAAGAAACACCTCCAAAGAAGCAAAGAAATGCTTCTAATTCTGAAACATTCAAGAAACCAAAAATTAAGGCGATTAGCAAGTACAAGGCTCAGGTACCTGCCTCAATGCGCACCTATGTGAATGGTTGGTTTTACGTAAATGGAGATGGAAATTGTGGATATAGATCAATAGCGTATGAGACGGAGGAGAACCAACACTTATGGAGGGAAGTAAGAGATTTGATGATAGCTAAGGTCAAGGATATTTGGCATCTAGTTGAAGGAACTTGGATTGGATCTCAAGAACAACCAACTTTGGAGAGCGTCCTATACCAACTTACATGGCAAGGAATAGGAATGGCTCCAGAAGATCATTGGCTAGCAACCCCGGAAATGGGATGTCTTGTGGCATCCACATACAACGTAGTGTTCGTAACGGTGGGAAAAAACGCTAACTACACATTCCTTCCTCTACAACTTCCTACTTGGTTTCAACCAGGATGCACACTTAACACGATCTGCTTATTATATATTGAGAGGGAGAAACATTTTGTTCCGGTAAGTTTCTAATCTTCTTTTGTATTACTTACTAATATGCAACTTCCTAACGTTGTTGTTTTATTGTAGTTGCGTCTTCAAGAAAACTGCTCATTACCTCCCGTGTTTACTCCTTGGTGGCGAAACCCGGAATATGATGCTCATTGTTTGCACGATCTTGTGGCACATCGATGTGCCGCCTTTAGTTTAACGTAGTTGAATTTATGTTTTATTCGCTGAATTTGTAATGTAATGTTGTACTGGAGCATGGTTTTTTCAATTGTGAAACATGAACTGGTGTAATGGACAATTTGTAATGTAATGCAACTCCTCGCGTTACGCGAAGTCGGCACATCTCGCGTTACGCGAGCGACACAAACCGTGCAATAGACCGTGCATCTTGACTGAGAGCGAGAAGCTGGCTGTGGCTTTCCTCGCGTAACGCGAGATGCACTAACCTCGCGTTCTGCGAGACACTTTATCCAAAACAATGGTTGTAAATGTGGTATTGTGCTCCCAAACGAAGTTAAGAACCCTCTAACACTGATATTTCAATTTTACAGGGAAATGAGAAGAAACAGTAAAAACAGAGGATTATGCAATTTCTAACCCTTGGAGAAGACTTGAAATTACTTACAAATCCAGTAGAGAGAGTGGAGAAGAGATAAAGTGGAGATTATAAAGAAAACTAACATTATCCAACAACTAATCCAACAAACAAATTCAAAATATCCAACAAAGATAGACAATCCAACAAACAAACCAATCCAAAATCATAAACAATCCATAACACAATCGAAAATTATCCATCAACTTAATTCACTAATGCCGAGGTCGGAAGGGAGCGAGATCTTGAAGAGATTGTAGAATTTGAGCCCATGTAATCCTCGGAGCATTCATGTGGTACATAGGCAATTGGCCCCATATCATCAAGAGAGATGAAGTGAACATCTCTCGCCTCCCAAAGCCATTGGTTGGCGTCATAGAAAACACTGTAACTCCTAATGCTGGGTAGCCTATGAGGTTTGAGCGATTCGATCACTGGCCTAGGAATACGCTACATTCGCCCAAATTGCCTCGGACACCGATCCGGCATGTGTGGTTCGGTGACGTTGAAGCACGATATCACCCCATGAAATAGAGCGGGAGCGAGCGCAGGATCGGAGAAGTCTACCACTCCATACGGGTTCCAACATATCTAAAAACAGACAGGAAATGCAGAAAATGAAAGAACTGCTAACAAAAGAACACAGTTTCTGCAGGCCATTTTCCTGCAGAAAATGGGTGTTTTCTCGCGTAACGCCTGGTGGGCTACCTCGTGTTATGCGAGATGTGCCACCTCGCGTTCTACGAGAAAATGCCCATTTTCAAATGAGGCATCCAACGGTAAACCCATGGCATAGCTTAACACAACCTAATGCAGATGAATAAAAAAAAGTTAGATAATTACCATCTCTGGTAACATAATATCGAGCGCGCCTCTATAGTCTCTTCCGACTTGCCTCTTCTTCACCTTTAAATTATGAGGCATCCAACGGTAAACCCATGGCATAGCTTCCGTCCACCGAGGTCGTTCATCAGGTCGAAACTGTGGGAAATAATTGTAGATCCATGCCTAGGAAATATAAATTACGTTAAATATGAAAACATAAATTAGTTGAACTAAATTAAATGCTTAGAAAGCAAATACCTGCAACAACGTGTAACAAAAAGACATCTGGGCACAGTTCTGGCGTGTGCATACCCCCAGCTGCCTATACAGATGTGCCAAAGCAGCCGACCCCCACGAGACTTTCGAAGCTATGTCAAAGGATTCCACAAAGGGCCCGTATCTATGCCGGATCAAGTTCTGGGACTTGTCGGGAAATAAGATCGAGGCAGCACTATACAACACCCAACCTAATCCCTTTCGTTCTTCGGAAAGGGTACCATAATGATACCTAAACTCCTCAGCTTTCACTCTCCCAGAATCGCACGTGGCATAATCTATGTCAAAAATTTCCGCCCCCCACTTGGCATAGTATATTTTTAGTTCTTCATGACCCAACTTTTGACCCAGTTTCTTTTTTGGTTCCATAGCATTCCCATCTATGGCGAGGTCTAATATCTTATACACATCAAGAAGGTTAATAGTGATCTCACCACAAGGGAGGTAGAATGAATTTGTCTCGGGTTGCCATTGTTCAGTGAACGCTTCAATCAACGGGAAGTCGATTTCGTCGTACATCATTCCGGGGAGATTTGACAATCCAAGTGCACCGAGAATCTCACTCCAGTGGGTGTTGTCTTCTAATGGCCAATCACTGTTCTGTTTTGTCCTTTGTTGTGGCTTCATTGGACCTTTGTTTTGCAGGAAAAAATACATATTAGATTCTGCAGAAATAATTAGCAAAAAATTACAGTTTCTGCAAAGAGGGAAGAAAATGCAGAAAATGTGCATTTTCTTGCATTGTGCGAGGATGCCCCTTCTCGCGTTCTGCGAGAGGTGCCATCTCGCGTTCTGCGAGAAAATGCACAATTTCTGCACTCTCTGCAGAAACTGTGCAAACAGAACAATGCTTATAATTAAAAAAAAGACTTACAAGCCCTCTTTGGATGTGGTAAGCCACATGTGCTTCAAATCCCTTAAGAAACTCGAGATCTTCTGGACCTCCAATTACACTTTCAGTAAGCTCAGGATCATACTTTGGCTCGTTCTTCTTCTTCCTGTTCTTCCTCTTCCTCTTCTTGATCCCCAATAACTTCATCCTCATTTTCTTCTTCCATCAGTTATGGTTGTTGATTGTGAGATGAAGAACAAGCTTGTCCACTTCCCTCGACATTTCCATGACCCATGTCTGGATGAACACTTCCCTCACCATTTCCACCGCCCCAACTTTGTCCACCCCACTCCTGTCCAATGTCCACTATTGCACCCTGTGGAATGAAATTGTCCCAGTTACCCTCAACTTGTCCACAAGAATAACTATCTTGAGAAAAAATGTCCCAGCCACCTGCAAGGTAACACCCCTGATATGAATGTTGTGGACTTGACACACTGTACTGAGAACAGTCTGCCCCCACCATAACTATGCCTATGACTGTACTCCAGATATGCGTCGGGGAGTCCATCAGGGTACAACTCAACGTGTGAAGGAGTAGGGTCCAGCTCAACGTCGGGGAGTCCCTCGGGGAACAGCTCAACAGGTGTTGTCTTCTTTGTTTTCCTCTTCCCTTTTCCTTTTTCAACCGGTGGTTCTTCCCTCACAATATTCCGATTTTTCCGACGAGTTGAACATCCAGGACGATCCATTACCTAAAACAATACAAAGTAAAATCAATAAATAAACGAATGCAAAAAAAAAACAAAAAAAAAATGTGCAGAATGCACATGTTTTGCAGAAGGGGGAATTGCCAGTTATGGCAATTCCTCGCGTTACGCGAGGGCATCATTCTCGCGTTACGCTAGGTGTCCATTCTCGCGTTACGCGAGGTGTGACGTCACGCGTGACGCGTGAATTCACACTTCCTTCTCCGGTCATCTCATTCATTCCGGCCAGTTTCCGGCGACATTTCAACACAAATTCAATATTTTAACTCAAAAACGTATCAATTTAAGTAAATTATCAAATAAACATCAAAATCCTAAATAAAATGTAAACCCTAATAAAAAAACCTAACCCTAATGAATTTGACCTATTCAACATAAAAAAACATCCACTCATCAATCGTCATAAAAAATCATCAACTTTCATCCATTCCAAACAACCTAATACTATATACAGCTATTTCTAAATCAACATTCAATATCAAAACATCATATAATATGCAATTTCATATACTAACAACATATATTCATCTAGAATCAACATTAGAAAGCATAAGGGAAGAAGAAACATACCTTAATTGAAGATTTGTGTTGAAAAGAGGAAGATGAAGTAGGTTTTTTGAGAGAGAGGGTAAAAGAGCGGCGGTAGAATGCTGTAAAAATGGGTCGAGTAGGGTTTTTATGTATTTATAGGTAGGACCCCCTCGCGTTACGCGAGACCTCCCTCCCTCGCATAACGCGAGATGTCGGGCGTTATTTGGGAAAACGCCCGGGCTGTATTTAGTAAGGGCCTTTTTTTCCTTGCAGGATAAGGAGATGTGGCACTCTCGCTATTGTAAAACGAAGAAAAACCTCGCACCCGGTTTTTTATAACTGGCACCCATTTTGGGCGCATTTCGGGTGCGTCCAAAACATTTTAAAAAAAACTCGGTTCAGTTTTGGGCGCATCCTGGGTGTGCCCAACTTAAGCCAGATTTTCTAAAATTTTGACGGCAAAAGAAAAAAAAAGATTGACCCGGTTTTTTGGACGCACCTAGGATGCGCCCAAAAGCGGGTGCCGATTATAAATTTCAGGGTGCGGGGTTAAACCCTGGGTCAGTTTGGGTTAAATGGAATTGGGGTACAACCAACCCTCTCACATCCTCCAACAACAATTTAGTCACGCACGCATGCGGATGAGTCAAAATGTGAGGGCCAATAGGAAAATTAAGAGCAAAATTCGACAAACAATCCGCAAGCCGGTTGGCCTCATGGTACATATGACGAAGCTTGGTTTCCCAACTTCTACTAAGTAAGCCTTGGCACTCGAGGACCAGGCTAGCAAGCGGGTGGCGCGGGGCGATGTCGTTGTTGATGAACTCAATGGCAAGTGATGAATCAGTCTCAATGATCAGTTTCCGATCTCCTGCATCCCATGTCGTCTTTAGCCCAAAACAGATACCGTGTAGTTCAGCATTGATCACCGGACACGAACCAAGGTTGCAGGCGTAGCCGACAGTCCAAAAACCCTCATGATTCCTGATAGGGCTAAGCACGGGCCAGGACCCGACCTGAACCGACCCAAACCCGCAGACCCGAAACTCCCAAAAAACTGGACCGAAATATTGCGGGTCGGTTTGGGTCGGGTTTGTGGGTTGGGTCGCCCCATGATCAACCCTAATTCCTGATACAGCCAGCCGAAGAGGCCAAAAGAGAGTTGGGCCTCAAGGCCCCGTCCGAGTTAAGCTTTGCCATCCTTCCTCCGGCTTAGTCCAACAGACAAATGGCTCAGTAAAAGCCTCAGGGGGTTTGTTCGATAGGAAGTCCAGCTGCTTCCAAATACCCTCAAACTGGATGGCTTGGGCCATGATGAAAATCTTCTTATTGCGGGACACATGAGCCTCTCCGAAAATCATGGTGTTACACTATTTCCAAATCCACCAACCAGTGGTAGCAAAGATAGTGGAAGCATCCATAAAATCGTTCAGCTTGTATCTTTGGCAAAGGTTCTTATCGAGCCAGGTCATCGGATCATCAGTGTTGAAACCTGTACCCATCCCCTCCGGGATAACGCCACGCCGGATATTCAGGGACTCCGGGCAATCGCGGAAAAGGTGGATAAGAGTTTCATCTGTTGAACCACATCTCAGACACACACACCGAGGAGACCGAGTAATTCCCCGAAGAGTTTGGTCCCCACGACAGAGTATCAACCAAGCCATCATCACTAAGACCCGTGCAAGCCATGAGAACCAGGATTGTAGCAGGGAGATTATGGCTCAGTTCGGATGTTACTGAATTTGTACTTATAAGTACTTAAAAATGCTTCTACTTCTTTCCCTCAGTAAATAAGTACCTGAGTGCCTGTTCGGATGTTCTTCCCTCCCATCACTTATCTTCCCTTCTTCATACTTTTCTTCTCCTTAACAGTACCAGAAAAAAAAGAGTTTGATATCCATACTTCTCTCGAATTCGAAGTACTTATGGATGAATTTGAGTGTTCCAAATCACATTCTTACCCCCCGACCTTTTAGATTTTTTGTTCTTCTGAAGAGAGGAGAAGGACGACACCATCGGAGCTCGAATCTCCTTCCTCTGTCGAATCCAAGGTTTGTATCTCTCTTTTCTTTGTTGTTTCTTTACTGGATATGTTTCTTCTCATCTTCCTCTTTCTGATGTGCCTACTGTTGGTCGTAATGGCGCAAATCTGGGTTCGCCGGTGGACTCGGAACAAAGGGCTTTCCATTTCTTTGCACCTCTTCTCCTATACGTTTGTGTTTCGTTATTTCTATACAAAGGTAAATGTCTATTCCGCACTATCCGACCTCAATCATTGATTTTCCAGATCTAGGGTTTTGGTTTAGGGTTCCAACTGGAGTTGTTTCTGTGTCTCTTCTCTGTGCTAATGCGGGAAATTTTATGTGCTTTATGTTTAGGGTTAAAGGGAAATGTTATCAGTTGAACCATTCAAACATTTATGCTTAAAGGGATGATTGTTTGAAAGTGCAGCTCACTCTTACTCCAGCTAAATGTTTTAATGTAGGATTTGCTTGGTTTACATTTATGCTTAAAGGGATCATTGTTTGAATGTGCAGCTCACTGTTACTTCAGCTCATTGTTTGAATGTGCTTTCTATATGGTTGGTTTACATTTATGCTTAAAGGGATCATTGTTTGAATGTGCAACTCACTCTTACTTGAGCTCATTGTTTGAATGTGCTTTCTATATGGTTGGTTTACATTTATGCTTAAAGGGATCATTGTTTGAATGTGCAGCTCACTCTTACTTGAGCTCATTGTTTGAATGTGCTTTCTATATGGTTGGTTAACATTTTTTACAAATATATGAATATAGGATTTGCTTCACTTCAAATATTTTATGTTGTGATTTCTTTAATGTAGTACTTAGCCACTGTATTCTTACAATGTTACGGCTCTTTATCTCAGTCATATATTGCTCTCTAGTTTGTGTGATTATGCCTAGATTTTTGACAGCTCAGTTCATATATTGATCTGTGATAGGAAGTGGTGCAGGGCTCTTTTTTGTGAACATCAAAACTGCATAACAACTTTTTGATAGCAGTTTGAATGTGCTTTGTATAGCTAACCCAATTGCAAAATATAGGGTACATTTTGTAAGGTAGTATTGTAAACATTAGGTGAAAATGCTTTGGGCATTTGTTTTGCGGGTTATCAACATTCTCGGGTCTCAACAGTTTAGTTGGTGTGGTGGTAGGTTGTTTTTGTAGTTTATGCTTCAGTTGTTGTAAGGATGAATCGAGCTAAACTTTAAACTCGAACTCCTGAAGTTTGTTAATTTGGTAATAGTTGGATGATTTGAGACTGCTGCGTTCATAACTTTGTAATAACATTGGTTCAGTAAGTCCTTATTCTGCAGTCTTGTGATTGAGTTGTCACTTTAATAACACTATTGTTGTTCCACTTTTTATTAAACCCTTGTCAATGAAGTGTCATTTTCTAAGGCTAAATGGTTACAAAATCAGAAACATATCACTATCAAATGTGTAATATATTATACTCCTATATCCTTGTTGGTTTTCATTTTTGTTGGGACAATCTTACCCTTGTAGCATTATATATAAGGCCATTACTGACTACTCTCCCTCTGTCTATTCTCCTTCAACAATAGCAGCTCAGTTTCACCCCTCACTGTAAGCATCGTGTGCACTCCCTTCCCATCCAGTTAGAACGAAGGTGAAGAACATATCGAAATCACATACGGCCATCACGTTGAAAGATGTGTACTTTTTCCTTCCGAAATATGGATATTCCACCGGGATAGACGCAACTATGAGGGTACCGTCAATACAGCCAATTGCTCCCTTTTTAACCAACAAATTAAAATAAATCTATTAATATGTTTACTAAACATAAAGCATTTACGATAGAACATGATAACATAAGCAGCAAAGCATTCATACCTTAAAGACGCCATAACGTTCATCCGAGAGAATCTTTGATGGGATTGCTGTGAATTCTCTATCACAGGGTTGGATGAGATCGCGACATACACCAGGAAACCTTTTTCCCCGACCAACCATTGCACCCAAAACTTGATGAAATATCCTACTGATTGTGTCACCCAAATGTACAAATCTTTCTCTGCCATCTCTATTAGAAGCACCTTTTGCTAGGATGTTTAAAAATATTGCAACTTTCTAAAATATTGCAACTTTCTCTTGAACGGTTATATGTATAGAACCTTTTAACCCATATTTCTCTAAGACCTTACACAATACCAGAAATACATGTTTTTCCATCCTAAACGCATTCATGCAACGCACCTCGGATTCACACTGTAATATTTCTGAAACCCACATTTGACCTGACAATTTAGACTGATAACAAGGGACCTTATGGATGTACAGTAAAGTTCTTTGTACTCATTTCATGCCATAACTTCATTAGTATATACCACTTCTTCCTTAGTAGATATTTCTTCTCAGGTTTTTGGATTCTTCCTTTCACCATTCTTGAATGTTCTGCAGATAGGCCTGAAATACTTAAAACAACTTCAGTTATACTACAAGTCTTCAAGTAAACACGTGAACTATAAGATGCAGTAAATAGTAAAATTAAATAGCAAAGGTCCCGGTTCTAAGCAAAACAGTTTAGATTAACACAAATACATTGCAGTTCACACAAAATCAGAAAACAAATTGAATTCCAAATAGTCTTACAACATAAACTTTTGTACTGAAGTCAAGAACATGAAACAAATAATATCGGTACACAAACTGATACCACACTCTAAAATAAGACTTGAAATCATGAAAACACATGTTTATTGTAAGCTCTAGTACAACACAATGAGGAGCTAAACTAATGAGCCTTTACTGAACAACTTGAACTCATGAGCCAGCCACTTCACTTTCAACTCGTCATTTCGTATCTTCATGAAGAAACACCTTCTCTCCACCTTGTCTAATTCAGTAATTGCAAAACACCACAAATCGGACCCACAATCCAATTTCTCGGTATCCACTAGTTTATCCACAACATCAATTGCCTCATCATAAGTATGTTTACAATCCAAAATCTCCTTTGTTCGTAAGTTGCGTTCGAAATCAGCCTTCATCATGACCATCATGTCTTTCCCTTGATCTTCCATCGATCTCATTTGGTCAGTGTACAACCTAGAAGATTCAGATTGGCGCTTCCGTTTTCTCTGTGGTTGTGTGTTTGTGGATGTGCTACCAAAATTAGCCTTAGATTGTGCAGAGGTAGGTGTGCCAATAGTCGGTTTAGTACTGCCTGGCTTTTCAAGGTCAACACTAGGTTGTTCGCATCTTCTTCAGCATCTTTGTCCATCTGTTGCTCAAGAGATAGGTGCTCAGGTTCTTGTTATCCAATGTCATCATGAACTTGTAATTTAGCGGCTGAGATGACATCCATTGAAGAGGACACAACATTCTTTCCAGATGCAACAAAGTCATTGAAAATGTCGTCCCACATATCACTGACGTCTACTGATACCCCTCAAAGTCATTGAAAAAGTCATTGAAAATGTCGTCATGAATACATGTTATTAATTAAATCATAGAAATAAACACTAAAAAAGAAGTTGAGAAACATACCAACTTTTTCTTCTCCCACCACTCAGGCTCAGCAATAATTTGCCCGGTAGCATGATCCCATCCTATACTGGTTTCAAAATTCCTGGTCTTGCCCCAATTTGTCCACAATTTTTTTTGTGCATTATATTTGTTTTGGGCAGTGTTAGAGGATATTCGCATCCCGGATTTCAACTCAAAGTCAGCACAAATCTGGCTCCACACAAAGCTCACTTGGTAGCCATTCTTATGTCCATAACAACGTAACACCTTTAAGAACGTAGTAGTTAGAGCCTCAGTCCATTTGAAACTTTTCTCCCCTCCACTGTCAGCAACATTTCTCTTTCCCTTCACTTTGTCATTCACGCATTGACTATCTAATTACTCACCCATTTCCTACTCTATTTACAAACATTATAATAGATATAAAGACATGTTTAACATTTGATTGTAAATAAAGACAGTGGCATTATTCAATTGCAATTGCTCATGATATTCACCAATATGCATCATGACATTGACAGTAAAATATATATAGGGTATAAACCTGAAATGCTACGTTTAGAAATCCAATTACAAATTCAATGCATTACCTACTATAACTCACAGAACACACCAACAGTAAACATCCGTTAACCACATCCATGAAATGTAAGTGAAATTCCCTAAAAATTCAACCTAAATGGTAATCGAATTGTTCTCAAATGCACAAGAAATTTAAGAAATTAAAACAGAAGCAGATTTCAGTTAAAACAACAGGGCCCTATGGGGTCATCCTAACAACTTGATCATCCAATTCACCCAAACTATTGCTCCAATAACCACATCCATCAAATTTCAGTTAAAACCCCTAAAAATTAGGTCTAGAATTGTAATGTATGCTCAGAATTCATAAATCCCTAATCTAGTCAACAATTAAACAATAATTCCTTTCACTTCGAACTCTTCAATATCGCACTAACATCTCAATACAAGACATATAGATGTCGATGATACCTGATGTGGATTCGAGATGAGATATGCGTTCTGTGCTCTCCAGCCTTCAAAGGTAGGCGGCCTTAAGTTCGAATACCAACTGGACCTCCACCGCAGAGATTGGCCGCAACTCAGTCGCCGTCGGGGCTAGATCCTTGACTGTGTTCTGATTTGAGAGAGAAAGAGTGAACGAGAGAGATCTCACTGGGTTGAAAATGGCGTTCTCGAGTCTTTTACCTGGATTGAAGAAGAAGAAGAAATTCATGAAAAATATCACGTGAGCAGCACGTGATCGATCAATAGAATCACGTGAGCAGCACGTGTCACCCTTACTAAAACACAATTTCAGGGCATTTTAGTCATTTTATCAGATTTTTTGCGTTTTTAAGTAGTCTAAAGTATAGTCATCCGAACGTATTATTGAACATTTCAGTAATAGTAACAGCATCAACATCAGCATTAAAATCACTAACAATACCAGTAACAGCATCAGTACCGTGTATCCGAACTAAGCCTATGACTCAGGAAAGCACAGTCCCAGCCAGTCGAGGCATTCCACACATCTCTCACACATATATCCTTGCAGACAATAGCCTCAAAATTCCGACAGATATTCTCAAGCGGGTAATCAGTCAACCATTTGTCTCTCCAAAATCTGCAGTTCTTTCCATCATTCACAACCACACGCACACCTTTGGCCAGCACCTCCCCAATACAACTTCTGATACTGCGCCACAAAAATGAGGCTTTCGTTTTCTTGCTCTGAATGCAGCTCGCACCAAAGAAGGAAAGACCATACTTGGCCTTCACAAGATCACCCCAGGTACCATGGTTCCCAGTCGCCAGCTGCCAACTCATCTTTCCCAAGATGACCAAGTTCATATTATTGGTCATACGGATACCAAACCCCCCAGTCTTCTTGGAGCGACAAATCTCCTCCCACTTAGCCAAGTGGACCTTACGTTGGCCCTCTTTCTCTCCCCAGATAAAGGCTTTGCACAATTTATCAAGCTCGTCACAGGTGCCCACCAGGAGTTTCATTGAATTCATAGCGTAATAAGGGAGAGAGGCGAGGCATGATTTAGCTAAGGTGACTTTTCCCGCCAAGCTCAGTGTATTGATCTTCCAGCCTGCTAACTTGGAGCGCGGCTTGAGAATTAAATCCGGGAAGGTCTCTTTGCAAACTTTGCCATTGAGGATCGGGATACCCAAATATTTCCCAAGATTACGGGTAACGTTAATGTTGCTAATCTGCTCAAGATGATTAGCAAGGTCCCTAGATACATTTGTAGAGACAAAGAGCTGAGACTTTTCCACACTAACCAGCTGGCCGGACGACTTACAGAACTTACCCAAGCAATCCATAATGACATGCATCTGCTCCCAGACGCCTCATCCATAAGAACAATTGCATCGGCGAAAAAGAGGTGCGAAAGGGGAGGCGCACCTCTATAAATAGTAATCGGTTTCCATCTCCCATTAGCCACCTCGTGATTAATAAGATGACTCAGCCTCTCAATACACGCCACAAAGAGATACGTAGAGATCAGGTCTCCTTGAGGACCCCCCCCCCCCCCCGAGACAGAGTGAATTCGGTGGTGGTCTCACCATTCCAAAGCACACTCATGGACGAGGAAGAAATGCACCCTCCAATCCACCTAGTCCAATTCTCCGGGAGACCCATGTCCTTAGTGGTGTCGCGTATGAAGTCCCAGCGGAGACGATCATATGCCTTGGTGAGGTCGAGTTACAGAATCATCCACTTCTTCCCGCACTTCTTCATTCTAAGTGAGTGATCTGTTTCCTGGAGGAGGGTGACATTGTCATGAATAGAGCGCCCGAGCAAAAAACTGCTCTGATGAGGGCCAATCAAAGTCGACAGAACCGGCTAAAGTCTATTAGTCATACCTTTGGTAATGACTTTGTAAATGACATTGGACAAGGTGATCGGCCAGAATTGAGAGATGAGTTCCGGTTTAGCCGTCTTACCGATGAGAGCAATTAAGGTGTCATTGACACCCTCAGGTAACTTGTTGGAGGCAAAGAACTTGTGAGCAAAACCACAGACTGAGCTACCCACCGTGTCCCAGCAGCTCTTGTAAAAGATAGGTTGGAACTCGTCGGTTCCCTGGGCCTTAAAGGAATCCATCTATTTCATAGCACACCTGACTTCTTCATTATCAAAAGTTCTATTGAGTCGTGTCATGGAGGGCACATAAATAGCCGGGAAGCCTCCTGAGGCGAGCGAGGTGAACTGTCTCATATCTGAAGGCAATGAATAAAGGTCGTGGAAGAAATTCACAGCCAGACTTTCAAGCTCTGATTGGTCAGTCGACGATGAATCATCATTGGTGCGGAGAGTCTTGATTTTATTGTGTTGTCTTCTGATCACATCACTGGTGTGAAAGAACTTCGTATTTCTATCGCCCATCTTGACCCACTTCTCCCTAGCCTTTTGAAACCACAACATCTCCTCATGGGCAAGCACATTATGGAGTTCATTCTTGAGTTGAATATCCAGTGAGACCAGGCCTTGATGAATACGGGACTCTAAATCCCTCTGAATACCATTAATGTGGGCGATCAGTTCGGATTTGCGCCTCTCAATGTGGCAAAAAACCATCTTGTTCCACACCAGCAGTTTACGTTTAAGAGCTTCCAGCTCTACATGGGTCGATCTCTTCGTTGGAGTTCCAGTTTGAATCAATGAAGGCCTGGAAGTGAGAGTGTAATAACCAGGCCGCTTCAAAGCGGAAAGGGCGTTTGTTACGATTCTCACCTAGAGTAGGAATGAGAGTGAACAGTAACGGGTTGTGGTCTGAACCTATGGCAGGCAGGACAAGCACAACAACGTCGTTCCAAGTGAGTCTCCCCGACATGTTCGTAAGCACTCTATCTAGCCTCTTGGCGATTCTAGTGGCCTCAGAGTTGCCCCTGTTCCACGTAAAGAGAGGGCCCTGAGCATCCATGTCAATGAGTTCCTGATCACACACCCATTTAGCAAAGAGATCAGAGTCCGGAGACAGGGAGTTCGGACCTCCTTGGCGCTCCTGGAGGGAGAGGATGTAGTTAAAGTCGCCTACAAAGAGCGGTTCCTGGATATTCCTAGTGACAGTTGCTAAATCAGACCAAAACTGAAGTCGGCGATCCGGAGAGGGGGGATCATAAACCACAACAAGATGCAGGTGTTTGGACCTGATGGCGATGTGGACATGAATGAAGTGATCATGGATGATGACAACATGGGTCGAATTTATCTTCATTCCAGAAGAGACATAACCCCCCGGAGAAACCCACTGCTTCAACCCTAACAAAATGAGCAAAATTGCGTCTCGCACAAGCCGTATCAGTCCTCTCTCCCGAAACACTAAGCTCATTGATAGCTAGAATATCAACTTGATTATGGGCAAGAATATATCTAAGGGCACCACGAAACCAGAACAACCCGCTCCCTGGACGTTCCATATAAGAGCATTCATAAGAAAACACAGGGCAAGAAAGGGGACAATGGAGCCCTAGGCCCCATTAGGGGCCTCTATACCACTCGGAGGAGCGGTGCCTGAGATGTGCTCACACATAATCTTTTCAGAGTCCGAGGACCTAGTCGTTTTCGCATCTGATTGCCCAACTTCCATATCCAAGACGTCGGAGCGATCCTTTCCAAGGGTTAAGTCAGAGGGAATGCTCTTCTGGGAAGGAATCGGGTTAATGAAAAATTGATGAACATTAGTAAAGTATAATTAACTTGCTTAAGTATCTTAAATAAAGAATATAATTATACTTATGTAGTTTTAATAAGTAAGAAATTTAAAAGAATATAATATGAATTTTAAATAGTATAAAAATGTTGTTTTAGTGAAGTATTACTAATTTCATTAAAACAATTAAATAAAAAATGTTTTGATAAGTTATTCTAGTTTCTAATGTATTATTTAATTTAATTTCAATACTTTAATTAAAATAAGTATTTTTAAAATGACGTTAAGCATATAATAATCCCACCAAAATTAACATGGCCGCATTCATATTTTTTTTATTGCTAACATGCCTGAAATAACCAGACTCGTTCTCAACCAAAATCCGAAATGGCCTAAGCCAAACCCGACTTAACGAACTCAACTGATACCTCTATTATATATCAGCAAAATAGCTTATCAAAAGAAAAATATAAATTAAATTCAAAAAATGAGTTTATAACTTAAATATATGATTTTTTAAAAATTAATAAAGTTAATTAGTTGTTCATTGTTTGTGGTTTGAATATTAACTATCATCATATTTCACATAAATTTAATTTTATAAGATTGAATACATTTATTAAATCTCATCTACACGTATCAACATGTGGTTTGACACATGTCGCCCTTACGTTCAATTGGCATATGTCGACCTCTCAGCTATGTTATATCATTAGTCACGTCATTTGACACGTCGTCATGACTTAAAAAAACTCGATAAAAAACAAAAAAAAAGGCCATATATTTACGAAATTTGGAAAATAAAGAAGAAATCTTAATAAAATTGATAGATTATTGTTTACCTAAACTTTTATCTACTTTGTACATACTATCTAATTATAATTTAACACATTTGATAAATCTCATTGATACGCATTTTTATCTATATTCTCCTATAGTCATATGGTTGATCTATATGTATTCTTTATCTATATTCTCATATATTTATATGATTGATAATTTCGATTTTATCTTTTGTTTGGAAAAAAATTAAATAAGAAAAATAATTAATAAGTTATCTAATATATCATATTACTATTTAACTATTCGTTTTTATCTTTTACTATATATTATATATTTTCTCTTATATATATATATCCTCATCCGGTGGAAAGGGCCCTTAGAGTGAGAAATGAGAATAATATTCATCCCTTCAAAGGGATGAATATCAAATGTGCACATTTGACCGTTGACCATGACCATTGACCGTCGACAATGTGCACATTTTGTGTAGAAAATGTGCACATATTTTTTTGGCCCAAAAAAAATATTTGACGGAAAAAAATTTGGCGGGACTGTTGATCGTTGACCGTCGACAATGTGCACATTTTTGTGTAGAAAATGTGCACATATTTTTTTAGCCCAAGAAAAAAATTTGACCGTTGACTGTCGGTCAATTGTTTTTTCTTCACCTGATTTGTGTGCATAAAGAAGAAATGTGCACATTTTTTTATCAAGATGCGCACATTTTATTTGTAAAATGTGCACATTATAACTAATGTGTCTATTTTGTGCAGAAAATGTGCACATATAACTTTGTCTTAAAAACGAATGTCTGTCATGAAAAAAATTGGCGGAACGAATGTCTGTTTGAAAAAAATTTGCACATCTTATTATATTGTGCCTATTTTGTGCAGAAAATGTGCACATGTAATTTTGGCCCAAAAACGAAAGCTTTTCATGGAAAAAAAAGCTCTGAAAAACAAGTTCAAAAATTGTGTTGGGAAAGATGTGCACATCTTATAAAACTAATGTGCCTATTTTGTGTAGAAAATATGCACATGTAATTTTGTCATGAAAACGAAAGTTTTTCATTAAAAAAGAGCTCGTCAAAACAAGTTCAAAAGTTGTGTTTGGAGAAAATGTGCACACCTTATACAGCTAAATGTGCACATGTAATTTTGGCCCAGAAACGAAAGTTTCTCATTGAAAAAGGTTTGATAAACACAAGTTAATATTTTGTGTTTGAAAAAAATGTGCAAAACTTATACAACTATTGTGCAGAAAAATGTGCAAATATAATTCTAGGACAGAAATGAAAATTTGCTGGAAAAAAAGAGCTCGTAATAAAACAAGTTCAAAATTGTGCTTGAAAAAACAATGCACATCTTATACTATTTATGTGCACATATTTTTTTTGGCCCAGAAATAAATGTTTGCAGGAAAAAAACAAAATTTGACGGGAAAAAAATTTTGGCGAGAAAAATTTTTGGCGGGAAAATTTTTGGACCGGTCAAAGTTTGACCGTTGACCAGTGTTGACCGTTGACTGGAGTTGACTGTTGACTTTTTGAGAGAGTTAATCTACACCCTTAGTTTGATTTTGATCTAAAGCCTAATATTAATTCTCACTTCCCACCTTAAATTTCATTTTCACTTGATCATTTTCCTATATATATATATATATATATATATATATATATATATATATATATATATCTTTATTTATTTATTATCTTCTTCATTTATATAACATAAATTATAAACTATATATCATAAACCATAAACTATGCTACATATGAACATAAATATATATTTAATATATATGACCCCATCGACACGGGAACACATGCTAGTTGATATTATATACATGAAAATTTGAAACTCATGTGTCTTTTTTTCTTTTGTCAAAAATAAAGGATTAAAAATATTTAACTTTTTAAAGCTTTAATTTTCATTTATCTTACCAACAAATGTGTCTCATACAACCTGTTGAATATCATATAAACTCAAAAGTTGAAAAAATTTGAAAAAAAAACTCCTTTAGAACATAATCAAGCAAAATCGATTTATTGGAGAGAGAAAAAAGATTTACATGAATAATCTCAACAAGACAATTTAGCCTTAGGAAAGTTACATTATCTCCCTCAAAATCTGAACGTGAGTAGCATTTAAAACATCAAGAGAACAAAGATAAGAATTTGAATATATCATTGATTATCCACTAACATGATGAAAACAAAAATACACATGTCTGTCGAAGCTCCTTTAGCCTAGTGGAAGAGGCATTAGCCTTCTATCCATAGGTCGGGGGTTCTAACCTCGGGAGCGACATGACCTCCTTAATTTCATTGAGTGGGATAGGGTCCCGCCTGTTATAAGGAGGGGCCGTTTCTTGCCTTATCAAAAAAATAAAAAATACACATGCCCTAAAGTCCAACAATGAATCTCTGACTTCATATCAAGGATATAAATTACATGCATATCAAGTGTTGTCTCCTTCCCATTATATTTTCTAATAGAATGAGATGGTTCAAGTATAAAGCATCAAACGGATTGAGAAAACAATGAAGTGTCTGTCGGACTGCATAATACAAAAATTCAAAGATCCTTCAGATGCAAAAAATGACAATAATAAGCATAGTCTAGAGCAACAGACAGGTTTTGATTTCATGGGCATAGCATTCACACTGTTGCTCCCTTCCCTCATACCGTGCTCACGTCCTGTAGGCATCTCCCTAGTCGAAGAAAAATCACATAACCAGTTTAGTCATTGAAGAATTCAATGTCCAATGATCTTCTAACCACAACACATAATCTGTTTAATGACGTTTGCTGGTTAGAAGAAAAAAAGGGAAAAATCATTGAAACTATATGGACCATGACAATTTATTAGGAGCTAGTGAAATCTTCTAAAGAGAGCATTATGAGGGCTTGGGAAAAAAATCATTCAAAAGGAAAATACTTCAGTCATAGCTAAGAATACTATCATAAATCAAGAAAATATATAAGCCTTGAAATCTCAGTCTACCTTTCACCCAATAGTTCCTTCTCATGTTTTCGTCTTAGACCAGCCTTCCTCGCCTCAAATTCTTCTCGTGTCATCAAGGGAGGTCTGACATTATAGCCCATGTTAAAGTCTGCAAGATCCCTAATGATAAAGGAAAATATTTGAGATTCTGCTCAATAAAAGTTCAGACTTGCTGAACGGCCATCGATATGGAAAGGATGAGGATTAATAGGGCTTCTGGGTTTCTTAGTCGTCGGCGGAGTTCGGACGGTGTCAGATGAGCTAGGCTTCAAGCACTTCAGTGGGTCGGGCGTAGGAACAATGACAACAACTGGGGCAATTTCACTGTTGGAAGGATGGAGAGGGTTTGGAAAGTCCATTGGATCTATTTGGTGAGATACAACAATGAGGTTATGGCAAGTTGATTCCCCCATCATAGCCCGACTATTTAAAGATCAACGTCGGTGAAACAGCCATGACGAATGCGAGAAGTTGTTGGACTCTATGAATAAATCAACCCGTAACGGCTTCGACATAATGAACGACGCAAGTGAATGCAAGGTAGGGGAAAAGGTGGGGAAGGGCGGGGATAAACAGAGGTGGCGGCTCAAACCCTAGATGGGTACGCTTCTGGGGAAGATGAGGCGTGTGTAAGGCTAGGAATGCTAATGGGCCCTACTAAAACATTGATCGGTTGGTTTAACGATGGGCCAAACATAAGGCTCGGGAGGCTTGGATCAAATGAAAGGATAAATGATGTGGCCCATCTGAGATTGAAATGGGTTGAGATTAATATTGTGGCCCATCTTAATTGGGTTAATTTTGATGCATTGAATTTCGGGAGTGACATTTATGGAGTGTAATTTATTACCCAACATTTAACTTTATATAATACTAGGATGTTGATTCCCGCGCTACGCATGGGTCTCGTGGTTTGGGTGAGTTGGCAATGTGTTGTGTTCATCTTTAATATAGTTACCGTTGAAGTGGTTTGAGACTTTGAGTTAGAGCGTGAGTTGAATTGGTTTGATATTTGTTAAACTTGTATAATAATTAACAAACTGTGAGCTCGAGTTAGCGTTATATATAACACGATTTCATGTACTAATACCAACTGTAGCCTTCTTTTTGGGAACCTTCTTTTCGGAAACACAATGCCATAGTGATCGTATTCGTATCATTGTATCATATTTTATGTGTCCAATTTGAAGAGTGGAGTTTGTCGTTTTGAACTGAAATATTAATAAACTACCAAATCCTCTACCTAAACACAAATCCTTACCTAAAAGATGAAGTACAACCAACCCTTCGGGAAAAATGTATCTTTTTTAGCTCTAAGTTTTGTGTGTATATTGGATCCAATGCACTTGTTGGCTAGTCCAATGGCAGATTAAGATCATGATTATTGTAGGATCTGTATTGTTTTAAAGGAAAGAAAGTAAGTTTCATTGATGATTTTAATAAATTGTTTAAATGTAACGTCCGCCACTTAGGGCCGGCCCAATCCCAGTGTAATTGGTTACCAAGTAGCGCTGTCACTTGGTAAAAGGGTGGAGGTCTCAGGTTCGAGTCTCACCAACAACCTCTTGGAAATAGCTACTTTATTAATAAGTGGAGCTACCAAGGATGGGTTGGAGTGTATGGGCTGCAGCCCTTGGGATTGGGCCGGCCCTAAGTGGCGGACGTTACATTAAAAATCCTTTTCCCAATATGTAAATCCAAAATTAGAGTTAAGAAGTAACACAACAAATATGACAAAAATGAAGTAATACCAAAAAATATGACTGAGCCACACGACATTGTCATGTCCCATATCCTGTTGAAGTACACCGGAAAAAGTATTAAGCTAATTTGTCATGTCCCAAGCGCTACATCCATCACGTCTGATGTCTTCGTGATGCCAAACTCTTTTGTGATGACTTCCCCAAGTATTCTGAACGGCTGACCTTCGACCCTTCACCTTCTGTTCTTTCCTATACTATAATAACATGGGTGAGATGGATTGGACCTCCCACTGACTTGCTTAAAGTCATTTGTGATGTTGCAACTTCATATTATGGTAGTGTTGGAATTGGCTCTGTTGTGCATGATCGTGAAGGGAAGGTTTTATTATTATGGTTTGGATTCAGGATTCTACTGAAGTCGAGATTGTCGAAACAGAGGCGATTGTCTGGGTTTGGAATCATGCCTTGAGTAGGGCATTTCTTCACTGATGGTTGAGTCCAATTGTCTATCTCTTATTTCTAAGCTTTGCAAGCCTGGATGTTGGTGTGGTTCTCTCAATTCTTTGCTCATCACTTTGCAACTTCTTCAATCTCAGCTTGATGTCATGAATTTATTAAAATGACTACCAATTGCATGTTGCTCACCTTGATGGCTACTTGCTGCAAGTTATCCCATTCAAAGTCATTTCTGCAGTAAGCATATCAAACCTATATAGATCAACAACCAAACCAAAATATTCATTACTAAAACTGAATTAGAGGAAGGGGAAGAAAATTGTAATGCAATTGTTATTGACTGACCTCCAGTATGCGCAATGTTGTTCATGAATTTGTTGTGCAGTTAGTTCATTTAAAATCAGTGCTACACTCAATTAATAACATTATTTTACAAAGTACAAACTATGGGTAGCCAACATACCTAAGGTTTTGTGCCTTGAAGATACCCTCATCAAACTTGCACAAAATTCATCCCCATCATTCTGTGAGTGTTTATCCAGTTACTCCATTAAATCAACGTATGCCTCTAGGTTATAACTCTGCTCTACCAACTTAGAACATTGCATTTTATTCAGTCATGTACTATTTAAAATATATTAATCCTAAATAATACATGAATGAATAGAATAAGATCACCTAGCTGAACGTATGCAGATGAAATAATAGAACCAAAATACATGATCCTAAAAAAGAAATATGAGCCACGAAAAAACAATCTGTGCAGCTAACCCAATGTGCATAGAGGAATACAACATACAATGTTCTAATTCCAACAAAGTCATAACTCACTACCTTGATAGACACTTTCTCACCAGTCTGACTGTTGATACCTAAATATAACCAAAAAAACATTCTAAGAAGAAGATGAAGCAACTATAATCAAATAAAGGGTAGGCAAGCAAAATTAAACCTCTACAAAATAGAGAGGCTTTTTAACGAAGTGCAAAACTTGACCTAGTGCATAGATTGAAAAAATAAAGCACAAAGTGTCATTCAAACATGGGAAGCTTTTATGCTCCTACATTCTGCAGTTGTGGGGAATAGGGATTAGGTTGGCATATAGATATATCAGGCCATCTGACTCAAGAATGTAAAAGAACCATTGCCCAGACATTTCAGACATGCCTCCCTTGTAAAATTATTTTGTATAGCAAGAAGTGTCATTGTACTATAGCATTCGCATAATTTAATTTTGCAAGTTTCATTGACACAATTAGAACAAAGACCCAAGGAATAATATAGAACTCACCTCAATATACAGCAGTAAAACCGCAATTTTATTCTAGTTCATCATTCAATTCCTGCAACCTTGTACCTTATCCTCAAATTGCAGTTTTCCTGGAAAAATGCAGGGAAGCAAAGAAACCAAGTCATATTCCATATTAATACCAAAATATAATTAAAAGCAATGTACAAATTAAATTGCAAGTTACACCACAAATGCTAAATTGAAAGTCCATGTTTGATGCAAAAAATAATAATTGCTAAACAAAATGTATGAATAACCGTGAGTAACCTCTTTGCTCAGTCAGCAAGAAATGCAACCTCTTTGCTATATATAAATTTAATGAAGTAAGAAAAATGGAGTAGAAAGGAAAACATGAAGAAACTTACATCATGATTCTCGCATGCTGGATATAGAGAATTTATTATATCTTACTTTTTTCCATTGAATAGATATTCCTAAAGGATCTGATGGCAATAATACTTTGTTCTTGACCATATTTGTAGACAACAATGTAAATGATAAAAATGGTCAAACATGTTTTAAACTGAGAGGTTATAGAAAAACTCACAACACATTTGTAATGGAAATGCAAAAAGATATGAGACCATCAATATGATAAGCATTTTAAAGATTGTAGAGAAACCAACTTAAGCCGCTTTTACAATGCAAAGATATGGTCACACGATTTATAATTTTATTCATGCTGCAACATGTTACTAATATCAATACATGGCGCATTAAGTTGCTCCTAGCAGGAAGTTGAAAGATGATAAGCTAATTAAAAAAGAGATTTTCTACTTCCTTTCAACGTATGCGATATTTAAACATTAAGTTAAAATTACTTACACCTAGCAAAAACTTTAGGATCTCCACCCAGCGGATAACTCCAAGCACCCAGGAAGTACAAACTTTTTGAAATACTATGAGTTGCCAATCTAAATTGATGTCCATGTTCATGAGATAAGAAAAGTCCAAACAAACAATAATTAGTAATTACTCAACAACACCCCTACTTCCACAAAAGTATTAGATGGCAGGAACACTTGCAGTTTCTTTCTAATAGCAACACAAGACTGAACATCACCTTACTTGGCCCATATTTCGAGGACTTTCCTGTACCGGTATCGCGAGCAACAACGACGGCCGGAACAGTACCGTTGATGGCGGCGGAGTGAGTGTTTGATTTCTCCATTAGCACACTTTAGTGAGGCAGGGAAAGAAGATAAGCGCACTTTCGATTTGCCTACAGTATGCCGCATATTTAAAGCCCGTCTCCGGTGAAACAACCATGGACCATAGGAAAGGTCCGGGCATTCCATGTGTAGGCCGGCCCATTACAACTTTGAACGGACAATTTGAATGCAGCGGATAGGAGGAGGAGGCTGGAGAAAGGGATGTGAAGGGTTTGGAGCGTAAGCCCTAGCTGAGTGAATGAGGAGGTGGGGTATGCAATATGATGCATTGGGTGAATATGGGCCAAAAACATTTTGATAACAAACCAAGCATTTGGTAATGAGCCTAAAAATGCAGTAGAGTATGGGCCTAACAAAACCCCAAAAAATTGGCTGAGGATGGGACCAAAATTTCATGGTGTCGAGTGTCAAATTAAGATTAGGATTATGATTTTTGATTGGGTATTGGGCTGATAATAAGATTGGATCAAATGAAAGGATAAATGATGTGCCCATCTGAGATTGAAATGGGTTGAGATTAATATTGTGGCCCATCTGAATTGTGTTAATATTGATGCATTGAATTTTGGGAGTGACATTTATGGAGTGGAATTTATTAACTAACATTTAACTTTATATTATATTAGGATATTAGGATTAGGATTATGATAATCTAACTTATTACTTAAAAGTTAATACATATTTCTAAATCATAAAGATAAATTTATCAATGTCAATCAAATTTTGAATTCTATATTATTATTAGAAAAATAAAAAGTATTCGAAAAATGATAAAATTTAAATATATTATTATCAAAGAACAATGAAAACAATTATAAATGTATAGGAATAGGATGATATTGATAATATTCTCTTTTGAAGATTTTGACCAAACAAAGAAAATATTTATAATGACAATCTCTTCTTAATTAAGTAACTTTATTTTATTCTTGTAACTATAAGAAAGAAAATGATCAATTATTTAAAAAGTTTTACAAAAATTGAAAAAGGAAAATAAACTATTAAACATAAGATTGACATATGACAAAATTAAACAATATGATGACATGTGGCAAATGAAAGGGGAGGATGACATGTGGCAAGAAGAGATAATTGTTTTAATAGATATATAGTAGATTGGTTGCATAGAAAAAGGTGTTTTTTGATATGCAATTCTTGCTTGGGTTGCATGATATGCAACCCAAATGAGAGTTGCATCCCACTTTTTTTGTTTGGTAGTTAGTTTTATAGTGTTTTCTAATTTTATGTAATATAAATAAAAATAAATTCCAAAAAAATAGCTATGAAAACCAAATCACGCAACCCTCATTGCTGATAGCCTAATATTAGGTATGTATAAGCGCTTATACATAAACGATAAAAGTTTGGAAAATAAAAAAAATTGAGCTAAAGAGAGTGGCGAGCGAGAATGCTTAATGGAACTGAAAGAGCAACTTAAGCAAGTCTTACACATCAAACTATCAAGAATGCAGTTAGCCTTCATCTATGAGATTGGGGTATCACTACTAGTAGGGGCCCGCTTCCCTAATACACTTTGAAACCCCTTTCGATGTCCGATCCCGGATACCATGACTTGCCTTCACCTTCAAAGGAGAGTCAACGATCGCAAGGTCAATGAAGATCAAATTCCCGGGGTCTGACTCCTGTCTTGTCCTTGAGTCCTTTCTATGCCTCTCATGTCCTTCTTTCCTTCGCTTGGGACTCACTAGCACACTCCTTGCTGCTTTCGTGATGGCTTCTGATGAATTACGTGGACGTTGTGGTAATTGTAGCGGTAGTTTCATCAGTCGTAATGGAGTCGTATGTTGGAGTGCTTGACGTTGAGTACGTCTTTAGTTAGGTTGAATAATATTTGATACATATTGAGGTCGCAACAACGATTTATAATTTCTTTTGTCCACCAACCGTCTTTGGCCATGACATCGACAACTTGCCTTCCATGATATACATAAATATGGGATGTTGGTGGTAATGGTCGAAGTCTGCATGCAGGGACGGCTTCTTTTGAAGGCCCTCTTTCATTTTTCGTAAGTAGAGTTGTGTATGGAATTGTAAACTGACCAAAGTGTTCATATGAAATGGTTGTTGCTTCGTAAAAAGACCCTAGAAAACCACGTTCGGTACCGACTACTTCAACTCTTTTTCATGTGTCCAAGAAGTGTGTCATGTTTGATTAATGTACATGTTGTATGTACGTGAGCCCCATTCAGGCTATATATATGTTTACTAATTAGCATGTATCGTACCTATAATTTTCTTAAAACAAACTTTATATAATCAATAAGATGATATCTCATATCATGAGTCTCTAAGACTTGATAGTAATGATAGCGATTGAGAAGTTAGTTTGTAGTTTGACTGCTAGGCAATGACAAAGACATACTATCCTAACACAAAATAGGTGACCAACTCGTGAAAGTGCCAGTCAAACACCACATCCTTCATAACCCACTTGATCGTGCGTATTTCCGAAAGCGAGGGTGGTATTGAGGAAAGCTCAATATATGTTGGTAGTGTATGGAATCTCACAGCAAGTGCGCCATAAAGTTCAGTACTTTCCTACAGTGTGATAAGAGTAGGGCATTTCTTGAGTGGAAAAAGTTGTAGTAATAGAAAGTTATATTGAGGAAGAACTATCGGGTTTGTACCTTAGAAGACATATTCAGCAAGTCGCTCGCGCGTACTGCAAGCATCTTCTCAGCAACCTTGGTGTAGGCAAAGAATAACTTTATAGCAGGACAATCTGTTCCTTGGAAGTTGAAGAAAAGTCTGATTCATAACATCATAAACGCATAACTATCATAATGCTCGCAATAAAAGTTAGTACATGCAGACGTAAAATTCACAAAAGCGAACTGCAACATGTAAGTTAGTATACGTATAACTAAAATTGACAAAAGCTAACTGCAACATCTTAGTAGTGTCTGTGGGTATAATTCTAGATTCAGTAGCAAGATGTTTTTTAAGAAAGAAAGAAAAGGCGCCCCATTATATTGTACATTGACTTCTTCGATCTTTTGATTATATTTATATTGTTGGTGAATGCAATTTTCGTATTATATGTAAACGCGACAGTGATACATTCATACAAGAAAAAGCAAGATAGTATTTGACAATATCTCTATTAGTATGAATAGTGTACTAACACCTGGTAACATAATTTCTACTTTCGTGGAGTATAGCACAAGCCACAAGTTTCTTAGGTAATGTGTCAACTGAATTATAATTATGCTATAAAGTGTGATGCACATAGAGTTTTTAAAATATGTAGCTTGTATAAAATAGCATTTAGAAGCTGAAAATGCTTTAGAAAAAAAAAGAGATAAACAGTGAGAGGATACCACGTACCTTGGTTCAGTTTTTGATGTACGACCACAAAAATCACAGACGACGGAAAGGCGTTTTCCTTGGGCAGCCTTCTTTCTACACATTTTGCAGCAAACAAAAATAGTGATGTTCTCCTTCTTGAAGTCTGGGATGAGTACATTGGCACAAATATTTCTTTCATAGAAAACAATGTCAGGTTGTAAATGAAGTGACAATAAATTTACTGAATCGGTTGTATAAAAGTTAGCTTACAAGGTAGGTTAAATATTCCAATGAGTGAGAAGCATACAGATGCCAACATCAACTCTTTGATTGTACTTGGTATAGGTGTAGCATTGAGAGCGTGCACTTCTCCTACATGCAGCTTGCGAGCTTTAACCACATCGGCGTTGGATTCTTTCCTACAAAGTGAAGTGAAAACATACAGTGTTAATTGTAGTTAAAATAAGAGAAATTGCACCCCATACCCCATTTCAATACACCGTTTGCAAAAATACCTATTTTTTTTAATGTTTGCAAATATACCCTAGTGACATTAATTTTTAGAAGGGTGGCATTTTTTCTTCAGTACTTATGCTTTTGCAAATATACCCCGACATTTTATTTAATAAGACCGACATTTGAATTAATAAGCCCGACATTTTTTTCTTCTATACTTATTCATTTGCAAATATCCTTATTTGGTATATTTTTGCAACTCTAAAATAATTTGGATATTCATGCAAATCAATTATTGTGAAGGGGTATATATGCAAATCCGTGTTACTATAACATCAACAGTAGATTTGTTTGTTACTGGAAAAACTTACCACTTTTGTAAGGCCTCGGCTCGTTCTCCTACGGGGTCAAAAGTAATTAAAGTAGAGTGTGATGATACAAGAGGAAATCCTAGGAAAAGAAAGTGAAAGCACCTCAGTTTAAATACATGCAAGCACATGCTGAAAGAGTGGATTGAGTTAAACATACTCTCATATACCCACCTATGTGCTTACTTGGTTGCAAGTCATTGAAATCAATAATAGGACTGTTTTCCACCAGAGAAGCAAGCCTCATGGCCTCGTTGTCTACAAGATCAGACCACAAAGACACAACCAAGGCATTTTCCACATTGTAAAGAAGGATACAATATAAGAGTTAATAGATGTATGAGGGATACATATGTATATGGATATAAACATAGTCGTGATAATAAAAAGGTGAAGTTTTATAGAGGAGGTGTGAATGATATAGAAGGAACGACAATGAATACCTATCATCCGTCACAACGACATAACTCACGTTTACATGGAAACCGCCTGCTCCAGCCATGGACTTTGGAGGTTGAACGTACAGAACAATGTCCATAAGGTCTGACAAAATTACCAATGTTTAGAATATGTGTTCTTGAAAAATTCAAGTAGCGAAGGAAAATATGTCATACAAAACTGATCTTTAGCATAGGCGGCGTGTGGAATAGATGTCAACTGACGACATAGACTAACTGTCTGACTAGAAGAAGAGCCAGAATCAAGGCGACGAACAAGCGCACGGCTTGATATAGTCATTTGGTGAAACGCATTGACACTACTAATGGAAGCATTGCTGATTTCGTACTCCCCGTCTTTCTGGATGATGTCTTTAAACATGTCAATGTTATCGCCGAGTAGAGTAGCACCCATGTACGTGCCCTGCAGTTGCGGAGTCAGTATGATTGAAACCATGTACTATTATTTTAATCTACTTCTACGTATGCTTGTTAATAAGAAGACTATACAACTTTTAATGAAGGAAAAAGTAAAAGGATATATGATGTCAATTTAATCAAGGTACATATGCACAGTAAGAAAGGTGAGTAAACTGAAAGTACAAAGAAAGATGAAGAAAACACCTTTTCATCCCTTATGGTAAGCCGTTGATAACGATTCTTTCCAGCCGGTTGTATAACACGGTTTTTTGTCACCACTATTACTTTGACAAAGTAGTATTTTGTCTGGGGCGTTAACTCGTCTAGGTAAGGCATCTGTAGTTTAATCTCATTTTCATCAAAGCAAGGATATGAACCAGGCACAAAGACTACTTCAAATTGCTTCAAATAAGATTATGCAGAATGACGTGAGTAAGGGGAGAATGAATATTAAAAGATTATCCATCAACAGTCTATTTGAGTAAGTTTAGATGTGTAAAATATCTCTTAGGAGGCATCAAAAGTACATAGCTTTGTGCTCAATCTTATATGTTGTGATTTAGAATCCTAAGCAAGACAATAAATTTGATAACCGGTTTATAGGACATATTTGTTAAAAAAATGTGTGTTTGTTGTCTTTTTAAATGAAATGGAGAAAAAAAATAGCATACCATTTACCTTCCACGAAAAGTACTAGTACAAGTTGAATAGTTAATTTAACATTCTATTATGGTGAAAAAAAGTTACAAGGATATATTAATCTTCTATGGTTTTCTTAAGGTAGACCCAGACCTAAGCTTGACCTGTTGCTTACTTGAGTTTTACTAGATTTTCTTTAAACTTACCAATCTTTCCCTCAATTTCTAGTTAGATCCTTTCTCAGTTTTTCCACTTTGAAATTGGTATTAACAGTGTTGTTAGTATCATCTTGATAATGTGCAGTGATGATCATTTAATTTATTCACATGAGATTCAAATTAAGTGAACGAATGTACGTGCTCAATACAATATAATGATCAGTGGAATAAGTGATGATTAGTGTATGTGTAACTTACCAGTTGACATAAAACATGACTAAACATTGATGAGTAGTATGTGTCTAAGTCACCAATTTAATCAGCTCAATACAATAAAATTCATAAGTTGAATGAGCGATGATTAGTATTGTGTAAGTTACCAGCCGACATAAAACACGAATAAGTAGTGTTAGATGATTACTATTTGTCTAAGTTACGAAGTGAACAACAACAAGCCTAAGGGTACGGATGGTATGTGATAGAGAGTATTTCATACATATTATCTAGTTATTATTAGCTTAGGTTAGGATCATTTGGGAGCTATTTTATATGTAATTGCATGATCCGGAGTTGAAGAGAAGAAGTAGTGATTTATGAAGATTAGTGAAGATTGAAGACGTCTTTCGAAGTACTGAAGATATCAAGTAAGAAGATGCTAGAAGACTCGACGAGAAGACGAAGACGAAGCTGATGCAGATTTCCGCGGGTGAGCCGCAGTCGCGGATTCTCAGCATACAGATTTGCCTAAGTACGAAATCCGCGGGTGGACCCGATTTCCGCGCCCGCGGATTCTGCGCTGAACACCGGATTTGTTTTCGAGTTTTATCTTGTTTTGTTATTTTATTTCCTTTTATTTCATAGTTCGGATTTATTATTTCGTAGGAGTATTTAAGCCTAAAAACACTTTAGTTTTAGGTTAACCTTTGTTTTCTATGAAGAACCCTAGTTTTTCCTCCATGTCGATGTTGAACTAATTTCCCTTTGTTTCGCCTGACGGTTGAAGCCTTTGACTGTATGGTTGTGAGATTCTAAGCTCTATTTCTCTTTCTATTGATTGTATTGATTCTCATGCTTTTATCTTATTGAATCTTATTGATTTGTCTAGTTTGGCCAGCTAGGTTTATTTGTATTGTTCATAGTGCTAGGATTTGGTAATTCCGGGTCGGAGTTCTTTATCTAGTAGCAAACACATGTTTACATGAGCGGGTCACAATGTTTACTTGTGAATGAGAATTGATTGCATGCTTATCTAACGGGTTGTCTGAATTGCATGTATCCTGCTATATTCCTTTGCTTAATGCTTCTATTGAATTGAGTCTTGAAGGTCTTCAGATTTGTTTAATAGGAAGTTATATCAGGGCGGGTTGCGCTGATATCTATGTCTGAACAAGAATAGGAACAACAATAGGATTGCATGAGTTAGAGATATCTATGATCAACCTTGCATGTCATTGTGTGGATATTTGTTAGGTGGAACGCTTTCCCAATCATATTTTCACAACTCTTGCTACTTGTTACTTTTGCTTGTCTTAGGTTATAGAACAACAACTCCCCCCCCCCCTTTGGTGTGTTCGTTGGTAATAGTTATTTGCTTAAGAATAGACTACTTGATTCTCTTGGGATTTGACCCTTACTTTCTTGCTATACAGTTGGTTAGTTAGGTTTTCTTTGATAGGCACAACGATTTTAGCCTTGTCAAATTTGGCGCCGTTTCCGGGGAATCAAATTTTCTGTTTTTGTGTGATTAATTGTTACCAACCTTTGTGTGGACCTGTTGTATGGTCCACACCCATACTACTGATTCGCTTCTTGTTGCTCTTGATCCAGAGATTGAAAGAACCATTAGCCGCAACCGAAGAGGAACTCGTGAGATGGCTGTCGTACCACAGACTATGAGGTAGTTAACTACCCCAAACCTGACTCAACAGCCGCTAGCCATCACCTTTCCCGACTTGGGAGAAGGTATGAACTTTGAACTGAAGTCTGGCCTGATTCATCAATTGCCACACTTCCATGGTTTGGCAGGAGAAGATCTGAATAAGCATTTGGCTCAATTTCATGTTGTTTGCTCCAGTATGAAGCCAATGGGTATAACTGATGATCAGATCATGCTAAGAGCATTTGGGTTCTCTTTGAAAGATGCAGCGAATGATTGGCTGTACTATCTAGCTCCAGGAAGTATCACTACATGGGCTGGAATGAAAAAGGTATTTCTAGAAAAGTACTTCCCTGCTATTAAGCTGAACACTTTGAAGAAAGATATTGCTACCATCGAGCAACATGCTACTGAGACTTTCTATGAGTATTATGAGAGGTTCAAGAGGTTATGTTCGAGTTGTCCATACCATGGGTATGCAGATGAATCGCTCATCCTCTATATTTTCAATGGTTTGCTTGATGATGAGCGCCGTATGGTGAATGCAGCATGTGGGGGTAACATCCTGAATAAAACCCTAGCCCAAGCTAAAGAGATTTTCCATGAGTTATCTGAGGGCTCTAGACAGTTCAGCAGGCGAGAGAGTGTCAAGGCAATAGAGTCTCAATCAACATCTAGGCTGGAAAATGAGATGAAAGAGTTGAAAGAGATGGTGAAATGCTTAATGGTGAAGAGTGGTGCTTAGCAACAAGTAAACTCATGTGGATTATGTACTGATACAGGACACCCTACTGATGCTTGCCCACAACTTCAAGATCCAAACGCTGAGGTTAATGTTATAGGAGGGTGGCAGCAGAGACCTAGATATGATCCCCAAGCTAATACGTACAATCATGGGACAAGAGATCATCCAAATCTCAGGTGAGGGAACAATCAAAATGTGCAAAACCCCCATCTCTTGCAACCACCACCTCAGCAACAACCACAAGCCCAAGGTTCATCCTCATTCCTTCAACAAATGGTTGAGAAACTCGCTGCAAGCCAAGTAGAGTTACAGCAGAACTGCATGCAATTTCAAAAGGATACAAAGTCGAGTATTCAAAATCTTGAAGTGCAGGTTGGACAGATGGCTCAGGCGTTTAATGAGGTTAGAGCAAGAGATTCGGGGAAGCTACCATCTCAAACGGTAGAAAACCCGAGAGCAAACATCACTGCATTGTCTCTAAGGAGTGGTAGGCAATTGGAAATTAGACCCGTAGCTGAAGACGAGACAGAAGAGGGAGACGAACAGAATCCGCGACCGCGGATAAGGACCCGCGACCGCAGATCCGACACTGAGGAAATAGCCGAGCATTCAACAGAGAAATTTCCGCGCCCGCGGCCAGATTTCCGCGCCCGCGGCCCGAAGTGGATGCCCGCGGATCCGGTCCTGAAATTTCTGCAGAGAAATTTCCGCGCCCGCGGATGGATTTCCGCGCCCGCGGATCTGAAGCTGATCTTTCTGACTCTTATGTTCGTCCTGTCTTACCTCCCCTCAGCTCTTTGAAACCACCAGCACCTTTCCCTGAGGCATTGAAGGACACTAGAAGGATGGAGAACGACAAAGATCTCTTCGAGACCTTCAGCAAATGCGAGGTAAATATTCCATTACTTAAACTTGTTAAGAGCATTCCTCGCTATGCTAAATTTCTGAAAGAATTATGCACGATCAAAAGAAATCAGAAATTACAAGAAAAACAAAAGATTAAGATGAGTGAGCATGTGTCTGTTGTGTTTCAAAGGCGTATGCCTAAGAAGTGTGGTGACCCTGACATGTTTAGTATTCCATGTGTTATAGGTGAAACTAAGTTTCACAAAGCTATGCTAGACTTAGGTGCATCTATTAATGTCTTACCTTATTCTTTGTATGAGTCACTAGGATTAGGACCATTGCATGCAACATGAACAATTGTTCAATTGGCTGATAGTTCTAATGTGTACCCGAAAGGGGTAGTTGAAGATGTTCTTGTGAAAGTTGATAATATGGTTTTTCCTGCGGATTTCTTTGTTTTGGACATGAATCATGATAAGCATGTTGCCCCTATTCTGTTGGGTAGGCCATTTCTGAAAACTGCTCAAACAAAGATTGATGTTAGTAGTGGAACTCTTAGTATGGAATTTGATGGGGACAAAGTGGAATACAATATTTATGATATGAGTCTCATTCATGATACGTCTTTGTCTTGCATAAATGTGATTAATCCTGCTTGCTTGGAAGAATCAAATTGTGTTATTGAGAATGTCGTATTGGATCCCTACATAGAGGGTGTTCAAGCTATTAACTTGCAGGAGGTCAAGAAGGTCCTAGATGAGAGTAATAAGTCACCTTCTCCACTTTTGGGCAATAGCCCCACCGGACTAATTTTGCAGGGTGAAAAGCCTATGTCTGCTCTTGTGCAGGACACTGAGATAGAGCTGAAACAGCCGCCTGATATGGTCAAAGAGGAGAAAGTGAATGAAACCACTTTCATTTCCAAAGACAAAGTGGTCAAGGTAAGAGGGACGAGGTTCAAGGCGTTCCATGAGTGGTTCAAGAGAGAATTCAGACAAGAGACTGTTTTCACAAAGCCAAATGGAGTTAGTTAAAATCTCTTGAGTTTCATGTCGAGCCCCGACATAAAATAAGGCGCTACTCAGGAGGCAACCCGAGGTTTGAGATTGTTTTTATTTGTTTTGTTCGGTTTAATTTTCTTTTCAGTTTTTCTATGGACAGGAGGAAATCACCGAAGCTTAGGGTCAGCTACAGTCAGTAGCCAATCTCGCTGTAAGTCTTCTCTCCCGTATTAAAAAAAAAAAAAATCAATCTGAAAATCATTCCGAGAAAAAAATAATAAATCGGATTTAAAAAAAAAATAGAGTGCAGAAAAAAAAATATGAGAGAAAAGAAAGTAAGGAGTTATATTTCATCAAGTTTGGTTTCATCGTTTCATCATTCCTATCATTTATGGATCTATATTTGTTGGAGCATAGCTTGTTGGTGACCATGTTCTTTGCAAGAAGTTGATTTTGGGTCACCATCTATATTGGAGGTATTCTTTCTTTTGTCTTGGATGAGTTGTGCATTAGTTGATTTCATTGGGTGCTCATCTAGTTTCTCATTATACTACACCTTGTGTTTCATTGGAGGACGGTCATCCGACCGTGTATGTGAGTCTCCTGTCTCCTTTCCTGGGTTCGTTATTATGTCTTCCATTTCATTGAGGACAATGCAATGTTTAAGTATGGGGGAGGAGAATGTATTCACATGTCTTTATTTGGGTGTTGGTTGTATCTGCATGAATTTATTGAGTAAATTGTTTGAAAAAGCCACAAAAATATGAAAAAAGGCAGAAAAATCTTGGGATAGCAAGATCTATGCAACAAGAAGGTAACCTTGACCAACACTAGGCTGGGGCAAAAAGAGGTTTTCGAGTGATGTGAGATTTGGTGAGCCTGGAACAATTATTAAGTGGTTAGGACGAAAACCCGAGAGGGCGCCTAAGCAAGATGAGTTGATAAAAAAAATAGAGTGATTTTAGGACTTATTCTTATTTGGCGTTGGAAGACATAAGAAGAGGTGATATAAGGAGGATTTCGGGTAAGACCACTTGGGAGTCATAAGGAGTAGAGAAGGCTATGTGTTTATTGTCATATCACTTGTATTAGTTTGATGTTGCTATAGTTGTTGTTTGGAGGATTTGGATGCTGTTTTTGGATGTTGTTTTTGGAGTTGTAATCATTAGACAAGTTTCTTTGTACTTCCTGAGACCTTTGTGTATTACATTGAGGAGTATGTTTTCTTTAGCTTACTCAGAGACGAGCAAGGTCTAAGTATGGGGGAATTTGATAGAGAGTATTTCATACATATTATCTAGTGATTATTAGCTTAGGTTAGGATCATTTGGGAGCTATTTTATATGTAATTGCATGATCCGGAGTTGAAGAGAAGAAGTAGTGATTTATGAAGATTAGTGAAGATTGAAGACGTCTTTCGAAGTACTGAAGATATCAAGTAAGAAGATGCTAGAAGACTCGACGAGAAGACGAAGACGAAGCTGATGCAGATTTCCGCGGGTGAGCCGCAGTCGCGGATTCTCAGCATACAGATTTGCCTAAGTACGAAATCCGCGGGTGGACCCGATTTCCGCGCCCGCGGATTCTGCGCTGAACACCGGATTTGTTTTCGAGTTTTATCTTGTTTTGTTATTTTATTTATTTTATTTATTTCCTTTTATTTCATAGTTCGGATTTATTATTTCCTAGGAGTATTTAAGCCTAAAAACACTTTAGTTTTAGGTTAACCTTTGTTTTCTCTGAAGAACCCTAGTTTTGCCTCCATGTCGATGTTGAACTAATTTCCCTTTGTTTCGCCTGACAGTTGAAGCCTTTGACTGTATGGTTGTGAGATTCTAAACTCTATTTCTCTTTCTATTGATTGTATTGATTCTCATGCTTTTATCTTATTGAATCTTATTGATTTGTCTAGTTTGGCCAACTAGGTTTATTGGTATTGTTTATAGTGCTAGGATTTGGTAATTTCGGGTCGGAGTTCTTTATCTAGTAGCAAACACATGTTTACATGAGCGGGTCGCAGTGTTTACTTGTGAATGAGAATTGATTGCATGCTTATCTGACGGGTTGTCTGAATTGCATGTATCCTGCTATATTCCTTTGCTTAATGCTTCTATTGAATTGAGTCTTGAAGGTCTTCAGATTTGTTTAATAGGAAGTTATATCAGGGCGGGTTGCGCTGATATCTATGTCTGAACAGGAATAGGAACAACAATAGGATTGCATGAGTTAGAGATATCTATGATCAACCTTGCATGTCATTGTGTGGATATTTGTTAGGTGGAACGCTTTCCCAATCATATTTTCACAACTCTTGCTACTTGTTACTTTTGCTTGTCTTAGGTTATAGAACAACAACTTTCCCCCCCTTTGGTGTGTTCGTTGGTAATAGTTATTTGCTTAAAAATAGACTACTTGATTCTCTTGGGATTCGACCCTTGCTTTCTTGCTATACTAGTTGGTTAGTTAGGTTTTCTTTGATAGGCACAACGATTTTAGCCTCGTCAGTATGTGCTTAAGTTTCTATAGGCCAAGACAACATCTCAGGAGAACACATGATTCAAGCAAATAGTATTAAGAATAGTGATATATTGAGTAAGTAAATAGATACCTTATCTAAAGAGCTTGCGTATATCATTCACAAGAGAAGGATGAGAATTCCTCCATCATTTAGATTAGGGCGTCAACCTCCATTAATTTGCCTCTTACTTCTAAAGAACCTCCTTCACATATCTTCTAATCTCACTCTTCTTACTTCTAATCTCTTTCGTCTATATCTCTAAACCCTTTCACCATTTGAACTCATATTTCTATCATCATCATCCTAGACGTCAAGAACCTTTGTCGTCTCCACCAACTAGTTTGTTGATGTGACCCTACCTACCATGAGCGCCTTAGAAGAGGAGGAAGCATTATGTCTAAAGTTTGAGGGTCCCATCACTCCGACTCAGGTCAAATCCATCACTCGAGCCACTCAATCTTTGGTGTCTAGAAGCTATGCCAACATTGGCACACTTGGAGACAAGACACCAAGACCATGCCTCATGACAAGCCTAGAAGACTTGGCGCCCAAACCCTCCTTGGCAACACCTAACCAAGTCCAAGCGTCCTCACCATCCTTTGAGGTTCCACACGCTCCCAAATGGTCCCATGTGATCCATCTGAGCCACCTCCGCTCGCACCAACCTCAACGCGCCCGAGCCAACACGTGCAAGCTCAAACCGGGTCCTAGGCGCCATGATTCATGCCTTGATTGTCGCCATTTCCTCTTTGGATGATTCAAACTCAATAAATGGTTGAAGAAGCATCCCTAGAATCGCTCCTTTTGATTTATTCACATTATGTCATTTATTTCCTCGACTTTAGCTATTTAATGTTTGTTTTGAAGAGTGATCCTTGGCTTGAAGCCCAAGGACATCTTCCACCCTATAATAGGCCTCTCTAGGCTCATTTGTAAGCACGTTGAATTTGAATGCAAAACTTAAGTAAATAATACTTCTTCCCTTTGTAATTTGACGTCAAAAACACTATATTTCTTAGTCTCTTAGTTTGATACTTTGATAAAGATCTACTAAGAACAAAAACCCCCAAACCTTCTCAAAACACTTATGTGATAAAGATCTACTTGTGTTTTGCTTATCCAAAGTCTTCCGCTTGCACAATCATCCACACATCACCAACACTTTGTCTCATCTGAGGCATAACTCCATCACAACAATGCAACTTTACCATCTTGAGTCTAGATCCGAGCACTTTCTTGGCGTCCATAGGAGGTCGAATCATCCTTTGTCAAGTTCATTCTTGGCATCCATATCCAAGACTTCCATTGTTTGCTCCCATACCAACCTCCACCAAAGACTACCTACAAGATCCAGATCGACTCCGTCAAGTGCTTTTTTAGCCATCTCGAGACCAAGGGCACATGAACTGGCATTAGGTAGAGTTCAGCGTTTTGGTAAGTGTTAATTATCTTACCAGTTTTCATTGCAATTCACTCGTTTTCCCTCATTATTGTTGCATATTTTTTTTTCTTAACTCACTTATCTTAGGAAGACTATATTGTTATTTTTTAATTTAAATGAAATACAATATGTGATAAGTGGGTCCCTCAACGAATTTCGAGAAGTTAGGGTTGCTCCGGGTTTGACCCAACAGGTTTTATGAACTTTTCGTGTCGAGTTGAGTCGAGTTTTTTTCCGGGTCGGGTCGACCTAGCGGGTTATGTAAGCTTTTGATAGGTGTACCCGCAGGCCAAGCCAAAAGAATTCACATTCACTTCCCGTGACAGTGGCGGTTCGACGACGGTGGTCCGACGTAAGTGCGATGACGGAAAGTCAGGGAGGCTAGTTGAAACGAATTTTGGTAGTGAGTCATGGAAGCTAGTGTTTGATCATTTGGAGAAGAGTGTATGTAGAGAAATTCACATGCACTTCCCGCGACGGTGGCGATTCGACGGAGGTGGCGTTTCGGCAACGATGGTCCGATGAAAGTGCGACGGCGACGAGTTAAGGAGGCTAGTGCAAGAGAATTTTCTCAGCGAGTCAAGTAGGCTAGTATTTGATCGTTTAGAGAAGATTGTTTGTAGAGAAATGACGCGCATAGTAGAACACCAAAAACAAGCGAGTGAAGGTAGATAGTGATACTTTTTACTACTAATACCAAACAAGCGAGTGGAGATAAATATTGATACTTTTTACTAGTAATACTAAACAAGCGAGTGAAGATAAATATTGATACTTTTTACTAGTAATACTAAACAAGCGAGTGAAGAGTCTAAGGAGGATAGTGAAACTTTTTTGCTACTGTACCAACCACTGGATCTTATACATTGATCTATTTGTATTATACAATATAAACATATTTCACTAATTTTATACCTTAATTTCACCCTGTGAAAAATGTAGTAAAATTTCAAGGTGAAGGTTGTGTTGGACTTATGTGAAAGGGGTGATGGAATGATCTAGAACCGTTGGTTCATTCCCATTTGTTGCCTATACTCAATAATAAATGGGAGTGTTCTTTCTCGAGCCTTCAAGAGTTGAAACCTAATCCACTCCCACTTCCTTATCTTTCGAACTCTCTCGCCCCTCTCAAACCCCAAACCTCAAATCCCTTCCTCTCACTCTCCTCTTTTGATACTGCAATGGCTTCTGCTAACGCCATCTCTACCACCTCCATTCTCCGCTCCACACACAAGGTACCTATCTCTTTTGTGCTTATTGCTTTCATGAAAGAAGCTCACAACTTGCTATTCTTCGTCTAAATAACATTTCTTTGTCCGGGATTTGTATTTGCGATAGCGTATTATTGCTCTAATGTTTGTTCGTTTCCTGCTTCTGTTTCATTCTTGACTGCCAATTTGCGAAATACGTTTGCGAAATATGAGAAAAGAAACTCATATAAATGGCGTTGTTCTTAGGTATTTTAGAAACGTGATTATGCGAATCGAAATCACCTAAAGAGTATGAAATTGGAAATGCAGCAAATTTCAGCAATATATTTCTCAAATAGAACCTCAATTGTAGTTATGTCTATAGTTTCTATCTCACATTATGTTGATTCTGCTTTTGTGGTGAATAATTTGTCATGTCCCTGCAGGGAAGCGTGAGGAGAGGAGTGGGCGCAGTTCCACAGCAAGGCCAGAGGGTTAACTACAAGCAGAAGAGTGGTCGATTTTCAGTGAGAGCATCTGCTAAGGATATTGCCTTTGACCAACACTCCAGAGCTGCCCTTCAGGCTGGTATTGACAAGCTTGCTGATGCAGTCGGACTCACTCTTGGCCCGAGAGGTTGTTATTTGATTAATCAATCTTCGCATATGTGAACATTAGGATATATTTTGATAATGTGTGAAAACGTACTTTGTGACAGATAGTTTGTGATATGTTTTTATCGTGAGTCTGTTTTTTGATATCTTAGCAAACATTTCTTTGTTTTTTTTGTGGTCCCATCGTTTTCATGACTTGGTTTGACTTCATGCTATGCTTTTTCTTGGAATGTTGTTTCTGAATTTTCAGTTCTTGTGAACTTCGATTTACCCTCAATATAGTGCAGGTTTTTGTTTTGTCAGATATTGATTACTGTGAATGAGCCTTGTATTGACTACCTGTTGGCATTTCCAGGAAGGAATGTAGTTTTGGATGAATTTGGTAGCCCAAAAGTTGTCAATGACGGGGTCACCATTGCACGTGCTATTGAGCTTGCTGATCCTATGGAAAATGCTGGAGCAGCTTTAATCAGGGAGGTGAGCGTCAATTGGATAACATTGTTGGTTAAATTCATATTTCCATATGACAACTTCTATTTCGACTATCACGCTGATTTGTGGCTAGTGAGTGACCTATAAGGCTATAGCCAATGTACTATTCCAATTCTGTGAAGTGGATCGAAATTTGATATCGATAATAATAAACCTAATTAAGAATTATATCTCAACTTGGTATCCTATAAAGTGATAAAGTTCTGTTTGATTATTAGGTTGCAAGTAAAACAAATGACTCTGCTGGTGATGGCACTACAACTGCGTCAGTACTTGCACGGGAAATTATAAGGCTGGGTCTGCTTAGTGTAACTTCAGGTGCAAATCCTGTCTCATTGAAGAAAGGAATTGATAAAACTGTCCAAGGGCTAGTGGAAGAGCTGGAAAAGAAGGCCAGACCAGTCAAAGGCCGAGAAGATATTAGAGGTATAGTTGATGGATTGAGGGTTAAGTTATTTGTGCTGCTATTGCATGTTTTCTTCGTATGTTCTAATAAGTTGCATTTTTTATTTGCAGCAATTGCATGTATATCCTCTGGTAATGATGAATTAATTGGTGCAATGATTGCTGATGCCATTGATAAAGTTGGCCCAGATGGTGTGTTATCTATTGAGTCATCGTCATCCTTTGAGACCACTGTTGAAGTTGAAGAAGGGATGGAGGTATCTGGCGTTTCTGTTTGATACACCTTATATCAGTAATCACTTCAAGTTACATGTTTATATTATGGAATGGAATATTACTATGAAATTGGAGTGTAGGTAAAACAAAGACTACTGAAGTTCTCATTACTATATCCTTTAGAAGTTGGTTAATGGTCAAAGGAAGTATGTGCAAATTCATTTTCCTATTAATCTTCTTTTGTTGGATTACGACTGTCTTTGATACCAGATGCAATAAGTTGGACTAATATTGTAAATTTGTAATATTCTTCTCAACTGTCTTATATTTGTTTTTGTTTAATCATTTCGTCTCTGATTATTTTGACAAAACTGCATGTGAGCAGTATATTGATCATGGTCTCATTTTAATGTCTGCAGATTGACAGAGGTTACATCTCCCCACAGTTTGTGACAAATCCAGAAAAATTGCTGGTTGAGTTTGAGAATGCTAGAGTTTTGGTGACTGATCAAAAGATCTCTTCAATAAAGGACATAATTCCTCTGCTGGAGAAGACTACTCAACTGCGTGCACCTCTGCTGATCATTGCGGAGGATGTAACTGGAGAGGCATTAGCTACTCTTGTTGTTAACAAGCTAAGAGGGATCCTCAATGTTGCAGCCATCAAAGCACCGGGTTTTGGTGAGAGGAGAAAGGCTCTTCTCCAGGACATTGCCATCCTCACAGGTTGTGACACTTACGGGTCATTCAGTATTGCATTTGTGCTATTATCTAAACTTTTACCTTGCCTTTTGGAACAATTTTGTTAATTAGACTCGATTTGGATTGTGATGGTAACAGGGGCTGAGTATCAGGCAAGTGACATGGGTTTGCTTGTTGAGAATACTTCGGTTGAGCAGCTTGGTATAGCAAGGAAGGTGACAATCACGAAAGATTCAACCACCTTTATTGCCGATGCTGCCTCAAAGGATGATCTTCAGGCCAGAATTGCACAGTTGAAGAAAGAATTGTCAGAGACTGATTCTGTATATGATTCACAGAAGCTGGCTGAGCGAATTGCAAAGCTCTCTGGTGGAGTTGCTGTGATCAAGGTGGGTGCAGCCACAGAAACAGAGCTTGAAGACCGTAAGTTGAGAATTGAAGATGCTAAAAATGCAACTTTTGCTGCCATTGAAGAAGGTATTGTGCCTGGTGGTGGAGCTGCTCTTGTTCATCTTTCGACATATGTCCCAGCTATCAAGGAAACACTAGAAGATCCCGATGAGCGTATAGGTGCTGACATTGTGCAGAAGGTAAGCTAAGTTGTTCTGCTGTTCATTAATTAAAGTCAAAATTGGTTGATACTGATTTTGATGATGATGATGCAGGCATTGGTTGCACCTGCATCCCTGATTGCCCACAATGCTGGGGTGGAAGGAGAGGTTGTTGTCGAGAAGGTGATGGCGAGCGAGTGGGTAATGGGTTACAATGCAATGACAGACGTGTACGAGGACCTGGTGGCCTCCGGGGTCATTGACCCTGCTAAGGTCACAAGGTGTGCACTTCAAAATTCTGCTTCGGTTGCAGGGATGGTCTTAACAACACAGGCTATTGTGGTTGAGAAGGTCAGGCCAAAGAGGGGAGCTGCTGCCCCTGAGCAAGGCTTGATGGTGTAAACAGACAGATACACAGAGTGAGTGAATGATATGTTATATCATCTTCTAGCGATTTTGCTACTCTGGCAGCGTTGTGTGTTCTTTGATGATCTGGGATCCAACTGCTGTATCATAAAGAGATTTATAGCCGGCTTTGTCAGTGTTTTTAGATGTCAGTGTTTTCAGTTAGCGGACAAGTAATTGAACGCCATTGTATCTGTTGCTAGTAACAGCTTTTAATAATTGAAGCTCAACTTATGGCTTGCATTCTAATGTTTATTCAGATGTTGCAGCGTGCAGTTTCCCAAATTATAGGATGTCTTTATTTCCATCCAAATATAACATACCTATGTTAGGCGTCCAATAGATCCGGCCAAACTGGGACCGACCCTCCAAGCTCGCCCTAACATTTGAGAGAATACTCTGAGTATGGACCTTAGGTCTGACTTATATAAAAAAAATTATTAATATAATTATATAATTCTAAATAAAATTTATAAAATAATAAAATTACTAAACAAAAAACCTAATCTGAGGATTGAACAAATCTATATCTAATATTACATTCACTCCACATTCTTCTTAGTTTCGTGCTTCCGCACTCCGATCTCTCCGGCTCTCTCCTGTCCATTTCTTCAAGATCGTTCTGTTGTTATGTAAGCACTAGACAAATTTTGAATGTTTTTAGTACGCGGTTTCACCCCGTTTTGACATTATATTTTGTGTGTAAGTAATACAGGGATGCCCTGAGGGCCGCCCTACCCACCCTTATGGGAGGATATAAGCAACAAAATTGTCTCATTCAATATTGGGAGAGCTTAGCCCGACCCTGGTAAATCGGTGAAATTTTGTAGTTGTCCCGACCCTAACCCACCCAAGCGCCAGTTTGGCCAGATCTAGTGTCCAAGCTTTGCACGCATAAGTTAGGTGTGGAACACTAACCAGAGGTAAAACAGGAAAAATATGACAATTTCTGAAAAATACACAAACATTGCACGATAATGTAGACGCACAAAGGGTTCTATTTAAAAAAAAAAAAAAAATTATGGGGGGGGGGATATTAAATCTGAGCAAAGGGTTTTATTACAATCACGACTGTTATAAATGAGCAAAGGTTTTGCTTTAAAAGAAAAACAAATTCTGGCAAAACCACTACAAATGATAAAAATTCGAAAACAAAACATTGCTCGCCTAGTTTAGGCGTGCAACATGCGACTTATAAAAATTGTAGACCTAGTTTAGGCGTGCAAGCTTTAGTGAATCTTATTTTTTTTACCGTATGAAAAATGTGACCGTTTGAAAAAACAGTAATATTTTTGAAACAACCATAATATCATCTATATATATATGGATAGGAACCAAACCAACGATATTATTCTCTTACAAAATGGAGTATCTCAATGATGAAAGTGAAAACTTGTGAGAGAGTTGAGACGACGACGATCGGAAACAAGCTCGAGAAGATGAAGAATTGGACAACGAAGCTGAACTCAGTGACGAAGCAGAATTCTGGAATCCGATCGGCGATATCTTTACGGCTAGTGTTGCGCATTTCGTTAATATTTTGTGATTGCTATAATTTAAATCAATAATTTTGTATAAATTCCGATAGTAGAAATAAAAGGCCCTTCGTAGAAAACAAATAAAAAGTTTATAGGTTATGTATTTAAGAATTCAAAATTGTCTTAGTTTTTTTAATACGAAAAGACACATTTGCTTTTGCCTTAATTTTGTCTAAATTTTGGTATTAGAAATGATAAGACATTTACAGAAAAGAAATAAAAAGTTTATAAGGTTATGAATTTAAGAATTAGAAATTGTCTTAGTTTTTTTAATACGAGTAGACGCATTTGCTCTTGTCTTAATTTTGCTTAAATTTCGGTATTAGAAATGATAGGTCATTACAAAAAAGGAATAAACGTGGATAGGTTATGAATTTAAAAATTAGAAATTGTCTTAGTTTTCTTAATACGCGCATACACATTTGCTCTTGTCTTAAATTTATCTAAATTTTGGTATTAGAAATGATAGGTCATTTACAGAAAAGAAATAAAAATTTAAAGGTTATAAATTTAAAAATTAGAAATTCTGTTAGTTTCCTTAATACGCGTAGACACACTTGTTTTTGTCTAAATTTCGGTATTATAATTGATAGGTCATTTATAGATTATGAATTTACTTTTGTCTTAGAATTGGGAAATTATAGGTCTTAATTTTGTCTTATTGGTTATGAATTTAAATTAATGATTAATTTGAAAATTTCATTATAATAGGGATAACTTTCGTACAAGTTAAGTTTGGGATAGTTTGGATAAAATGGTTAAATGGGTGAGCGACATAGCAAAAGGATTGTTCATTGTTTTGGTGATAGCTCACACAAGTCCGTACGCAGTCCCTTTGACATGCGATAAATTTGATCCCCTGAAACCTAGGTTAAAGGGTCCAAGGAGTCGTGAACGTAAATCAAAGAAGTGTGGTTGTAGCTTTGAGTTGCATGAGTGTCGTTTGAAAAAGGAGTTCAAGATTCTTACACACAAATGGGTCTTGGATGTCATACATGCCTCCCACAACGACAAGCTTACTAGCTTTCATGGGAATGCATCGTCCGAATGACGGAGGAGGATCAGAAATGGTCTGGGGATGATGGTGACGAGTGCAAGACATCGAAAGTAATTCTTACCGGGATGAAGAAAAAGATCCCTAAAAATATGACGTCAATGAGACAAGTAGAAAACGTTTTGCAAAAATCCATTACAAGGATCATGGGAAGTTGACGGTTACGCAGTGGTCTCTTGTTTTTTTAAAGACAACATGTACCTCTATTATCCTCTTCGGAATGTGGACAAAGGGAATGAAGTCGATATATTGTTTTTTGCTCATCGTGACTCCCTACGGTTGTTGATTTTAATAATAATTCGTTGTATTTATGTGCTATATTTTAGGTAGATAAATTTTCTATGTCCCAGATACGTGTATCGATAGGAACAGTATGGCTTTGGAGGAGATGGTTGGTTTCACCAGCACTTAGAAGACGTTCAACATTGCATATGCATTCACCCGACACGAGAAGTATTTAAATTATCGGTTCATTTTGAAGTGCCTTAGGAATCTGTTTGAGGAGCTAGGAGTGATGTCAACCGCTATGACGACAGATTATGACATTGCTCTAATCAAATCTATTAAAGATGTTTTTCAAGATGTCCCGTTAAAACATTTCTTTTGTTGGATGCATATAAAAAACAACACCAAGGCACATGCCGACAAGGTTATAAAAGACAGTGAGCGATCTGATAGGTTTGTAAACCAGTGCTGGACAATATTTTGTTCAACCACGGAGGAAATTTACGAGGAGAGGCTCACTGCATTGAGAAGAGGTCGGTTGAAGGGCCTTGTAGATATGTCGATAAGAAATGTTGACTCCTTACAAGGAAACATAGTAAGAGCGTGGACTAATCACACTCTTCACTTCTGCATGAGGACGAGAAACATGTATCTTTTGAGCTTTGTGTAGTTAAATTTATTATGTATTGGTAAAAATATAAACAAATTGTATCATCGTGATAGGGTTGAGGAGATGCATTGCATGTTAAAAGATATTATTGCATGATCCATTGTGGGGTGGACTCCGGGGTGAATAATATTTGACTACTTCTTGTATGGCTAGATTAGACAAGCTCAAGATGTACGTTCACATGGACACTGTGGATATCGATCATTGACTATACTACAGGGATTTACCCAGGGTAGCTATCCCTTGATTCAGAGCGAGATGGCAGCGGAGATATGTGTCAACCGACAATATTGGGAGCCGATACGAGCATAAACACGAGAAGGGACATGGGATCAACTGATGTTTCAAATTAGCTATGTGAGGCCCCCTTGCGAGAAATCTTATGGGCCTGACATGCCATTTATTGGTTCAGTGTTTGCCACCTTGTACAATGTTGTGGTCATCGTCTAATCCTCATACCACATGATGTGCTTACCACTAAGGCCGTATGGACCAGAGCTAGCTCCTCCGTCACAAACTGTTACTACATTTGCATCGCATCTTCATCTGCATCTTCTGGAGGGGGTGCGAGAGGAACAATATGATCAGGCTCCGCTACTGGTGAATGAGGCGGTGTCTCTACAGGATCTCCAATAGGCGGGGATGAATCATGTGTCGGCATACTCTCACCCATAGACAAATCATGTGTCGGTATGACCAGATCATCCTCTTCCGTTGTGACCGGATCATCTGTAACACGAAATCACCCGTCTACATGAGTCTCATCTACAATCTGCTCATGAACCTCCAAATCAATATCCATAGCCTCATTAGTAGAGACGTCCTCCATGCTAACATCGTTCGTCATCAACAAATTTGCGGTTACGGCTACAACACGACTACATGCAATGTCTAAAACATGTCTCTAAGGCGCACGTCTAGGCACTACTGAAGTTCCAGGCCTCTTTGAACACCTTCAACTTGGTGCGTAGTTCTTCCGCGGTCACGACTTCGTCTTCAACGTGCTTATCTTTCTCCAATTCAGATAAATTAGGGGTCTCTAGATCTTTGCACTGGTTTTCTTCGTTGTTGATCTCGGTCACTTCTGGGCGGTCGTCAACGTGGACTTCGACCCTCTTCTCGGTGCTTTGCTGGTTGTTGTCTCCTTGATCAGTCATGGTTTCTTGGTAAAAAGATGGCCTTTTTAGTGGAAGGGTGGTATTTTTTTGATCTAGCCCCACGGTGGGCGCCAATTGTTTGTAGCAAAAGAACCTACGTGTAAGATCTTAAGCAATGTTGTGGATTAAAGTTCAAACTAGACGGTATCAACTTTACGCTATAGATCACAGGGGGTAAAACTCTTAGTGCTCTTGTATTATTCGGGGGGGGGGGGGGGGGGGGTTAAACTTGAATACAATGATGAGGGAGCTCTTTATATACAGGTTAACCCTAATTCTATCTTTAAGGAAAAAATCTTATTTTTTTTCCTTATATCTCTAAATGATATAAGCTAAGAAAAGAGACATATTTCATTGACATTATTCAATATCTCTTTACCATATAAAATATTCCTATGATAATTATAGAATAAGGAAGGTAATAATATCAATCGGCTCATGACCTACTCATTCTCTTTCCAATCCACCTCTATCAATTCTCTATGCGTAGCCTCTTACGAACGCGTTACAACCTTAGTGGTATTTTTAGGTACAAACAACGTCCTCCTTGGAATGTTGAGGACGAGGAAGATGGTGGAGTGACGAGGAGCTTCATAAGAAGCTTGATTGGATACCACCACCATGGCCACCCATCAAGAAAACAAGTTATGCTCCACGCTACCTTGACTATGGAGATGTCACAAAGGAGAGGTGCCCCACTTTGGGTCGACACCATTCTTCACCAACAACCGAGAAGAGCTATGCTTTCAGACGTTCATCAAGATCTACCGGCTCCAACCTTCCAAAACTCACCAAATACATGCTAGGATCTAGGAACTAAGGGAGCTCCAAGCAAAACTGTGGGAAGAAGAAGAGCGCCTGAAAAAGAGACATTCTCAGAGAGAATCAAGGCGCTCAAGCGCCAAAGAAGATGTGGGACGTCCATCTAGGCGCCATTGTTGCCACCAAGACCTCTCCCCTTCACCGCCCAAACTTGAGGAGATGTTGTCCAAATGTGCACAAATAGAGGCCGAAAACAAAACGCTTTGTGTTGAACATCAAAGGTATATGGCAACCCGAAATGGAGTCAAGGAGGCCACATCAAGCGATCTTACAATTGGCTTGTGCAATTCAGGTAAATCTTCGAGCCTTCATCCTAATTTTATCTCCTCTCCTCAGTCTACAAGGGGTGCTCAAGACTTATCTTCGAGTTCCTCACCAAAACGCTCTAGCTCCCTTTAAAGGACTCGTGACACCAGGAACTCAAATGGTTCAGCGGTATCTCAACCTTTTCATGGGGGATCTGGACATTCTAACTTGAGAAATTATGCAGGAAAATACATATGGGAAAGAGGGTGCTCGAGAAAAATCACTTGGAACTCAAGTTCCCGAGAAGGGAAGCCAAGACGACGATGTACAAGAAAGTTCGAGCCAAATCTCAAATGGTTCGAGCAAATACACTTCCGTCTTAGGCCCACCTCCTCAAAATAGGATACTAATCTTTCCTCAAAATGGAGCTCAACAAAAAATTTCAAGTGCTCGGACATCTGGTTCCATTTTCTCCACCGAGGACACAAATGGTGTCGCCGAAGCAAAATTGAGTCAAGCTGAACATGGCTCGTGCAAATTGAAGGGACTACACATGGTCAAAAGGGTTATCGAGAAATCTTTCTTGGAGATCATACTTCTAAAGTATATAGTTCAACCGACAACAATGGGCACATGCTTAAAGGTAAAAAAATTGACCTCTCCCAAATGGACTCAAATTTTGACAAAAAGTCCACAGAAGCCATAAAAAATGAATGCAATTAGAATGAGATCAAAATTCCAAGCTTTTCTCAAAAAGTTCTGAGGGCTAGTTATCATGACTAGCCAAATCCACATCTTCCTAGCCATTGGGAATTAGGTACGGATTTTCCACTTTCTACTTCGGAGCATATATCTAATTTTTCTTGTTCAATTGCCTCTGAAAAGATAGCTCGATCAATTCATTCAAGTGCTCGATCAACTAGAAGTGAAGTACAAATCCCTGGCGTCAACACTCGGGATCCTAAAAAATCATTTGCGCTTGCCGAACGCCCAAACTCCAAATTTGTTTATGCTTCGAGCGCTCATCCTAAATCCTCAAATGAGGAAGATACAACCTTTGGTGCTCGGGCAAAGTTGACAAATGACCGGACAAGTGCACCACGCCTTCAAATGGGAAGCTACGCCAACTTTTGGTTCATTTTGGAGTGCAAAAGAGGAAAGACTCCAAATTTTCAGGGAAGTTCAGCTTATTTATTGATTGAAATTCATCTTTGTGATATTATTAAGAAAGAAACGAGTTGATCTCCCCTATGTTATTTCTTGTGTCTCTCTGGAACATACCGAGGACAAACATGGCCATGTAGCCAACCATTCATGCATCTTGAGAAATTTTTCGGCCTTCACGTGTTTTCCCAAAGAGTTTTTGAGTTCAACCTCAAGTCATCCTATTCGATTGATTCAAGAAATGGCCGAAACCAATCCCGAGCCGCCTTGGTACTTGTCATTTACCATGACACCCAAGATGGAGATCCATTGGCCCTACAAATACAAAGGCATTCTAAAGCCTAATGATCAGCATTGTCTAGGATCTATGCACATGGACGCTTGGGAACACTTCTCTAAGCGTGAAACAGGGACGTTTCACATCCAAGAGGAGTACAATGATGTGATCTCACCATGGGGTTCAATCCCATCAAGCCTTTCTAATGTGCTATCACCCATGGACTCAAGCCCATCAAGCCAAATCCAAAGGCACCCGAGTCAAAATGAGGTTCTTTGTCAAAATCAGGACCTCAGAGTTATTTACTGTTTATGGTGGGAGCCTAACCTTAGGATGCTTCGACCACAAATGAAGATGGCACATCAATGCTCAAACGGTGAGACTTTTCCCAGGCGCCACCTTGACCATTGGTTTCAAAAGCATCAAACGAGTCCAACAAAGTATAAAATGCCCATGCAAGTGCTCCACAAAGTCAAAGTGACTAGAGCCATGTCTAGCTCTCGGGTCTGTTAGCGCGCCAAAAATCATCTACGTGAGTCCATGGCCTTTCCAGTTTCCACCCCTTTTGCTCAGCGTTCTTGACTCCATTGGACCTAAATGGGTCCAAGCTAAGCCACCATGTCTCAAGAGCGCGTCCAATCCGAGTTTGGCCCGAGGAGACACAATCCCCGTTTTGTCGCCTTGGTGCCTTGAATGTGATCCTTTGATTGTCGCCATGCAGCTTGCCATCTTATCCATCCACATGGGAGCCATCAAGGATCATTGTCATCAGCCTTATCCACCCATTAAGGTCGAGCATAATCCCTTAGACACTCCTTTTTTATTTGCTCACACTATTGTCTTCAATTCCTAGATTTTAGCATCATTTATGTTTGATTTGAGAGTGATCCTTGGCTTACAGCCCAAGGACGTCTTCAACCCTATAAATAGGCCTCTCTAGGCTCATTTTAAACCACATTGAATTTGAATGCAAAGCTTTAGTTGTGAGTCCCTCCTTCCTTTGCAATTTGACGTCAAACACTATCAAAGGTGGTTCGAGTCCCTTTTGATCCATCTCTTCTACTTCTTTGTGTGATAAAGATCTACGAAGAAACAAACCTCCAAACCTTCTCAAGTCTTTGAATCACATTCAAAGTCTTGCTTATCCAAAGTCTTCCGCTTCGCTACCTTGAGTACTCCTTCGTCTCCCTTCCATTGAGACTCGAGTCTTCATTGACCCTCATATTCCGCTGCACCAAGCCTCATCTGAGGCTATGTCCTTCACTTACTTCACTTCTAAAGCCACGCCAAGCCTCATCCGAGGCTCCATTCATCAACAACTTCCCACCTCGATCTAGTTCCGTGAACAAGAGGCGCTCTCAGAGACGAGAACACATCATGGGGTGATTAATTTACTTAGTATGAAGTGGGACATCAGTTAAAAAAATAATGTGTGGAATCTGAATAGAAATTTGATTATATTGGTCCAATAAGTTTGATGAAGTTATTACAAGGAGAGCTCGAAGTAAATCAACACAATAAAGCATCATTTAATATAGCGCGTCGTGCAAAGTAATATTGAAGAGTTATGCAACTAGATGAATGGTTAATCTTGGTTAAAGGGCAGTGATGACTTAAGAAAAAATGAATATGAAACCATATGTGTGTTTAGATTGAAAGGGAATTGGAAACAAAAATTGCATTATAGGAACAGAAGTTGCTATTGTCAAAATGTGCTAAACTTTGTGTGTATAAAAGGCCAAAAGATTGCCAAACGCGTCTAGGAGTGTTCTGAAGAGAACATTTTGTAATCACATCAAAGTTTAACCGTATGACCGTCCCATCCCTCACAACTTCTAATCTAGCACGACCATAGTTTCACCCTAGGTCTTTCCATTGATTGTCCTTTTGACATAGAAATGGAGAAAAGTAAGCAAAGCCAATGAGTGTATCGCGGTTGATCAACTATTGAAGGTGTTTTCATAGTCACTTGCAAAAGTCTGGCACTAGAAACCTCTCATCGCTTTCAAAATCATTGTGTACCCTATTGCAAGAGCGATTTTTAATCACCAAACATACTCTTAACTTGTCTCGCACGTGCGACGACATCTTTATAGTTCACATGTCCTGATATTTCATGTAAAATATCAAAAGACTCAACAATATAAAGAATATTACTCTTTTCATTCATTGAATCAATATAAACAATTTTTTTTAGGAGGACTGTAATTACATTGAATTGAACACTTCATCATTTACATATCCTTTGCCTTAAGATACCCCCGTTTTGGAGAGATCCAATTTATCCGACACCAGCTTGATCATTGAGCCATTCCTGCTCAACATTGATTTGTAGATCAAATTCTTTATGATGTCTGACATGTGCAGAACATTGTTGAGAGTCAATTCCTTCGCTGAAGTTAGCTTCAACACCACCATGTCGTGACCTTCTACCTTAGATGTAGACGAGTTCCCCATAAACAGTTGTTCGACAGTCTTACTCTTCTAATAAGTGGTGAACAATCCCTAATGAGAGAAGATATGTCCGGTAGCACTAGTATCATACCAGTATACCACCATTCCCTTGGGTTGTTTCTACCAGGTTGACTTCGGAGACCAAAACACACAGATTTATATATGAGAGCTTGCCTCCCTTAGTCAGGTCAATTTGCTTGAGATTTTACTTTGCGGATGTCGATCTTGCTTTGACACTCGTCAACCTTGTGGTTCATCTTTTCACACTTGTGAAATTTTCCATTGAACTTATTGGTTGGTTGCTTCTTGTTATCCTTGGAGCCTTGAGTTGAAAACTTTCTTTTCTTTCCCTTGTTCTGGTGCTCGACCAAGTTGGCCTTTTGTTCATAATCCTGAACACCTTCTGCAACTTGACAATTAAGTCTTCTAGCCTCATAGTTTTTCATTTGTGTTATTTCCAATGCTCTAAAAGACGTTGGACGAGAGTTTGACAATGGATGATCATCTATTGTCTAGACATATTAGAAAAATATGACACAATTTCTTATATTTCAACCACATGTCCTAAATAAAAATCATATTTTCCAATATAAACTTAATTTAAAGTTCTCGACATAAACTCCAAGTTTTCAATATGAATTATTTAACTCCGTAATCAAATTAGACGTAAACTCCATAATCAAAATAGCTAGACGATCGTCTAAACGCTAGAAGATGAATAACTACAATTTAACTTTCCAGTCAATATATCCGATCAGATTCCAACTTCTAGATGGCGTCTAGACGACCTTTTAGCTGTCTAGATGGCCGTCCATGAAGCGTTTCTCGTCAAGTGCCTTCTAGGAACTCTAATATGCAAAACACGGGATAATGGTGTATCGGTGACCTACTAGTCACCTTCTAGACAACATACTCTTAGAACATTGGTTATTTTCTATCGAACTGATACGTTGCACTTTGTATAGCGTAACTAGGGATTATTACATTAGTTTAGGAGTATTATCATATGTGTTTCGAGTCATTATTATGTTCTGAGATATTTATTAAGAAGTGAAGAAATGAAGATCAGAACCAAAGAAGAATGAAGAAGCTTCTGCGACGTCAACCGCGATCGCCACTACCATCCAGGCGATCGCCATCATTCAACAGAAGTCATTCGAGAAGACATCAGCGACCGTGATCGCCATGAAGCATGGGAAGTTACTGCTGATTTACAAGGTGGGCCGTACGTGGATCAGAAGCAGGGTGGGCCCAAGTGGAAGAGCAGTACGTGGATTAGGAAGCAAGTTTCACCGAGTTGTGTTATTTCCTTATTTCTCTTTCCTTATTTTCCTTAATTAGTTTTAGGATATTTCTTTTACCATATATTTTTAGGGTTAGTCTCTATTTAAGAACCCTAGTTCTTTCTTTCTATTGGCATCTTTATTATCATCTTTTCCATCAGACAATTTAGTCCTGCAACCATGAGCAGGAACTAATCTCCATTGTTTTACTTAGCGGTTGAAACCTTCAGTTATTAAGTTATGAGATTTCTAAACTCTTGTTCTTTTCCTATGGGTTTGTATTAATTCTCTTGTTCTTCATCTATTGATTTCTATTAGTTTTGCTAGCTTGATCACCTAGTTTGATTGATAGTTTTCTATTGCTAGACTAGGAATATAAGGTGGAATTCCTTGTCATTGTAGCGCTCATATCTGCATGATCTGGTAGTTGATTGCTTTTATGAAAGAGAATTGATTGCATGTTAATACTTGACGGTTGTAAGTTATGGCATGCATCCTTATGATTCCTGTGCCCTTTGCTGCTATTTCATCTAATCTTGAGAGGTTTCCCTGATTGTTGAATAGTAAGTATTATCAGGACCGGTTGGCCTGCTGATATATTAAAGATTGGAATAGGAACATTCCCTAGGATTGAATAGAACTTGAGATAAATCTATGATCAACTTGATTGACTGTTGTGTGGATACTTGCTAGGTGAAACCCCTTCTCATCATATTCACAACCAAACCTTCCTCTGCTTGTTACTGGTTACTTGTGTGTTCTTGCAATCAAACCCCCCTGGTTACTTGTTACTTGTTCACTAGTTGATATTTCACTTGACTGCATTGATTTGGTGTTTTGATTCCCTTAGGTTCGACCTCTACTTACTTGCTATACTCTAGTTAGTGTTTAGAGTTTATTTCTTTGATTTGGCACTACGACTTTAGCCTCATCAAATTTGGCGCCGTTGCCGGGGAATTAAAATTTTTCTGATTCTGTGTTAATTGTGAAATTATCAACTGTTTGGTGTGAACCTTTATGGTTCAGACCCGTGCTACTGATTCATCTCTTGTTTCCTTTGACCCAGAGATTGAAAGGACGTTCCTTCGGAACCAAAGAGCAGCTCTGAACCAAGAGAACGAGATGGGTGATCGACATGGACCGCCATTGCCTACTAAGAGGCAACTCACTGCCCCAGACTTAAACCAACAACCTTTATCAGTGAGGTTTCCTGAGATTGAAGAAGGTGTGAATTTTGAATTAAAAGCTGGTTTAATTCATGAGCTACCACACTTCCATGGCTTAGCAGGAGAAGATCCCAATAAACACTTGGCTCAATTCCATGCCATATGTTCTAGTATGAAGCCAAGAGGTGTTACTGAGGAGCAGGTCATGCTGAGAGCTTTCGGATTTACTCTGAAAGACGCTGCGAATGATTGGCTCTATTATCAAGCTCCAGGGAGTATTGATACATGGGCTAAGATGAAAAAGGTCTTTTTAGAGAAATATTTTCCAGCTACAAAACTGAGCAGTTTAAAGAAGGAAATCACGAATCTTCAACAACACTCAACTGAGAGTCTCTATGAATATTATGAGAGATTCAAGAAGCTTTGCTCAAGCTGCCCATTCCATAGTTATACTGACCAAGATCTCCTTATGTACTTATTTAGTGGCCTGATTGATGAGGATCGTCGAATGGTGAATGCATCCTGTGGAGGTAACTTTTTAAGATTGACTATACCTCAGGCTACTGAAATGTTTGAGGAATTAGCTGAGAGCTCAAGGCAGTTTGGTAGCAGGCAAAGAACACAATCAGTAACTTCACTTGATCCCGCTAAAATTCAAAGTGATATGAATGAACTGAAAGATATGATGAAGGCTTTTATGCTGCAAAGTGGTGGTCAACAACTCCAAGAGCCGAATGCTGAGGTAAACGCTGTTGGTGGATGGCAACCAAGGCCAAGGTATGATTCTCATAATATTAATTATCAGCAACCTAGACCTCAAAATTCTATGACTGTTGAAGATATGATCAAGTCCTTAGCTCAGACTGTGATGCAACAAAACGCTAAGACGGAATCAAGCATCCAAAATCTTGAAAATCAGTTAGGACAGATTGCTCAAGCTGTGAGTAAATTAGAGGTCAGGGAACCGGTAAGAAACCCGAGGGAGAACGTCAGTGCAGTGTTCTTGAGGAGCGGAAAAACTTTAAATGACTGTTCTGTGCCAAAACCGCGATCGCCAGATCTGAGTGGCGATCGCCATGAGATTACAGAGAGCAAAACAGGATCTGCATCGCGACCGCGATCGCCATATGGCAATGGCGATCGCCATTCCATTCCAGAAGCTGAGGTGAAAGATTATTCGCGACCGCAATCGCCGAGAGTTGATGGCGATCGCCAAGAGTCCCCAGAGTACATTGACGATTATGTTCGCCCAAATTTTCCCCCTCTGTTCTCTCAAAAGCCTGTTGCTCCCTTTCCTGAGGCATTGAAGGATACTCGAAGGCTGGAGGACGACAAAGAAATCTTCGAAACCTTTAGTAGGTGTGAGGTAAACATTCCTTTGCTCAAACTTGTTAAGAGTATTCCTAGATTTGCTAAGTTTTTGAAAGAAGTTTGCACTATCAAAAGAAATCAAAAACTGAAAGGAAAGAAGAAAGTTGAAATAAGTGAACAAGTTTCTGCAGTGTTTCAAAAACACATGCCTAAGAAATGTGGTGATCCAGGCATATTTAGCATTCCATGTGTGATTGGTGAAACTAAATTTGACAAAGCCATGCTAGATTTAGGTGCATCAATCAATGTTTTGCCTTACTCCTTGTATGAATCACTAGGCTTAGGACCCTTGCATAAAACAGGAACTGTTATTCAACTTGCTGATAGGTCTACTGTATACCCGAAAGGGGTTGTTGAAGATGTTCTTGTTATGGTTGGTGATCTGATTTTTCCTGCTGATTTCTTTGTGTTGGATATGGAGCATGCTAATAATGTCACACCTATTCTATTAGGTAGACCTTTCATGAAAACTGCACAAACGAAAATTGATGTTAATAGTGGGACTCTCTCTATGGAGTTTGATGGGGATAAGGTAGAATATAATATATATGATATGGATCCCATTGATAAGAATTCTCTATGTGCTATTGATGTGATTAATCCTACTTGGAAGGATGAATTGCAACCTGTTTTAGAGAATCTCTTAGAGCCCCCAAAAGTAGATATTGTTTTGTCTACTAACATGCAGGAGTGTCATGCTAAGCCAGAGCCTAAAGGTAAGCTCTCTCCACATCCTTTGGGCAATCGCCCTCCATTACTGACCTCGCCAGGCGAGATACCATTGATGTCTAGTGTGCAGGCACTTGACATTGAGCTTAAACAGCCGCCTGATACGGTTAAGGAGGAGAAAGTGAATGAAACCACCTTCATTTCTAAAGACAAGGTGGTCAAGGTAAGAGGGACGAGATTCAAAGCGTTCCATGAGTGGTTCAAGAGAGAATTCAGACAGGAGACTGTTTTTACAAAGCCAAATGGCGTTAGTTAAATCTCTTGAGTTTCATGTCGAGCCACGACATAAAATAAGGCGCTACTCGGGAGGCAACCCGAGGTTTGAGTTTGTTTTTATTTGTTTTCGTTCGGGTTAATTTTCTTTTTAGTTTTTCTATGGACAAGAGGAAATCACCGAAGCTTAGGGTCCGCTACAGTCAGTAGCCAATCTCGCTGTAAGTCTTCTCTCCCGTTCTAAAAAAAAAAAAAAAAAAAAAAAAAAATCCGAAAATCATTCCGAGAAAAAAATAATATATCGGATTAAAAAAATAGTGCAGAAAAAAAAAATATGAGAGAAAAGAAAGTAAGGAGTTGTATTACATCAAGTTTGGTTTCATTAGTACTATCATTCTAGATCTACATTCGCTGGAGCTTAGCTTGTTGGTGACCATGTTCTTTGCAAGGAGTTGATTTGTTTGGGTCATTTTCTACATTGGAGGTATTCTTTCTTTTGCTTTAGATGAGATATGCATTTTTGGATTACATTTAGTGCTCGTCTAGTTTCTCATTCTACCACACTTTGAGTTTTATTGGAGTAGGGTCATCCGACCTTGTATGTGAGTCTTCTGTCTCTTTCCCTGGGTTCGTTTTTATGTCTTCCATTTCATTGAGGACAATGCAATGTTTAAGTATGGGGGAGGAGAATGTATTCACATGTATTTATTTGGGTGTTGGTTGTATCTGCATGAACTTATTGAATATATATTGTATGAAAAAGCCACAAAAATTGAAAAAAGGCATACAAAATCCTTGGATAGCAAGATCTATGCAATAAGAAGGTGGCTTGACCGGCATTAGGCTGGGGCAAAAATAAGTCTTGAGTGATGTGAGTTTTGTGAGCCTGGAACAATTATTGAGTGGTTGGGATGAAAACCCGAAAGGGCGCCCAAGCAAGATGAGTGTTATAAAAATACAAAAATTGAGTGTCTTAGGATCATTATCATCTTGGCGTATGGAGACATAAGAAGGAGGCGTATAGGAGGATTCGGGTAGGCCACTTGGAGGAATAAGGTGTAGTTCTGGGTATGTGCTTATTTTATCACATTGTTCTTGATTATTGTTGTTGTGTTTTGTGTGTTTTGGAGGAGTTCATTGGTTATGTAATCACTAGGAGATATTCTTGTACTTCCTGAGGCTTTGAGTATTTTATTGTATGGGTAGCTTTTCTGTAAGTTACTCGGGACGAGTAAAAGTCTAAGTATGGGGGTATTTGATACGCTGCACTTTGTATAGCGTAACTAGGGATTATTACATTAGTTTAGGAGTATTATCATATGTGTTTCGAGTCATTATTATGTTCTGAGATATTTATTAAGAAGTGAAGAAATGAAGATCAGAACCAAAGAAGAATGAAGAAGCTTCTGCGACGTCAACCGCGATCGCCACTACCATCCAGGCGATCGCCATCATTCAACAGAAGTCATTCGAGAAGACATCAGCGACCGCGATCGCCATAGACGAGGTGGCGATCGCCATGAAGCATGGGAAGTTACTACTGATTTACAAGGTGGGCCGTACGTGGATCAAAAGCAGGGTGGGCCTAAGTGGAAGAGCAGTACGTGGATTAGGAAGCAAGTTTCACCGAGTTGTGTTATTTCCTTATTTCTCTTTCCTTATTTTCCTTAATTAGTTTTAGGATATTTCTTTTACCATATATTTTTAGGGTTAGTCTCTATTTAAGAACCCTAGTTCTTTCTTTCTATTGGCATCTTTATTATCATCTTTTCCATCAGACAATTTAGTTCTGCAACCATGAGCAGGAACTAATCTCCATTGTTTTACTTAGCGGTTGAAACCTTCAGTTATTAAGTTCTGAGATTTCTAAACTCTTGTTCTTTCCCTATGGGTTTGTATTAATTCTCTTGTTCTTCATCTATTGATTTCTATTAGTTTTCACTTGACTGCATTGATTTGGTGTTTTGATTCCCTTGGGTTCGACCTCTACTTACTTGCTATACTCTAGTTAGTGTTTAGAGTTTATTTCTTTGATTTGGCACTACGACTTTAGCCTCATCACGAACATATCGAGGATGTTTATTTTGACTTATTAATTCCTATCAAATGACCATAACAAAGACCCACTTGTTGTGGATAAAAATAGAGGTGAATAGTTCACCTTTTTACTGTAACTTGGCCTATACGGCCCTTTGCTTTACGGTCCTTACGGCCTTCAAGAGACAGATGATAATGGTTGGCAATTTTTGGTCTTATAAGGCTGAAATCTTGCTATAAATTGCATGCATCAGATTGTACAAAATTATCCAAGCAATCAAGAACAAATTTTCTTCAGTTTGTTTAAATCTCATAACACGTTATCAGCACGAGAGCTTTAGAAACCATCTGAGTTGGGCAAAATCTCAAGGTAGAAATTATACTCATTTTCATCCTCCATAATCAAATGGTTTAAGAAATCATGTCGTATGAAAAGTATGCTCTGTAGTTGCCCAAATCGGGATCTTCTACATCAGAAACTCATAAAAATCGCTTAGATTTCTTCTACCATTTTTGTTGCTCAATGATATGAGAGCAAGAATCAAAAGCGTTTTTTGCAAAAGAAATTTTTCAAAGAAACTCCTCGGTTTTTATTAGATCCGAACGGCTATTACAACAAAATCGGGTTTTACATCCAAAATCAAAATATAAACTCCTAGTTTACATGAGATCTAGAATAAAACCGATTTTACATACCTTCTTGCCGGATCTTTCTCTAAAACACCTAAATCCGAGGCTTTTTCTTGCGGTGTTCTTCAAACTTAGAGTAAACTTCGTAGAGTATTCCAAAGGATTAGAACAACGATCAAATGGATTAATATGCCGCAAACAAACATCCGGATGATAACCCAATCGGAGGTAGTAAGTTTAGCCATGGTGGTCGGAATTAGAGAGGAAGAAGATGGAGTAGAAATGGATAAGGATGAAATTTTAGAGGTGGATATTTAAAGAGATAAAGTGGTAATAGTAAAGGATTAAAAAGATAGGATTAAAAGGGTGGAAGAAATAGGAGATGTAGAAATTTGTATCATCTTCCTATAAATTTTGAAGATCATGTTTTCATCTTGAAAGCTTTTTGAAAGAAAATTTTATGAATGCAAGAGATGAGCTTGAAACATTAGAAATGAAACTTTAAAGTAGTCTAGCTTGCATGCAATCTCATATTTACGTGGCTTTTGATTTCAAATGCAAGACATCTCTTACAAATCTATTACTACAAGCAAAATGATGATTTCTTACCATCATGTGAACCATTACACTATTCATACACTATTCATTGGAATGACTAGATATATATCATCATTACTAGTTAACTTGTGCATGTGAATTTGACTTGTTTAAAATACATGTACATATACAAAGTGTAGATAAGAATAGTTCATATGTTTTGATCCGTACAAATTTCATAACATAACTTTGTTCATGTAAGCTTTTAAGTATTTCACCTATCTCATGTATATATATTTAAGAAAGTATTTGGATTAGTGTAATAATATACTTAGCTAATTTAACATAATTAATATATGTGTTAATTTTGTAGTTATCAAATGGCAAATATTACAAAACGAGAGTTTGATATTCTCGACTTGTCCGGCCAAAGATATCTGGAATGGAGAGTTGACGCACTGGCGCACCTTCAATCAAATGGCCTGCAAGAGACGATAAGAGATGCTGAAAATACTTCCCCGCAGGATAAGGCTAGGGCGATTATATTTCTTCGCCATCATATTCATGAAAGCCTTAAGTCTGAATATCTGCTGGTGGAAGATCCTAAAGAATTATGGGAGAGTCTTAGACAAAGATATGGCCATCAACAAGAAGTCTTGCTCCCGAAAGCCACATATGACTGGGTGAACTTAAGGTTTCAAGACTTTAAGTCAGTCAGTGATTATAATTCTGCCTTATTCCGCATAACATCTCAACTGCGTCTGTGCGGGCAGATAGTCACTGAGCAGGACATGCTTAATAAAACATTTTCAACTATGCATGCCTCTAATTTGTTGTTGCAACAACAGTACAGAGAAAGAGAGTTCAAAAAGTATTCTGATATGATATCAGTATTACTTGTGGCTGAGCAGAACAATGAGCTCCTCATGAAAAACCATAATATGAGGCCAACAGGTACTATGCCGTACCATGAGACAAACGCCACTCATGGAGTATTTCCAGGTCCTTATGCCTCCCAAAGTAATGGTAGCAGGCATCAAACGGATCGCGGACACGATGGTGGTCGTGGTCGTGGTCGAGGCCGAGGCCGTGGCAGAGGTCGTGGTCAAGGACATGGGCGTAGAAAGGGTCCTGGAAATTACTCAAGGCAACATGCTCCTGAAGCATCCTCTTCCCGGGGGAATGATAAGCAAGCGGTCCAGAATGGTCCTACAAGACCTCACCAAAAATCCAAATCTATATGCTACAGATGTGGAATGACGGGTCATTGGGCAAAGGTGTGTCGCACAGCCAAACACTTGGTTGAGTTATACCAGGCTTCCCAAAAGAATAAGGGGAAGAACGTGGAAACTCATCTTGTTGACGACGCTTCCCCCATACCCAACCTAGACGTCTCTGACTTCATCATTGATGATGAGTTTGGGATAAATGAGAATATCAACTAAACAAAAATGATGATCCCTTAATTTAATATATATCATGTAAAATAGTGTGGTATGTTGTTTTTCCTTATCAACATGCATGTATCATATAGATACTCTGATGTACTATAACATGATGTATTATAAATAAACTTGTTGTTAGGTTTGTAATAATATTTGTTTCATCTTTGAAGATATGGATGGAACTCAAGATCTATCAAGTGGCAAGGATCAATGCCTAGTGGACAGTGCCACTACGCACACCATCTTGAGAAGTAAAGAATATTTTACACAGTTGACATTACTTGAAGCGAATGTCAACACAATCTCGGGTGTGACGAAACTTATTGAAGGTTCTGGAAGAGCTTGTATTTTACTTCCTAAAGGAACAAAATTAGTTATAAATGACGCATTATATTCGAGTAAATCTTGAAGGAACTTATTGAGTTTCAAAGATCTGCGTCAGAATGGGTTTCACATAGAGACTGTGAATGAGAATGACAAAGAATATTTGTGCATCACAATACAAATATATGGAAAGAAACATGTCCTAGAAAAATTGTCAGCCCATTCCACTGGACTTTATCATACACATATAAGTCCAATAGAAGTCAATGCAACATTTGATAAGAAATCAAATGATAGAAAGTTGTTTACATTGTGGCATGACCGTTTGGGTCACCCAGGTCATGGGATGATGCATAAAATAAGTGAGAGCTCAACTGGACATCCACTGAAGAGTGTGAAAGTCCTCAGAACAAGTGATTTTAGTTGTAGAGGTTGCTCACTTGGTAAGTTAATCATCAGACCTTCCAAGAGTAAGGTTAAAAGTGAGAATCCAACGTTCTTAGAACGGATACAAGGAGATATATGTGGACCAATAGTTCCACCATGTGGGCCATTTCGATATTTCATGGTGTTGATCGATGCATCGACACGATGGTCACATGTGTGCCTCTTATCAACAAGAAATGCGGCATTCGCTAAACTTCTGGCCCAGATTATCAAGTTAAGAGCTCAATTTCCGGATTATACAATCAAAAGAATCCGACTTGATAATGCGGGAGAATTTACATCCCAAGCATTTAATGATTATTGTATGTCAATTGGGATTATTGTTGAACATCCAATGGCTCATGTTCACACACAAAATGGTCTTGCAGAGTCCCTCATTAAACGATTACAGTTAATAGCAAGACCATTGTTAATGAAGTCTAAATTGCCATCATCTGTCTGGGGACATGCAATATTACTTGCAGCAACTTTGGTTCGATTAAGGCCAACTGCATATCACAAATATTCCCCATTACAATTAGTGACTGGTAAAGAACCAGACATATCACATCTAAGAATATTTGGATGCGCAGTTTATGTTCCTATTGCTCCACCGCAACGGACAAAAATGGGTCCACAAAGAAGATTGGGGATTTATGTTGGTTTTGAATCCCGATCGATTATTAAGTATCTTGAACCAACAACAGGTGATCTATTCACTGCAAGGTTTGATGATTGTCATTTTAATGAGAATGAATTTCCAAACCTTGGGGGAGAAAGGAATAAAGAAATTACGTGGAATGCTCCATTATTATCTCATCTTGATCCACGAACAAAAACGTGTGAACAAGAAGTGCAAAAACTAATACACTTGCAGTGTATAGCAAATCAATTACCTGATTCATTTACAGACACGAAGAAAGTCACAAAATCACACGTGCCTGCTGTAAATGTCCCTGAAAGAATAGAAATCCCTACATGGTAGTTAAGCAAGATTCCTGCAAATGAGCCTACAGTACGCTGAAAACGTGGCAGACCACTTGGCTCCAAAGACATAAAGCCAAGAAAGAGTAGGCGACACGATAACATAATAAATATTACACCAATTTCCGATTTAGGGGGAGATCAGGACAAAAATGAATATGACATAGATAACTCTGAGAATCTGGAAGATATATCTGAAAAGGAAACTATTCCAGATGAGGATAAAAATGTTGATAATTATGAAATTTCTATCAATTATGCTTTCACTGGAAAACAGTGGAATAGAAAAGAGATTATCCTTGACGAGATATTTGCATACTTCGTCGCTACTAAAATAGTAGCAGACGATGATGATATAGAGCCACAAACTATTGATGAGTGTCGTCAAAGACACGACTGGCCGAAATGGAAAGAGGCAATCCAGACTGAATTGAAATCGCTTGAAAAGCGTGAAGTGTTTGGTCCTATAATACCCATCCCAATGGGTACAAAACCAGTAGGCTATAAATGGGTGTTTGTACGAAAAAGAAATGAGAAAAACGAAATTGTAAGGTACAAGGCAAGACTTGTAGCCCAAGGATTTTCTCAAATACCCGGAAGAGACTATGAACAAACATATTCTCCAGTAGTTGATGCAACTACATTAAGATTTTTAATTAGCCTAGTTGTTTCAGAGGAACTACAAATGCGACTTATGGATGTTGTAACCGCATATTTGTATGGATCACTTGATAGTGATATCTATATGAAAGTTCCTGAAGGACTAAAACTTCCAGAAAGATATAAAGCAAAAGCTCGGGAAATGCTTTCTATAAAGTTACAAAGATCATTATATGGTCTAAAGCAGTCTGGAAGAATGTGGTACAATCGCTTAAGTGAGTACCTCATTAGAGAGGGATACAAAAATGACACAATTTGTCCATGTGTTTTTATCAAGCAATCCAAATCTGGATTTGCCATCGTTGCAGTATATGTTGATGATTTGAACATTATCGGTACAGCCGATGAGCTTGAGAATACTGCAAAATACTTAATGAAAGAATTTGAAATGAAAGATTTAGGGAGAACCAAATTCTGTCTCGGACTACAAATTGAGCATTTAAATGATAGGATTTTCATCCATCAAACCAGTTACACCGAGAAAGTTTTGAAAAAGTTCTACATGGACAAAGCACACCCATTAAGCTCACCTATGATAGTTCATTCTCTTAGCGTGCAGGATGACCAATTCCGACCTCGTGAAGAAGACGAAGAAGTACTTGGTCCTGAAGTCCCGTATTTAAGCGCGATTGGTGCATTAATGTACCTTGCAAACAATACGAGACCGGATATTGCCTTTGCTGTAAGCTTGTTGTCAAGATACAGCTCACAGCCAACAAGACGACATTGGAACGGAATAAAACATGTGTTCCGTTACTTACGAGATGCAGGATATCTGTCAGATCCCCACAAAGCAAAGTCTCAAAATGGATATGTATTCACATATGGAGACACTGCGATATCTTGGAAATCAACAAAGCAAACGCTTACGGCCACATCGTCAAATCATGCAGAATTGATTGCACTCTATGAAGCAGGAAGGGAATGTGTATGGTTAAGGTCGATGATTGGATATATACAAAAGGAATGCAAAATGAAGGCAATTACTGACTATCCAACTAAGGTGTATGAAGACAATTTTGCATGCATCACACAAGTGAAAGAAGGCTACATCAAAGGCGATCAAACGAAGCACATCTCGCCGAAATTGTTCTCAACCCATGATCTAGAGAAGGAAGGCAAGATTGATATCCAACAAATTCGATCATGTGACAACCCTGCAGACTTATTCACCAAATCATTGCCACCCAAGAAGTTTGAAGAGCTTGTGTACATGATTGGAATGCGCAGATTCAAAGAAATACGTTAAACTCAGGGGGAGAATTATACGCTCTGTACTCTTTTTCCCTTCGACCAGGTTTTTATCCCACTGGGTTTTTCCTGGCAAAGTTTTTAATGAGACAAAATTATGAAGCGTATTATACAAGCTGTACTCTTTTTTCCTAGGCTGCGGTTTTGTCCCATCGGGTTTTCCGAGCCAGGTTTTTAATGAGACACCATATACCCATACTGTGAAAAAGGATGAACATTCAAGGGGGAGTGTTGTGGATAAAAATAGAGGTGAATAGTTCACCTTTTTACTGTAACTTGGCCTATACGGCCCTTTCTTTTACGGCCCTTACGGCCTTCAAGAGACAGATGATAATGGTTGGTAATTTTTGGTCTTATAAGGCTGAAATCTTGCTATAAATTGCATGCATCAGATTGTACAAAATTATCCAAGCAATCAAGAACAAATTTTCTTCAGTTTGTTTAAATCTCATAACACCACTTTTATTTTTGCAGTATTCTATTTGGTCTTCTCGGAACACCTAGATTTTTCCAACTCAAAATTATGCTATTACAACTGATCCAACAAGCTCCACCTTCTCCCGATTTCTAAATATGATGGCTTTATACATATCTCACTAATGAAAAAGTCAACCCAAAAGTGTAATAAACAACACCGCCTTAGTTTTACTTGGAAAAGGTCTCGTTATGGGTGGATTAAACTTTATTGTGATGCTCAAGTAAAATGAATAACGTACATTATATTGTTTTTGTTACCGAGACATTTTGATGGCTATATCCTATTTGCAGACCGTAAACAAGTTTTGTGTAAGTTTCGTAAACAAGTTTTCTCTAAATCGATTATCCATTTGAAGCTCTTGCTCCCTAGCATAACATTCATCAAGTACGTTGGTTTAATGCACTAGGTTCATTATTGAGGGTACGCGAACATGATATAAATATATATATATATTAAAACAGAATGAAACAGAGCTCTCTCCTTCACTCTGGTCCACCGATCCGTACTTCTCGAAACTCCTTGAGGGATCTACTTTTCACATATTTTCTTTAATTTAAATTAAAATAATAATGAATTTTATTAAATAATAATAATATAATAATATTTTATTATAAAAATATTGTTTAATTTTTTTTTTCTTTATTACAATAAAAATATCGAACATTTGAAACCCACTGGGTTGACCCGACCCGAACTCGACCAATGGTCGACCCGCTTAACCCAAACTCGTTTTCCGTCCGAACCCAAACCCGACCCGTTTGACCCGTTTGCCAGATCTAAATTCCCTATATCAAATACGATGTGAAAAAATGTGACCGAAAAATGAAGAGGTTAAGATTTAAAAAGTGTTTGCTAAATATATTTTCTTCTTTTTTATTTATTCAGAAAACATGTTACTTATACCTTTTATAAATCATTTTTCTATCTTAACCCGTAATTTTAATAAGTTGATATGATTAATGTTGGATTATTTTTTTTATAATACATTTTATCTAAAGAAAATTTTATTTATGCATATATTTGATATTATTTCCAATTATATGACCCTTAAAAAATTAAAATTCTTTTATTTAGTAAAATAATTTGTGAAAAAATGTTTATTTTAATTAAAAATTTATTTCTATTAAAATATGATTTATCATGTTCACAAAATATCATTTTTCTTAATTTGATTTATCGTTATTGTTTTTATTATATCCTTTAGTTTAAATATTTTCCACTATAAAAGGCAATATTTTATTTTTAATTGAACCTTTTTATGTATGGGTCAAGCAAAATTCCAATTCAAGATGAATATATTCAAGATGAACCTTTTTTTGATTGAACCTTATTTTTGATTGAACGTTTTTTTCAGATTCATGTCTTTCACAGTTTTCAGAAAACAAGTCGTGTAGCAGTCCTTCTAAACCCTAAAATGTCAAGCACATTATTTTAAATGATTGATTCAATTTCTACATTATTAGTCTATGTTTGATATTTTTTTTTTAACAAGCTAGGAACGGGACCCCTTCATCGGGACTGGCTCCACACCCCTATATAAGGGGAGCATGTCATTGAGAGTCGAACTTCCGATGTGTGGACAAAGGAATAAGCTCCTTACCACTTAGGTTCAGATATTATAATTTGCATAAATCTTTTTTAGATGTGATTGAGTTTGAGACTACCTTTACCCTAGAAAAAGAATCGTGGCGTGGTATAATTTGTTGTTGAAAAATCAACTAAACAAGCTTAAAGAGGCGACTTTGATGGTGGTAGGAAGAATAAAAAAAAGCTGCGGCTTAATTATAGATTTTTACTGTAGTTTGCAACATTCCCGTTCCAAGTCAAAACCTTTTACCTTAGCTATCGGTCTCTCAAATTCTCTCTCTCATGGCCGCCATATCTCCTCTCCTCTTCTATCCCCAACTCTAACCTAACTTCATACTCTTCTCATCTTCCTCCTCCGACTTCTGCTGCAAATGGGAAGCAGATGGAGAAAAGCGAAACTTGCCCTGGGCTGCCTCAGCATACCCAGGACCCTCGATGATTCGCCCCCCGTCGCCGCCATTTCTCCCTCCTCCGACGCGATCCGCCCTTCCTTGCCCTTGACACCCACGCCTTCATCTTCTGGCCTCCGTTTGTCTAAATCTTCTAGGGTTTGTTTCCCTATCATTCTCTCTTCTCCTCCTATTCTTTGATTCTGTCAATTTCGGTTCTTAAATCACGATTCCTCTAAATTGGATTTTAAAAATAAAATTGTAGTTTCTAGAACCCTAACTTGATGTTTATTCAGATCCAAAATTCTGCTACAATTCTTGTTAGGAAAAGAGAGAGCATCAAATAGGATATTTCCTTCGTAAATGTCGACAAATGAAATGATAGAGACTAGATTCGACCTCTCCCTTCACAATTTTTAGATATACATGAACACAGTATATACGCTTTGTAATAGAGCCGCATATGTTAATTTTTAGATTGCAATCTGGTGACGAAGTGGTTGAAATTGTGATTTGAAGCATGAACCCAGTCTCACTTTTTTGTTTATGAAGCCTTTTTATTTTCTGTATAGAGAAATTTTGAATAATAATCATGAGGTTAGATGTTTCTGTGAAACTCAGAAAATGGGATCATGGATGGTGGGGGATGGGGAGGGAGAAGGAATGCAGCGTACCATCTTTAATTGTCTAATTGTTTGTCCCTTAGGCTTATGTTAGGGTAAGACAGAAGATAAACTAAAGTCATACTTTGAATTACTCCAGTTTTTACTTTTCTTACTCCCCCCTTTCAAGAAATATAAAAGTGCTTTTCTTGGTCAGCAGCCATTTCTATTTAGCATCCCCATCTCTCCCCTTTTGATGTGAGGCTATGAAGACAACTCTTTAATTTTTTTAAGGCTCTGTTGACCGTTAATTTGTGAGGCTTCTTGCAATTGGCTGTAAAGAAATGCAAAGCACAAAATGGAAACAGTTTCCTGCATAAACTCTCACAACTTCTCTTATTCTTTTGATGTGAGATGGGTGGTGGGGAAGACTCTTCTGTTTTCACCTTGAAAGTTTCGTCATTGATATAAATGGTGGCTTGCTGCCTTTTGCTTTATTATATAAAAGAAAAGCATACCATTCCACTTGGATTTTGATGATTTTGACAGCCTTCCAATGGTTTTTTATATTTGCTGGATAAACTCATTTGGATTCCAGATTTTGGACTTTCTGCTCCGTGTAACCCATTTTGAAGCTTCTTGTTTATCACATTTTCTGGATCTAGTTTTTAATATTTGGTGTTTGCTATCTGGTTATATTGTTGGCGCCATTTTTGTAGTTCATTATTGTTTTTTTTCCTTCGTTAACTCATCTGATGATTTTGTGAGAAAATGTATGTGGTTTCTAATGTAATTTCGTAAGACAACTGAGCACTGAACAGACAGCATCTTGAATTTATAAATTGGCTGGAAAAAGCAGTACAGTTGATAAATGATTGAATGTCCTCTAGTCATGATGTTGGCATTGCATACATTAGTGGCCAGTGATATTTGAAGGCTTTTGCTAAAGCTTAAAATTTATCTGTAGTAGTTGAATAGACTTATGTGAATAATAGAGATTTAAAGCTGATGATGAAATTTATCAAAATGAGAATCATTTTACGACATTTATATTAAAAAAGTAAAAAGTAATTGATAAATTCAAACTCAATTTTTCCGTATGATACTGTAATCTGCAACACAGTTTTATTGTGTGCTTTGCTTACAGCTGTTTGTTTTTTGTCTTCAGAAAACATGTGCAATATGTTTGAATTCTATGACCCCTGGCAATGGACATGCCATCTTCACTGCGGAATGCTCACATTCTTTTCACTTTAATTGCATCGCATCTAATGTAAGACATGGCAATCGACTCTGCCCTGTCTGTCGAGGGAAGTGGAAAGAAGTTCCTTTGCAGAGAAACAATTCTGATGTGCTCCCAAGAAAGCCCAGAGTTGACCCCCAATTGGGTGGTTGGTCCAGAGATGATGCCTTGATGGCTGCACTGAGACAACTTCCTCAACGTCGTTCAGATTCTACTCCGAGCATGTCATCCGTCTTGTATGGATCTGAGCTTGCAAAGTTTGACGATGATGAGCAGATTGACGAGATAGATGAGAGCCCACAACCAGGTGAAGAAGACCCTTGTACCAGAAACTCAGTTGGGACTTTGGATATCAAAGCATACCCTGAGGTATCAGCCATTTCAAAAGCATCTTCTAATGGGGAATTCACTATTCTAATCCATCTGAAAGCTCCTCTAAAACCAAGTAATAGTATGTCAAAGTCACGTGCACCTGTTGATCTTGTAACTGTACTTGATGTCAGTGGCAGCATGGCAGGCACAAAGCTTGCTTTACTTAAACGAGCCATGGGGTTCGTCATACAGCATCTTGGACCACTGGATCGGCTCTCTGTCATTGTTTTCTCGTCCACAACTCGTCGCCTTTTCCCTCTCCGTAGGATGACTGATACAGGACGAACCGAGGCCCTAGAGGCAATCAACTCTCTCAAATCCAATGGTGGAACCAACATCGCCGAGGGCCTTAAGAAGGGTGCCAAAGTAATGACTGACCGCAAGTTCAAGAATCCTGTTAGTAGTATCATCTTATTATCAGATGGACAGGACACGTATAACGTCTCTTCCGGGTCCCATCTAAACAGCAGGTCACTTGTTCCTGCGTGCCTTCATACCCCTGTACATACTTTTGGTTTTGGTACAGACCATGATGCAGCTACAATGCATTCGATTTCTGAAATATCTGGTGGAACATTCTCGTTCATAGAAGCTGAGGAAACAGTTCAAGATGCTTTTGCTCAATGCATGGGAGGCTTACTCAGTGTTGTGGTTCAACAACTTGAGGTGAGTGTTGAGTGCGTGCATCCAAGCTTGCAACTTGTTGGGATAAAAGCTGGGAGCTACCAGGCTCGTATAGTGCCAGATTCCAGGTCAGCGTCAGTTGATATGGGAGATTTATATGCAGAAGAAGAGAGGGATTTCCTAGCAACAGTTAATGTTCCAGAGGGTGATGATAGTTGTATGCCATTGCTGAAGGTCAAATATTGTTACAAAGACCCCATTACAAAAGCGGTGGTAAGTACAGAGGATGCTGCTAAAGTCAACATTGACAGGCCTCTGGAAATAGTGGGTCAAATGGAGGTTTCAATGGAGGTTGACAGGCAGCGAAACAGGCTAAGAGCAGCAGAAGCTATGTCAGAGGCACGGGCTGCTGCAGAGAGAGGGGACTTAGCTGGAGCAGCAAATATTCTAGAAAAGTGCCATGTGGCGGTGTCAGAAAGTATTTCATCACAGGTGCGTGATCGACTCTGTGTTTCTCTAGAGGCTGAGCTCAAGGAAATGCAAGAGAGGATGCGAAATAGGCAGGTGTATGAGGCTTCAGGGAGAGCATACGTTTTGTCTGGACTCAGCTCCCATTCATGGCAACGAGCAACAGCAAGAGGTGACTCTACTGACAGCACAAGCGTAATACAAGCCTACCAAACTAGTTCAATGACGGACATGGTCACCCGTTCACAGACTATGATCTTCGGAAGTCCACCATCTCAAACTCATCCCAGGCCTCCCCGTTCATTAAGTGCTCGCCTCAGACCTCGCTGATTATATAATTCAACCGCGTTTCTTATATTCTCGTTCTTCCTTTTCTTGTGGCGTTTTAGCCTTGGCGGAAGACACAAGTTTTCTGTTGCAGGTGAGGCGGATTGGTATACTTTTGGGGGCGTTATAAGTGGCGTAAATAACATGGTAAGTTGGAGGTTATGATTGGTTCTGTTGAGGGGTTTTTGGTGTGGATTGATTGGTATTCCTAGTTTGTTACTATTATGATTATTATTGTTCGTATTATTTTGTATAGCGTTAGCAACAAATGTGAATTCGGAGAAGTGGAATTCTACGAAATGAATGATTCATCTGTTTATTGCCTTCTTTAGACATTGGTATGTTTACATTCGGCATCTTACTTTTTTAACCTCGTCAGTCGTCACTAACGGATGAAGAGAAATTTGAAAAATAAGGGCGGATCTTTTTTGCTCGAAAACATTGGTTAGAACTCGGACTGTATGCGTCAAGGTTTTGCATAAAAATAGGGGATCTTTACTTGACATACCCTAAAGTTGTTATTTTGCATAAAAATAGGAGATCCTTATTTGACATACCCTAAAATTGTTATTTAGCACCGACAGATTCGTCACGGATCAAATAAAGCTTAGGTTCTTCACGAAGCAAAACACAGGTCCGTCACCGACCAAAAGACACGGTTCGTCACGGAGCAATTTTTTTAAAAATAAACTTGGTTCGTCACGAAGCAAATAAGATAGTTCAGACCAATCTTTTTTTTAAAAAAGTAATTCACAATCTTGATCCGTGACTAATTTAAGTTAGAATTTTAATTAAGTTAGAAATTTAATTGACTAATTTAATTAAGATCATTTCCTCTGTTTTCGATGTGTGTCCTTGGCGTTTTTGTTTTATCAGGTGCTTCCAGCACGTTTCTGAAAGTTTCCACGAGTCTAAAAACATTTGAGAGACGGAAAAACTCTCTTGATCGAGATTTCTGTTCTACGCTGAAAACACATCCAAACACTGAGCACGGAGAACTATTAGAGCATCCTCAATGAAAGCTTTAAAACCGGGGCTATAAACTAAAGCCCTTCTCATAGCTTTACTGTTGTTTTGTGCTGTAAGGAAAAGGCTGTAAGGTTTATAAATTTACATTTATATCCCTGACTTTGTATTAAATTACTGATATACTTTTATTTTAAATAAATGCATAATTACTTATTGTATTCAAAATATATCCAAAATTGGTGTCTATGGATAGAGAAAAATATAATTAGAATTTTTTTAATTTTTTTATTAAATATAGGCTGCGTCTAAATGCACACGTTTTTTTCTTCTAAATGCACACTTTTCTGTGCGATAAGAGTTACAGTACAGAACGGTGCGGTAACTGTTAACGCACCCGTTGTTCCAGGGGCAATTTTGGAATTTTTTTGAAAACGTATATTAATCTTGTGCGTTAACTCTTACCGCACCGTTCTGTACTGTAACTCTTACCGCACAGAAAAGTGTGCATTTAGCAAAAAAAACGTGTGCATTTAGACGCAACCTAAATATATTTGTAAATCTATCATTGGTGTTACTTAGAGTAACAAACTCCATTTAAAAATTGAAAATAAAAATGACATGACAACTTTTGTGATAGAACCAATGTAATGAGTGGAGAGAAGTAACAAAAAAGTGTTACTCATTCTTACACAAATCACTTCATGTGCCCAATCATTTATCAATATGTGGACCAATAATAAAATTATATTACTTAGTTATTGGTAAATATCTTATAACACTCACAATACATAAAATTTTATTGTAATTCTTTTTCAAATATTTTTGATTTATTTTTATCTACATATTGATATCCATATTGACTATGTAATATATTATTTAAAGTTATAATAAAAATAGACATGAGTAACATGAATGTGGATGAAAACTCATTTAATATTTAAAAAATAGACTATATTACTCCGCATGAGTAACATGGATAAAGATGCTCTAAATGATTAAGCACTCTTTTGGCTCATAAATGCTGAAAAGACATTGTTGTTTTGGAATTACTTGAAACAAAAAAGTAACAACCAAACAAACCCTTAAGTATTACTACAAGGGTAGGTTTTTGATCTGGTCCAATTCAAGGGCTTTAATAAAATTACTACGATAGTCGTGTTCGTGTAGACGGTTTAGCATGGGTAATTTGTAGGGTTGGATTTATTGTTATTGTGTTGCGGTTGAAGACTTAGGCGATGGGGGCGCAACACAAGTAGGACTGGAAAGGGCGAAATCAGTGGATGCAATGGAAGGTGGGATGGTGGCGGTGGATCGATGGTCGGAGGGAAGCCAAGCATACTTCCTCACTCACCTCCATGCCGATCATCTCATCGGCTTTTCTTCTTCCTGGACTAAAGGCCCTCTCTACTGCTCTCGCACCACTGCTAAGCTTCTTCCCTTCATGTTTCCCCTTTTTCGCGTCTCTCTGCTTCGCGTTGTTGACGTCGGCTCCTGGTACACTCTCTCCCTCATCTCCCCTTCCACTGGATCTCCTTCGCTGCTCCACTTCATGCCAATCCCCGCTCTTCACTGTCCAGGTTCCCTGCTTGCCTATTTCCTGCTTAATTTCTGCTTTTATGTCGTCTGATTGCATTTGCTTTTTTCTCTCTACCTTGCTCTAAATCGTGTTTTACTCTTGCTCTTGGATTACATTCATATCTGCCAAATCTGTTAATTCACAGGTTCCGTTATGTTCTTATTTCGGGGTGAGTTTGGACATGTTCTTTATACTGGTGATTTTCGATGGGAAGCAGCTGATGAGAAGACACACAAGGTTAGAACAATGCTGTTGAATGCTCTTAATGGTGCCAAAGTTGATGTCCTCTACCTGGATAATACCTACTGTAACCCTTCCTATTCTTTCCCTTCTCGAGAAGTTGCTGCTCAGCAGGTTCCTACTGTGTTTCGGATCTCTGTTATTGCATTCTTGTTTGTTATTATGGCTGAGGGAATGATGTTAATGATGATTGCAGGTTATGGATATTATTCGCTTACATCCGAACTGTGATATTATCATTGGAATTAACTCTCTTGGAAAAGAACAACTTCTGGTTGATATTTCACGCATGCTAAAAGTCAAGGTAGGAAACAGTTCTTCAGTTTGACATATGGAGTTTGCCTTTCCTTCCAATAACCTTGTGTACAAATTAAATCATAGCTTACTGCACACATTTTCTCTCAGAATATTTTATCTTCAGTATTTTGAATATGCAAATCCTGTTAATATTAGCTTCATTATTTGTGCAAGTCAAATTTCAGTTTTCCGTTCATGATTCTCATTTAAGGGAATAAGGAAATGTAAAGGAAAGCAAATATGTAGAGCTAGGAATTAGAACACGGTAAAGCTGTGATTTGTAGAGTAGATGTAGGATTTAATGTGAGTAACGGTTATATTCTAGTCCACTATTTAACAGTAGTTGCAATGTTTTTGTTTGTGTAAAAGATATGGGTGTGGCCAGAACGCTTGCAGACGATGCATCTTCTTGGTTTGCCTGACATCTTTACCACCAACAGTTCAGTGACAAGGGTACGAGCTGTTCCACGCTACAGTTATACAGTTGACACTTTGGAGGGATTAAATAGTACTTTGCGGCCAACTATAGGAATTATGCCTTCTGGTCTTCCATGGATGGTGAAACCCAATGAAGGGAAGCAATCCAAGTTGTGCAGATCAGTGGAAAAGGTTAATGAGCATATGTATACAGTACCATACTCAGACCACTCAAGCTATTCTGAGATAGAAGAGTTTGTTCGACTTGTACAGCCATCACATATCAGAGGAATTGTTTCTACATCATCATCATCATCCTGTGACGTTGATCCAATGTACCACCTGAGGCACGTTCTTTTTAAATCAAGCAATCCATCTCAGAGTTGTGATCATCTGCAGTTGAAAAACAAAGTGGAGGATGAAAAGAGTGGGTCAAAGGGTGTAGCCAGTCAGAGTCCCATGGGGGGTTTAAACAGAAAGAAGAGGAGTCCTGGTGATTATGGCCGAATTCTAATGAGCAGAATGAGTAAACTGAGGAAAGCTAGGAGACAGGGGATGAGGGGCTCCAAAATTGATGACAAAGATTGACCTTTTGCTCGTTATAAAACTTGGTTTTATATGTGTTAAATGGATGTAATAATTTTAGAGGTGGCTAGCCATCCTCAAAGAGCAACATTTCCATAGTAGTAGTATATAGTATATAGAGCTAAACCTTGAGTGGTCACTGGCACTGGTGACGCGCGCTTGTGAGTTGTGAACTGAGTGCTCCAGCCATTTAAGTGGTCCGCTTGCCATTTCAATTAAATTTAACAACTTTTCAAACCGCTTAGAGGACGACGGGTAAGATTTTTGTGTGAACGAATAAAAGCATTTTCTTCACACCAAATTCTGAAATTCCATTATTATTTTTAGAAAATCTGGTTGTGTTATTCAAAATCACACTATTAAGGATGCTCTTGACATATATCCTTAGATAGTAGATCAGAAATATCATTAAAAAAAATAAAACTATGTAACTCAAACCATCCCATACTAGAAATCCAAATTATAACCTAATTTATATACTGAGAAGGGATCAAATGAGAACCATGTTTAAGATAAAAACTAAAAACTTATGTGAACCGTTCATCTATATTGATCAATGACTTAGATTAGTCTAGAGATTAAAGCAAAAAAAATAAAGAAACGATGGCAAAATAGTAAAATGATAGATTTTCTTGAAAAAGACATATATACCCTCGTCACATTCTCCCGATTCTCATGCTTCTTTCTCCCGATTCTCAAATCCATCATCCATGGCGAACCTCGGACCTCCGGAGTGTCGACTCTCATGCGACTCTCCGTCGACTTTGTACTCCACAACCTCGTATCGCCGTTGGCGCCAAATCATGGATCCTAGATCTTCCACTCTCATCTTTCTTCCATAATGATAGTTTTGGTCAAAAAGTTTCATTACCCTTAATAAGAAATGAAATTTATTTCTACCTGAGCAAGTGTGCTCCTTAGAAATAGAGTGGATATTATTCTCAAAATTCTTATCCCAAATCTGACATCAAAGATAAAATCATTTGGGATGCTGAATTCGATGGTCCTTCGTAGTAACATCTACGTTTAGAGTCAGGAAATTAATTATAATAATAGTATTGACAATTCTATTATTTGGAAGTTAAAGATTCCTACAAAATGTTTTTTGTGAAAAGCAACCTCTGATTGCCTCACAACTACTAGAAGATTACATGGATATTTTCACTTGGTCTCTGACATGTGCTCACTATGTAATGAGGAAAACGAAGATGATAGTGCTCCATGCAGTTCATCCTTTTTAGGTACCAAAATCATTGGCAATGCACAAGGGATGAGGAGGAGCTACAATGTAAATGTAAATGGTGAGGTTTGATTTGATGAAGGAGAATTGAGAATGTCAACGTGCAGAATAAGAGAATGTAAGATTTGAAGGATGGTGAAAGTTGTCGGCCCAACCCTGTGACTGCAAATAGAGCTTAGAAATCTTAGCTGCCACGCGTCTCATATTAGGCCGTTGATCTGCATCGTCGTGTACACAGTGGAGCGCGAGTCTGGTTAGCCTCTCCACAACTCCCACCGGAAACGAATCCCTTAGCCGACTGTCCACCCATCGCCTGAGCTTCCCTTCCTCCTCGACCGCCTCTCTGGCTCCCTCCACCACCGACCTCCTCAAATACTCCTTCCTCTTCTTGTCATACGTGTACTTGAATGGCTCCTCCCCTGAAATCAGCTCAAGCAAGACCACCCCTAAGGCGTACACATCTGACCTCTGCGTCCCTAACCCGGTCAATTGAAACTCAGGCGACATGTACCCCCTACTCCCCTCGAACTTTGATGCTTTGATGCTTTGGGTTGTTGTTGTTTCTTCCAATGCCTCCCCGCAGAGAATCGCGGTTCCCAAGTGACAGATCCGGGCGTTGAGACCCGGATCCGCGGCGATTACGGAGCCGGACTTGATGTGGTTGTGGACGAGCCTCAAGCCCGTGCTGTTGTGGATGTAATCGAGGCCGCTGGCGAGATCCGTGGCGATCTGGATCCGTGACATCCAGGTGGAGAGAATCGTGAAGCTAGGGTTGTTAGGGTTTCGGAGGCAGGTGGATAGGTCGAGTCCAGGGACGAAGTCGTAGACCAGGAAGATGTATCCTCCTGAGAGAGACGCGCCGAGGAGTTTGATGATGGTGACGTGGTGGGACTTGCAGATGGTGGAGAGCTTGTGACGGAGGGTTTCGATGGAGGTTGGGAGGTGGAGCTTACGCTGGAACACGATTGCGTCTTTGCCGCGGAGGGTGCAGCGCCAGCAGGGGGCGGAGGAGGAGGAGGAGTGACGACGGGAGAGGAAGTTGTTTGTTGCAGATCGGATCTCTGAGATGTCGTACACGGTTGGGGATTCGGGAAGAGAGTCGCGGATGCTAGCTAGAGATGCGGGTGCGCTTCCTTTGGAGTCGAAGGTGTTGTTGGAGTTGTACCAGTGGTCCTTCGAGGAGCTCGAGGTTGAATCTCCGATTGATGCTTCCGAGCTGTACACCATTCGATGAGACGGCGGTAATCGGAGCCTCGCCGACGCCGGAGATGGCTGTGATGTAGTAGTAATTGGTTCGGGTTTGCCGATGCTCGTTGACTTTTTTGATCTGCACATAGATTAGATTAGATTATGAATATGTTGACTGCCAAAATGCGGAGAGTTTTAGTACTAGTACAAAATTCAGCAGAGAAGATAAGGCGGCTCGGCTACAAACGTCGCTCTATTCCACCTAACTCAACAACCTTTGTTTGACTCTTACACTTGACGCTCCCTTTTATGTAATGATTCAACCTTCCTTTCCTTTTGAGCCCAACTTCGGCGTTGTCCGGTTTGTCCTCTTTTCTTTTCTTTTTCTCTTCCTGGTCTATTCTCATTCGCTTCGCTGATGACGATGGAAGCTTTAGAAGATGCATGGAAAAACATTTCTCTTGCTATATTCTTGACCAGGATTTGGTGGTGGAAGAAATTAAAACGATGTGCCAAGTGTGGAAGCCCCGATCTGAATCATGGAAATCTTTTGATCAATAATGAAAATCTCCGTCAAATTGATGGCTCCGACCGGGTTAAGGACCTTGAATTTTCATATGCACCTAGGGGTGGCTCCCGGTCCGGTCCGGTCCGGTCCGGTTTCGGTTCCGGAACCGGGAAAAACCGGTTAAGGCCGGTTACGGTCCCGGTTCGGGCTGAACCGGACCGGTTTTTTATTTAAAATAAAAAAATAAAACCGGCGGTTTTGTTTTTTAAAAAAAAATTTATAAATTTATAAAACTGAAAAAAAACCTAAAAAAATATAAACATAATTTTTAAACTTAAAAAAAATGATTATAAAAAAACCCTATTAAAAAAGAATGTTTTGTCATTTTTTTTAAGTTTAAAAATTATGTTTAAACTTAAAAAAAATGACACATTTCTTGTAAATCTCTAATAGATGCGGTGTTAGCAGATGCATTGTCGAATTCAATTGAAAAAACTCTATTAAGTAGTCTATATTCTTCTAAAATTGCACGAATCATCATAGCAATATTTTGTGCGGTATGTGAATCATCAAAGACTCTAAATGCCAATAAACGTTTTTGCATTGTAAAATGATGATCTACAAAATAACATGTAACACCCATGTAAGAATGGGTTTGAGTATTATCACTCCATATATCACTACAAATAGAAACATGCATATCATTTTGCGAAAAATAAGAAACTAATTCGGCCTTGCGTCTTTTATAAGCCTTAATTACGTTTTTCTTAATCACTTTCCTAGATACGGATTTAAAAGCGGGTTGTGTATGATCTTTAATATACTCATTAAATCCTACATTTTCACTAAATCGAAATGCTAAATGATCAACACAAATAGCTTCGGCTAATGCTACACTATTAGCTTCATGATCAAAACGAAATAAAGGGTTACCGCTAGTAGAAGATGCAAATCCGCCGGAAATTTGTGTTTGTCCCCCTAGCATTCCCATCTCGGCGACGTGTTTGTGCTCCATGTGTCGTTGAAGGGTTCCATATCCTCCACTTTTCTTCCATTGGAATGTCGCCTCGCAAAAGTTACAAGAAACAATAATTAGATCGGGATCATAATCCTCGGCCTCGAGTTCCTCGAGACCGGGTTCTAATTTAGTAAACCACTTTACAAAAATATGAGATGTTAGTTTCCGGGATTGGTTCCCGGAGGACCCGGACCTCCCCCCCGGGCCCCCCCTACCCCTAGCCGGCCTCGAACCGCTAGCTTGCCCTTGAGGCCTAGCGGTCCTACCCCTACTGGACCTAACTTGGGAGGTGGGAGTGGGAACCGAGGGATAAGAAGTGACATTATCACTCTCTTCTTGGGTGTCAAAATGTTCCGCCATAATATGATTAAGAACAATTAAATAATATGATTAAAAGCAATTAAAACAATTAAAACAATAAAACAATAAAACAATAAAACAATAAAACAATAAAACAATAAAACTTAGAACAATATAATAATGTGATTAAAAATGTAAAAGCAATAAAATATTGAAAGACAAAAGCTAATTAAAAGGAAGAGATTAAGAGAGATTGTTGATGCAATTTGAGAGATTATAAGATTGAGATTTGAGAAAGAGAAGAGAGATTGTTGTTGTTGGATGTGTGATTTGAAGATTGTATGGTATGGTATTTATAGGGGTTTGATATGGGTTATTTTAATATTAAAAAATTAATTTTTTTTTTTAATTTCCTAACGGCTAATTGTATAAAAAGCCGTTAGGACCGCCGGTTTAGGTTTTTTTTTTTTTTTTTTAAAAAACCGGCGGTTTAGTTTTTTTATTTTTTTTTAAAAAACCGGCGGTTTAGTTTTTTTATTTTTTTTTAAAAAACCGACGGTTTCGGTTAACCGCCGGTTAAAATTTTTTGGTTTTGAAATATGTTTTTCGTGAACCTGAACCGGACCGTGACCAAACCGGTTCCTACCGGTCCGGTTCCGGTTTTGACCCGGTTTCGGTTCGAACCGGCGGTCCCGGTCCGGTCCGGCCATCTCTATATGCACCTTTCTGTTTACGAAATTCATCAATTGTTTTTTGCAAAAACCAGTCTTTTTTTTCCTTGTAAGTTGTAATGTCCAAACAGAAAGTGTCTTTTTATTCTAGTAGTAGGTCAAGACCCAACAATGGGGTTGCATGGAAAATTTTAATACTCCCTTCTTCTAAATTTACAAGTTTTTAAAGCATTTTTAATGAAAACTTTATGTCAAAATTACCCTAAGTTTTCTTTATTAATTTTTTTTTTGATAAAAGTAAAAACGGGAGCTTCATTTGTCACCTAATGACAACTCCTGACCATTCGAATGGACAGTCCTGAAAATGTCCAAGTAAGTGTAAAATATACTCGACTTTAAAAAGACAGGTCTCATGACTCTAGAGTATTCAAGTATTCATCAGATGTTGTAGAATCCTGATTACACTCAAGTAAAGTTTTAATAACATAGGTGCTAATATTTGGATTAGCAACCAAATCAGCAACTTTATTGGCCTCCCTGTTGACACGATGTTATGGATGTCGTCAATAATATTCCTGATTTTCCAAGGTAGTTTTCAAGTGTTTATGATAGAGTTCATAACTGTAAGATTATTACCTTCCAATATAATATGTTTATATTTTAGCTTCATAGTAAGTTTTGTCGCATACAACGCATCTATTGCCTCTGTTACAAGAGCAGATTTAGCGAAAATTTGCTTATTCAAAATATGTAGAAATTTAGCATTACTCTCTAGCTATGCACGTGATACAAGTGTTATCTATTGAATCATTAAAATTTATTTTAATCCAACTTTGTAGTACACAAATGTTATACCTCATGTTCACAGTGTGATGTACATCACTGTGAAACATGCAAAGAGAGAATACAAGACTTTCATCCGGCGAACTTGAACAACGCAAGATGAGCTTTCGCTCCTTTTTTGAGTGAACCATTAGTTCAAGCTAGGTCACTCACTCACTCGTGAGTCGTGGTTGACAAGAATCGAGCTAGATTTCCTTGGATTCACCACAAAATCGGCTTGCAGTCTCTCCAAACTGCTCGGAACCGCTCGAATCGACTTGAATTGCGCTTGAAATCGAACAAAAAGTTGGATATGGGCCTCACTGTGAATAGCTTGAGGAAGAAGATATGAATAATTTACCTTTTCAACATGTAATCCTATACAGAATACATAACCTATATATCCACATCTATTATACAAATTAAGAACGTAAGAGATATGAATGCACCTATAATGTTGTCCTCCGTGTACATAGAAAGAAAGTATAGGCAGGCGAGCAGTTTGTGAGCCAATAAGTTTATTCTGGGCCATCAAGATCTGAGGAGCTTCGGACCGGTGTTAGAAACCATCCAACTTGTAATCACATCAACAAGCTGATTTAAATCCGTAGAGACTTCGGTGCGAAGAATCTTGGAATCAACACCTAATACCGCACCTACATCTCTAGCAACAGTCTCCCAAGGTGTTCCTACCGTCACGTTTGCCAGAAACTCGCTTCCAAGGTTTACTGCATCTGCCATTGCAGGCGGAACATCTGGGAGAGCCTGTAAACCATGTTTTGTCAGCTCAAGCTCAGCTCAGGAAAGTGGTGGGAAACATGGCCAAGAAAACATCCAACTCCCTCTCTTAGCTTGTTCTATGATTTCTCTATTTCTATATAAAACAAAAGGCAACGTCGAAAAATGAGATTACCTGTTGCAACGGTAATCCATGATCTCCAGGCAATGTCCTGATTGATATATCCAGCATTGAGGAAACTGCAGAATCTACAGTGAGAACTTGAGCAAGTGTTGAGGTCTCGTCTATTGTATCATCTTTGAACTTTATTAGAAGATTTCTTGTCAGTCCGTAGTATGCTTTTACCTGGAAGGTTTCAATAATTTATGAAACGTACTCTCTTCAGGAATCAGGATTTATAGATATATGCTTCTTTTGTGAAGTTAACTAGGAGGAACATCTATGAGACCATACGCACAGTCATACTAACTTTGGATATGACAAAGGCCTCTCACACAGAAGTTTAGTTCGGCGCAATTAAACTGCCAGCCCTTAACAGACTAATTCCAAAAAGTTGAAAAACATGGTTCTACAGTAGTGTTAACCTATGGACAATTATACAATGTGAAAGCAGCTATGAAATCATATGAAGTTCGACCATTTGACATTAAACTCTACTATTAGTGCTAAGATATTCCTTCTTCCTAAACAAAAGGCAGACGATTCACATTATAATCATCGAAGAGGGACACACCTTCACTGAAATTAATCAAATAAAAATAACAGTCTTCATTTGATATGTAATAATAAGTTATGAAAATTGAGAGGATGCAAATTAACATACAAGTTTTCGAGTTTCTTCAGGTTTTGGGATGAAGTCCTCTCTTCCCTCAACCAACTCCATATACAAGGGAGGAAGTTGCTGCAGTAAAGGAAGAACTTGCTTCATGACAGATGGGCTAAGATTCTCTAATTGCTTCAAAGTCATTTCTGCCTGAATGATTGATAAACATATCAAACCCAAGAGCTTCCAGTTATTTCATAGGAATAGAAAAAGGAGAGTTTACAGCACAAGTCCTGGATCACAAAGATGTAAATTTGGTCACAAGATAATGCAAATGAAAGCATGAATGTCTTCAACCACGCAACAGGAAGAATATTAACATTTATCACGTAATTCCAGAAGACATACACAATCCTTCAATTCTTTTTAATACTTTTGTTCTACAAACCTACATTTTTTCCCAATGCAATATATTTTATAGACTAATAACATTAAAAAAATCGGACCAAACACTAGAAACGTCAGATATATAAATGCTCACCCCGAAACGGACTGTAGGTGATGAAGCTATCTGTGAAAGAAGTGGTCCAATGCTCTGAGCAACTGGTACAAATAAAGGTGAAAACAAAGGAACAGCTACACTAGCTTCCTGTCAGTTCAATTAACAACAGAATAGGCACTTTAAATGGGAATAACGTAATTATGCAGTTCACTTTGTCAGAATTTTAGATGTAACTGAAATTGTTTAGAAAACCGCCATAAAAATGTTCCTTGTTATGATTCTCCCCCCGACTCTGCTCATTTATATAAAATAAAAACCAAGGATTATTTTGTGTGATAACTGATAACTACACTCTCACTGATATATTTGTTTTCAGATATTACTTCAATGGTATTCTAATTTCACTAGATTTTACTTCAATTGAATAGCTCCATTAGACAGTTTTCAGACACTGAGCAGTACTGAGTACAGCAGTTTCCCTCTCGTTATCAACTTTCCCAAATTCTTTTATCCTTGTAGATCTTCCTAAGTCAATATCTCTCCTAATTGACCATCTGAAATTCTACATCTTTACCAAGCATACCTGAGGTGAAAAGTAGTACAGTAGATACTAGTTATCCCTAAATATAACTACCTTCAATATGAATATAATTATATAAGAAAAACATGCAAAAACTGATCACCTTATTGTTAAATGACATCAACACGTTTCCATTTCGCTGTACAGCGTATCGTGAACCTGAGCAGGAGAAGTATCCAATTAGGAGCTGTTATACGAGTCTCTAAGGTCATCAGAAGCAAATAATGAAGATCTTGATACCAATCAGAAGGTGGATAACTGAGCCTAGCGAATGTCCAATACCAAAAGTGGGAAGGTCAGTTGCCTGCAAGATAACCAATAATGCTAGATGACTTCGATCATCAGTCATACAGAACACAGCAGAGAAATTCAAAAAAGCAATAATTCAAGACTTACTACTTCTTGCATACACCGAATACACCTGTCAAACTTGAACTGCGCTTCATCAGCAATAAGGAAATGATCAAATCCACTAGCATATGGAGTTGCAATCACCAAAACACCTCTAAAAACCAAAAACTGTAGTCATGTCCTGAAATCTTGGTAAGGTTTTTATGCTACAGCCTAGATGTTTATAAGGCAAGAGTACTCTGGACTGAAACACCAATGGGTTATATATAAAGAAATATTTCTTTTCAATAATAATGAATTTTGAAAAGAAAAAGAAATTATTCAGCTCGGAAAACAACACTTATTGTTGTCGACTGCATCTAGTAGACCTGAATATCTAAGTCTACAAATAGAGTGGTTACTATCACATGAAGTCATAAATGCATAACAAATTTTACTGAATACAGGTGCACCCTGTCCTATGCAAGCAGAACTCTACCAAGTGGAAAAAAGGATCCTAGACAGTGGTGAATGGAGAGGTGCTATTGTGTACACTAGGGTGAGTCAAGGTGGATCCTAGATTACCCACGAATTGAAAAACAAGACTTATTATTCACCGAATATTTTATTAGCAAAACATAAGGTATCAAACCATCAAACTTATTGCATCACTATTCATAATATATAGCCACTAAACATAATCGCAGATGGGTCAGCTTCACTGACTTCGCAAGTGAAATCTGAAAACATTTCTCTGAAAAAGCTAGAAAATATGAATTGTTCTCTACCTTGAGCTTAATCCAACAAGGAACAAGTCTATATGTGGAATAGTATAAGTTACTTAAGTATCAATTAGATCCTTAGTCTGTATAGCAGGCTATACTAGGTTCATGACACTCAGTATCATGTCATCCAAAAACATTGAGAAACAGTGTTGACCAATGTAATTTCTTTATTTTCTTGATACATGGAACTTGAAAAGAAAAGCATCTCACTTTTCACAGAGGAGTTCAAGAAACAAACGGTAAGTCAGTTGTGGAGCAGCTCCCACAAATATGCCACCAATAAAATGCACAATTGAGATCGGTTTCATATGTTTTGGTTGCAATACCCAAGATCCCTGATATAATGGAAGAACAAAATATTCACCAAACCGATTTGGACATCATAAAAAGAACATAAAAACTATACATGACAACGAACAAGGATATTGACATATGCAGAAACATATACTCATTAATTCATTGACATGGTGATTTGAAGTCTATATATTGCCATATTAACACACTTTTAAATGAAAACACGACGTTACTAAAAATAAGATGTTCGTCTGTCACCCATAGGACAACAAGGTTGAGGAGCCTGCAGCACTGGAAAGTAAGCGATGCCTCAAAAAAGTGGAAAGAGGTATATTAACTAAGTGCAGGGTGATAGGCAAACATTTCACCAACATGAGGCACAAAGTTCTTTTAAAATAAAGCATACTCATTCATGAGATGATTTTTAAATTGATCAGGTTCAGTTTGCAGCATATCTTAACAAATATCAGAAAACAAATAGGCACGCGCCCAGTTTTTGTTAGGCATATATAGAATGTCCACATGACAATGCAAAAGCATTAGCTTAGCTATCATATATATAATTCTGATATAAACTCACAAAAGATAACAGACAAACCAAAACAAATTACCCCACCTTTCTTCTCCCTTCTCCTCTTTTCTCCCTGAGTATGATCACAGTTATTGTGTTGTCAATTTGTCATACATAGTGTACATGATTTGTCATACATACATATATTTATAAATCAAGTGATTTTGTATCACGGACAAAACACATCTCAAGGGGTCATAAGTTGCTTAAATCCACTAAACTGAAAAATTAAAAGAGAATAAAGAACCTCGATTTGCCTCCAATCGTTTGATCCAGACCAGTCACCTTGAGATTGCTTCGCAACATCAGTAAGTACTCTGCAATAAAACAAACTGATATAAAAGTAACCCTAAAAATGGAGGTGGCAGCATCAAAGTGAATTAGCTAGCAAACTGAACTGCAACGGGAATCAAAACGCGACAGAAACTGGTGATCATAACAAAAAGCTAAAAAGAAAACCTTTCAATCTCATTATAAAGTCGAATCCCAGTATCTTTTTGCGAAGATTGTTTATCAGAGGAGAAGTTGCAGAAAATAGAAAGACGGTGGTTGAGAAAAGGCCGGTGAGCGAGGCGTTTATTCTGACAGAGAGATGCAGGCGCTAGGTAACCTACACGGCGATTCTCAAACTTAATTCCAGAGAATGAAAGCTGCGGTATGCAGAGCCGGGCAGCCATTGTTTTGCGATAAATTTCTGCGGGCTGTTGGTAATGTGAGAGAGAAGTGATGGTAACTATTCCTGCAAGAGACAAGTCCTCGTCGTTGTTAAGTCCTACTTGCAACCAAAACACTCCAAATAATTTTCGTGTTTAATTGTTACACTCAATTTCACCAAAAATCAACCCTTCATTAGACGTGTCAAAAGCTGATCCAATTCGCTGAGTCGATCCGATCCGACACGAAAAATACTCGATTTAACCTGACTTGAAAAGTATGTCAATCCGTTTGGGTCAAATTCGTTTTCGACCCGAACCCATTGGGTCAAACTCGGACCGACTCGAACTTCTCGAAACTCCTGAATGGACCCACTTTTCACATATTTTATTTTATTTCAATTAAAAAATAACAATATATTTTATTCAATAACAATATAATATTATTATTTTATTATAAAAATATTTTTAAATTTTTTATTTTCTTTATTACAATTTTAAAATAGGAACATTTGAAACCCGCTGGGTCGACCCGACCCGACCCGAACCAGCTCAACCCGAAAAATTTATCAACCCGAATCCGGTTTCGACCCAAACCCGAATGACCCAAACCAAAACCCGACCCGTTCAACCCGTTTGTCAGGTCTAATTTTTGATAGATTTGAGGATAATAATGTTATTTGTACTAGGGGCATAAAAAACCGAGCTGAAAAATTGGAAAACCGACCGATTTATATGTTAACCATACCAAAATAAATAAATTTTCAATTACAATTAACCGAACGATACTCTTTGCGGTTAAACGGTTAGAAAACGGTTAATTAAATTGTATGTGTGGTTAACCAAATATACAATATATATTTTTGAATAGAGAATAATATGACTAGCTATGATAGTATAGTGGTACGACTATAATGTAATAACTCTCCTCAAGAGAGTTTATTGTGTTGGGTTCGAAACTATTATTTTTTTAATCGTTGTTAATCAGCCATTTTTAGACTATGGAGAACTTGCCTTGAGTTAGCCTTATTTAGGTTATAACATTATTGATAACTTCTAACAAAATTAGCATATGAGTCTTGTTCTAAAAAGAACCCCTAAATATAAAAAAACTAAGAAACAATATAAGCCCTAGGATCTACAACATCAACGGTCTAGATTAAATCTGGAAAATAAAAAGGAGAGAAGAGTTAAGTGATGTGGTAACATTTTTGTAAATGATGGAAAAAATAGAAAAATGACTACACTACCCTCGATAAAAAAAAAAAAAACCAAACTCGTTGAACACTCTCATGGCGATCGACAGTGGCTACACCTTCGACTAGCTGTCACTGCTAGCTATTCCGACGCATTATCTCGGTCTTCTTCTTCCTCCCAAGGTGGCTATTCGTCTCCAATGGCAATCGACAACCCTATGCTTCTCTCAATCTCAACTTTCTTCTCTTCTGAACCACATGAACCCTAGCCACGAACGAATCAGCGAGTTGCACTGGCGATGCTCTCATCCACCACACCGCTAGATTCGAGACAAGGCCTCGACATCAAGGAAAACGTAAGATCACTCAGTTGATCCATATTGATTTTGTGTTTCATCAGATTGTGCCACCCCCTACCTGCTTGTGGAAATGACATGTGAGCAAATGATTTTAGTTTCTTCTCTTGACCAATTCTATCTTTTTAGATGCTTGTTGGGCATGATACGCGAAAGTTGTTTCCGAAATAGGGGAGTTTGAGAAGACTATCAAGTTTGGAGTTAGTTGGCCGAAAACCTTAGGACCTGTTGTAGAATGGCAATGGATTAAAGAGCATCAGTAAGTAGTTTTAATAGGTTGTTGTTGATGAAACCAGATTTACTATTTTTAGAAAGTTTTGTCTTCATAGTTCCTTTACTTGTTCTTCCTTATGTTCAATACAATAACCAAGTTTGATCATAACCTTGCAAGTTCATGATCATAAACTTGCAAGTTCGTGATTTTTTTACCAGGTTTTCACGACAATAACCAAGTTCAAATGTTGATTTTTTTATACCAGATTTCTGAAATGAAATGAGACTCATATAATTTCCTCTTCTTGTAGGCGAAGCTTGCAATTGGTTTGAGCTATGCGAATATGTCACCAGGACAATCGAAGACGACAAATTGTTGCCTTAGAGTGTGTGACCTTTGCTTTCTCACCATGTCATTGGAGAAGATGAGTGGAGCAGCTTCAGCTCTCACCCTTCCACTCCACCTATGCCCTCTCTAGCAACGCCTAAGCTAATTGTCTCAATAAAATTACCGGAGTACCTTGTTGTTCACTTTTGTTATTAATGATGGCAGTTCACAGTGATTCATGGTTGGTAGCTGTTGCCTTTCATTTTGCTGGTCACTTTGAGAGTCAGGAAGAACTCAATGTTGTTCCTAGCATTTAGTTGTTTGAATTGATGACTTTGTGGGTCTTTTTCTGCTGTGTTGTTATTGGGAAGTAATATAACAGCAACAACACGGAATGTGTTGGCTGAATACGAGAAGAAAGCTTGGATGATTCATCTCTACTCGAAGTGCTAAATAAAATTGAATGTGCTTCAACTTGAGATTAGTGCTATAATAACACTAATAAATGTGCTATAACATTGCACATTTGTACCTTAGCATTGTACATTTGCGTTTCAGTCTAGCATAGCACATGACAATGAATGTGCTATACGACTCTATCATTCATTTTGATCATCTACCTAACTACAATATAAGGGAGAAGTCATCCCTTTGTTAAAATTTTCGCCACCTCAGCGCCACTTAAGCGTCATGTCACCTAATTGCCAAAAAAAAAATTAAAATAAAATATCCCTAAAAAACCTAGCCTATCTTCCTAATTACCCACTGCCTCCTCTATTTTCTCTCCCGCCTCCTCCTCTGCTCTTAACCTTCCTTAATTTCATCAACCAATTGCTTCCCTTCTCTGCAACAGCTACAAGCCCCTCTTTCCTCCATTTTCTCTCCACGATTTCTACCTCCTCTATTTTCTCTCCAGCCGCCCATTGCTTCTCCATTTGCACCGCTCAATCTCTCATTGCAGGATAGCTTCCAAAGTCTGTACGTTCCTCTTGCTGCTTATTTGAGTTTGTCCTGATTGTAGCTGGCACGTGACAATTGGAGCTTTCTTTCCTCTCAGAGACAATTGCATTGCAGGATTCTACAACAATCAAGTTTGAGATTTGGGATACTGCTGGACAAGAGAGGTTCTCTACCTGCTCCATTATTTCCTTTGTCATGTGCCTACTATTCTGTTTTTAGGATTGTTATAAAAGTTTAGCATATTGTTTGGAAGCCATTTGATTAAACAAAAACAAATCATTGAGATTGAGAATTTGGTTTGCTGAAATGCATGGCTTTGTTTAATCAATTGTTGGATTAAAGCCTAGCCTAGCCAAGGATTCAAACTTTGATTTGAAAAAGTTTGAGGTAATTTGATAGGATCCTCCAATTAGTTCAGAAAATACTTTACTTTTGTCTTCTTATAATTTCCAAGTCCCTTTTAATTTCATGGTAAGTGGTACTACTTCTTTTTTTCTTCTGTTTGTGTTGTTATTTTAAGCTTTGCTTTGAAAATATTATCTCTTATAATAGGATCATTTGTGCAGATCATCCATCTCAGAATGAAACAAATATCCATTGATCTGAAGATCATGAATTCATGTCAAGTGCTTGGTACTGAAATTGACAAACAGATTGAGGTGAGCCATTATGTTTAAAGATTGTCTAATTATGCAGTTTATTATTTTGTTTTTCTCTTCTAATCTCTTACATTAATAGGTTCCTCTTGATGGGAATGATCCAAACATTTTAGAGAAATTTCAAATCATGAAACGTGTGGAAAAAATTAATTTCTCTGAATTCTGTGCTCCTAACATTGACCAAGACATAAGCAATGATCATGTCTTTAGGTATGCCTATCTTCCTTAACAACTTTTGCCAAATTCTCTCCAATGATAATTTTCTGTTTTCCCTCTAATTTTTTTACATCAAAATTTGTTGTAGGGAATCTATTCCTCCTATATTTCACTCCGGCTATCACATTTCCTGTGGAGATAATTCTATTCGCATTTCATCTGCATTCTTTGGTCTAAATAAAAATTTATGGGGAATAATGTCATTGAAAAAATTCAGATCTGTATGAGATTTGATCTCTTGAACTTCTGCATGTAGTTGATGATATTGAATTTGAAGCAACTTCATTGATTATGTATTTGTATGTGTATATGACTATGAGCAGGTAAATAAAGTATTTTACTTTATGCTCTAAACTACTGTCAATGTGATCAGCCAGAAACTGAGTTGTAGAAGCACAGAATTCAGAGACATTCAGAAATTTCTCTAAAATGTTGAATCTTAATAAAATTAAAATTCACTGAAGTGAGTTGTACTGTACAAAACATAAGCCTGATAATTTTCCATTGACTGATTGAAAGAAACCCATTACAGCAACCTATATTACTGCATTGACAAAAATACAGATCTTCACAATACCAAATCACTCGGGTAATTAAGATCTAGATCCCTATTGACTGATTCCAGTAAATGAATTTTAAAAAACAAATTAAGCAAATCTGCTGGTGCAGATCAGCTATTTCTGCAAAAGATATATCACCTTTGACTAAAAAATCTTAACAACTTCAAAGAAATATCCTCATGTACAGGATCAGCATTTCCAATCAGATTTTTTGCTGAGTTTTTAAGATTCTCCAACTGAATAAACACACTAAGCAAGTATCTGGTGCAGTTACACAATTTTAGGAATAGAAACAGAATTTTAGAAGGAAAACAGATATGTTGGACGACAGTTTGCACAGGGTTTCATTTTTATTTTTCCTTGACCATTTTGAAGGAAAGCAACATAGTCTATATTATTTAACTCTTAACAGTAACAGCATCTGCTTAGGGGCCGTGTAAGTAATAATATGAAGGTAGTTATCTGGATGTTTTTGTAGTTGCATCAATTTTTATTTAGTCTGGATGTGAGTTAAGAAACCATACTGGATATTCTAATGCAAATGATTTCAGCAGGCATTGTTCAAGCTTCAAGAATCTTTCCATATAATGATATATTCCACATTTGTATGAAGCTGGAAATTCTTTCTATGTCAAAGTTCATTATTTCTATAAACAGATGCAACACAAAATATTGTTTTTAGCTCTTGAAATTGAATTGCTAGAAATATATCTACATCAGTGTTTCATCAATAATGGTATCATACCATCAATCATTGTCAAAGTACGAACAAAACCAAGTATTTTCGAATTGTCGGGTGACGGTGACAAAGAATGGATCCGCTTAAAAAAGAGTTCAAATCAATATATAAAATTTGTTAAAAATTGACTTGTGATTATTTAATAAAATAAAACTATAAAAAATATAAAAGTTTATTTATATTTGTTTTTATTGATTATATATAAAATTTAAATTTAATTATACAACAATAACATTTATAAACTAATAACTTTTTTTTAGTATAAACTTATATAAGAGATTACTTATTAACTGATTCATGAAATAAATAAACCCGCGCATGTCGCGGGGTATAAACTAGTTCACTATGTATAAGGGGATTGAGAAAATGCTTAAAAATGAAAGTGCTAATTTGACAATGAAATTGTTTCTATAATACTGAAAGTGCTTTGATTAAGTGTATTTGTGCTTCCAAATAAGGGGAAAGTGCTAAACACAGTTGTAAACATAAACTTGTGAAAGGGTAAAAAAGTACTTCAAATGTTAAACAATGTGCTTCAAACGCTAAACAATGTGCTTCAAGTATTAGATGTAGCTATTGAGAGGGGTTCAACTTCTTTGCATGTGAGGTTGTTGTGTCCTTTCTTGCTACAGATGTTGCAACACCTCTTCTCCTTTGATGCATTAACCTTTATATCCTCTGCAATGCTTTTAAGGCGAGTTACGTTGTTCTTGGTATGCCCTTTTTCTTTGTGTAAGGAGGTGGATGAATCAGAACTTCACTTGATTTCAGACCAAGAAGTGACTCAAATCTACTAGCATTCGACTGAGAAGTTGAAGAAAGCTTGTTCTGAATAGTCTTCAAGTACATATCCTTTTTCTCCTTTACGAAAGCTAGAAAATCTTTCATCAAAACAGCATCATCACCAATTACATTGATGCAACTATGCATCTCAGAAAACAATTCAGAAACCAAAGACTCCTTCTCAGAATACTCAACATTATCATTAAAAATAGAACCGTCAATATCAAAAATAGGAGTCAATGTAACCTTCTTTGTCCAGCGACCTTTAATGTATATGGTAGGTAGCAAAGGCCTGTTATGGTTTATGAAAACCCAGAACATATGACAGTAAGGATACCCAAGTGATTGATACTTGTTCCAAGTGCAAGAATAATCAGCAGTAGATACAACATGCACTTCATGTTCACCAAAGTGGATATGATAAAGACGAATATCTTCACCTTCGGTACTAAAAGTATCCAGATAGCACCCATCAAAAGAAGAGTCGATTTCTTCTTGAATATCATAAAAGGCATTGATGGTGTACAGTGAAGCACATTGCTCCTCAATTGGTAGAGATTCTTTAATGTTGGGGCAGAATGTGTCAACTCCATATCAAGTCTCTTTTGAGTATATCGTTGGGATGCAAGTGCATTATCGAACTGCAAAAGGAAGAGAGTCAAGCAAGAAGTCCCGCCAATGAAATTGCATAAGAAAAAGTTCTGACTCTCAGATCTGGATGTTGCTCTCATCAAACCACTCAAAGTGACATCCAAAAAGAAAGTAGGAATCCAGTACACATAGATTGCAATCAAGAGTTTGATTCGAGATGAAAGTCATAAATTATGGAATGCCACTGCTCCTCAAACTCATGTGGCTTCAGTGCATCACTCCAAGCCGTGGAATTAAACCTCTTCCTGAAATCTTCTACAACAGATGGATCAAGCTTAACCATGGTAGGGACCTTAAACGTAATGTGCCACATCCAGATACGGTGCACAACATTAGGAAAAACAATTGCATCAACGGCCTTAACAACTCCATTATGATCAGTCATAATCACATGTGGCACATGACCCATGACCTTCTTATAGTTCTCAAAAAGCCAGACATAAGACTGTGTCTCTTCATTCAACAGTAGGCCACATCCAAATGTGATTGAACACTTATGATTATCGATACCGGTAAAAGGTACAAAGACCATATCATACCTATAATGAAAGCATCAATATTTAGATTCAGTGTGCTAGACAAATGTGCTATGGTAAGTTTACAATGTTCTATGATATGTGTAGAACATGCTATGATACAACTAAAATTTGCTATGATAAAACTAATTTGTGCTATGATAGTTGTACAATGTGCTACGAATTATGTTGAATGTGTCAAGGTAATGAAAAAAGTGTTGGATAATAACAATGAATTGCTATGCTAGACTGAAAAATTATAAACTTATAGATTTGTTTTGTACGTCGCATCAGCTGAAACGACATCTCCAAAGAAGTAAAAGATCTTACAGGAAATTGGATCGGCAAAAAACAACATGCTCAATTGATTTTGATCGTTAACTTTGTAGTACAAATAGAATGCCTCACTCCTCTCCTTCCTACGAGCTAAGTTATCTACTGCCATCTGAGCATCATAGTCAAGCATGTAGGTGTTCAGATCTCTTTTAAAAAAAATGAAATCCACAAGGGTAGCACCGACTTTTCTATACGAGCCAACATAATTCTTGTATAAGTGAAAAGCTTTGCTTGTACCTATGTTAGACTTCAAACAATTCAGGATAAATCATTGTGCACCAAGTCAACTTCCTGTTCGACTTCAAGAACTGTTTGTGTGAATCAATCATGAAATCATGGTTATGACGCTCGTCAAAGGTTTTGACATGGTATCCACGGAGTCCTTCATAACGGAAAATGATTTTTGCATAACAACCGCATAAGTACGAGATCCTTCTACCCTTAACTGTAGTACCCTGGTACGAAGGTTTCTGTCCTGCTTGGTTACACAAAAGATACTTCAAAGTAGTAATCCCTGAGCCATCAGAAGCTTTTATATTTGTAGCCTTACGAACCGAAAATCCAACAAAATCAGCATACTTTCTTGTAGAATTGAACAACATCTTCAAGCAATGGGAATAACTGGCCCACATAAGGTTTGATGTCGGCAAGACAAATATGAGTGTAGTAAGTCGAATTCCCAGGAGAAGGCAAAACCTTAACTTTGTCATTCCTTTCTGGATCCCCTATACAACAAATACAAATAGAGAGGTGAACATCATTATTTGTTTGTGCTAGAGTACATCTCATACGTGTAGTCATATGGTTTGTATGTGCTAGAGTGATTTCTGAAAAGTGTCATGTTTCATATATATGTGCTATCATATTGTTTGTTTCTGCTACACATATTTCTGAAAGTGCCATGATTCATTTGGGAATTTCATGTTCATATACTTGTACTATAATATTGTATGTTTGTGCTAGAGTTATTGCTGAAAAGTATCATGATTTATCTGCCTCATTAATTTGTGCTACTTTATTATGCTTTTATGCTTTGAATTTATGAAGGGATGACAATTTCTTCAACAACAAAGCCAAATAGGGCTACATAAACACAGATTCATCAATCTTGCTAACTCAAGCAAAATCAAATAAAAAACTAAATCAAAACCTAAGAATTAATGATGAAAACTAAATCGAAAAACTAAAATCAACAACCAAACTTGAAAATCGAAAAGGACGAACCTCCAATCGTTGGAGTTAAAGATAGATCCATGGTGAAACCTAGAAATCGGGACAACAACTAAAGAAGAAAGAAAATTCAAGGAAAGAACCTCAAAAACCTAGAAATTGAAGGCTAAAATATCAAGAATAGCTTACAAATCAATGAAAGAGAATAGACAGAGGAGAATCGAGGAGAAACAAAAGCGGAATCAGAGAGGAAGAGATCGAGTGGGGAGCCCGCTGGATCGAGGAAGAGAACGAGTGGGAGAGGAACCGAGATCGAGTGGACGAGTTTTCGAGTAGGAGAAGGAGAAAGAACGCGCCTATGCACGCGCCTGGGAAGGGGAAAAGAGGCCCGTAGATCTACACTAGATCCGATGGTCTATGTTATTTTATCATTTCTCAGATTAAGATTAACTTCTCATTTGATCTTTGGAAAAGATTCATGTGAGAATGAATTATTATTGTATGCATATACGAATGAAAAATTCACGTGCACAATCTTCTGTATTCACATGCACATTTCTTTACATTCACATGCACACCCGCACATGTGTGCATGTCTTTGACAATATATGAAAAATACATGCACTTGCCTGCGTGTGCATGTGAATGTGAAAGACTGTGCATGTGGATGTTGAAGGTTGTGCATGGAAATGAAAAATTCGTATATTCGCACCATATTAATTATTCTCACCAGATTCGAATCCTTGATTTTTTCCTTATAAAAATAAGGTCTGTCTCGGCGCACCTGAATAAAGGACTTTTTACACTTAATATATAAAGGGTTAAAATATATGAAAATTGCAATTCAGTCCCTACGGTTCTCCCCTTTCTTCTCCCTCCCCGAGAATGGCAACAGATAACGAATCCATGAGCGATTTCTCACAAAATCTGAAACTATGAATCCAGCGAACCTCGAAGTGGCGTCTGAGCGACCGCAAACCATTTCTGATCTCGCCCAACCAAATCTTCTACAAGTTCACCGCCGTAGCAACCACCATGGCCGCTCCCGCTCTCCTCTTTCTCAAGTTCCTACTCTTACTGTTCTAGGTTGAGTCGTGATTATTGTCGGTGCCTTTATTAGTGCTTTTGTTTTCAGATCTGGTGTGTACATGCTTTACTGGCTGAATTTTCAGATCTGGTGTATGTGAGGCATTATTGCCTGAATTGCATCCAATCCAGTTTTTGTTCATACTTCATATACTTCAGCAATGTGAAATCTCAATCTTTCATACTTTTCTTCGGCCAATTCTTATGCTGATTTTTTTCTTCCTCCTTGTATTTAGAATATATTTGTATCTTTGTTCTACCGATGTACATGTAGCTCTAGTATAGCTTATATATTTCTTATTTGTTCCTCCAATGTAGGTTTGTATGGACAAGCTAAATTTTATTTAGCTAGAATGATTGAAGAATATGTATGATACATTATTGTTCAAAACAAAACAAACTTACAAATCAAACTTGCAAATGCTACACCAGTAGAACAAAACAAACTTACAAATGCTACATGTACACCAGTAGAGCAAAACAAACTTACAAATCCTGTTAGCTTCTTTTTCATATTCAACTCTCCAACCATTTCCTTGATTTGTGGAGTAAGAACAATAATGTATCATACATATTCTTCAATCATTCTAGCTAAATAAAATTTAGCTTGTCCATACAAAGCTACATTGGAGGAACAAATAAGAAATATATAAGCTATACTAGAGCTACATGTACATCAGTAGAACAAAGATACAAATATATTCTAAATACAAGGAGGAAGAAAAAAATCAGCATAAGAATTGGCCGAAGAAAAGTATGAAAGATTGAGATTTCACATTGCTGAAGTATATGAAGTATGAACAAAAACTGGATTGGATGCAATTCAGGCAATAATGCCTCACATACACCAGATCTGAAAATTCATCCAGTAAAGCATGTACACACCAAATCTGAAAACAAAAGCACTAATAAAGGCACCGATAATAATCACGACTCAACCTAGAACAGTAAGAGTAGGAACTTGAGAAAGAGGAGAGCTGCAACGGCCATGGTGGTTGCTACGGCGGTGAACTTGTAGAAGATTCGATTGGGTGAGATCAGAAACGGTTTGTGGTCGCTCAGACGCCGCTTCGAGGTTCGCTGGATTCATAGTTTCAGATCTTGTGAGAAACCGCTCATGTATTCGTTCTCTGACACCATTCTCGGGGAGGGAGAAGAAAGGGGAGAACCCTAGGGACTGAATTGCATTTTTCATAAATTTTAACCCTTTATATATTAAGTGTAAAAAGTCCTTTATTACAAAAACTAAACATTTAAAACATGTTGAGTCCATTAAAACTCAAATCTATCCAACCCGAAAATCCTATTGACCCGTTTGATCCGAGCCTTTTTTACTTGATCCGTCCAACCCTTTTGTCCGGTCTAATCAGGATCATATCACAATAAATTATCTTAGCTATTGCTTAGTTTTGTTTGAACTCTTCTAGATCATCTATCTATATATAAAAATTCATGGGTTTGAGAAAGTAATGACAATTGATACTCATTAATGTTTAAACTTAATTTTTTCTCCTTTTTTCTATTTCTCATTATCCAATGATAATTGAGACTTATTAAATGTCTAATAAAACCATAATTATATGCTTAATTGGTTAGTATTTCCACCATTTTTTTTTTCCGCTCTTCACCTTTAATCCGTATGACGATGAAGAGCAATCCGAACAACGTAAACGACTATGTGATTTTGATACATATATAAGAGATATTCAATTCATTTTATTATAATTTACTAAAAAAATACATATATGAAAAAATATACTCGTATTAAGTATATGAATATAGACAAAAATAAAAAGTGTTTAGCTCGCGCAAAGCGCGGGTAATGACCTAGAAAGTTGTTATTAAGTCGTCATTACTATGTGGCATCTTGAATTCCTCTTCTAATTTCAACTTTTGATTTTTCGACTTCTCTGAATGGGATTTCGTATTGAATTCTCCCATCAAGTCGTCGTTACTCTTCTGCATATTGTATTTCGTCGTTACTCATGGTTATTATCAATTTGTAATTGAACCAATCAATTTGTTATTTTTATCACTTCTATTGTTCATTTATTTTTGCATTAATGTCTTGATTTGCATGTTAGATTTAAATTGGCCTGAATTGGATAAAATATGCCCTGAAAAAGATTGTAAATATATAATTAGCTCAATCCAATTTTGAGACGAAAAACCGTAAGCGCGGGGTCCGATTCTAGCGTGGAATTATAAAACTAGAAACATTGGGACATCCCCATTTATTAATTATTATTATTATTATAACTAACCAAACTTGTACAGCCGCCTTCCCATTCATATTACAGAGATCAGAGTCTTACTACTCGGCTCAATGGTCTGCTGAGCTTTTTTTAATAGTCTGCTGGTGTTGGTATGATTAGTTACAGCAAAATCCTAGCAACCTATGTTAAGCAATCCCCGTTGCTGTAGCTCATACAGCAAAGCAAGTGCTGCAGCATCCATCGAGCTTTTCTTATCTGCTCTTCCATCACCCGCTGCCTCCACATCACCAAACTCTGGTATGCACAACGAAATCTTGGACTCGAATATGTTGAAGCACGTCCTCTTCTCGGAACCTTCACCGAGCTCAATAGGTGACCTGTATAAAACCACCAAGTATGTCAAAGACACATTTAAGTCGAGAAAAACACTACTATAGTGATCTCCCTTCCTAGTATGACAGTTTCTCTACAATAATGAAATACAGTTTCCAAATCAGAAAATTAGGATGTGATGTGGGCATGCAGCCCATGCCCAACAATGTACATAATTTCAACATATTAAACATGCGAAGTTCAAAACAAGAAAATGTTTATGATTTGAAGGACCAACCTTGACTTGTTTTCTGTTGATTGAAACGTAGGTCTTGGCCACTGTAGTTTTTTACAAAGTTCAAACAAAGTTTTTCTTGGTCCACCTTTCTGCATCTCAATTGCCTCAATAGCTACAAAGGATAGCAACAACAACAACAACTAATTATGCTCAAGTATAGTTTAAAAAGTATTATGATTTATGACGAGTTGAAGGGAAGGTAAGGGAAGTGCACACACCAGGAACCGCAATAGATGTACAATGTTGCAGAGTGGTATTGGGTATTGGCAAATGAGATGTTTTTGGTTTCTTGCAGGATGTGCCTTCTGCAGAAGCCTTGATACGAGTTGAATTACTACCAACAACATTCAAACCCTTGCTAGGTACATCTCCATTATGAGTTGAGTCCTTATTCCTCTTGGAAACAGACTGGGCGTAACAAATTCCTCTTTTCTGTGATCAATACATACAGCGGCTTCAGTGTACCAGAATATAACTCAACATGCATGTCTTTATAAACAACACACTTCATTCTTGCTAACATATACGGTTTAGTTATCCAAGGAAAATATGTGAATTTTGGCTTGCTTAAAATAATATGTTTACTTGACGCCGTGCATGTTTTATTTTTTCCTGTTTACAGAAGCTGGATTAATAAGAACTGTATGATGAACTGGGATGATTATCACCAATGACTATTCGACTGTCTGCCTTCTGCTTCCCCAGTAGGCATGCTTATTGATAGAGCAAAATGATGAAGAAGAATCTAGTACAACCAAATGTTTTCTCGTTTTGTTCTGCTTTTATATTATTTAATGCATTACTTGGTCAAATTTCAGTTACTTGGATTATGGGAAAAAAAAATCTTGAAATAAACAAGTACATGCGTTGAAAAGATAGAAAACCAACCTGCAATTGCATCAACAGATGAGCTGCAGCTTGGCCTCTGGCATTTTTCCTAGTCCGGTCATCTCCTTCTCCCACGAGATGTTCTTGTTTGAGTTGTAGGCTCAGGGATACATATATCCTGTCTGTTTTGTTCGCTCGATGTTCCTTAATGTAGTATCCAAGAGAATCACACAACTCCATTAGTTCCCGTAGAGGTGGCAGCTCGAGTGTGTCTGGTGTTGCAATAGGATCTAAAAGTGGCTTGAAGATTTTCCATACTACATCTAGACTGAGCCGTGTGTCAATAACTATTGCCCCGGTGATACTCTCAATTAGGTCCCCGAGAACCTGATCAGGAAGAACTAGCAGTTACACACACACCGAATTCAAAGATGGAGCACAATGAATCAGTTACAGGAAAGGGGGTAATAGCTGAACAAGTGACACTCTGACAAACAAACATAAACTAAGATATCAAGAATTCTAGTATACCTTGGGACCTTTCTGACCCAGCATTGACTTATCAAGGTTCTCATCGTCCAAGATCACCTTTCGATACTCTTCTATTTGGCTGAGCAAGAATTCAGAACTAGTTTGAAGATGCGGATAAAGATTTTTTCTCACAGCCACTTGCGCAAAGCTTTCATTGTTTACAGAAGCCGAACGCAAGTCAGTCAACTCCCCAGGATCAATATCAGCATATGTCTGATACAAGTGTGAAGTAATGAGCAGATCCAGCACAGAATCACCGAGAAATTCAAGCCTCTGTACCAAATCAAATTGGTAAGCAAGCAATCTATACCGATGCACTGAATACTTCATAGTATGATTGACAATTACACCAATGAAAAAATAGCAAGTCAGAATGAAGCAAACTGCAAAACAGTGTACATGTTTGAGGCCAAACATCATTCAGTGAGCTCCGTAGATAACAAAACATCAAAAAATGAGTGAATCAAGTTGCAAAACAAGGTTCCTTTACACATTTGAATTTACAGCATGGCATGTATAAGGTAAGCCTTCTATCACTGTTAAGCTATTCTGTACAGATGTCTCAAGAGTGAAACCATTGAGGGTATCAATGGAAATGCAACTTGAACAACTGGCAAGAGATATATGCAACACTCCCAGCACCATCCTTAATGCTTAACACCCTCCAAATAAAAGCAATACTACTTAAAGAATGTAGAGAGTACCTGATAGCAATATCCAACGGCAGATTCCTGTTCCGATGCATGAGTGATAGCCTCCAGTAAAAGACCCTTAACAGAAAATTCATATTTAAGTTTACTTTCCAGAGCTTCTATCTCGAGAGACTTTAGGGTGTAACTGTGAAGAGATGCCCCATTAATGGCTTTATCTAGTGAAGTTGGTTCAATATCAACTTCAATTCCTAGCCACTTCATTATATGCATGGCAGCTAATAATCCACCTCCAACATAATATGCTCCAATGAGAGCTTCAGCACAGTCAGAAATTGTTTTGGAAACCAACCACCTATGACCCTTGTCACAGCTCTTCCCAACCATTACGTTTTCTTCAAATGTTATGAACCTGCTGCTATCTGAAGGTACTTCTCCAGTATCCAAATCATGGGAGCAGGGAACAGGATGGATAGAAAGTTGTCCAGGGGCGAACCAGCGACGGGGTTCAAATGCACTGTCTCGTATGTACTCCTACAAAAGACGATAGTACTACAGTTAATCGATCAATCTAAACAGAATATCGTGTTAGATGAGTTCCATGATATAAGTGCATGCTCTTCCCCTATAAGACAACCCACATTAGCAGCTACCAAACAAGAGGAAACCTTTTTCTATATGGAAATAATTTAGAGGGAAGAGAGCACAAAGTTGAGTCAGTTATAAAGTAAGAAGAATCACCCTTTTCCAAAAAAATTGGAAACGGAGCACAAGACAGGCTACGTCGCTTAGGAGGAGGAAATTATTTTTGGCCCAGAATAGAACTCTGTGGAGGGAGAAGGAGTGTCGGAACACTAGTTTAGATCTTGTAATTGTTTAGGAGGCGGTCTTCTAGCGATGAGGTTGATAAGTGATATAACACATCAGCTTAAGGCTGTGTTTACAAAGCACTTTTAACTAGTTATCTAACTAGTTACTAGTTAAAATGTATGAATAACTGTGTATGGAAAGCTAGAATAAACTAAGTTTATTAGTTACTCAACTAGTTTATTTGATTAACTCCAAAAAAACAAGGGGTTGAAGTAGTTTCTTGGAGTTTATTGGAGTGGAACTTTCTTGTGTTAATCACCTAAAATAGAAAATGAAAAGGATATTTACTTTTATTTTAAAAAGCAAAAAATAATATTTATAACTGGTAACTAGTTAAAACTAGTTTCTACTTCCAAATACAGCTTAACGAATTTTCTAAACTTAAACTTGTTTTTTAACTAATTAATCAACATTAACACAAACTTAAACTAGAACTAGTTAACTAACTAGTTTAGCAAACACACCTAAGAAGTAAAGCTGAGGAGGGCGTGGGTTACTATTACTGCAGTTTCCTTTAAAAACAAGTGGAGATTGTTTGATTCGCTAATAAATCCCAGAGAAGTTAAAATCAAGGAAGTAACTCATTCATGTCTACTTCATGTGTTTTTAAATATGTAGAATACAGGAAATCGACTTCCCAGAAATTCTACTTCCTCAAAATTGGGGAAGTTATCATTAGCCTTCCAATTCCTCCGAATTGGAGAAATTACAAGTATCATAACTGGTAAGTCTACTTCAACGCTTTTCTTATGCATAAAATCTGATCATCTCCCATTTCAGTTTCCTAACATTAAAATTCAACCAAACACATATTCATCAAATCCTAGGATTAAAAATTAAAGTTAATTCTCTGGAAGTAATTTCCTAGAAATTGCACTTCTTATGCTCGCCAAAAAAATTCTTGGGCTTTGACCAAACCAAGCATATTGAGTTTCAAAGAGAACAAAGACCACTCAAAAGCAAACAAACAGATCACTTCTGCAGCACTGTATGAAGAGAGAAGGTACCTGTATTTTTTGGCTAGTTCCCAGCTTATGAAGCGTTGCATTACAAACAGCCAATGAGCGTTTTGAAGATAACTGTCCTTCGTGTTTTTTGGGGTATTCAAGAAACAGATGGCAGGTAACTGCATACTTTAAAACTGAATCCCCAAGCAGTTCAAGGCGTTCCATTGAAAAATTCTCACAGCACCTAAGAGTTGTAAGTGCTTCTAGAATCTAGTAGGAAAAAATCCAGTAATATTATGTGACACAAGTTATTAGCTTGTATGTCCAGAAAAGAGCTAAAATCAAGCTAAACAGGTGTAAAAAAAGGAGCACATCAGCTTACCAACACACTAGATATCTGAGGTTCAGTTGAGCTGAATCCAATCTCTTTTCTCAGCTGACTGGCCAACATCAAAGACTCTAGACGATGCATTACAGAGGGAAGCAAATATGATCCTTTTAGCACTGAGACAGGCACATCTATTATGACTAAGAGTTCCGGTGGCATATGAACACGACTATATGGATTCGGAGTTGTTGCTTTGGAACTGTAAGCTGGATGTTCAAGGAATGATTGGTAGTGAGTCAAAAAAAAAACTTACAGTCAATGATAGGATTGATATCACATGAAGAGAAACTACATATGATCCAAAGCATTAAATGGTATGTGGCAGTTTTGGTCGCAAGAGAAAATACTTTACACGCATCAGTGTGTACTTACATTCACTATTGAAGTCCAAAAGAAGATTAAATGGGTTATGACTTTGTTTCAACAGCAACAGAGGCTGTTTTGGTTGCAACAGCAAGATACCGTACCTGAAACATGTGCAGCAAACAACAATGTCAGGCAAATGAGTGACATTATGAACAATGATCCATAACAAAAAAAATCCCTACTTTTTATAGTAGTAATCAGTGAAAGTACTGTATTTGGGTTTAGTTCGGCCCAGATTTCCATCAAAAGAGTTGTCAGCAGATGAATTATCTACAACATCAATGATCGTATACATCTTTCCTGTGTGAACAGAGAAAGCAACAGTGTTCTTCAAGTCGTTCACATGAGATGACGTGTTGGCCAAATTTATTACATCTGTTTCTGAGAAGCTTTTATCTCCAGAAGCTGTAGATTTTCTGCTGTCACTTTCTGAATGTGTAAAACTTAACCAATAAGATCTCATAAATTTTGTGGCGGAGACACAGGAATCAATAGCTGTCCAATCGATGCTCCATGATTCAGGATCATGTAGATTTGATGTTTCGAGTGGTAAGAGCAGATACATGTATGAAGGGCTCCATAGTAGCTCACTATTGGTTTCAAGAAGAAATCTTCTGCCACCACTTGCTTTTGATCCTTGAAATATCTTTCCAAACAGGGCATTAAAGAACAGCTCATGAAAATGCATTGCTCTTTCAATCTGAGAGAAAAACGTAGTGAGAAAAAGACCTATAGCAATTAGTTAATACAGAAGATGAATTCATAGATAACTATATACCTGATCCACATCAAAACATATTTGACCACACGAGGAGATAGAAGAAGGGATGACTTTATTTGATTGTACATGCAAGTCGATTTTAGTATTGGCAACATCATCATCAAGCCTTGATTCAGTTAAGAGAATAAATGAGGAGTATATCTCATCGTGAATATCACAAGGGAATACGATTTTGTAAGCATGGTATGTGACCGCACAAGCTTTGCTGCCCCAAGATCCAGCCAATGACCAAATATGAGTTGTTCCATGTAGCTCTTTCCTTTTTGTGGTCCCTAGAAAGAAAAAAGTTATTATAGATTAGAGTAACCACCATGGAAGAGATAAGACAAGACAAACTTTAAGAATTCCTATGATATTGTTGTGATAAAAGATATATGATCTTACTACACATACACACATCAGACACCATCCAACAACCTCAACTGATTGAAAATGTAAATTGAAAACCTTGGGGCAAACTTGTCAGTGAAAATGTCATTGTACTTGATTAGTAACATTTGGGCTGCTCCTATATGGGGTTTGGTCTGAATAAAACTCAGCTAGACCTTGACTCATCTTGTAATTCGAAATTTAGGCATCAGTACTGGCAGCAATACTTGAACTCCATAGTATTTGGATCATTCAAGCAGATATAAAAGCAACGAACTAAGAATGAAGAAAACAGGTGCCATGAGAACTGTAGAAATTATACACATACGTACCAGCACCGGCAACTGATCCACTACTCTGCACGGACGAATTTTGGTTTGCATGCAGATCAACACATGGAAGAAGATGATCATCAAGTGCACCCATCTGGTGCAGCTTTTTGCATGCTTCCAGGCATACAAGCTGCTTGGCTATATGAGAATGGTGGTGTTCGGGACCAACTATTGTTTGAAAAGCCGCATTTGGAGGTAGGATCAATTTATATATGTATAATGGTCCTGACTGCAAAAGCTTGAAGATTGGCTTTGGACTGTAATACCTAAGCAAAATAAAATTACAGAGCCATTGTAAACAACAGGAAAGTCCTCAGCCAAGATGCAGGGGTTAGTCATTCATAGAGAAGGGACAAGAGTTAACCAACCAAGAATTATACTAAAAGTAGGTTTACCTATCTCCCGGTAGCTTTTGACAGTATTGCTGGATAAGGCTGACACTAGAATTTCCATAAACTGATGCTCCTGTGTGTTGCACAATGTAAGGATCTCCTTGCTGAACATTAGAAGCTCTTGAAATGCTAGTATCAAGATCTTCATTTTTAGAGGGGTCATAAACAGATTGCTTGCTTCTTATTAGCTCAAACATCTGATCCCTCTGCTTTTGGTTGTTTCTGAAAATTAAAATAGCATGCAGTTATTTCATTGGAAAATCTTCTGCACAAATTGAAGAAATTATTTTTCATGTAAAAGATACAAGCTTTAAGTACTAATTTCAATGTACCACGGAGTGTATAGCTAAATTAATCGTACTAAAGATCATTGATTACGCTCTTTGAAGTTGCTGAACATATAACAAGAGTGACATCTATCTATCTATACATATACTAAAAACTGTTTGACACATATCAACCTTACGTTCAATTGACCTATGTGTCAGCCTCTGGGTTGTGACACCTCATTAGCAACGTTATCTGACACGTCGATATGACTAGAAAAACCCAAAATATTGCCACATATTTACAAAATTTGAAAAAATATCTTAATTTAATTAATTGATTATCTTTTACCTAAAATTTGTATCTACTTTGTAAACACTATCCAAATATAATTTAATACACTTGATATTTTATCTATATGTATTAATTTAATTAATTTATTATCTTTTACCTAAATGTTTTATCTACTTTGTACACAATATCCAAATATAGTGCCATTCTTTCACATTCACATGCACACGTAGGCATGTGCATGTATTTTTCATAAGGGTGTGATGTACACCCTTCTATATTCGGATATTTTTTCAAATTTGGAGAGGCAAGAAGAAAAATATATCGGGGTTCAAATAAAATGGCACTATTTCCCATTATGTTTCAGAAAAAGACAATAAACTCTACCAAAACTCTCAATCGTGAGTGGAAACATATTTTCTTTTTAAATTTATTCACTTGTACTGATAACTGTAAAATCGTGTTATCAAACTACACACTTAAGGAAGACGTATTCAAGTTAATCAATTTATCAGTATAAGTGAAGAGCACCCTTACAAAAAAGAAAGATATCATGAAAAAGGTATCAAACCTTTCAAGCATCATAATAAGCTGGCAGTCATTTTGGTTCGCTTGTTGCCAACAGTTTAGATAACCTTGTACAGTTTTTGGCAGCTCGAAGCATATTACATAGGAATAATTATCCATAATAATTTCTTCCTGGACTCTCTCAGTTGTGAATACAAGGTTAACCTACATATGAGTTCGTCCATCAGACCATGTAATCCATTGATAATTTTTTAAGCCATATTTGTAATTCAATATATGTATGAGAAATTATTATTATTTCGATATCATGTAAGAGAAAATATAATTAGTGCATAATGAAATGAATTCGTATCGGGAAAAAAATGTACAAGCATGCACCTTTCCATTTTCAGCTGATTCTGAAATTTGGTTTTGCATTTTTGAAGTTGGTGCATCGTCCGATGAGCTATTTTGATCGAGGTATGAAACTTGCACATGAGAGAAGCTTACAACTTTATGCAAGAATATCTCAATCACTTTGGCAGCTATGATTTTCTCAACAAAGAAGAGGCATTTTACTTGAACATCTTCGCTGCAAAAACGAAAGTATGGTTGAGCTGAAATTCAAGGAGCAAAAAAGCCTGAAGAACTAGATTTGCTTTCATAGATATACCAAAATGATTCCACAATTTGCAAAAGTTTGTTGAACTTTGGAGAAATGGTGCCCATATTTACAGCTTCTAGGCCATATTCAGTTTTTGGTGCCGTTTCAATTCCTGCATAGATTTGTAAGAGTTTAGTTTAGAGTCTTTAGACTTTAGAGAATCATACAATTTGTACATCTATATGCTTAAAAAAAGACTCATTTGCAGTAAGTCATTTTATTGCTAATTACTTGTCTATGTTAGCTCCCTCAATCATGTTTCAATTAACTCCCTACATAGCTCCTTCACTATTTGGAATTCACTGGTTAGTGTAGACTTCAAAGTCAAACAAATATATTTTTCAGCTTAATCTTAATCCACGTTTATGCTTCTATATGAGCAAAGTAGAATATTTATTCAAGATATGTCACAGCTTACATATATTGAATATTCAGCATGTACCTCTTTTGCAATGAATAGCACTCACCTACTCCCTCTAAGCAATGAAACTATCAAATGAGTAATTTATTTACCAAATAGAAACCTAAAATTTTAAGTATGGATGCATAGTGTGAAACACCTTCTAGAAACAAGCCCCCGTAATACAGAATTGTTAAACTTCATACCTCTTTTGAAAGCTAAAGCAAGCAAGAAAAACAAGAAATAAGTCATGTAGTTGAAAATTTCTTCATAGCTCTGAAGCTTGAATGTTTATAACATAGACCAACATTATTAGAAGTGGTATGTTTCAAATACCTTGGGGAAAATACTCTTCCACAGCAATCAATGCTTCATTCAAAAATAAATTACATGGTGAAGCAGTTTCCTTATATAGTTCACAATCTTCTGCGACATTGGTAACAGTCTCCATACAGACATTTACAGCCTATGAAAGAAAATGAATTCAAACATCAGACGGTAAACTGATAGCTATTGTAAGAGTTAGATATCTGGTAAGACTGGTGAATGACAGACATCCATAGAAATATTCCACAAGCACCAAGACATCAGCTGATTTTCCAAGTGTTTTACCACAGTTGTTTCCGATTGTAATTTGAATATGGTCTAATATATATGGAACTGTAACCCTGAAAGAAATATGGATTCAGTACTTGAGATCAGATATATGCTTGAGCCCAGAAATACTATGAATACAATCGATATGACTCTAGCATTTTCACCAAATACTCCAGAAGATGTTTTGGTTTTCCAACATACACGTGATAGCTAAGCTAAAAGAAAATCACCAATCCAAAAGATTGGATTCGCCTGCTTGAAGGGGAGTAAGAGTCAGAAGGTTACATGAGCTCTAGGATGGCTACTTTGTGTTGCTTCTGGCTACAAAGAAATGAGTTTTTTCTGATAATTATTCCTCTAGATTTGTTTAGTTTCTTTTTCCTCTTAAAGGTGTCAACAATAATGTACTCACGTATCTCACTTTGGGAGAATAATTATTTCTTCAGCTTAAATATTCTATAAAAAAAAGGGTATAGCAATATCATCAGAAAGAACTTGGCAATTAAATTACTTGTGAACTGTAAAGTACCCATTCTGATAGGTTATAATACCTCATAAGCGCAAAGAAGGCCAAGATTATCAAGGCAATACAGAATCTCCATGTGATCATTGGACAACCGCCTCTGCAATGCTTTGAGTTTATCATTTATATCTACGCTGCGTAATGGAGATGACTCTTGCATCAATGTAGCATCATACTGTTGAAAGTTTCAAGGAAAAATCATTTGCATGTGTAAAAGAGCTTCTCAAATCACTATCATCAGTAAGGTTAGGAGACAACATACTTTAGAGAACAATGAATGCAACCTATCTCTCAGGCCAAGACTAAAACATTTGGCCACGTCATAAAATCTATAGTTTTCTTTGGAAGGAGAAGAAAATTCCTCAAGTTCGCGTTTGTCAATCACACCATACACCTACAAGTAAAAAGTCCATATATAAGAGAAAAACTGAGACTCAAGTACCCAGACTTAGCACATGCAAGAATCATTGAGCAGAGAATCTAAATTACCCGTGAATCCAGTAGACTTTCAAGTTCTGCCATCCGATGATCTTCATAGTATACACAGGATGACACACAAGCGCAAAGCAATTTCAGAAACTAATAATCATTTGATTTTCAAATAATCCCAAAATAAGAAGGTACGAATGAGATAATGCAAATGTTCTATGAGCTGTCACTGGACTAACTTTAAGAAGGATTTGGAAGTGTTTTTCTTGGAATAAAAGTTGACAGATAGCAATTTAGAACCTGCAGTTCTTAAAAGCCAGAATAGAGAAACTTGCCTTTTCTATTTACTGGAAATGTTGTCATTCCAAAGATCTTTGGCTTATTAACAGATTTGTGATAAAAATCCTGCAATAGCATCCATACTACCCTTTATGAGTAAACACATAAAAATCAACACAACAGAAGTGAAGAGAAAAAATCAGGCCCAGTCTTGTGAAAGGATTTAGGCAACCCAAACCCTCAGAAGTAATAACTACCTTCATGATCTCTGAAGAGCTATGATCACCAGTAGCATGATGACATTCATCGAAAATCAGCAAGGCAATTGCTTCTATGGAAAGGAAGGCTTTCCTGAGGGTATCTAGTAATACCAGTGGTGTCATAATTAGTACCTGTTCAACCAATCATGAAATGAAACCTCATTAGCAAACTAGACCAGAAGGAACATTAGCAACAGTAAGGACATCTCATACACTAAAAAAAATTAAAAAGTAAGAGGGGGTGCAGCAGAAAAGAACCTACTTTGCAATTATTGATCTCATCAAGCCAACACTCTGCATTCCACTGATCAATCAGTGATTCGGCAATGACACTAACATGCAAGTCACAGCGAGCTCTGATCACTAGATTAAGCTGCATTTTTTTCATTAATCAGCACGATGTAGGACAAGAAAGAAAGAGGATAAAAACAAAAGGCAGCGTTTATTTTGTTGCCTGGTTAACGAGGGTGACAGTTGGAGCCAAGAAGACGATCACAGTAGGGCGAGGATCACCATTACTGCTTGTAATAAAAGCTTGACTAAATTCCTTGATGAGCTTAACAGCAATGGTGCCTTTGCTAGTCCAGTCCTCTATAACTGCAATCGTGTTTTGGCACAGAGCAACTTCAAACAGCCTCTTTTGAGACCTGAAATAAGATAAAGATTACAACTTTTTCTATGCAAACAGAAAATCAGAGACAAATGATGGAAGAAAAAGAGAGACCTTAGTGTGTGATCAGTCTCAGTCTCAGTCTGAGAGTGTGGCTGTTCTTTCATCTCGTCGAAGCTCCGCTTATGGCTTCCGTTGCCAGCAGGGGACGCAATCGCAGTATCACCCTGAGATGATTTAGGCGGCCTCATGGCTTTTAAACCCTAGGGAAAAGTAAAGGAAGGAAATTGGTGTTTTCTGTTCGATTCTAGTACGATAACAATGCACCAAGCATGATGAGAATCAAATCAGTTTTACTGCGACATGGAATGGAAACAGAAACAGGAGAGGGGAAATTGATCATCTAGCAGGAGGATGCAGTTGGTTTGCTGTTGATAAAAGCGTGGAGTTCCATCTGACAAGGTTCAGACGCAGGAACAAGCACAAATCACCAAGTACATGAAAACAAGCAAACGCTCACTTCTAGTTCCGAAACGCAAACAACGAAGGCATCTATACATAGAATAACTTTACTAGCGACGGACACAAAAAAACAAACTTTACTAATACCCGTTCAATGTGTATATAATTAAATATTTTCTGATGATTACTTGATTAGGGAACTTTAGTTAACAATAAAAATATTCGAATTATTACCATACATAAAAACTTCAAAATATATTCCTATTTCCTACAAATTATTAAAGGGAAATTAGGTCGCTTTTAATACTTGTATTTAGCCTATTACATCATATTCTAAAAGAATAAAATTTCTCCTCAATTCTGACTTTTGTGGTGGCAAAAATATCATCATATTTATTTAATATATATACATCTTTTTGAGAGATATTGTTTGGGAAAAGGATAACTCTTCTCCTTAAATAGAGCATCTCTAACCCTAATGAAGGAAGGCGATTCAATTGTATTAAACGAGATCAATCACCGTCCTAAATAATTTTTGTAGTGCAAATTTTTTCTACCAAAACTTTCTATAGGGATTCTCGTTTTGCTCTCAATTTGCAGAGTCAATGAAGAAGTTTTTGACTCTCCACCTTCGTTGGAGATTTGGATTCTTCGTCAATTCCTCGATTTTGTTGAGAATTCCTAGTCGAAGAAGGCCATGTAGCTGGCATGTTGGTCATGGAGGAGGATAAAAAGCACTCCAACATCTGATCTTGAACAACTTTAAAAGTGGATAGCGTGTAACCTCAGATGCATGTTTTTCAAAAGGAAATTGTGTCTTCAATTCTGGATGTAGTGTAGCCTTCTTCAGTGAAATATCGAATTGCATACCATGCTCAACTACGAGGTAGTACTTGTCAGTGAAATAACCAAAATAGTTATTTGTTGATTCTGAGATGAAAGTTGTCCTGGCCAAGCCATCAAAAATAACATTACAGAGGTAGGCTGGAATCCAGTATTGACGGATCGCATACATTTCATCAAACCAACGCCGCTTTACAAAGGGAATGCATCTAACAAAGCAATCCACTTAGTCTCGAATTCAGCGGGTTCAAACTTATGAGACCAAACAATATTATCAATCTGAGCATGAAATTCAGCGCCAGTAGACGTGCATACTTCATCTTTGCCAGAACGTTTTTCATAATATGCCACATACAAAGTCTATGTCGATAATTGGGGAACACTTGTGCAACATCAATTTTAATTGATTGATCTTGGTCTGTCACAATAACCTTGGGCTCAAACACCATAGCTTCCTTGAATTGTTCCAACAACCAAACATAAGATCCAACATCCTCTTGGAAGATTAAGCCAGCAGAAAAAGTGACACTAGATTTGTGATGATCCTGGCCAGTGAAAGGGATGAATAAAAGATTGTACCTATAAAGTCAAAGGATTGTAACACAAAAGAGAAACAACTAATTACATATTCATAGTTGGAAGACAAGTGAGTGTAAATAAAATGAATCAAATAAGGTAAGGTTCATGATGTAATGACCACAAGTTAAAAGTAGTATAGTCACATGTTCATGGGGAATATAGTTTGGTTTATGCTTAGGGGTATTCACTTAACTTAGGTTCATGATTAGGGGTCTTTAGTTAGATTCATGCTTAGTGGTATTCAGTTAGGTTCATATATAGTGATTTTGAGGTAGGTTCATGATTAGTTGTTTTGAGTTGGGTTCATGGCAGATGCATGGTTATGATAAAAAATTTGCAAGTTCATGAAAAGATGGATGAAAGTTCATGTTAGTAATGAGGTAGGTTCGAGGTATATTGATAACACAATTCTTGATAGTAAAATCTACATGTTCATGCAAGTAAGGAAGCGGGTTCATAGTATCTAGATAACAAATTCATCCTATAAAAAGTGCAAGTTCACGTTAATAGAGGAGCAAGTTTGAGGTGTACTAATGGAATTTATTAAAGAGGTTCATAACACAAAATAATTGAAAAGAGATTTTTAAAAGAAGAAAACAGAGGAAAAAAAGTACATGCTTGTTCGGTATGTTGCATCAAACGACGCAACTTCTCCAAAGAGGGAGAAGTTCTTACGCGACACGGGATCAACAACATAACTAAAATAAAAGGCAAGTGATATATTTTTTCTGTTGGTAAATTTGTTGATAGTCATTTGAGCATCAGAACCACCAATGTATGCCCAAAAATCACGGGGGAAATTCTTGAAGTTAAATGCAGAAGCTCCAACTTGTGAATAGCCACCAAAAAGTTCCTTGTAGATGCAATGTGATCTAACTGGACCAATATGTGCTCTTTCACAATCCATATAAACTTGTTATGACCAAAATCCAACTTCCGTTTGTCATGCAAGAACTTATTGGCATTACCAGTAACAAGTTCATAACCCACTCTAGAAGAAGGACGTCTAAGTACGTGTCTGGTACTATTTTGACCTGTTTTATAACACTCCCTGCTGCAATATAAGTACTTAAAAGTAGGAACACCATAAATAGATTTACCGCCACCTTTACGGGAATCAAAACCACATGCAAGAGAATATGATTCATAAAATCTAACAGCTTCATCAAGTGTCCTAAATTGCATCCCAATAACTAGTTTCAAAGCTTCATCACACGTGGGAAGGTAATACATAGTACCACCTTGAGACAAATTTGTAGATTCTGAATCAGAGGAGTAAGAACCAAGACTGCTCTGGTTACCTGAAACACGAGTACTACTACCACCAGAAACACTTCCAGAGACTAGAGAATTGTTGAACAAAAAAAGGTGAAAATATAAGTTAATACAAAGATATTGATGAAGGTTTATGACATAAATAGTGCAGGTTTGAGGTACAATGCTAATAAGTTCATGATGTACACAAACAAGTTCATCCAAGTAATGGAGCAAGTTCTAGGTACTCTAAAGGCAAGGTCATATTACAAAGCAGGCAAGTTCATGAAAGTATTGATGGAGGTTCATCGTACTAATGATGGAGGCAAGTTCATGATGGTATTGATGTAGGTTCATCCAAGTAATGATGAAGGTTCATGACATAAATGGTGCAGGTTTTAGGTACAATGCTAATAAGTTCATGATAGTACACAAACAAGTTCATCCAAGTAATGGAGCACGTTCTAAGTACTCTAAACCAAAGTTCATGTTACAAAATAAGCATGTTCATGATAGTATTGATGCCGGTTCATCGTACAAAATGATGGAGGCAAGTTCATGTTATATTGATGTAGGTTCATCCTACTAATGATGAAGAAAAGTTTATCCTACTAATGATGGAGGCAAGTTCATAATAGTATTGGTGCAGGTACATCCTACTAATGATGGAGCCAAGTTCATGATAGTATTGATGCGGGTTCATCATACTAATAATACAGCAAAAGGTTGACAGTGTTGGACAAAGGCAAAGGTTGTCCAACAATGAAAACAATAATGAAGAAAACACTGAATTTTTTCTTATATTAGATTCAATCTACAAGAATCTGGAAATTGTAAGCCTAGATGAATTTTATGGAAAAAAAATCAGTGTAGTGAAATATGAGTGATTCAACCAAATACATATACTCAAAGAAGAAACAAGTAAAGTAAAAATAGACGGGAGTAAACAACAACAACAAACATAGATTGGTAAGTTACAACAATGACGATAGATCTGCGAAATTTAGGGTTCGTGAAAATAAGAAAAAATCGCAAATATACCAGAATCCATAAATATAGAGAAATTGATTAATAGACAACAATCGATGATCAATCTGGTACAAACACTGCGAATTTCACCGGAATGAAGATCGGAACGACGACGGTGTTCTCCAGCGAATCACCTCGCGCGAAGGAGAGAAGGAAGGTCAGAATAGAAAATAGAAGGGAAAAAGACCGAAATACCCCTCCGTGTAGAATAGTCACTTAAAATATGGTTCTAATCCTGACCATTGGATGAGCAAAGATCAATGACCCAAAATAGTTTTTAGTTTTTATCTTAAGCATGGTTCTCATTTGATATCTTCTCTTAATTCACAACCTTTACTAGAACCATCTATTTGGACGGTTTGGGACTGTCTTCCAATTTGGAAGGAGTTCCATTTTTTACCTAAGAAAAAAAGGGCGTTTAACCCCGCACTTATATTTTTATACCGCATCCATTTTGGACGCATTCTTAACGCGCCCAAACGAACTGGGTTGGTTTTGGGCGCACCCTGGATGCGTTTTTTTTTGCTTTCAAAATGCCAAAAAATCGAGTCTATTTAGATAGCATCTGTACTGCTCTCAAAGATGGGTGTCAATTTTAAATTTTCGGGTGCGGGGTTTTTCGAGGAAAAAGAAAGAAGGAAATAAAATATGTGGATGAAAAAAGAAGGTAGGAAATGTGTGCATGACAAGTAACATTAGCAGGAGACCACACGCCTGGGGCTGCCTTATCCAGAGGAGCCCCTTAATCCTATTATTCACTCCCCATCCAGATGAAGTTGCGATAAGAAATTAAAAATGGCTTCCTCTAGCATCTGCCCAGCAACCCCTTCCCAGATATGCTCGAGCAAGAGTGGCACAAGTGGGCCATCATTGGTGACCGGAAGGAGAGTTGCAGCTTCACCGGGAATGAGGATGAGCAAGAGAATCGTGTGTCAGGCAACAAGCATCCCTGCTGACAAAGTTCCTGATATGGGGAAAAGAGAGCTTATGAATCTCTTGCTTCTCGGTGCCCTCTCTCTCCCTACTGCTGGCATGCTTGTTCCTTATGCCACCTTCTTCGCCCCTCCTGGGTAACACCCTTTCTCCTCTCGATCTTCAATTACCTAGGGATGCTATTTAATTATTTCAGGATCTTTTTCCGGGGGGAGTTTCAATTCTTTACTATCTGGGTCTGATGGAAATCAACTTAGATCATTTTGTTCTCATGTGGTTTTATTGATCAAAATGAAATCAGGGGTCGTTTGGTATCGAGGTAGGAATCGGGTTGGAATTAGGAATCGGGTTGGATACGAGGAATGGGTTTAATTAATTCTTAGCCTTAGTGTTTGGCAGATGGAGAAATGAATTATAAACTTAGGCAGAAACAAAACACAACATTGTCGGATACTGCGGTGGTATCGTTTTTGCATAAAAGCAAGAAACTCTAGGGTGGAAGGCAATAATGTCATTTCGATGAATTAATCATGACAATTAAAGTGATCTAGGTTAATATTCATTACATGACCATTTCCTCAAGTACAAAACAAACAGCCCTTAATTCTACAGCATAGTTAGAAAGAAATGAAATGAAGCTGCATATAGTGAAGTTACAAGATGGAATGATGTGCAGATCTGGTGGAGGAGGAGGTGGTACGGTTGCGAAAGACGCCCTGGGTAACGACGTCGTGGCAGCAGAATGGCTGAAGACACATAACCCGGGGGACAGAACCTTGACTCAAGGCCTTAGGGGAGATCCCACCTACTTAGTTGTTGAGAGTGACGGGACTCTAGCGCCTTATGGAATCAATGCAGTCTGCACCCATCTTGGGTGTGTCGTCCCCTTCAACAAGGCTGAGAACAAGTTCATCTGCCCTTGCCATGGATCCCAGTACAACAACCAAGGCAGAGTTGTTCGCGGTCCTGCTCCTCTTGTACGTCTTTTACTACCTTCTTAACTTGCTATACATAATTTTACCATTATTTTGATCCTCACATTTGTATATCTATATAACTGAAACAGTCCTTGGCTTTGGCTCACTGCGATCTGGATGATGGAAAAGTCGTGTTCGTTCCATGGGTCGAAGAGGATTTCAGAACCGGGGAAGCTCCATGGTGGTCTTAAATTAACACCCTTCCTCTTCTTACCTTTGCTTCTTGATTTCCTGCATATCCTTTACTTTGTATTTTGTCAAATACCAGTTTATATATGGTTGTAGAATCATCATGTCTTGTGTACAATTATTCAAGATGCACTCTCAGCAGTCTCCTTCATCATGTCTTATGTATTACCCTCAATGTCTTTTGAGTTTTTTTTGTGTGTTCATGATCTTTAGAGGAAATTTTGCCACTCATGTAATCATGTTACGTTATAAACTATTTTTTCTACCCATTCTTACTTTCACCGGAATTTCCTTGAATGTAACAAAGGTCCTTCCCCTTGGAAATTTGTAACTAGTAAGGATCCTTTGCTACTTGTTAGTCCTCCGTCTCTTTAGAATTTGACAAAAACACTAAACATATGTAATTAGAATTTGTCAAAAAGAGAGGGTAGAATAGGAAAAATGTATCCAAAAAAGAAAAAATGACTTCTATTTATCTATATAATCTATTAAAGCTGAGACTTTTTAATGTTTCTCCTTGATTCTGGCCCCACTACATCCATGTGGCAATTTGTTATTGGTTCTCTTTTAATTGTTTTTATATTTTTATTTGATTTAAAATAAAACATTATTTTCTACTGCATTCCACTTGATTTCAACTCGGTTTCCAACTGAAGCGATTTTGGACGAAGAAATTGACCGATCGAGCGAGCGAAGCAACCAACGAGCAAGCAAAGCGAAGGAAGCAAAGGAAACGAGCAATGGAAGCGAGTGAAGCGATCAAGGAAAGAATTGAAGTTTTCTACTATTTTAGGTTTGATTTCAAGCAGATTCAGACATCAGAAGTAAAATTGTTAATACTCAAGGTATATTGCTTAAACAATATTGGTATTACATATTTCACTATATCTAGTTGATTTTCATGTGTGCTTGTGTCTGTTTGTGTTTTTCATGTTTTGTTTTAGGTTTGATTTTCACATTTCTCTGGATGAGAAGGAAAAATCCTTTTGAGAATGAGAAATTAAATTGTCATTATAGAAAATCTAGAAAGTTACAGTGCATGACAATGAGTACTACGCATAAGAGTGAGTGCAGTGCATGAAAATGAGTATTTGCTTTGTGGTGAATTAGTTTATTGCTTCAGTAATTGATTGGATAATCAATGAAACTGATAGAGGATATGTCGTGGTTGCTAAATCAAAGAAATCCTAAAAACAAACTAGAGTATAGCAAGTAAGTAGAGGTTGAACCCAAGGGAATCAAAACACCAAAGCAATGCAATCAAGTGAAGTATCAACTAACGAACAAGTAACAAGTAACCAGGGGGGTTTGATTGTATAAGGACACACAAGTAACAAGTAGCAAGCAGAGAAACGATGGGTTGAGGATATTATACGAAGGAGTTTCACCTAGCAAGTATCCACACAACAGTCAATCAAGTTGATCATAGATTATCTCAAGTTCTTATCAATCCTATGGAATGTTCCTATTCCAATCTTTAGTATATCACCAGGCCAACCGGTCCTGATAATACTAACTATTCAACAAAACCTAGGAAACCTCTCAAGGTTAAATCAAATAGCAGCAAAGAGCACATGAATCATAAGGATGCATGCAATAACTTACAACCATCAAGTATTAACATGCAATCAGTTCTCTTTCATATAAGCAATCAACTACCAGATCATGCAGATATGGATGCTACGATGACAAGGAATTTCACCGTCTATTCCTAGTCTATCAATAGAATACTATTAATCAAACTAGGTGATCAATCTAGCAAAACCAATAGAAATCATATAGATGAAGAACAAGAGAATTAATACAAACCCAAAAGAAACGAACAAGAGTTATAAATCTCACAACTTAATAACTGAAGGCTTCAACCGCTAAGTAAAACAATGGAATTAGTTCCTGCTCATGGTTGCAAAACTAGAGTTGTAAATGGAAAAGATGATAAACAATAGAAAGAACTAGGGTTCTTAAATAGAGTCTAACCCTAAAATAATACCGAAAATAAACAAGGAAAAAGTCTTCCAAACGAAAATAATAAAACAAAACAAATAAGGAAATCTGGAAAAACTGCATCAGCACGCCATGGCGATCGCCATATGGGGATGGTGATCGCCATATTTGTCGTAAACTTTGTTGTAACTTCTGCTGGCACATGGCGATTGCCACCAAAATATGGCGATCGCCATCTTCCTCAATCTTCATTCTGAGCCTCTGTTGTGACATAGCGATGGCCTGGTGAGGATGGCGATCGTTATCTGGCTCCAGTAGCTTCTTCAACTCTTCTTGACTTCACTTCTTCACTTCATATCTTCTAAGTCTTCATGATAACTCCAATGATCCATAACATAGAAATGTCTCTAAACTCATATGGAATAACTCCTAATACAATGTAATAATCCCTAGTTACGCTATACAAAGTGCAACGTATCAGAAACATAGGTGTGCATAAGAATTCATGTGTGTGCATGAGTTTATGTTTCTGTGTGCAGGAGTTTTTTTGTATGTGTGCATCAATAAAACTCATATTTTAGTGCATGACAGTTAGTAAATCCTTTTGAGAATGCAATTAGTTTTAATAAATATATTGACCATGTGCATCATTAAATAGTACTGTGTGCTTCCAAATATGCATTTGTGTGCATAAAATGCTTCATTGATTGATTATATAAACATGGAGTTGAGATATATTGACATTCATGTGTGTGCAAACATCTGTAGGTGATGATAGTCCTGTTCCAAATACATCTAAAGTCATAGATTTGGAATTTGATGATGTTACTGAACTATCAATTGCAAGAAGAAAAGCCCCAACTGGTAATTTCTCATACTCTAAGAGTATATGTGTGTATTACAATTTTTTTTTTTGTGCATCAGTTAAATATCGTGTGTGCATTACTTTTGATTTGATGTGTGAATTAGTTTTTTTTCTCATATGTGCATAACTGCACTCTCACGTATGCATGATTAAGATATTTTATATGAATTTAATGTATGAATAGTAAAATTTCATTGTGTGCATGATATATTACCTCAATGTGCATGATATTATTCTCATGAGTGCACTATTTTGGTGTCATGTATGCATGATTAAATTACTGTAAATGAATATCATTTCTATATATTGTGTTAAAATCAGTCTTCTACATGGATAAATGAACAGAAAAAAAAATGCTCAAGGATCTTCAGTGTCCGAAACATACAAAGGGAAAAGAAGGAAGCATCAAGAAACGAAGACAAGAAAAAGTAAAAAAGTCAAGACAACAAGCTCACATACATCTCGAAGTGATGTAGAACAAAGTGAAGATGAAGAGGACTACGAACCTGAAGTTGAAGATGAGCATAGTGAAGATGATGAGATGCCATTAGGAGTGAGAATAAACCAAATCAGAGTTGAAAGAAAGATTGCCAAAGAAGAATCTTCCAAAGCAGAATCTTCCAAAGTAGAGAAAGGGAAGGAGAAAGGGAAGGAGAAAGCAAAGGTGAAGAAGACAAAGATTCCTAAAAAGGCCAAAAGAAAAAATCGTAAGGAGAGTGTCTTTGACTTAAACACAAAGCTCCCAAAGGAAGGTACAAAGAAGGCTTCAAAACAACTGAGGAGTAAATATGAATCCCTTACGTGCAGAACATCTCTAAACAAGCTTGTGAGGTTTTTCACTTATAAGGAAAATGGAATCCCTGTTGAGCAGAAACAAACAGTAATAGATATTGGCTTTGGAGAATTACTTTCCTGGACGATACGCGAATTGGCAATGAAGTTCGGGATGTATGTGTGTGCAAGGTATGATCCAATCAAGTGCACAATGACACTTAAGGATGGGAATATGATTCTACTTACAGAAGAGGACACACACGACTATCTGGGTGTTCCAAAGAGTAAGAGGCAAATTGTGTTGCCAGAGAAACTGGCAAACGAAGAATTTCTAGCAAAAATTGATGAAGCTTTTGATGTTTAGGAGCTTTGGAATATCACTCACACAGATATCTACAACAAGATGAATGAGTATTAATGAGATGCATGGTTTAAGTGCTATTTCATCTTATTGTTTGCAAACATAATTATAGAGAGCCATCCGAATGGGAAGGTTATTTTCAAGATTCGGGAATTGCTTCAAGATGTAGATGAAATAAAGAACTACAATTGGAGTAGCTTCATGATTCAAAGGCTAAACAATAGTAGGATTGCATGGGCTGGCACTAGACAAAACATCTTCAAAGGGAACTTGCTCTTATCCATGGTAAGCAAAGGTGTAATACTTATTTTACATTTGGCCTTTAATGTGAATAAGTTTTTTTTTATATATTGTGCATTAGTTTTGTCTGTCGTGTGCATTTGTTCTGCCTTTCGTGTGCATTAGTATAACCTTTTGTGTGCAATACTGAAGGACAACACCTTGTTTCTGTGTATGTGCGTGATTTTTTTTTCCTGGTGTGCATAAGTTTTCTTTTGTGTATGCATCAATAAATTCTTATGTGTGCATCACCTTGTTTCTCTGCATGTGCATGAGTAGTTTCCATGATGTGTATTAGTTTTGCCTTCCGTGTGCATTTGTTCTACCTTTTATGTGCATTAGTTTAGCCTTTTGTGTGCAATACTGAAGGACACCACCTTGTTTCTGTGTATGTGCATGAGTTTTTTTCCTGGTGTGCATAAGTTTTCTTTTGTGTGTGCATCAATAACTTCGTATGTGTGCATCACCTTGTTTCTCCGCATGTGCATGAGTAGCTTCCATGTTGTGTATATGTTTTACTTGTTGTGTGCATCACTTAAATTCTTTCTTCGTCGTTGTGTGCAAGAGAAGTCTGTAATGTGTGCATTAAGTTTCAACTTGATTGTGCATGAATTTGTTCATTAACCTCTTACATATCTTTTTTTTTGTATTCTCCAACTGGTGTATGTCGATGGGATGAATGGAAAGGTGAGACGCAGAAAAGTAAATTCTAAATCATTTAAAACTGGACAACTGAAATGCTGTGACAAAGGGAGGAAGAAGAGATAATTTTTGGAGGTTTTGGACAAGGGTATCCAATTAGAAGACCAACATTTCAAGATGAAGAAGCAGATGTCATGCAAGAAGAAAAACAGAATGATGGTGAAGATGTTGCAGCACCAAACATTAATACAGACAATGCCTCAAGGAATATGTGGTGAACTACATGAAAAAGGTAGAGAATATGGCCAAAAGCGTGAGATCTGTCATAGAGTCAAAGAAGCATCTACCATCAAAATTGACCAAGAGCAATGTGTTAAACACTGTGAACATAGAATGTCAAAAGATTATCAAAGCGAAACTTACTTCAGAAGTTCCATAAAATGAGGAGGAGATTCAAGGAAGCCAAGATGCGGAATTTTGGGATATGGCCGTCACATGCATGAAAGAGAGAGAAAACAATAAAGGCAGGGCAAGAACATGTAGAATCTTTGTAATAAATTTTGTGCTTTAGATATTATTTTGACAATAATGTAATATAAACAAATATTTATTCTAAAAACCCAAAACATGTCAAACCCGAAACCTAATTTATACGGAACAGTAGGTTTTAAAAATCAAGATTTTAGGATTGGATCGCAGACAACATGGGCAATTTGAGCTTTAAAATAGGCGTTAGTAGTTTGTACAAGTTCAACGTTTGAATCACATTTAAATCTTAAAATCGTAAGATCTAACCGATACATCATAAAATCGCAACATCCAAAGTAGGATTTTAACAAATATAGATTTTAATGATAGATCCGGATCACACCAAATTTGATTTTTTTTAAAAGGTTAATGCATTAAAATTGCAGACCACCCCTTAAATAAGGCATTTTACCCATAATAACCCTTTATGCATCTTATTACCTCCAACCACCCTTTAAATGTATTCTGTTAGCGATCAGCCACCCATGTTCCTTTTACATCCATTTTCACCGTTAAAATGTGTAGAATTACCAATATAGCCCTGTTTAAATAACTATTTGAAAGTGACAAGGGTGTTTTTGTCATAATGTTAAAACATATTGGGTTGTTCCAGTAATTTATCAAAAAGTGATTAAAACCCATTTACTTCGTCTTCACAAATCTGATTCATCTGAAAGCTGACTTTTTTCATTCAACCCAATCGTTCAATTGACCTTTTCCATTCAACCTAATCACCCGATCATCCAAAATACGTTCAATTAGATTAACTTTGAAACCATCCCAACACAAATCTTCTCTTACATCTTCCTCCTCCTCACTTTTTGAGATATGAAACAACCATCCCAAACACCTTCTTTCCTATCAAACCACCATCCCCATCACCAATGATCTCCAACATCTTCCTCTTCCTCACCTCCCACTCTCTCCTTTTCCTCGATTTCTCTCTCATCCGCCTCCATATGCCGCCGAATCCTCCATCTCCAGCCCCTCACAGCCATCATCTCTGTCTAAATCAAAGACCAATAGTCGCGCCGACAAAGGAGGCTTCCAACTGCGATGGTGGTTGTCCAAACCGGACTCTATCGTACATGGTTCAACTCGCCTCGGACCCTCGACCTGGCGTTGGCCAATTGCATCCCTAGGCGCCTCCGCTTCGACAATTTGGACATTCATCGGAAACCTTATCGTTCTTTCTCCTCCTATCCAAAGTATAAAAACAAATCTGGGAATAAAATCCAGATCTGAAATTTTTGGGGAAAATTCAAAATTGCGCTTACAATCTCCTTCTCAATACCTTTCTATTCCACCATAGTTAGTAGAAATTTAAGCAATTTTTATTGAAGGGATCGGACGAAAATCCAATCTGAAAAGGATGATGGAACCACGTACACGCTCCCATGGAATGTAGTTCCAAGATTTGGTTTTTACTATTTGGACCAATTCACTTTTCAATTAATTAAATAGAAAAACATTTGGTAAAAAAAACCCCATCAAAGACAGGGGGTAACACAGTTACGAGTTGGATAGTGAGAAGGTGTTTGCCTTCTCTCTAGAAAACCACCGAACCCTAACCCCAATCCTCCATTCAAACTTCAACCCTTAACCCAAAAACCAACTCAATCTTCAACCCTTAACCCAAAAACCAACTCAATCTTCAACCCTTAACCCAAAATCCAGTCTTTAACCACAAGATCAAATCAACTATAATCACGGAAGTATTCTTATAACAAAAGATGTCTCTTTGTGAGTATTCTTACCCTCGTTCAACTAAACAACAATAAAGGATGAACATCCCCTTCAACAACAATCAAAACACATAACACATGATGATTTCTGGAAAAGCTCCTCTCACTCCTCTTTTTGAGAAATAGGAAACAAAATCAGTGATTGGAAAAAGTACAAAGCAAGATTGGAAAAAGTAGATAAAAAAAACAAAACTAAAAACAATTACTCGTACTAAGGAAGAGTGCGCCGGCTTTGGCCTTAAAGCTCATACTATCAATAACTATCACTATCCAAGCCCAACCCATTTTAATGGACATTACAAAATTTAATAATGAATTGCTTGTTATGGGCAATGTGCTGATAATAATAAGCAAAAGGTTTATTAACATCTACCATAGGCAAACTTCTACCGTACAAAAGTGAATTTCTTTCTATGGCTTATTGTGCAAGCTAGGAAAAGAAGAAAAAATCAATATATATATATATATTAGAAATGCTAGCTTAGTCATGGCTCGACCGGGACCGGACCGGCGGTTCGAACCGGAACCGGACCGGGTCAAAACCGGGACCGGACCGGAACCGGTTTTGACCCGGTCCGGTTCCGGTTCGGGAATTTGCGTTTTTCGAACCGGCGGTTAACCGCCGGTTTTTTATTTTTTTTTAACCGCCGGTTAAACCGGTTAACCGGCGGTTTTTTAAAAAAAAATGTTAAAATAAACCGGCGGTTAACCGGTTAAACCGGTTAACCGCCGGTTAAAAAAATTTTAAAAAAAAAATACAAAACCGGCGGTTAACCGGGAAAACCGGTTAACCGCCGGTTATAACGGCTAGTAAACTAGCCGTTGCCGGTTAACCGGCGGTCCTAACGGCTAGGAGCCGTTAGGAAATTAAAAAAAAATAAAAAAATACATTTTTAAATATTAAAAAATCCATATCCAACCCCTATAAATACCATACCATACAATCTTCAAATCACACATCCAACAACAACAATCTCTCTTCTCTTTCTCAAATCTCAATCTCATAATCTCTCAAATTCCATCAACAATCTCTTTTAATCTCTTCCTTTCTTAATCTTCCTTTTAATTAGCATTTGTCTTTCAATATTTTATTGCTTTTACATTTTTAATCACATTATTATATTGTTCTAAGTTTTATTGTTTTAATTGTTTTTAATTGCTTTTAATCATATTATTTAATTGTTCTTAATCATATTATGGCGGATCATTTTGACACCCAAGAGAGTGATAATGTCACTTCTCCCACTCCCACTCCCACCTCCCAAGTTAGGTCCTCCGCTAGGGGTAGGACCGCTAGGCCTCAAGGGCAAGCTAGCGGTTCGAGGCCGGCTAGGGGTAGGGGGGGGAGGACCGTTCCCGGGTCCTCCGGGAACCAATCCCGGAAACTAACATCTCCTGTTTTTACAAAGTGGTTTACTAAATTAGAACCCGGTATCGAGGAACTCGAGGCCGAGGATTATGATCCCGGACTAATTATTGTTTCTTGTAACTTTTGCGAGGCGACATTCCAATGGAAGAAAAGTGGAGGATATGGAACCCTTCAACGACACATGGAGCACAGACACGTCGCCGAGATGGGAATGCTAGGGGGACAAACGCAAATTTCCGGCGGATTTGCATCTTCTACTAGCGGTAACCCTTTATTTCATTTTGATCATGAAGCTAATAGTGTAGCATTAGCCGAAGCTATTTGTGTTGATCATTTAGCATTTCGATTTAGTGAAAATGTAGGATTTAATGAGTATATTAAAGAGCATACACAACCCGCTTTTAAATCCGTATCTAGGAAAGTGATTAAGAAAAACGTAATTAAGGCTTATAAAAGACACAAGCACGAATTAGTTTCTTATTTTTCGCAAAATGATATGAATGTTTCTATTTGTAGTGATATATGGAGTGATAATACTCAAACCCATTCTTACATGGGTGTTACATGTCATTTTGTAGATCATCATTTTACAATGCAAAAACGTTTATTGGCATTTAGAGTCTTTGATGATTCACATACCGCACAAAATATTGCTATGATGATTCGTACAATTTTAGAAGAATATAGACTACTTAATAGAGTTTTTTCAATTGGATTCGACAATGCATCTGCTAACACCGCATCTATTAGAGATTTACAAGAAATGTGTCAACCTTTATTTGGTGGGAGATTTTTTCATATTCGATGTGCTTGTCATATTTTAAACTTATGTGTTCAAGATGGTTTACGTGCTATGAGTTTTCATTTTGAGCCAATTAAGAACGTTATTAAGTATATTTGGGGGCATCCTAAAGTTACAAGAGATTGGATGACCTTTTGTAAAACTAACGGGGTGCACCCAAAACGTTTTTCAAAAGATGTGGGTACCCGATGGAACTCTACTTACATATTACTATGTGAATGTATAGAATATAGACAAGTTTTAACGTCTTTTGTTTCTCAAAACCTTTCTGGCTCTACTTTCTATTTTAGCGAATCAGGTTGGGAAATATGTCAAAGTATTGCAACGTTTTTAAAATGTTTTAGTGATGCAACAAAGAGATTTAGTCATGTTTATATACCAAGTAGTAATGTTTTTGTCTTGGAAGCTTGTAATGTTATGGCTGGTTTAAGTGAGGGAGCTAAAATTCCCGGCATTGAGGAATCCGTTGCAAGCATGAGGAGTAAGTGGTTGCAATACTTCCCGATTGTTTTCTTGTTGCTTGTGTTTTAGATCCTAGACTTAAATTAGGAGTTTTACACGCTCTTTTAGATGACTATTATGGATATATTTTAGCCGACGGTGAACTAGAGGATATTTTAGGTATGGTTTCTAGAACTAGAACATACATTGAAACTTTATTTACTCATTTTTCGGATTGTCCGACTCCTTCACAATTACCTCCGGCTTCTTCGAGCTCTAGTAGCTTGGGGGCCTTTGGAGCTAAGTATTTTAGTAAAAGACCAAGAGTTACAAACACGAATGCGGAAATTGATAACTATCTTAACACCAACTTTGAGTTTGTTAGTTGTGAAGCTTTAGATGTTTTGAAGTGGTGGGAGGATCATAGGAGCATGTTTCCAACGCTTGCGAAGATTGCGGCTCAAGTTCTTGCCGTCCCCGCTTCAACCGTGGCGGTGGAACAAACTTTTAGTGCAGGAGGCAACACTTTAACGAGGAAGAGATCAAATTTGGCACCGGAGTCATTGGAGGCGCAATGTTGTGTTTGCGATTGGAAGAGAGCCGCAATGAGGCAACAACGTAACATTAACGAGTCATCGGAAGACGAGTGGATTGGAGATTCTACTACGATACGCACCGATTCATCCGCCGAAGATTCGACTTAGGTAACGGGTTTTGAAAAAAGGTAAAGAACTACGTGGGCTTTGATTCCTCTAACCCGAGAGGATACGTAGGCAACTTAACAAGTAAGTCACTGTTAAGTGCAAGCCCAATTTTTTTTAATTTTTTTGTTCCTTCATATTTAATTTAAAAAACTTAAAAAAAATGATTATAAAAAAACGCTATTAAAAAGAATGTTTTACATTTTTTTTAAGTTTTTTAAACATAATTTTTAAACTTAAAAACAATGACAAAACATTCTTTTTTAATAGCGTTTTTTTATAATCATTTTTTTTAAGTTTTTTAAACATAATTTTTAAACTTAAAAACAATGACAAAACATTCTTTTTTAATAGCGTTTTTTTATAATTATTTTTTTTAAGTTTAAAAATTATTTTTATATTTTTTTATTTATTTTTTAAAAAAATTATTTTTAAAAAAAAAACCGGTCCGAACCGGACCGAACCGGTCCGAACCGGACCGAACCGGTCCGAACCGGACCGAACCGGACCGAACCGGTCCGAACCGGACCGAACCGGTCCGAACCGGACCGAACCGGACCGAACCGGTCCGAACCGGATGAACCGGTATGAACCGGAACCGGACCGGAACCGGTCCGGAACCGGATTGAACCGGACCGGAACCGGTCCGGAACCGGATTGAACCGGTCCGGAACCGGTCCGGAACCGGTGGAACCGGTTTAAACCGGTTCCGGTTCCGGTTCCGGATTCCGGAGGACCGGAACCGCCGGTTCCGAACCGGAACCGGACCGGACCGGACCGGGAGCCATGCCTATGCTAGCTCACCCACCAAAGTCAAAACCAAGTAAGCCCATGTACCAGTATTTTGCTAAAATACTAGCATTAAACAATTGTTAATTTGATTATTTCATCTTACACACCCTTTTATCATTTTGTGTTTTGATGAATAATCAAATTTTCGATCTCATATTTGATGTATATCACCACCGCTTTACCGCTCGGTCAAAGCTTCGGATTTTATTTATCCAAAGTGCTCTTTACGTCATTTTCATTGTTTGTCACATACTCGTTATTCAAGTATGGATTTGTGTACTACGTTGCAATTGTGGAGCTGACTCTTGGTGGAGATTGAGTTGTTTTGGTTTTGGTCATGGTTGTATTGAGGCCCATGAAAGATGTCATGGTAGTCGCGACTCCTGAAGATCCCTCATTTAAGGTGGGGGCAACGTCATGGTGGTCCATTCAACACTTCCCCGGGTTTGGTCCTGATTGACCCGTTTGCCGATGGAGCCTCCTTTGTTTGCGCTCGCTCAACCCTCTTTCTCGGTTCTTTATGCTTCTTATTGCTTTGTTGTATTCTCCTTATTTGCTTGTAGTTTGTGTCTGTCTGACGGTTTATCCGTCGTCGAGTTTTTTCTCGACCTCTCAACCTACCAGGCTTGTGGTCTGGTACGTTGAAATGCTTTCCTTATCAAAAAAAAATATAGGGGTATAATTGTAATATTATATGATATAACGGTGAAAATGGACGAAATAGGAAAAGGGTGGTTCAACGCTAACGGAATACATTTAAGGGTGGTTGTAAGTAATTACTTGTATAAGAGGTGGTTGTAGGTAAAGTGCCCTATTTAAGGGGTGGTTTTCTGCAATTTCCTCTATAAAAATACCACATTTACTTAGGCTCCTACAGTTGTCGTCTCACGTCTGTTCGTTTCTGCCAGTTACTCTTCCTTTCATTTAATCTCCTAATTTGGGTCTTTTAGTTATGTTTTGAGTGTATGTTCGTTTCTGTATCGTATTTCCCTCATCGATTTTTATATGTTTCATGCGTATATCTTTTGAGATTCTCCTTGGACCATGGTTGTCTTTTGAAATTCTTTTTCAGCAGGTTGTTATTATGTAGATAATGATTTTAAAATATCACTAATTAGTAATTATACATTTCAGATTCCGTTACTAATCAATATGTTAAAATTTATATATTTAATTAATTAAAAATATCTATTTTTATTAAAAGTTACAACATAAATACATATGTGAAAATAATACGAAATTTATAAATGCGATAAAAGTAAACATGTTAGGCCCACGCGAAGCGCGGAGAATGAACTAGTCTATATATAAAAACTGTTGGGTTTGATGAAGTAATGTCAATTGGTACTTAGTTAATGCATTAAAAATATCACGTTTAATTAGGCTCCTACAGTAGTCGTCTCACGTCTGTTCGTTTCTGTCAGTTGTTCTTCCTTTCATTTAATCTCTTAATTTGAGTCTTTGTTATTTTTTGAGTGTATGTTTGTATGTACGTTTCTGTATCGTATTTCCCTCATCAATTTTTATATGTTCCATGCATATGTCTTTTTATATGTTCCATGCGGTCTTGATGAAGTTTTAAAGTAATGATAATTGGTATTTGACCGAAACTCATTCATTAATCAATCGGACCTTATTGGATTTGATTTACATTTGAGTTCCAATTAATACCAACTTATTCATTTTATCCTCTAATTAATTCTGAATTTATCCAAGCTTTTTTTATTACTTAATATCTTATTCTAATCTTTATTAATTCTAAATCCTACCATCTTATTCTAATTTAATCAAACCGCGTACGAAATCCGTAATTGTCCCGCGCGAAGAGCGGGGCCCCGAATTCTAGTTCTTCTACCAAACATGCACATGCAAGCAATTCACGCAAGTTACATTTACTCAAATCATGTGAGAATATGATAGTTTCTGCAATTTCTTCTTTTTGTAATCTATACAACGGAAACAATTCTCATCCACTAAACATTATTTCTTAAGAAGCTGACCCATGATATTCCGCAAGGATCAGAAGTTTGTGGTGGCGGACATCACGGATATTAATTACCCCTTACCGAATCCACCAGGCTTCTCCATATCTCCTTCTAACTACTAGTCGTCTAGTACAAGGCACTCCTGCTTCATTTAGATGAAGACCGAACAGATACAACTCAGAAGGGAAGACCAAAATTGTCCAGCTTGAAAAGACCACAAGTTAAGGCTGAGGGGTTGGAGTAGGTACGGAAGCACGCTTTCCGGATGCAGGGATGCTCATGGAGCGTTTCTTCATCCTTGAAGAAGGTGACTGCTTGCTGTTATTGTTCTTCTCTGAAAGCAGATTTGTTCCTGTATCGCTTTTGGTTCTACTAAACACCTCACCTCTGTCTGTTGCTGCTGCTGCTTTCCTGTTAGTATGGATCTTAGCAAGCAATTCACGCTGCAAGTCTTCATCATTGTCTGACCAGTATCCCTCGTCTTGAATATCCAGCATCGCCAGATCATCGTACTCTTCATCTGACCTGCCAGACTCTTCATCAACGGACCCTCCATCCATCTGTACCCCAACACCCATAATGAAGGTTAGGAATTCTACGACTTGAGAGCCCAAAATAGACTACATGCTGCTAGATAACTTCTTCTAATGCTACAAATCTTTGGATCTTTGCCCTGCAATTTACTAAGGATTATGTGACAAGTCCCTGCCTCCTCGGCATCTACTGTAGGTTCAAATCTTAGGGGGTGATATCAGGGATTTCACTTGCTCTAAGTACAAGCCTCCTTCACATCTATTGCTTACTAACATCATAAATTCACGGGGAAACCTGGCCTAGCTTTATCAAATACTTGAGCAATAGAGCATCATTCCATAGTATGGACAGACTACAAAGCTCCATTTCATTATGTGTCCACACAAAAACGACAGACTCTTCTACCAGCAATTTTCAACATTGCCTTTTCTGAAGTGAACTTATTTACTAAAAGTAACATATAACGTTCATTCATGTCAATGGACTCTAAATTATTTTTTCCACCAGAAAAATTCTTTATGGAAACAACATCAATAATTACCTCATCCTGAGGAGGTCCATCACCATCGCTGCAATCCTCATCACTGTCCAAGCGAGGTGTTTCATCTACTTCTTCATCACTGCCAAAAACCAAGTAGTCCGCCTTGTGCTGTAGTTGGGTTAACATGTATTAAATCATCACATTTAGAAAACCAATTCAATCTTGAGAAAAAACATATAATTATCAACAATTGGTTCGATGGAAAAAAACCATAATATTGTCCCAACTAGTGGTTTGCAAGCACAAACAACTAAGCACACATTCTTAAGGATCAGTTTCCAGGTCAAAGATATGCGAAACTGCTTGCTGTTTCAGAAATTTCACTCAAAATGAGCAAAATATTCCTCTTATTCTGGATGTGGTGATTCATATCACTTTCAAATTAAAATTCAGTAAGGTTGGAGTCTCTAATTTAAGGTTAATGGACACTTTACCTCTTTTGCAGGTCCATCTGAAATCCGAGGAGAGCTGCAGCAAGAAGAGTAATATTTACTACCATTATCAGTACCAGTCAAATCAGCCCTAGACTCGTCCAAACTGCTTGCATGGCTTGTTCCTCCAGTTTCACTTGGCCAAGCGCTAATACCAAAGTGACCAAACTGAAGATTTATAGGTTCTGCCTTGTCAATTTGCAAAGGCCCATACATCGGTGAACCTATACCATTATCAGCACCAAGCCCAAAAATAGGCTTTCCATTGCCATCTACGGGCCAAGCCTTTGCAACAGAACCATCTGTATTAAGAAGGGCCATCAGATGCCTGGACGACCCTTTCCTCTGAATCAATTGGAGCATTCCTTTGGAGCTTAAAGAGTTAGCAGTACACTGGTTCCTGTACTCATCATAAACAACTGAGACGATGTTTTTGGTAGGATCATAAAGATGTTCCCCAGCCGCCCGTCTTCTTAGACAGCTGAAGAGAGTGGCATGGATCGCAGCCACACTTTTATCCACGTTAGTGTTATTTATCTTTGGAACAAGATGTTTGTCAGCACGATTACATAGATATTCTTGGATTGTCCTAATGTTTCGAATGTACTTCACATATTTGTTTCTAGCAGGATCTAGGGTCATGTATTTAGCACGTACAGCAAAGCGCTCCAAATGCTTATCTTCATTTGTGATGTATATCATGAAAGGAATGATTGAAGGATGCCTTTTCATGAGCCCCATCTGAGAAAGGAATGCATCATCAAAGTAGTAAACGAAACAGACATAGATATTAGGGAAGCAATAAGATATAAAATAAAAACTAGCAAATCTTCATAGGCAGAAAATATCAACAAAAGAATTTTAGCCAATGCACTCACTACAAAGTTAAGACTCAAGTGGACCCCTTCAACGATAACTGATTCTTTCCGATCTTCCCACGCAGTGATAAGCCGGTCAAGACTATCAATTACCATTTCACTCTGGGCCTTAAAGCCCTCAATTGCCATCTGTTTGCCACTTATCAGTTCTGTGCTACTAGAATTCACATCTGATAATTGCATACCAGACTTTGCGCCAGAAGCACCATCAAGTACACTATCCTTTGAAACTGAACGTGACATTCCATCCTTTTTTTTAGCTTTCTTTTTGTCCTTTGCCTCTGCAACAGCAGCAGGATCCAAGTATTCCCCCGCATGGTAAGTAGAAGCCCAAAGCAAAGGATTCTGCTTCTCATCCACAAAACTCCGCATCATATGTCGAACAGAATCAGTGGAAATCACAGTCGTGAGTCCCAGACGGCTACCCTAGAAGACAAAAATGGGGTTAAACTTCTTGATGAATGATGCAGGATGGAAGTGATGACATAAAGACAAGGCCATCCGAAAATCATCTTGAAAGGTCATGCATGGGACAATGCATGCTTATGTAGCTTGTTTTATTAATCATTTAGAGGATATTTGCTTTTGATGACATTATCTTTTCTATCTTCCATTACATAGCATGATATGTTATTTTCAGCATCATTGTTTGCTCTAGATAACTTATGCTCTTACTTTCCCCTTTTTCCTATTTAAAGCCTAGTTTGTTTTTTCAGAAATTGATTTGGAAGTATAAAGCATTTGACAAAAGTTCATCTTCATTCTTCTTGGCTTCTTCAATATTGTAGATCTCAATCCAACCCTTTGGCCGTGGACTCAATCAAACAATAAAAATAATATGAAAGAGCGGAATTGAGGTAGAAATACAACTGAAAAATACATTGAATGATGTAGAAAGAACGCAACGACAACTGAAAAATACATCATATGACTGATGTAGAAAGAACTGCAATGACATATGAAAAATATAGAACAGCACTAAGGAACTCATCAGCACTCAAATGTAGGGATAAAGATCTGTGCATGACTAACAGAAGTTATCTCAGACATATTATCTCCAGTTTGGAATCTCAAAAACTACTTGGCCTAAACGATAAAAGAGAATAAAATACATCGGCATAAAAAATCTGGAATCTTTGACACAACTTTTACAACCACCGGAGTCACCACAAACAATCATATAGTTTTACCCATTGATCATTACGACGTTCACCCTCCTTATTCTTTATAATAGTTGTGCTCATCTCAACAGACCCTCTCGGTAAATTGTTTCCCTACTATTCCTCTTTACGGACAGCTTCAGAAATTTTATTTTATAGTTTTCAAGTAATTGTTCCACAAACTGTTCCTTTGCACTGTCCTTTGCTCAAGCATTGATGTTTTAAGTGCACACCTATGATATAGCCAAAGCAGCCTTTTTCTATTCACTACCTCGATCTAGTATACATACAAATTTTAGGATATGTAGCTCCAAGAAAAGATGCTAGTTCCACTCAGAATTTTTCAACACATCTAGTAGAATGCTGAAAAAATTCAAAACATAGAACTAGAGCTGTCTAAAAATAATAGAACCCGGAAATCGACCTGATCAACCTGAATTGACTGAAAATGTCGGTACCAAACCCGATTTATCCCGAGAACAGATGACTTGAACCCGATTAATGAAAAAACTGTAGAGTATTTTAATATAATTAATAAAAAATAATCTATTTTGACTTATTTAATTTAATTTTTAATAATATGTTAATAGTGAACAAAACAATGGAGTTTTTTACACATTGTTTAACTCAAACCGTGCACTAACATTTAGTGATCCAACCCAGCTTGACCTGTTACCCGAACCATTTCCAACCCGAACTCAATATGACCAAACCCGAACCCGTTTTGACTAGCACTACATAGAGCCAAGACATATAAGATATATTCTAGATACAGTAGAAATTTTCAAGTTGAGAAAACTAGTACCAGCAGAGAAGATAAAGTAGATTTTCCGCAGCCACTAGTGCCACATAACAGCACAGTTACAGACTCCTTTCTTTCCCGAATTCTGGAACACGAAGAAAGCATAGCACATTACCAAGTATTACTAAAATAGAAATGCAGAGAACCCATCAACAAGGAGATAGGATCAAGACGCAAAGGGTAATAACTTATATAATGCTAAAAACATCAAGCGATCGGGGCTTTTCACCCTTACAACAATATAATGTCAAACCCTTTCACATGTTCATATTAGACTAGTTTAAGATACAACATAAGGAAATTTTCAGGATTTCTTACATAAGGAAATTGTCTAACATGTCAAACCCTTTTTGTATGTTTTTTTTATTTTTTTCTCAAATATACACCTGAAAATAGATTGAAATAAGATCTAAGCATCATATCTCAATTACTCGTAAACAAACACCTAAAACCAAGGTTTTACAAGCTGTAAGACAGGACTATATACAGCAAGTAAAAAATGTCCTTTCATGTCTTGAATCTTGTACAAAAAACAACTAGTTGTAGGTGTTGATCTGAAACAAACTGTAAACATCAGTATGGCAATAGGCTGAATTGCAACAAAAAAAACTCCACAAGACAACTAAATAACAATTTATAACCTTAGGGTGTGTTTAGTCTGACCTAATTGTTTGATTATGAGTCCTTTGTATTAAACAATTTATAACCTTATTAGAATCCTTCACAAACATATGCTTACCAAACATTTTCGAAAAAGATTTCTTAGGACATGTTCAGGTCATTGGTCAAAACTGTATGAGGTGAAGTGGGGATTGTAAGTGTGGACTATGCTTGGGTGATGCACTGAAACTTCGGGTAGGACACCCTAAGTTTGATTATAAATTTAAGAGATACCATAGTACATCACCAACAGAAGAACTGACAAGCATTTCCACTGTATAGCAACATAGGGAACAACTTGACCATAATTTAGCATCATATAAAAAAGTCAGTGGTAGAATAACAGCACGAAATCGGAAAGAAGGGCAACATAATACCTGCAAGCCAATACCAGATCTGCCCTCTGATTGGGACCCATGTACTTGTATTCCGCAAGAGCATCACAGACTACATCTAAGAATCTCCCTCTTGTGATGACCACAGTTTTACGGCTCTTATACAACTCAAACAGTACACTATCACTTCTCTCAGATTTCCCTGATATCTGGGATATCTTGGCTTTACCTGAGCACATGTCATCTGTCACTTTACAGATAACAGGTTCTGACCTGAACATGTTCATCCTGATAACAGCATCCTCGGTGTTTTTGCTTCTTATTATTTCAAAAACCCTCTTGCTAATCTAAATGAAAGTAAGCAAACCATAATTTGTATGCATCAAGAAGGACATAAAGGTATATATGCTTGATTGCAGTCAAATAAATTTATTCCTCAAAAAATAGTATTGATCATATTAGTTCCATACTCAATGATGAAGATTCAGCACTCTATTCCGTAGTTTAGCTCAGGTGTGTTAAGACTCCAAAAGTACAAAGTCACCAACATAAGTGACCTACTGAGAGTAGTCCACTGACAGCTATTGACATTGTTGAGCAATGGAAGGAACTTTTCTATTCATAAAACTATAATGATAGATGGAAATGAATCATTGATTGCAGATCATAGCAGAGACCAAACAATAATAAAAACTCTTAAAATTTACAGAACAACATGCACTACCGCTTAGGCCAGAACATAGTGATGAACTGATAATGTACGTAAATTAAGTCCAGAATTAACAGCAATAATAATAAAAGAAAGGCCACCAACAAACAAGAGGTAGACATGATATTTGGATTAGAAAGTAAAATGTCAACACTTTTTATATATCGGTGTATTCTTTTTTTCATCTGGAACAAAACAAAGGAAGAGCCTCAGATTTGATATGGCTGAATATCAGGTGAACAGTTTAAACTTCTTTCAATAGTTTACAGATCGTAGATTCAGCAACTTAACCGCAAGAATCCACACCTAAAAGAACAAATCTGGATGCGAGAAATTATAGAAGAATAGGGTAACTGCAGAAGGGTATAAAATAAGGAGAGGGAGGGAAAATACCTTAAAAGCATGGCGAGGTTTGCAACCCATAAACTGGAGAGTGCTCTGGAGAACAGGACGAGTGTACCTAAAAGACTCCTTGCCGTGCTTCCCCTTTGCTGCTTTCTCTTCCTCGTCGACAACCACTAGGTAGAGCACCTTGGCGACTTCGGCCATTTTCTGGAACCAAATTGAAAAGATGAGAAAGCAGCATTCAGAAAGAAAGGTTTGTGATTCAAAAGGATTTCGGAAGAAAACGGGGAATTGACAGAAGAATCGGACAAGAAGAAGAATTGAATGAAAATGAGAAGTAGGCAATGGTAAATGAGATCCCGTAAAAACGGGATAGAAAGCGAGGAATAAAGGAGGAGAAATGGATACCTGAGAGAAGGGGTTGCAATTGAGAGAGAATAAAGGGAGGGTTAGGATTCAGCAAGATGTAGGTTTGGTTGGCGTGGTCGCCATTTTTGAGAAGGTGGGAAGAAGAATTGTGAAGGCATCTTTGGGTTATGGCGGAGTCACCGGCGGCCTCAGCGCAACATAATCCCACCGCTCTTTTATTAGGGGCTTGTTTGCGATTCGTCGATACGACGTGTACGTTGGGTTTGGAAAGTTCAATGCTTTTGTCAATTTGGCATCGGAAAAGGTTCACGTGCACACTTGACACTTGACATGTATATTTAATTTATTGATACGTACATTTAAGCAATTGATATACACATTTAAGTCATTAACATAACATGTACATTCGTACGTTAAGCCATTCGCACCTGATTAGAATCCTTATCTATTTGTTATTTGTTATTCGCTATTTGCTACATATACACAGTGTGACCTATCAATAAAATAAGGCAAGACACTATACATACTATATTTTTCAACTTTCTAAACTACATTTTGGTAAGTTGATTTCCAACGTACGTCGGTTTTGGGCGTATAGGCAAAAAAACTGTGAAGCAAAATACAGAATACGTAAAATTTATACTTCCGTTTTGGGCGTACGTTGGTTTTGGGCGTATATGTATAAATTGAAAAAGTATATGTTAGAAAATTAGCCGTTGGAGGAAATTAAGCACGTACATTGGAAATAGGTGTACGCCCAAAATCAACGTACAAGCTTATAGCTGTTGGGGAAATTAAGCATGTACTTAGGCTTTGGGCGTATGCCTATTTCCAGAGTACGTGTTTAATTTCCTCCAACGGCTATTTTTTTGAATATAACCGTTGGAAAAAACTCTATATAACCCCACCACCCACATCAATTTATTTTTCATTTAAGTCATCCGAAAATGTCAAATAAGAGAGTTACAAATTTGAGTGATGGTGAGAAGATTGAATATGCGAGCGGTGAGGAGATTGAATATGTGAGTGACGGTGAGGTGAGGGCGACGACGACGACGACAATGTCGATGCGATTGAGGACGAGAAAGACATTTTCAGTGAACTCGAAGACGGGATGTGGGACGATAGCGGCGAAGAAGAAGGAGACTTCTACGCCAGTGATTTTCCCGTTAGTTATTTCTTTCTCTATTAATTGTTTTTCTTTCTATTTAGGTGCAAATAATTCGTAGAATTGATAGTTTTGATTTATGTGGATTAGTAAGATATAGATGCGATTCGTATCGTAGTTTGGATTAATTGTGGTTAGCATAAATTAAGTATAGTGATTGGATTACTCTGATGTGTTTCAAACTGAAGAAACGTTTCCTACTAAGCATCATTTGAGGCTTTGGGTTCAATGTATAGGTAGAGAGTTTATGATGGTATTAGTGACTCTCCGTAGTAATGTACGTCAGATGAATTTAGTGTGCGAGCATTCTGGAATGTATAGATCTAGGAAAAAGAAAGAGGAATTAGAATATGAGGAAACAGAGGAGGTTGTTGAGACAGGGCGGGATAGTAGGAATAAGAAGACGAACTGCAAGTTTGAGGTCTGATGTTATAAGTTCAAGGTGAGGGATGCCGGAGATGGATGGTATGTGAAGGTAAAACACGGACAACACAACCATAAGCTTTGCACTAGCTTCATTGGTCATCCGTACATGGATTGAATGACGTCGGATGAGGTGAAATTTGTGACGACGTTGGCGAATTTATTCACTCCGCCTACTACTATTGGTCTTCAGTTGAAAACGTCATTTCCTGGGAATGTAACATTCACAAAACATATTGCAAACTTCGTGCAGAAGTTGCATTTTGAGGATCGTGGGAATTTGAGTGCTACACAATAGACCTTGAAGTTTTTGTAGGAACGCAACTATGTTGTGTATCCCCTTTGCGAGAAGTACACACATGAGGTGGACATCTTGTTTTTTGCTCATCAAGACTCGTTTCACTTGCTGAAGATGTTTCTGTACGTCGTAATTATTGACGCCACCTACAAGACGAATAGGTATATAATAGTATATTTATGTATTTTTTTAATGTAATGGCGTTATTTTTTAACTATATTATGCAGGTATAAGATGTCTCCTGTGGAGGTTGTCGGGTTCACTTGCACGCATAAGACATTCAACATTGCATATGCATTCACGTGTAAGGAGGAAGCTATGCACTACTTGTTCATAATGCAGAGGCTTAAAGGCTTGTTTGATGATGTTGGAGTAATGTCGACTGCCATAATGACCGATCGAGAAAAAGCTCTCATCACTGCAATCAAGATAGTGTTCAAAGATCTTCTGGTTCAACACCTCTTGTGTTGGGTGCATATCAAGCACAACATCGAATTAAATTCTACCAAAATCTTGAATAACAAAGAATCTGTGAAAATGTTGTGCAACCAAGTATGGAGACTTTTTCTATAAAAAACGGAGGAAGTATACGAGGAGAGGCTGATACGATTCAGACAATCTTGGAGAAGCGGAATCATTGGATACATTGATAAGGTTTGGCTTATCCCTTACAAGACAAACATTGTTTGCGCGTGAATGGAACGCAATCTTCACTTCCTCACGAGGACCTCAAACATGTATGTTATCCTTAAACATTTCATATTTGTTTATTAGATGATTAGTTAATTTTTGTCTTACATAAACACAACCTTGAATCAATAAACTATATAGGGTTGAGGGAATGCATAAGGTGTTGAAGAAAATAGTGGGAGGCGGTTTTAACCGAATGGTTGTGAGGATCCATGCAGCCATCGAGGGCCAGATTGTGAAGGTGAGCGCCACCATGGAAGAGGATCGGATCAAGACACTCGGGATTTTCAGACTAATGAATCCTCAAGTCAAATTGATCTTTCGGCATTTATTCCATAATGTGTCGGATAGAGCGTCGAAAAAGTTGAGGGCGATATGGGAGGATATAAAGGTGAAGAATTTTGAGGTACATTGCGATGATTATTGGATGCGAGAATGTCAGGGCCTACCGTGCATCCACGAGATAGTGAAACATATTATTGATAAGAAGGCAATCAAGTTGAATGAGATCCACAGATTCTGGAGGCAGCTAGAATGGGATAGGATTGAACTTGATATCTCGTCGGTGAGGATGTTGCCCCGCTACAAGTAATTAAAATACAATAAATTATAAAAAAATAAAATAACATTATAACAATAATGATTAAAGTAGCAAATATTGAACGAAATACATACCACAACAGAGGCGGTCACAGGTAGCCGGATGGGAAAGCGGTAAACGTGGGTCCTCTCTCGGAGATCTCGAATCCAGATAAGGATGTGACATCTGATCGAACCATGGCAGATAGTCTTCCTTGCAGTCCAATGGATAGTCTCGAAGTCCACGTCGATCCAACTTGTCTAAGGCAATCAAGCGGCCCGACAAGTGCAGCTCTCATCCTTGAACTTCACCATATATGTCGCTGCTCTCTCCTTCTAATTGCAACATCTGGTGTAATCGGGGGGTTTGGGTATGCCCTGCACATACCCAAACTGCCTAAGACATTTGTGAGGGTGGTACCCCTCCCGAATGTCGAAGGCCTCTAAAGGCCCCCGAAAATGAGCCAACATGTACAGGGGGTCGTTGAGATCCAACTTCCCCCAAGGGTTCCACTGAACCTACTTTGATTTGTTTAAAGGCAAGACATATTTAAAATTTAATTAAATTGCATAACACGACATAAATTGATTTGCTAAATATTACTTATCTCTGCAATTGTAATCTAATCCAAAACGCCAAACGAGAGGTGTCCTTGTCATACCTAACCATGGTGTTATCATGTATAGCAGCTTCCGGGGCATTCATGGATGCCAAGTCTTGTGTCGCATGACCTCGAAGCCCATGAAAGTACGCCCATATCCAAGCATAAAAAATAAAGGTCAAAATGTTATGAAAAAACAACATATTTCTTCAACTCAAATATTAATACGACTATTACCTTAAGAAGGAGTGGGCAGCCAACGAAGCCCTTGGACTGTGCACGAGATGCCTGACCCAACTGTCGATATAGTTCAGCCAAGACAGATGAACCCCAAGCGTAGGACCCTGTCCAGTCGTGGTCGAGGAGGATGTTGAGGTATCTGTGCTTCACCTTCATCCTTGACTTGTCTATAAGGATCGGACTGCCCAACAACGAGAGCAAGTACATTGAAGCAATGTCACTCTCCTGCTGAGGAGTCCTACAATTAACATAGAAACGATGATTTATTAACGTTAATCGATAATTAAAGAGTAATTCATATACGCTAGGAAAAACAGCTTTTTCACCTTTCCTAAATAGAAAATATCTCGTGCAGCCGGGTGTGGGTCATCGTCACGCCAAGATTACCGTGGATCGATAGACCGCCATCTAAAAATGTATATAAGTAATAAATTCTACTTTATAAATATTTAATTGAATTGACAAATTAAACATTTATTATATAAGTAATAAATTATACGTACGTCCACATAGAGCCTTGGCTTGCTCAAATGTGTCTAACCCGAAGATACGTTGAACGTTGTTATAGACAAATGTATCTATATCCGGTTCAGCAGATTGACAACGATACCATGGATCAGAAGCTCGAAGATCTTTAGCACGTTGATCAGTGTCGGAGCCATCTCACCAAAAGAAAAGTGGAAAGTGTTGGTCTCTGGATGCTAACGCTCCACAAATGCTGAAATCATAATCGAATATATACTCCTATATTCGAGTCGAGGATTAGCAAGGGTGTGCAAATGGATCTGTCGAACGAGCTTCCACCATGAACCAGGAGCATCTGATCTAAACTCATCAAAATCTCTGGAAAAAGGCTTGCGCTTATATGTAGGAAGCACCTTCCTGAGCTGAGGTACAAAACAGAAAAACAAAATTTTAATATTAAAAACAGCTTTCAAATATCTGGGCCACTAATTTATTAAGAAGATTACGCATATCGGCGATGAAGGCGGTATCACATATGTGGGGTCTCTGTCAAGCTCCCCCGCAAGCAGCTTTGTCTGGGTCCATATATATGATAGGAACAAAGTGAGTGTTATAGTCCACCGGAAGTAGCGAACTAAGTGGACCTCCAGCTGCCCCCAAATAATCAGGATCTCCTGGAGCCGGAGCACGAAGAACATGAGCGTCCTGCTGAGGAACCTGCTGAGCGGGCTCCTGAACGAGCTCCTCAAAAATATCCTGAAAGGAGTCCTGAGCAATTTTCTGATAAGGCTCATGAATCTGCTGCTCAGTATCCCGTGGGGGCGGCGACATAGATCGATCTGGAGATGACTGAATCTGTGGATCTCCCTCATAAAACTCAGTCTCCATTTGTGCCTCCAAATCTCCAACCTCCACCTCCGGCTCATCTGCAGCCTTTGCCTTCTCCATATGCAACTCCTCCTCCTCCTCACTGACATCAAGCTGTTGTTGCTGCTAAGCCCCATCTCCCCTGTAAACTCCTGGAATGTCCGTAGGAACCGGGAATTCTACGTCGATGGGAAGCAGTGATCCCCCGTCCGCTAACATTGCGGGGGGGGGGGGGGGGGGGGGGGGGCTGTACTTCTTTCTAACAGAAGCACCAAGGGAAAGTACCTTATCTAACACTTTGCTGAACTCCACAACAAAACCTGTTACAATTCAGAGAGTGATCAAAGATTGTGTGATTAAGAGAAATAAAGAGTGTATGAGAGTAAGCATTGATCATGGACTGCCACTGATGAGTAAGAGAGAAAAAGGACAAAGAAAGGATGACAATAACCAAATGCTTGATTTCATTAGTGAGGCATTAGAAGCATAATATACTGTATTACAGAGAGGATTACAATACCACTACTCAACAACTGTAACAGAATAGCGAGGGCCTATTTTGTCCGTTTCTGGTGTTGACTTATGTGCTAACTTTTAACCACGTCATCACATTCTAACAAGACCAGAGGATGGAGTTATCGTAGTAGAGCCTAGCCGGTTGAGAATAACAAAACTCAACCCAAGGAGTTATGGATGGGCACCGAAGCCTCATTTCCATAAGCAAGACACTCTTATCAACAAGGTTGAAAGCATTATTGAAATCCACCAAAAGCATAGAAAACCCAACTTCGTTACCCTTAGATTCAATGAGTTTGTTCACTGAATACAAAACAACCTCACAACCCCTGGGGATGCCCACACCAAACTAAAAATTATGCAGGTAACCATTCATAGTGTTCCCAACATAAGAAGAATCAACCTTAAAAACGAGTCTCCTCCACACCCGTACCAACGACAATAGGGCGTATACCACCCGTGGCTTAATCAAGGGAGTCAAGGGTGCACTAGCAATAAACTCCCCCAACTGTCTAGGACACTTCCCGCTGAGGAACGGGTTGACAACCTTAGTAATAGAACCTAACCACAAGAGGTCCCTTTAGGGAAGCTTTGAATTCTACTCAACACCACATCTTTATGAACAAAAAGAGCATCCTCGTCAAGAGAAGAAGTAGGTAAAATAGGAGGAGAGACATAAGGATGTTTGGCCTCCAGATCACAGAGAGTATTAGAATTAAACGGAGCAATACTAGATGACGTTTGCACCTTGATGGCAGCCGTAAAGTGTCCACCCCCCAACTTCCGTTTGCATTGAAAAATGTTACTCTTCAGGACTTCTGGACTTCTTCGCACCACCACATGGGCGAGTCACCTCAGATAACCGATCCAACACCAAATAGAGCCTATCCCCAAAGTCCCTCCATCTAACAATAGCACGGGAAATGCTATCGACCTGGTACCACTCTCTCTCTCTCTCCCGACCTCCGCTCAGATCTGTTCTTGGGCACAAAAGTAGTCAAAATGGAACACGTCAAAATCAGGAGTTGCACCCAACCAGACAATTCACTCGGGTGCGCAAAATCAACTTCCCTTTTTATTTTTTTTCTTCTTTACGATTTATTTCAGGCAGGACTCGAATACAGCGGGACTCAACTTCGATTTTAACGAGCAAAGTTCATGAAAACCTTACTTCATCCTGCTTTCATGAGCCCTATGTTCTGTTTGAAAACTTGCAATGATTGATAATGTAGAGGGAGTATCTAATAAGAACTCTCTTTAAGACAATAATTGAGAACTTTTGTAGTCCGTTCGATTTGGGAGATCGACGGTCGAACCGAACAAGGCATTATAAAAGCCTCTTACTTTAAATCATTCCTTACAGCATGCGTACAAAAGACACAACTTATTTAAGTTTGAACTGAGTGCATACATAAGATCATGCAGGCACATCACATATAGGATCGCATCCTGGGTCTGGTGATGGACTGACCTCCATCTACGTAGATAGAGGTTCCGGTCATGTATCTTGAGCCGTCGCTGATAAGGTAAATTACTGTAGATGACAAGTCAGTCTTCACATTCAGCCATCTTTGCAGCGGCGCTGCATCTTTAACCAGTTTTTCTGCTCTCTCTTTACCCACCCCTACTGGGAATTCATCCTCAAGGTGAAGCCCACGCATTATTCCGTTCACTCTGATTTGATATTTCCCAAACTCCAGTGCTGTTGTCTGACAAAGAATTAAAACGGGCAATTATTAATGGATACCAAATATAAGCAGACAGACTATATAAAGAGTAAGGAGAGAGATACGATACAAGGCAGCTATACAGTCATGTTTCATGTTTGAAATCCTGGTATCAAGAAATTTACTTACAGTTGAATCAAGAGAAAACAAACTGGAGGCTGGTGAGAGATCAAGGAACATGAACAAGACCCGTTACCGAGTAACAACACAGAATAGATGAATCTATGTGTGATTCAAGACTGGGGATAAATGATTGGATTTACAAAGCATTAAACCTGCAGAGATAGTTAATTGGAGAACCAAATATGGTAACAAAAGAATCATACAAATGAATCTAATAAGTTCTTTGTAAAGCTGAACCACAAGCAATCTGATTTCAAAAATCCATGTTCATATCATAGCAATTCACGGAACAAGGTCCTAAAATTTTTGCTTCTGCTGCTTTGAAAGGGAAAAATATGACAAGTCTACTCAATCATTCACATCACTGACAACTGAATTTGAAAGTTATGACCAATTATTTCATCATCAGAGACATGTTCTTAAAACGTGGATAAATGTCTTGACCTCAATCTTTAGAAATTGACAAAAAGAAAATCATAAGATAATAGACTAAATTTAGAACTCAATCATGTAAAGTGTAGCGATGAAAAGTGAAAAGCACAAAGTCAAAGGAAGCTGGATTTACCCTCACTAACTGGTTCACTCCGGCCAAGCATGAACCATAAGCAGCAGCTCCCTGATAAAGTCCTCTCTCACCACCAATTATAGAGCTCATTAATACAATTGATCCACCTGTTTTGTGATCCCGCATTCTCCTTGACACAGCTTTTACAAGGAACCACACAGCTACAAGATTTATGCTTATAACTTTTTTGAATTCAGCTTCAGATGTCATGAAAGGATCTTGCATTTTTCCTGCCCTCGAACAGCTCAAAATAAATAAGGAGATGGCGAGTTTCAACGTGTTTAGAATGGAATATAAGCAAATAATAGGTAGCTAATTTTGGACATTTAAAGCTGAATAAATGTCCAATAATTCTTCTATAAAGGAATATAACATTGTTCAAGAGAAACAAAGTATGGTATTAGCACCTATGATAGTTCTCTTAATTGATCGCATAGTATGGAGTTGTATTTATGTTCCGAGAATGGTATGGATGAGAAAACCTTTGTCGAAGAAGTGTTGATTAGGTGTTGAAACTGACTAATGATCTCCGCAGGGGGCCAACACGGGGCTAAGAAACTTTCGGGAGATCAGAGAAAGAGGAGTAACTAACAATCCATCAGATTTGCTGAGGACAGGAGCTAGAGGATTTCCGCAAGATATGGGCCTAATCTTAAAACTGTAAAGCCTAAGCTTAAGAATGCTCATTTAAGTCACAATCAACTTAATTCTATGCCATAAACACCTTCTCTAAAGTGATAAATTGTTTGTTTTGTTGTCCTAAAGCAGATCTAGATGATCAATCGAACCATTCTTCCCAGTGGTGGATATAAGTAAAAGCAAGCTGAAATTTGAAATTGTACCTTCATAAGCATAACAATTTACAAAAGCATCAAAATTCCCCAGCATCGCCTCTGCCTTGTCAACTGCAGCATCAAAGGTTGTCTCCTTATCATCCTCCATGTCGAGTCCAACTACTTCTACCTTCGCATCCTTTGAAGATTCACTTATCTTCTTCGCAACGCTCTTCATAAGGCTCTCATCCCCCAACAGAACCAACCTAATTTGCAAATTAGAGTTGGATTTAAATACAAGATATTATAGTAAAAATAAGACAGAAAATAAGGCGGAATCCGTAGCAGTTCTGACATGCTCCGATGAGATCTAAACAGAGATAGATGAAAGATATGGACAGTGGAATACCTGCATCCGAGTTTAGCCAGAGAGCAGGCGATGTTAACGGAAACGTCATCGCCATCGGAGGTGAGCAAGACTCTCTTCCACATTTTCTTCCAAAGGGAAATCAAGAGAGTATAGAACCAAACGAGCCCTTAAAAAGAAAAGAATTGTTTTGGGTTCACACTCAACTAATCAGAAATTGTTAAGCAGATGAGTCCCGGCCCGGGGAATGTGATTGCTGTCCTTGAGCGTAGCTTTAATTGTCGTCCCTACTTTTGTATCCTCTTACTCCGTAGCTAACTTCTGTGACCTGTCGACCTCAATTTAGTAAATTGTGGTAAGGGTTGTCTATTTAGTACGGTGTTTGCCTGAACCAAAAAAATAAAATAAAATTATGTCGACACTATGGGACCGTTCGGATACGTACTTTTTTATTTTTCCCCAAAATTAAGCAACATCAGTGACTGTTTGGATGGTCACTGATTCATATACTTCTAAACTTTTAGTTGTGCTTCTGAATGCTTAAAAGTACCGGAAAAAAAAGCAGAAACGGTATATTTTTCTCCAAAATCTTCTACTTCTTGATGAAAATTATGGGTCGGGCTACAATTTTCACCCCCGATATTTCCAGATTTCCGTTCTTCATTAGGAGGTGGCATCTTTGAGGACAAGAAGGGCGATTTTCTCATCCGAGAACAAATATGAGGTAATCGTTCCTCTTCATCCCTCTCGACTCTTCAAAATTTTCGTCTCTCTCTCCGTTGATGTTGATTCCATCGTTGTTTGGCCGTTTCGAGTACAAATCTGTTCATCCCTCTCGATTCTTCATTCGTGGGTCTAGAGTTAGGATGACTAATTGTTCTAGACTCTTTAAAATCTTGGTTTTTATAGGTGCCTCCTTCGTTAGATGACTAATTGTTATTCGAATTGGGGTTCTAGGGTTAGGATTTTTGTTCTAGGTTTTTAAAATTCGTTGTAGGGTTTACATTTGGATTGGTGGGGTTGAAAGTTTCAGCTAGGGTTTCATTTGGGGATAAAATTAAGGCATTGTGGTTGTTGGTGTTGCTATACATGTACAGGTTGCAGAATTTTATGGTTGAGTCTTGGAAATAAAGCTCAATTCAAATGGATAACTGTTCACATTTTAGCATAGTAATCGATTCTGAATCTAGGGAAAATGTATAGAAACAAAAAAATATCCCCATTCGACAACAATTCGTTAAGTTAACCCTATAAAAAGTAATTACTGAATGTGTAGCATAGAGGTAAAAGTATTGGAAAACATACTAACTTCCAGCTGCAAGAAGTCTCTCTCTCAAATTACTGATTGTGTAGCTTTGGAAGGTGTCTAGCCTGTGTTAATCAGGTTTAAGTATAAATTCTTTAATGATGTTGATGTGTCAAATGTTGTGAGAGGTTTGAGGTTGATGTCAATGGGTTGTCATAGAGTTGTTGAGATCATCTACATGTGTTGCGAGGGTTTATTGTAGGGATAAAAATTAAAAGAATCATGTTGTTGAATGTAGTGTGTTTACATTTGACTATAATGTGTTACACTTTGTAAAATAAGTTGGCTTATAGGGTTTTACAAAAGGGTTCATTCAATCTGTTGAGCTCGTCTACATGTGGTGCTATGTATGTAGGAAGTTGTCCAATTCAAGTGAAGTGGAAGTGTTTCGGCACAACACACAACAATTCAACCAGTACAACAAGACTCTTTTCCCGTTCCTATTCCATTGGCTAGGCATTTAACTTATGGTACAGTCTCATCCCCCCAAGGCCCTCTTGGTCGCTATAATGTAAGTTTCACTCTAAACCTAAATACAACTTTCCAAAACTCGTAAACTATTACGTGTGTATTGTAATCTGGAATGTTGCAATTACCTGTAATTGGTTGCAAAACTGAAGTGACATTGTAGTTGCATCTCGCAAAATATGTTATGGTTTGAAATTTGGTGGTTATACAGTAAATTTGTTTTGTTTTTATTAATTTCACTTACATGTATTGATTGTAGGAGTAGTCGCTTGGCAAATTCAGAGACGAGCTTGAATTACTTCATGAAATACCAGGGAGTGCTAGGGAAGCGAGACTACAAAAACTAGTTGCTCACCAACGTGAAAAGATAGAACATGCTGAAGAAGACATAGCTCTTAATTCTCGTAGAGAATACTCAAATCAAAGGATGAATGGTATGTTTGCTTAGAGAATTTCTGAGATGTCAACTGCTCGTGTCATAGCTTGCTTGGAGAGGGATAATTTAAAAGTTTCAAGCGTATTGTGATTTCTCTCATCCTAGTGCTTGGTGTTTTGGTTTGTCTGTTATTGGCGGTGTCTGTTTGTAAGTTCCTTTACCCGTAGTTACCTTGGTTGACATGTGGTTGTGGGGTTAGGAATCTTATATGTAGTTTAAAAGCTAAAACCTCTATTTTGTTTTGTAAATCTATGCTTTGATGTGTCTCAGGCGGGGTTATATTGGCTTTTGGTAATGGAAATGAATTTTTGCTAGGCTGACTGTGATAGGGAATTAACAGTTTTTGGGAGTGGTAAGAAATTTTGGTTTGTCTAGGAGTTTCTTGTTATGTTGTTTATGAACATTAGAAGAATAAACTCCTATAAGTTGTATTTTTGTATTAATTACCTATTTTATGTTCTACAATATGGTTTACAGGATGACTTGAGTTTTGAATGATCATCTATATCACTTAGTGGAGAACGGTGGGCATGCCAAAAACTAGGGACAAGTCGTTCGATCGTAAGTGTATATTTGAACTACTGTTTTTTACCATAAGCTATTCATTATTACCCACTTCAATTATGCATAACCAACAAATGGTATTTTTATTTTTCTATATATCATTATTGTAATGATAATTTTAAATTTCAGCATTTTTAATAAAAAAAATTCAAATATACTCAGTGGTGTACAACACACACTACCATCTTATATATAAATTGCTATCCCAGACTACTAACCCCCTATTTCTCTTTTGTGCTAGCTGATACGGTTTACTGTGTGGCTAATTTGCTAGTGACATCAACCTTTCCTTCGTCGGTATGCCCTTCTTCTACGTTACAATGTTTAGATTTTAATGTGGAGATAGCCTAAACCCTAAACCTTATATTTCTTTGTTGATAGTAATCAGAATAACAAATTCATCTGAGCATATGTCGTTGTCTATGATTCCACTGTAAATTGATCATTGTGCAGTAAATTACATCACATCTGTTGTATGTATATGTTCAGTTAGCTCATATTCAGTTCAAATTCTCAGGTCCGGCATAAAGGTGGTGCCTTAAGGGCTTGCACTGCAGCAATTACTTTAGATAGTGTGTATTAAATTTTGCTATTTCCCCACTATATTATGTACATTAATATCTGTTTTAGGTTTTACTAATTTCTGCTTCGTTTTCAAGCTGATACAATACAAATTTGTGTGGTGGGAGTAGTAGTCAGACTGACAGTTACTGTTGGAGCCGGTTCTCGATGGGCTCGCGAGGCCCATAGGGAATTGGGTCAGGCCCATGGAACGCGAGCCGGGTCGGTCCAAGAAGTCAGCCCAGAAGAATAAAGCAGCCCATAAACAGGTGAAGCCCAGTAAGAGGATACAACGAGATTAAGTAACGAGGGGCAAATCGGTAATTGACTCGCGTGGGTCCCTGTTGATAGTATAAAAACGCAACCCAATGGATAAGAAAGGGGGATCTTGCACAAGAAGAAAAACGCTTGACCTTCCTCTCTCGAGTAAGAAAAACACAAGAGCGAGCCTAAGCTTTAATCTTACGAAACATTCACTTCCTTGAAGAGTTTGGACGTGTAGCACTTGTTTCACTACTCGTAGTTTTGCTATCAAGCTTTTAACGTTGTTATGTGCATTTTCTGAACTATTCGGTTTATTGTAAGCTTGGAACGTGGAACGTTTTAATTGACATAATACTCTCTTTTTCCTTCACCTTGTTTCTCCTTACCTTCATATACACTTGCGTTGTTTCGACGTCTCTGGTTGTGTGTTAATCCTTCTTATTGGAGCGTAAAAGAGCCGAACCCGGACTCTTTCTCGGTTTGGTTACGCAGGTGTCATAGGTGTCGAGAATAAGGTTGGTAGGAAGAAGACGACGTGGTGTGTTACATATAAGTTGATTGTCCAGACGCCCTGTGTCACGCGAAGTGTTGTGTCGCGTGATCGCAATTTCTGGGCTCCAACACTGGCGCCGACCGTGGGGACCTCCTCGCACAAGTAAGGCTTACTACGTATACTCGCGTATTCCTAATACTTAACTGCCTGAGAAGATGAATACTAGTGGCGAAAGAAGCGACAACACCCCTCCCCAGACGAGAACACAAGACGTAAATAGCACGCGAGCACATCTTTCACGCGTACATGAGGAAGAGATTGTTCTGGTAGGGCCCGCACTGGTACAATATCGCGCTTTCCTGCAGACGATGGGACAAAGTGCGGACAGGGGCCGAAACCAAGAGCAACCGAGGACCAGATCACGCGAGCATGAACAGAACCAGAGCGGACGAGAACAATCAGTCGCTGAAGGAAGTGCTGAACACATACCTGACGACAGAGTCTCAGTGTCACGTAGGACCAGGGTCGAGGGACGCGAGAGGCCTTGCCACCCTGGTAGGTTCGATTTGAATCAACCCCCTGTGAGCTATGTGGAGAACCAATCTTGCAGGGGAAGAACCGAGACAAGAGGGCAGGGGATTCGCGCCGAGCAAAGGCCTTCCCGCCGCCAGTACGACGGGGAACCTTTTTGCAACCAGGCCACCCACCCGCGGCAGGCTTCTGAGGCCTACCCGTCCGTCAACCCGTCAACCTTATTCGGCCCGACTGCTTTCGCGGAGCACATAGTCAGGTCAGTCCCTCTGCCCAATTTTAGATTCCCTATTATCAAAGAGTACAATGGTAAAGAAGATCCCAGCGAACACCTGGCGCGCTACAAGTATGCTATGCTCGCGAGGTGCCCTGATGAAGCCACGATGTGCAAAGGTTTCCCAGGCACACTCGCGGGACCCGCCATGACCTGGATGCTTAACCAGCCGTCAGGGAGCATCCATTGTTTCGCTGATCTAGAGAAGAATTTCTTATTGCACTTTGGGTCCTCGAGGAAAAGAAAAGTGACAATGCAAGAAGTAGTAGGTGTCAAACAAGGACCACATGAATCACTAGAGGGTTATGTTAAGAGGTTCACGGAAAAGATCTTGGAAGCCGAAGATTTTCATGATAAGACCGCTCGGGTCGCGTTCCTTGACGGACTCACTGATGGAAGCTCCTTCAAGCAATACCTATATCGCAAGAAAGATTTGGACTACCAAGGCATGCTCGAAAGAGCGTACACAGAGATTAACGTGGAAGCACACTCAGGTATCGCGTTAAAAGGGAATAATCAGAGCAAGCCCACTCAGGGTCAGAAGAGAGAGAACCAGAGCTGGGGGAATAAGCGCCATCAAGGTAGTCAGGGGAAGGAGCAGATCGACTCGCGAGTGCCCGGTTTACAGATTCAAGATCAGAATCAGGGTCAAAGGCAGTTCAGGGGCCAAAATCACGATCAGAATCAATTTCACTCGCAAAATTTTGTAGCCGAGCAGGATAACCGACGCGAGGCTGAGAGGAGAGGGGATCGCGGTCGTGACCGCCACGAGCCGACCACCTGGTGTGAATACCACGGAGTGAATACTCACTCTACAGAGGAATGTTGGTCGCGACATCATCACCCAAGAGAGCAGGAAGTCCTAACTGCTCGGAGGGGAAACGTTGATGGAGGTCGCGGCATCGCAAACAGGGGGGGTAGAGGAGGAAGAGGAGGTAGAACACAGAGCGAGACAAGGCAGCAAACCCCCGCAAGAAATAACCAGAATCAGGGGCCTAATCGCCACCCACCCCAGAACTTCCCTCGCATGGACGGCCATATAGGCACGATCGCAGGCCGCCATGAACCCGTTCCCCTGGGCAAACGAGAGCAAAGACTTATTAACAACGCACCCAAGCCTCAGGGAAAGCCAATCTATAATGTCGCGAGATCGAAATCTGAACCTTACACGCTTGCCTTCAGTGACAAGGAAGTAGATACCTGGGCTGTCGAGGCCGCTGATCCACTGGTCATTCATGCTCAGATAGGAACCAAACTTGTAAAAAGGATCCTTGTGGACACAGGGAGCTCAGCCGATATACTGTACTGGGACGCGTTCGAGAAAATGGGGATTGATCAGTCTACACTCAGGCCTACTAAAACCACGCTGGTAGGCTTCGCGGGTGACAGAGTGAGGGCCCTGGGCGTCGTCACCCTAGATCTCATCCTGGGTGAAGAGACCGGGTCAAGAAGGTCAGAAAAGATAGATTTTGTAGTAATCCCAATAACATCCTCCTACAATGCGATACTGGGACGCGAGACTCTGTGCAGGTTTGAAGCGGTCGTATCAATCTGTCATTTTTGTTTAAAATTCCCAACGTTGACAGGAGTCGGGGTCGCGAGAGGAAACCAAGAGGAAAGCCGTATCTGCTACGTTTCATCCGAAAAGGGCAGTACCAAGACCTTGCTTGCCAACCAGTTATTTATTCCAGGGTTGCCACGCGTGCTTGAAGAAGCCGAGTTAGAAGTTCGTGCCTCACCCAGACCGCGAGATACTGAGGGAAAGGTAGAGGGACACAAACCGCATTTTGATGGGTTTGAGAAACAGATAATCACTCCTTTCCCCAACAAAGAGGAGAAGCTTTATGTAGGGGGGAAACTGGATCAAAAGGTCGTACAAGAGATTGAGACCTTACTCACCCGCTCCCGGGATGTGTTCGCGTGGACACCAAAGGATTTGAGAGGGATCCCAGCGAGTGTCATGACCCACTCCCTGAACATTAGTCCGGAGGTCAAGCCACGTAGGCAGAAGAAACGAAAACAGGTTGGGCCAAAGAACGCGGCAGCTGCGGTAGAACTCGCGAAGCTAATTAAAGCAGGGTTTGTCAGACCAGTGCAATACCCGATGTGGCTGTCAAACGTTGTAATGGTCGAGAAAAATCCCAAAGGGACGGGGAAGTGGCGCATGTGTGTAGATTTCACTGGTCTCAATAAGGCATGTCCCAAAGACAGCTACCCATTACCTTCGATCGACCAGTTGGTAGACTCCACCGCGGGTCATGAAGCTCTGAGCTTCCTGGACGCGTACTCTGGATATAATCAGGTTATGATGAACCCAGCCGACTCGGGGCACACGGCTTTTATTACAGACAAAGGAACCTTCTGCTATAAGGTAATGTTGTTCGGTTTGAAAAACGCAGGAGCTACATTCCAGAGACTGGTGGACATGATCTTTAGCGACCAAAGAGGTGACACTGTAGAGGCCTATGTTGACGATATAGTGGTTAAGAGCAAAAAGCAAGCGGATCACACTCGCGACCTGGCGGAGGTTTTTGAAACCCTGAGAAAATACGGTATGAGTCTAAATCCAGAGAAATGTGTCTTCGGAGTCAACGAGGGCAAATTCTTAGGGTTTCAGATCAGTGCACGCGGCATCGATGTCAATCCAGACAAGGTCCAGGCCGTAATAGATCTACAACCGCCAAGATCCATTCCCGATGTCCAAAGGTTTGTAGGAAAGGTTAACTATTTAGGAAGGTTTTGCGCAAAACTCGCAGAGCGAAACCTCCCCTTCTTTGACATACTGAGGAAACCAAAAAGCTTCGAATGGACGGGGGAGTGTGAAAGGGCATTTATGAGCCTTAAAGAGCATCTGGCAAAACTCCCAACCCTTGCGTCACCAATACCTGGTGAAGGCTTGCAGCTGTACCTCACGGCCAGTACGCGTGCAGTTAGCACGGTGTTAGTGAAAGAACAACGAGTCCCCATCTATTTCGTCAGTAAAGCACTTCTGTCGGCCGAGACCAGATATTCGCCCATTGAGAAAGCAGTGCTCGCGTTGATAACAGCTGCTCGTAAACTCCGACCTTATTTCCATGCACACCCCATCGAAATATTGACAGATTTACCGCTCCCATCTTTCATGAATAAGCCAACAACCTCTGGAAGACTCGCTAAATGGGTCATTGAAATGAAAGAATTTGATGTGGTCTATAGACCACGACCCGCTATCAAAGCACAAGCTTTAGCAGATTTCATAGTTGAAACAAGTTTCAGAGAGTTAGAAAAAGATGCTATAGCTCCAGAACATCCCGCATGGGTAATGCATATCGACGGGTCAGCAAACGTAGATGGTTGCGGAGCGGGGGTCGTCCTGACATCCCCGGCTGAGGATAAAATAGATCACGCGATTGCGCTAAGGTTCAAGGCCACTAACAATGAAGCAGAGTATGAAGCGCTCATCGCAGGACTGGAAATTTCCGTTCACGCAGGTGTTCACGTGGTAAAGTGCTTGAGCGACTCTCAGATCGTCGTAAATCAGATCAATGGGACCTACGAAGCCCGAACAGGCAATCTCCCCAGATATCATGCGAGGGCCGCAGCCCTGATTTCGTTGTTCGGACATTTTGAGATTGAAGCGATATCAAGGGAGGACAACACGCGAGCTGATGAACTCGCGAAACGAGGTTCCCAAACTCAGTATGCGAATATGGAGCGTCCCGGCGAGAGTCCCACTGTCATTATCAAGGATGGAAAGGCCCCATACTTCTGGTTCGTGAAGTCTGAGAGCGCCATAAGCAATCAGGTGGAACTGATGGAGGTAGACGAGCCAGTCAGCGACTGGCGCACCCCTATAATTCAATATCTTGCTAGCGGAACAGGGCCCTCAGATCCGAAAGAAATGAGAAAACTTGTCTCCATGGCTGCACACTTCTACATGTGTCGTGGGGAACTCTACAAAAGGGGGTACGGACCACGCGAGCTCAAGTGTTTGTCTAAGATAGAAAGTGACGTGCTGATAAGGGAACTTCACGCAGGATTGTGCGGAACCCACGCGGGTTGGAGACCAATGGTCTATAAAGCATTAAGGCAGGGAAGTTTCTGGCCAACCATGAAGCAAGACGCACAACGCGAGTCGCAGAACTGTAAGCCGTGCCAGTACTTTGCCCCAGCATCTCATCAACCAGGCGTGGAGTTGTAGATAATGTCAAGCCCTTGTCCCTTCGCGATGTGGGGACTAGATCTATTAGGACCTTTCAAACCAAAAGCGCCTGGTCAACTAGAGTACATCATTGTAGCAGTTGATTATTTCACCAAATGGATCGAAGCCGAAGCTCTCGCGAGCACTACCGTCCCGGCAGTTAAAAAGTTCCTTTGGAGAAACATCATTTGCAGATATGGCCTCCCTCACGAGATCGTAACCGACAGGGGACCGCAATTCAATTCGCCGCAGTTGTTTACATGGTGCAGAGACATAGGGATCACTTTGAGAATTGCTTCAGTCGCTCACCCGCATTGCAATGGCCAGGTAGAAGCAGTGAACAAGAGTATTGTCATGGACCTGAAAAGACGGCTAGAAGGCTCCAAAGGCATGTGGGCCGAAGTGTTACCTCTAGTACTCTGGGCAAACAGAACCACGGTGAAAAAAGCAACTGGGGAAACACCTTTTGCTCTCGCTTATGGAATAGAAGCCACAGTACCAGTCGAGTTCATTGTGCCCACGGACCGCGTGATTCAGTACAGTCCAAATGACAATGACGAAAAAATGCAGCTAGAGTTGCAGATGCGGGAAGAGACTCGCGACTTGGCAATTATCAGAGCGGCCAATCATAAAGCCAGCGTCGCGAAGTATTACAACAAGCACGTAAAGTTGAGGGGATTTGCCAGAGGAGACCTCGTGCTCCGTAGAACAGAAGGAGGAAAGCTCGACCCCAACTGGGAAGGACCTTACATTATAGATCGCGAAGTCGCGCCCGGGGCATATCGCCTCAAGGACCACTCTGGAAATCACATTGCCAACTCCTGGAACGTGATGCGACTTCGTCGCTTCTATGCCTAATCCTCCCACAAAACTCAGGTGCGCATTGACAATTTGAAATAGCAAAATTTCCACTCATCCTTGGTCACAATACTAATTACGTTAAGGCGCTAAAGCATTCGATTACTATAGCATGATAAGCACAGGTCAACACTAGGAAGTTGTAAACCAGCTTGCCAAGGAATAAGTATCACAACCAGGCCGACCAACGCTCATCCACCTAAAAGGTAGCGCTTCAACTAGAAAGACAAGTCGTAGGGCTGCTTCGCTGGGCTGGGCTAAAACCCCCCCCCCAGGTCGCGTGTCAAGCTTCCAGCTTCCAGGGCTGAGCTAAAAAACTCCCCCTGGTCGCGAAAGCGTAGACGGCTGGGCTGGGCTAAAAAAACCCCCCAGGTCGCGTGTCAAGCTTCCAGCTTCCAGGGCTGAGCTAAAAAACTCCCCCTGGTCGCGAAAGCGTAGACGGCTGGGCTGGGCTAAAAAACCCCCACAGGTCGCGTGTCAAGCTTCCAGCTTCCAGGGCTGAGCTAAAAAACTCCCCCTGGTCGCGAAAGCGTAGACGGCTGGGCTGGGCTAAAACCCCCCCCAGGTCGCTTGTCAAGCTTCCAGCTTCCAGCTTCCAGGGCTGAGCTAAAAAACTCCCCCTGGTCGCGAAAGCGTAGACGGCTGGGCTGGGCTAAAAAACCCCCCCAGGTCGCGTGTCAAGCTTTCAGCTTCCAGGGCTGAGCTAAAAAACTCCCCCTGGTCGCGAAAGCGTAGACGGCTGGGCTGGGCTAAAAAACCCCCCCAGGTCGCGTGTCAAGCTTCCAGCTTCCAGGGCTGAGCTAAAAAACTCCCCCTGGTCGCGAAAGCGTAGACGGCTGGGCTGGGCTAAAAAACCCCCCCAGGTCGCGTGTCTAACTTCCAGCTTCCAGGGCGGAGCTAAAAAACTCCCCCTGGTCGCGAAAGTATAGACGGGTTTGCATCATGACTCACCCGCCTTTCAAAAGTTCTTACTAAAAATAAAAACCGAAAACTGAATGCTTCTCTACATGTGCAGCGCTTGGTATCCCCCGCAAGAGCAACATCATGCCCAGGTTACCTACAAAGGCCAGAAATTCTCCGCAACAACCACACCAAAGAAAAACTATCCTACTGCTCCGCGACTAACAAGAGCTCAAGACGAATCCCGCGAGTATCAACCATCACTAAGAACTCGCGTGTAAAGATCATGCAATAGTTAGCAGAAGAATAGTTTGCAATGCTTACTCTCGCAAAATTATGTAACAGGTCAGTTTTGCCTTTTACTATACATGAGGGATCGTAACTATGAAACACTTATCTCTTTACGTTTTCCTTTTTTCGCAAACTTTTCTCATTTTTCCGAAACGCAAAACGGGGGGAACGAGGCGAGATAAGTGTATACGAAACAAGCAGACAAAAGCAAAACCAAAAATATAGAAACAGCATAAAGCTCGCGACAATCATACCCACATTAAATATACAGAAGTTGATTACAAAAAATCCCAATTCCGGATACAGAAAACATTGTTCAAAAGACCACCAGGACATTACTTAGCAACAAACTCAGGAGCAATCCCCGCGTCCTCTACGCTATCCGCCTCTAGATCCACGACGTCTTGAACACCAGATACCCGCGATCCTGAACCCCCCGCTTGATCTAAACAAGAACGCTTCGAGGGCTGAATGGTGTCGAGAAGGGCATCGGACGCGAATACCTTTCTCTTGCGAGGAGAGAGGGTCGGAGAAGGAGGGCTCGGTAGCGTGCGAGGAGCAGGTTCTGGCCTCTCGAGCGAAGGGGGAACGACCATCTTCGGGAGAGGGGGCCTGGGCACCTGATTCTCTTTACCTTTAACAATGCCTCTCTCAGGTGCGAGACGCGTTACTCCCCAAGCCTCGAGTGGAGTCTCTCCATCGTCAATGAAAGTTCCCGGCAACGGGGGCTGGTACTCGGGAAGGTCAGTGGAAAAACCACATAAGTCCTGAGCGTTGAAGGGGAAATCTTTGACTTTAAATTTTCGCATCTGAACCTTTACCATGCAAAGGAGAAGCGTGTTGACAACATTTTTGTAAAAGTCGACGCGAGCACGTTGGCGATAACCCCCGCAATACTCCTCCACCGCCATGTTCCTCTCATAGGCGATTCTCTCAGACATCATCGCATGAAGCTTCTCGTTTTCCTGTCTGAGGTCGTTCACTTGCGTATTGTATTCAGTAACGATGTTGACGTGGGTGGACCTCTCATACGCGAGTTGGGCTTCCAGCTCCTTTATCCTCGCATCTTTAGACCTCTCGCACGCGAGCTCGGCCTCCATCTCCTTTATCCTCGCGTCTTTAGATTCCCGCAACGCGTTAGCTCTCGAAAGCTCCTCCTCCAAAGCTTTCTTTTCCCCCATAAGCCGAGACTTGGCCGCTCTGTTGGCATCGCGGATGGACTGATCCTCGTCCATCAGCTCCTTGAGTTTGTCTTCAGCAGCAAGCACCCTCCGACTTGCGCTCGCGATGATGTTCATCCCCTGCAAAATGACCGACTCCAGGGTTAAAAATACCCCAAAGAAACAAGAAATAGATAAAAGCAGGAGACTTACGGCAAAGAGAAGTTTAGACAGGCCACCAGGCCTATCCGAAACTTCCTCGTAGAGGCTAGGTTCGGGGGGGAAGACAGTCGGAATCGTCTCAAAGAAAGCACGCGTCGCCGATAAACCATGGATGAAAGTGGGGTTTGCGACCAAAGTGTCAGTAGGCTCTGGAGAGGAGACGAACTCCACTTCCGTCGTCCTCTTGCGGCGTTTCTCGGAAACTTTCTGTTTCCCCTTATCACGAGCCGAAATTACGCGAGATCTCTTGGCCAGAGGAACCTCCTCAGAAACCGTCGTCGCAAGCTCCACTGGTGATTCCAAAATAGCAGCTGGGGGAGTAGGGGTCGAGCCAGGAACGGATGAAACATCACGAGTAGGAGCCTCGATGGTTACAAAAAATTTATAAAAACAAATTCACTTCATGATTACAAAGAGAAAAATAAGAAACAATTTTGCCACTTTTCAAGACTTCTGCATCTAAGGAATATATTCCAACAAGGGTTAACGTGGACGGTAGGTGATGAGACTAGCATAAATGTTTGGACGGATAATTTGTGAAAAGAAGTCGATTTAAAACCTTTTTTTAACCCTCGTACCTTAGATATCTCTAAAAAAGTTTGTAATTCCATAATTGAACAACGTACTTGAGACCTTCATAAACGTAATAATATTCTTTCCTCACATATAGTCAACCATATCACAGCTACTTATATCCCATAATCAAATATTCATGATCGATTTATTTGGAAATTAAGCGCTAATAGGAACTTCTCAATAGCATCGTTTCACCTTCATAAAACTCCGCAAAATATCAACACTCTGGATAATTTGTACAACTGGTTATGGAAACTACAAGTTCCTCCAAGGATTAAAAAGTTTATTTGGAAAACATTATCTGACAATCTGCCTACCACATAGCGATTAAATCGATATTTTCATAGAGTCCCTTCCTATTGTTCTTTATGTAATAATTTAACACAAAATACATAACACTTCTTTTTCTGTTGTTCTCAAACACAACAAAGTCTTCATAGGTACCAACGAATTTTGGGAATTCAATTTGCAATTTCAGATAACCTACCCTTTTCTTAAACACTCAATATACTAATTAACGATTTTAAAAATAATCATAACAAGATAGAAGCTCTAATGTTCTTATGGTATGAACTTTGGAATCATACAAATATAAAAAAAATAGAAGGGATTCTAGTAACAATATTGATCCTGTAGACTTTTTTTTTAATTTCAGGCAATAGGAAACGGCTTGTCTCCACACTAAAGTCCCTAAAATGACTTTGAAAAGAAATAGAACGTTAAGGAAACATAGTACATGGATTCATCCACCTGAAGGCTGATATAAAAGTAATTTTGATGGATCAGTTAATTTGTCAAATGAAGCATACATTGCATGTATATGTAGAAACTTTGACGGAAAAATTATATTTGTAGATAATAGAAAGATTTCCCAAACATTTGTCCTCAAAATTGAAGTTATGGTAGCCCTCAATGCTTTTAGATTAGCTCATATGCATAATCTAACAAATGTTATCTTTGAGGAGGCAATCTTACCCTTATTAATTTTATTAAACATGTGTGGAAAATTCTTGGAAAATTAATACATTTATTCAAGATATTCGTAATAAAACAAGCACATTCTCAAACTATAAATTTTACCATTGTTTTTGTTGCGTAAACAAAGTGCCGATTTTTTAGCTTCTAAAAATGTGAATATTATTCTTATAAAATTGATTTTGATCGACCAAAATAATAGGTCAATACCTTATGAAAATATCAGAAATGTGAGATCTCAACTCCAACTTTCTGGTTGTTTTTCAACAACCTTGTTGTTTGTTATCCTAGTTGGATGGAACCCCATTTCTTGCCTTGTTTCAAAAAGAAGTTTATGAGAAATTTATTAGTTTTTGGGGTGTATTGTCATGTAAAATCATAAATTTTATTTCTCTAAACTTCTTGTTTTCCAACAACCTTGTCGTTTATTATCCTAGTTGGATGGAACCCCTATCACTTGGCTACAAGAGGCTTGGCTCTAATATTCTTGTTGTTACTCATAGTTTTCTTCCTTTCTTTCCTCTTTAAGCTCTGATATTCACTTTTCTATGTCTCAAATTCCTTTCTTTCATTTCTTTCCTCTTTAAGCTCTCATGTTCACCTTTCTATGTCTCAAATTCTTTTCCGACCGCCAACAGTTTGCCTCTTTCTTCCAATCGTCGTTTGCGTCCTCTATAATTAACTTATTTTTTGCAATAGTAAAGAGGTTACCAAGAATATGAATAATGGGCCGCCCAGCCATGATATCGGAGCGGGTATGGTCAAGGTTTATGGTCCGCCAAAAGGGTCATCCCGACCCTTTATAATTAGGTCTCTCCCGCACGGAACCGACTCTGACCTTTGTATGCTCAGGTCTAGGTACTCCCGTCTCGATACCATCCTTATCTTAGATCGGTTAATCTAGTGGGTTGTTTTTTTTTTTTTTTTTTTGGAAAAGGCAAGAACCGAGACCCCATACTCTCAAAGCAATGACGGTCCCTGATCATCTCGCAAGATGATCCGAAAGAAAGACATTAAGGTTGGGGTACAACCTTGGGAGAGAAGGAAATTTCTCAAATTCCTGATATTCGCATCAGGTAAACAAGTATTTCGATGACCATACAATGAAAGTTTAATGGCCATGATGCTAACATCTTTGTTAGCAAGAAAATCAGTTGCTTGGTTTGCTTCTCTAAAACAATGTTTAAACGTGTAGTTAGGAATGAATTGCAGAAGATGCCAACAATCCATTATAATCGTTTTGATTTCCCAAGGGATTTTCCAAATACGTGTAATGGAGTTAATGACCGTTAGATTATCTCCTTCAAAAATAACATTATTGAGGTTATGGAAAAGTGTCGATTGGATTGCTTGAAGGGCTGCATAAGCTTCAATTTGAAGAATAGTATTTAGGTTTATTTGTTGGTTATTGACGAAAATGATTTTTCCGTTATTAGTTCTACAGATATTGGAGACAAGTGCTTCTCTGTTTGTGTTTAAGGATCCGTCAAAATTTATTTTATACCAGTTATCCGGTGGGGGCTTCCAAGTTCTATTGTTCTTTTTATTTCTGTTACGATGATTATAAGATTTCGGATCTTGGTCGATTCCCACTTTTGAAAGTTGAAATAGGCTAAATTGGCCGGATCTCCGCGCTCCGGGGAGGTTCTGTGAAATACAAATTTATTTATGAGTTGGCATATTTCATACCAGAAGAAGATAAGGGGTTGTAATAAATTATTATGTTGCGTATTAGAGTTTATCGTCACTTCAATATATTGAGTAAGTTGTTTGTCTGTTGGTAGGTTGAAGTGTTGGTTAATAATTCGGGAGAATTTTTGTAGATGTTGTTCTGTATTAGGGCATTGGAAGAAAAAATGTTGTGAATCTTCAAGTGGATGGTTACAACGTGAACAATAATTGGGAACTCGGTTATAATATCGGTTAAGTCTTTCTGTTGTTGGAAGATTATCAGAGATTGCCTTCCACATAAAGTTTTTATATCGGGGAAGAATTTTCAGGCTCCATAACCAATCAAAAAGATTATTAAAGTTTTGGTTAGAATTATTTATGTGTAATTGTCGTGCTGACTTAGTTGTGAAGTTTCCTGAATTCTCCAACTTCCAAATAATTTGATCTGAACATGGTGTATTTGGAATGTATATGGTTGTAATCTGATTAACTATCTGTGGTGGTAACACAGTTAGAAGTCGTTGAGTATCCCAAGAACGAGAATCTGTTATATAACAGTTGACAGTTTCGTTAATGTCTGAGAGTTCAGGATTGCAATACGTATTCAAGTTTAAATTTTGAATCCAATTATCTTTCCAGAAACTAATATTAGCACCATCTCCTATTTTCCAGAAAATACCTTCTTGGAAGACTTTTCTGAGATGTAATAATCTTGAAAATTGCCATGACTGACATTTATTACCTTTCTTGTAGTTGAGGATATTTTTTGTTTTTAAATATTTTTGTAGGATTATTTTAACCCATAAGTTATCTTGATCTGTCAGAAGTTTCCAAAGTAGTTTCATTTGCAGAGCATTATTCATATGTTTTCCTTTATGTAGTCCTAGTCCTCCTTCAGATTTTGGTTTACAAATGTTATCCTAGGAAGTCAGCGGGCGGTAATTTGGGTTTGAATTATTCCAGAAGAAATCCTTATTAATTTTATCTATTTTTTCACATATGTTGTTAGGAAGAGAAAAACATTGCATTAAATGGTTAGTTGTAGATATGAGATTTGATTGGATTAAGATTGATCTACCAGCTTGAGAAATTGAGTTTGCTTTCCATTTTGAGAGTTTAGATGACATAATTTGGATAGCATATTCAAAACTTTCGCTTTTAACCCGACCTCTGACTATGGGAATTCCTAGATATTTCTCCATAGAATTAGTTATTTGCAGATTGAGGATAGACGCAAGTGCTTGTTTTTGATTTGGTGAAATATTAGGTGTTGTTTGAAAGGAGCTTTTGTGGAAATTAATGGTGAGTCCTGATAATGTTGTCAATTTGTCTAAAGTTCTTTTTAGGAATTGCATGTTCGTGCTATTTGCATTGGCAAAGATAAGAGTATCGTCAGCAAAGCACAGAAAAGGAATACGAGTCCCATGTTGAGATAGCTGAATCCCTACTTTATGTTGTTGCTTGTCCGCTTCTGTTTGTAATGATCTTGCAAGGTATTCCATTGCAATGATGAACAAAAACGGGGCAATGGGGTCTCCTTGTCTTAAACCACAATTCGGTTTAAAGGTGGGCCCTGAGATATTATTGACGAGGACGGAAAAAGATGCTGATTTGATACAGGTCATTATAAGGTCGATCCAGTTGTCATGGAATCCGAATTTTTGTAATATTTTGGTTAGGAATGACCATTGTAATTTATCATATGCTTTTTCCATATCTAATTTAAGCAACATACAACTCCGTTTACCTTTTTTCCTTTTGTGGAAGGAATGGAAAATTTCATGTGAAATAAGAATGTTATCAAATGTGTTATCAAATAGTGGGTTGTTGTTGTGTATGCATCAAGTGTTATATCCAAAATATGGTGTCATTACTTCACATGGTATGTTGCCAGATTAGAAGTCAGGAGCGGGGTTTGGTTCCATTTTTACTAGGTGTATCTGCGCAATTCTAAATAACAACGTTTTTGCATTAACAAATTCTTTTTTTAATGGCATATACAAAATTCAAGAGTGTAGTTTTAGCACTATCTTGAGCAAAAAAAGAAGCTGTGAATACTCAATGATATGTAAAGATATATTTGTGAATATAGTAAGATAGCTGAAGGTTTAACCTGCATATAATGTTGAAAGTCAAAAACAAACAAAAAAATGTTAGGGACTGCACAGTACATCTTGTCAGAAGTATGGTGCAAACTTTTGTCAAAGAGAGTTCGGACTGATTCTTGTCGGCACCGATGTCATCACGAACTAAATCTGCTTCTCAGTTCTCACTAACAATAAAGTTGAGAGGGGTAATAATCTCACCCCCTTGAGCGAAGTTGTGCCTGAATTCAAGAAAGATAACATATTAAAGGAATCCCAAACTAAAAAGGAATTTCTTCCTGCACCCAAGCTGTACATAAATGCTTCCATTTCTTGCCTACTAGATTCGATTTCACCAACAGAGCCTCAAAAAATTAGGCTCCCCACAGAGATGTTAAACAAGATTTTTACTAACATGGTTTCAGCATATCACACACACAGGACAGGAGGAGGCACCAAGCAAGAGTTCAGAGTTTAGCATGAGTCAACCAGCAGGGCCCAACTCTCAACTAAACCATCAGCGACAGAGGCTTCACCTTTCATCTACCCCCTGACCGATTCAGAGGTAACCAGCCCACTGCTTTCTCCATGTGAATTGAATCCAGAAACAGGCATCGATCTTCGTGCAAAATCGAGCAACTTTTCCCTCTGGTCTTTATTGGTATGTGGCAGGCTAGCACGCCAAAGCTCCACAGGCATTTCTCTTCCTATCGCTTTTGCTGTTTCTGTATTTATTTCCAAGGGTGAATCCGTGTGAGCCAATATAGACTGCCTTATGGTGTCGTACTTGCTCATGCAGTACTTTGTGAGGAGCTTGAAGAAAGCAGCAAAAGAAGCTTGCCACAGATCACAATTCTTACTACTACTGCCAGATGCATGCCGATTATATAAGAGATCGGCCCCTCTTTCAAGCACGGATTTTAATAAAACAGAGGCCCCGTCTCCTGCTGGGCTTCCGAGAGGGCGTAATGGCGGCTGTTCAGTAGAGCAGACGACTGCAGCCAAGCAAGCACTCAGTGCATTAAGATCCATTCCAATAACACAATTTGAAACTGTTGTGGCTAGACCAACTGTAGTCTTAGCAGCTTCGGGATCTGATTGGAGGCCTCCGAATAAGAACCTCAAATGACGAAATATGGCCATGGATACAATTCTAGCCAACTCGCTACTGGGATGGAGAAGCTGCAAGTATCTGGTGAAAAACATTCGACCTTTCGGAAGCGAAACCAGCCTCAAGAAGATAACATCATCTGCTGGAGCGTGACCAGCTGCATGCTCGGTTTTACTAAGAGGATCACCGAGTTGAAGTGAATTTGTGAGCGCTTCAAGCAAAATCTGACGTCGTCTCCTCAGCTGAGCACCGCCATCTTGTGGAGGATTGTATTGCATGACACGGTCAACATCTACTACATCAAGGAGAAGAGCAAAGGAATCCTCTATAGTAATTCTAGCTGCAAGCAAGGGTTCCTGTTCAAGAGGCGTAGAACCGGCGGCTCCCTCAGTGGAGCCAGAAGGAGGCTCGAGTTCGAGGAGAGGACGAGGCTTCCGAATAGATTGGGATGCGAGCCTTCCAAGAGAATCAAGTGGCTGATGAGAATGAGGGTCGGTGTTGTTGCGCCGAGAAGACAAATCCCTCAGATGCATTGGATAAAAATGGTGTTTCGACCTTGATCCCGATGATGACGACTTTTTAACGAGGCTAGCTTGGTGATAATAATCATCAATATAAGGATCCTTACTATGTGATGTATGTTGCATTTTCAAGATACCTTCGATCTCTTCACCAGTCATATACTTTGATTTGAACTGGGAAGTCTCGCTTTTTTGTGCTGTCTCGGAATTTTGCTGAGAAAGACGCATACTCTGTTTGCGTGCTGGTTTCGGTCTTTGATCTCTCATATCAGACATACCAAGCATTGTGTCATATTTTCTCATTGGGTACATGGGCGCTGAATGATGAGAATTAAGCAGCTGAGGGTGCAATGCTGGGAAACGAGCTAATGATTGTGACTGATGAAGCAAAGCATTCTGTTGGAACTGCTGTCGTGGCGACATCAAAGGTGAATTAATTAACGCATTTTGATGAGCCAACTGCTGCTGCAAGATATTACTTAAGAGGGCGGCATCAGAAGCATGTAGCAAACCAGCTCGACTGATCCATTCATTTTGATTGTGGCTGCTGCTATTCAACAGATTCGGTGTCAACTGGGGCAAGCTTCTTTGGTGAAGCAAACCACGGGTTTGGGATAAAGCAGACAATCGAAGACTGGACTCATTCAACGAAGAATAGTTTGGTGCTGCTGGGAGTGATGACTGAGAACCAGAAGTTAGTGAAGGAATATTGGGTGGAAGTGAATGGTGGTGGTGCAAAGATTGTTGGGCTCGTAATTCTGGTGGAGGAAATGAGGTAAAAGACGCTTGCGGTGCTACACTTGGTTCACCGGAGAAATGTTGCTGCAATTGTTGAGGAAGTAGCTGCTGCTCAGGGTAAGATGATGCTCTATAAAGAGGCTTGCTGGGCTCTCCAATAACATGCAAGGAAGCTGAGTGAGGTTGAGAAGACCATCTTTTTCCTTTCAATGCATTTTCCGCTTCCAATACGCACTGGTCCATCCAACTACTAAATTCTGCATCTGCAGCACAGGAACCTGAAAACGATATTACAAATTAGTCTTCAAGTAGGTAAATCAAGGGAAACCCCAATTTTTGGAAGCATCAGACCACTTCTGAAGGTAATCGGGCATATTGTGGCCATGCTTTGGGCATTTGACTTGTAAATTGTGGCTGAAGTTAAAATGTTTGGAGTAATGTTTTAAAAAATTGGGAAGACAAGCTTAAAAATGTGTCATGCCAAACCTCCACTAACAAAAGGAAACCAAATTATGTAGTCCTGCAGAACAATGACCTACAAACAGTATCATGTTAAATTTGTTGTGTTACTGAAATAATACTACTTAGTAGTTATGCTATTTAGTGATTACCTTAGAAACCAAAGCACAGAAATTGACCTAGGGCCTATTGTCTTGACACAATAATAATGACACTTTAGCCGGCAGGGAATTAGTTCAAAACAATTGCAATAACTTGCATACATACTTTTCAACAACTCGCATATCAAAAGATGAAGCTAAACATAACATTGCAGAAGATAGTTCAGGAGATTCTATAAAGCTGGCTATTATATTCATTTGGCACAGTAAATATCTCACTGCCACTCTACATATTTAATCTTGCGAAACACAGCCATTATATTAATGTAGTATCAGTACAGAACAGTTAAGAAGTTAAGATTGGTAAAATAGAACTGAGTGAGAAGCCACAGCAAAACACATTAATTGGGAAATGTGTATGTATACAGATTAACATACATGCAAAGAAGCGAGACATATAAAGAGACACATGCATAAATCCAAGACTCGGTCACCAAGTAAAAAACCGCAATAAATGGCTTACTCACTTTCTCTGGAAAATGATCCAGACCGGCTATCACCAATAACCCCAGGATGCTTTGGTCCTGTAACAAATCTGTCCAACTGTAGACAATAAGTCAGATTTTGCAAAACAAAAATTCATTTCTTTCCCTTTATGAGCAAGAAAAGAGAATCAAGCAAACATTATAAGTTTTTTCAAGCTGTTAGGGTCAACAAGTTTTTGCAATTAAAAAAACCCACGAGACAGGAAAGCTAAGAGAAAAAGAAAGTTTAAGATTACAGGCCTGTAGGCACAAAGAGTGCATATACATGCATTTAAAGATATTTTTTATAACAGACGATAGGGATTGAAGACCTACATGATTTCACTGCAAAAAATAAACCTATGGTTTTACTTTTTTCCATTTATGAAATCTGGATATATCCAAAAACACAAATTAGGCACACAACTGGACTACAGTTTATACAATGACTAGATGCAAAAGAACCATGTACTAAAAAACTGGCCAAGACCATTAGACAAGATAGAGTAGAACAAAAGAACAGTGTCACAATGTCACATAACAAATAATTTATGACAAATATCGGAAGCAACATTCATCAATAGCAACGATGGGGATCAAGAGCGCGCACACGCACACACAAAAATAGTCACAAGAGCCAAAAACATGGATTTAGGGAAACCAAGGAAATCCTAGGATAATGATTCCACCAAACTAACTGCAGAAAGGAAGGATCATTCTGGTAACTCATAGAGGCTATTGACTTTAACTAAATTGATCATGTGAGGTTTCTTAACTACGATTGCAGTCCTTCAGTTATAGAGAACTTAATTGGTTACAATACAGGATTGTGACTTTGAACGAGTTCTTTCACAGCACCACATCTCTGTACCAGGTGAACAAAGATGGTGATGGCAAGCATCTCAGGATTCAGAATGATGATTGAAGTAGTAAACTGTATCTACAGATCTAAAACAAAGCACGAGATAAGCCCCAATTCAGGATTCCAAACAAAACTGAATTAATATAAAAGCCTCAACTCACTTCTATCATATAAAGCAATGAAGTAAAACAACTTGGGTGAAGCTCCGGAAGATTCTTTTTTTCTACATAATGCATCTTATCATGTACCCTGAGTCCCTGACTGTTTTATGTATTCTGTGATAACCCATTATAAAGGAAGAAACCTATTTCCTTGATCAAATAAATAAGTGTAGCTAAACAATTTCATCAAAACAGGGTTTGCAAGACAACCAGTATACTAAATAAATAATAATAATAATAATAATAATAATAATAATAATAATAAGGCTTGTCAGGAACGGCAAGCAGGTTTGATGTTTCATATATAAAGAGGACCAGAAATGAAGGTATGGCAGTTTACTAACTAATAAACGTAAGGAGAACTCATGCAAGTACCTCAGTACATGGTATAATTCAATGATTGGGTGAGCAAAGGAAGAAAAAGGCAAGCCGTTCGGCTGTGACATGAGGAATGTCAGGCAGACCGCAGACTGATGATGATTAGGGTCTGTTAGGTCACAAGAAGCTATTGGAGCATAGGAAGGCCGGAAAAGAAAAGGGATATTCTACATTAACTAGGTATCGAT